>CM022702.1:16101901-17301901 GCA_012295165.1 Asparagus setaceus
AGATAGACGCCCTACACTATCACCCAATTGCAGATAGACCCATCAAATTTTCTTGACACTTTTACCCTCAGAGAGAAATTTTTTTTTAATGTTTATTTTTTGACAAATAGACCTCCTGAGGGAAAATAGTCAAAAGATTTCAGCCAAGGGTATCAGTATCTGCAACAATAGAACTACTGGGGTCTATCCGCAATTGGGTGATAGCAAAGGTTGATTCAGCTTACCCTTCCACTAAATGATTGATGGATGATTGATCTTCAGCTATAGAAAATTGATATTAGGTGCCCCATCTTGACAGAGAAGCCATGAATGGGTTACAATTAGTAGCCTCCAAGGTGTACCACCTCTTAATGACTTACTTGCTACCAACGTCAAGCTCACACATGGCTCTTCGGAATCTGTGAAGGGTTAAAACCACGGGGTAGTGAGCATGTATAAGATTTGATATTGTTTCAAGACTGTGCTTACAAAAACTTATATTTTATAGTGGGTTTTTTTTTATATTAGTCATTAAATCTTTAATATTTTGAATTAGTCCCTCAAGTCATTGAAATTGCTCTCAGGTCCTCTGGTTCCTATATCTTGCTACTGCTATTCTTGAGTGGAGGGATTAATTTGAAACAAATTATAAGAATTGGGGAACCTAATAGCAATTTCAATGATTTGAGGGACTAATTTTGAGACAGTTTCAAAAAATTGCGGAACCTAATAGCAATATGAATGATGTGGGGGACAAATTTCAAAATATTAAAGATTTAAGGGACTAATGTCAAAAAGCCCTTCATAGTGTTTGCTCAGAACTTCTACCATTGACAAATACTATCAGCTTACTGAGAAAATTGCTGTGTGATTGAAGTGCGCAGACTTTGACATGTGCGCAAGACCTGTCTCATACACTGGTTGCCACTGTCTCATAACGGTGTAAGTTTTCTGAACCGTTACTATTTTTTCTTTATAGGTGAAAGGACTGCTGAAAGAGAAGCAACTGGAAAAATTAGTAGACCCTGATCTACAAAAGAACTATATTGAGGCTGAAGTAGAATCGCTCATCCAAGTTGCTTTGCTCTGCACACAAGGCTCCCCCGGGGAGCGCCCAAAGATGTCGGAAGTCGTACGAATGCTCGAAGGCGATGGCCTTGCCGAGAGGTGGGAGGAATGGCAAAAGGTCGAGGTGGTTCGTCAAGATTTCGACATGGCCCAGCATCACCCTGGATGGGTTCTTGACTCTACCGAGAACCTTCAGGCCGAGATGCTATCTGGCCCGAGATGAAACCAAGATTTGCAATTTGTTATTAAGTTCGAGTTTTTGTGTATATGAAGCTAAGGGGGTTTGATGTATTGGTCTTTGGAAATGTGTATGTGATACTGTTGATTAATTTTTTTGGGGCAAGTTATTTAGACCATGATGAAAGGCTCATTTGTAACAATTCTATTTAGTTTAAAGGTTTGTGGGGAACATCTCTTAGATAGATGGATATAGGTTTGTATTGTATACTCTTGAGGTTGTGGAGCACGCAGTTAGCCCATTGAAGTATGCTATTTACAAATGACTAACTGTATTTTAAATTGGTTATTTACCCTTTTCAGCCCTTTGCAACCTAAAGCATCCACTTATGTGCTTAAAATATCTTTGTGAGCTATTTGTCTGTACTATTACCCTTTATAATACCACACACCTGTTTGAGTGTTTTGTGTTGTGCCATCTTTGATAGCAGCGTGACGCTTTTGACTGGTTTCAGATTCTCAAAATAGAAAAATCTTAAAAACAGTTATGTGGATCAATAAATATTTCTTCATTCAGTGGGTACATAATTCAAGTAAATAGTACCATTCATGAGTTTCATGGAACAAAGAGATATTAATGATGTAAACAATAAGTTGTCAGATCTGTAGTCCTTTTAAGTATTTGCAGGGGCGGATATAGAAAATATGGTCACTCGGGGGGTAATACGGCAAGTATAAATATATGATAATTCTGCCTAGATACTAATGGCAGAATATTAATGATGTCAATAGAAGTACGTTACTAATAAAGTGATGATAACTACATTATTTCACTTAAACTATTTTTATACTATGACAAAGAAAAGTGTGTTGTCCAAACTCTTTAACTTTTTTCAGAATTAATGACTCGTCAAATGTGCTGTACTTTTCCTACTTGTAGTGTGAGAGTGGTTTAGAAAAATATAGTGTAGTTATGACCATCCTTACTAATATTCTTAGCAATTGTTCTATTGTTTTCATATTCCGTTAATATTATATGATTTTTCTCATTGTCTATGTTCTTAAAGATTTCTCTTTTAATACAAGTAACAAAGCTATCATTCAACCAATCATCTTCTATGCAGTGGAAATTTTGGGCAATTGTCCATTTTGCTAGAAAAAAAGGCAGAAAAGATTTTAGGTATCGGGATATGATGTGGAATTTGGGGATTAGTTGACACGTTATAAGAGTTAAGATTACTTGAATTGAGTATGTATGACATTTTATTCTTTTCTTTTAATTTGTACCAAGTTAACTTGGATGTAAAACTAATATAACAAAATGTTATAATACATTCTCATATGAACATATCTATGATTATTGCAAATCAGTTATTATGTCCAAAATTTGATAATTGATATGACTAGAAAATGAAAATAATGGAAATTACTGTCACTTTCAAACATCAGGAGTTTTCAGTCAATCATGCCTATCTTATGAGATTTTTGTGTGATTTTTTTATTTCATTTTGCAATGGTGTTTTCTGAATTATGATGTTGAAAAATTAAGACAGAAAGAAACGTCAAGATTATTAGGCTTTGGTTATAGATACAGAGAATTCATCGGAGTATATGTGAGTGGTTGTCAATAAATTAATACGTTGATAGAGTTAACTTCATTATGGTTTCGTTTTTATTAGACTTATCACTTACTTCGATGAGTTTTCCTACAAATGCTTTTACTATTAGATGCTATGAAATTCAATGGATAAGATTGATAAAGAAATTACCAATTACTTTATACATAATAGAGCTTTACATTATTTGAGAAGTTATGGATATATTTATGAGTTAATAATAATTGGGAGAAGGAGCCCAGCACAGTTAAAAGCCCAATAGTATCACTTTGAGTCCTATTTAAAAATACTTACGGATTTGGGGGACTTAAATCTCGAGGACTTATTTAAAAATAGTTAAATTTTGGAGACCAATATACGGAAAAATCTTTTTTTTCTCTTTCTATATTTTACATCGTAACAATTCTGTTAGCTTAAAAGGTTAGTGATTACAATTTTCAGCCCTTTCATCATCCACTTGCGTGTTTAAAATATCCTGTGAGCTAATTGTTTGTTCTCCTACCTTCATAGTACAATACATTTTTGAGTGCTTTCTATCTTCTACGATAGATGAAAGTCTTTTTTTCTTTGTAGAGGAGATGACAGAAGAGTCCCATGAGAATCTGGTAGACGATATTTGAGTGTCCGAGTTCTCAATTGCTTTGTTTGGATGGGGGTGAGTGTGGCGTAGGAGTGGGAAGGTAAATAGATTCATCTCGTTTGGGAGTTTTTTTTTATTATTAAAGGAATGGAGTGAAAATGAAGTGACAAAATTTACATCCGTTAATATCCGTTGTATATAAATTGGTTCCTTCCTAAATTGGGGTGTAGACGATCATGATATAAATCCAACGGCTAAGAAATGATTCCACTCCATACTCTTTATTAAACTCCTAAATATAATTATTATATTTTCCATTTCCTTTCTTTCCCTTCCCGTGCCTTGTTTCCCCATCCCTTCTTTCCCTTCTCGTCCATTGGTAATCTTCTAAAAATAGTAATATGTTAAAAGTGAAGTTGCAGACTGTAGTAAATGCTACAATTAAATTAGTTGTGGCGATGACTTAGTGATGGCGATGAGTGAGGATAAACTATCCACTAATCATTGATCTGTGTCAGTTGAATAGCACCTAACACTCAATTTTATTATTTGCCGTATGAAACATCATATAATTATTTTTGTTAGTTTATTTAAAAAAAATGAAAATAGGTCACTTAGATGTTTTAGACATGCACAGAAATACTTGGTAAATAATTGCAATGTTTTTAAATTTAAATTAATAAGCACAAAACCAAAGGCGCAGTTACTTTTCTAGTGTCAACGTTAAGTTTGTTTATCATTTTAGAGCTAAAAATTTTAATTTGAGGCTCCGGTTCCTCTCTTATATCTCTTGAGAAAAAAGTGAATCACATAAGACAACTATTGGTGCCCTGTCGATGATATGTATTATTGATACTTTGTATTTAGAGGGTTATATCTGCAACAAAATACTCTCTAATTTGACATCAGTTAAGCACACACTTTTTTTTTTGGACAAATTTTCGAAAAAGACCCTTTTTGAACTTTAATTCGAAAAAACGACCCATTACGAACTTATTTACCGATTTCGACCTAGTTTCTGCCGCGTGGCAGAAACTAGGTCGAAATCGGTGATAGAAGTTCGCCAACTTCACGGGAAATCATATCCCGTGAAGTTTTTGTGAACAAAAACTTCACGGGAAATCATTTCCCGTGAAGTTTTTTCACCTTAAAAACTTCACGGGAAATGATTTCCAGTGAAGTTGATGAACTTTTTTCACCGATTTTGACCTAGTTTCTGCCACGCGGCAGAAACTAGGTTGAAATCGGTAAATAAGTTCAAAAGAGGTCATTTTTTCGAATTAAAATTCCAAAAGGGGCTCTTTTGAAAATTTGTCCTTTTTTTTTACAAATTCACTTGTTAACGCCCCAAAATCCAAATATAATATAATAATCATTTAAATATATCTTTACTATAAATTGCAATAGTAGTTTCAAAACAAAACCAATTCTTTTCTGGGTTTTAGATATTAGTCCCTTACATATTGAATAATTACATATTAGTCCCTCAAATCTTAGAAATTGCATATTAGTCGTTCTTGGAAATTGCATATTAGTTCCTCAAATCCTATAGGATCTCGCAAAATGGTCCCTCAGTTAGTATTTTAGTTAAAAACTTAATTATAGTCTGGTTAACTCGTAACATAAACTCTGCAATCACCAAACTACCCCTCTCCGATGTTTCAAACTTTTGTGAAGCTCAAATTTGGGTTGGGGTTTTTTTGCTAACCATTGGAGAAGAAGAGCTCAAGTGAGTTTGGATTTATTTTATGCTGGTATTGGGTTTAAACCTATTAAGAAATGGGTTGGAAAACATTATAGAAGGGTAAAATGATCATTTTGCCTCCAACTATTAAATTTGACGGAATGTTCTCCTCAAATCTGACGTGATTTAACTTGAAGGACTATTTTGCAAGGCCCTATAGGATTTGAGGGACTAATATGCAATTTCCAAGACTGAGGGACTAATATGCAATTATTGAAGATTTAAGGGACTAATATGCAATTTTTAAGATTTGACATTTGAGGGACTAGTGCAATTATTGAAGATTCAAGGGACTGATATCTAAAAAACCCTTCTTTTTTCACTCGCGGGCATTTGTAATAAGCTCTCCAAAGTACATTATTAAGTAAAATCCCCAGGCTACTGTTGACCAAACACGTTTATAACCTGCACCCCGCAGAGCTCAGGCCCATGATAGCATCACGCCCCCATTTCCTAACCGAAGGCACGTTGTCTTGAGCTCCATCACGCCAAAAAGACCCCCTTTCTCTCTCTCCGTCGTCGTCCAATCACAGACCCATAAACTGCGCCCCGTGGCTCACGTTAGAGCTATCCCTAATCTCCCAATTCACCAGATCCCTCTCTCTCATCGGTTCCACAATCAAATGCGTCCCTTTAGATTCTCATGCATCGCACGGTGCTAACCTGCGCCGGCCGAAGGAAATAATAGACATGGCGACCGCCGCCGGATCTGCCCCGCGGCCGCCGGAGGTGGTGAGGGTTCGCCGGGAGCTGCTGGCGGCGTGCATGACGTGTCCCCTCTGCAAGAAGCTCCTCAGAGACGCGACCACAATCTACGAGTGCCTTCACACGTGTGAGTTTCCTTTAATAAGATCCAGTTTTGTGATGTGGGTTTGTTTAAAATTTGAGTTTTGATATGTGGGTTTGCGTCAAAATTCGATCTTGGAGTTTGGATCAGTTGAAATATTCGTTTTGCCCCTTTTGATATTTGCATGCAGGGTTGGCCTTTTTTGGATAAGAAACGAGGAAAAAGGTTTCACTATCATGTAATTCTATTCTGATCACGTTAAATTGTGATGCTTCATTTGGTCTTTCAATTTATAGAAGAACAGGGATATCAATATCAAATCATAATGAGGTTATGACTCCCTTTCTCTACAATACAAGTATCGATTGACTGTTGTCTGCTCTGTTGACATTTCTGTTGTTCAGTGGACTTGTAGATTTTCATTATGATTCATGTATTGTTTCCGCGACTCTTATTAGCGATAAAGATCACCAGACTTCGGTGATTGACTCGTTTGAAGCTCTTCATATTGATGGATGACCAACTTGTTTAATTATGTTGTAAGTTTGTATCCTTATTGCATGTTTTGTTATGTGATGCTTAGCGATAAAGATGACAGGCTTCTTCATATTCCATTCCATGGATGGATGCTCAACTCGTTTAGTTATGTCGAAAGTTTGTGGCCTTATTGCATAATTGTGAACTGATCTACAAATGAATACATGATTGATATCTTGTAACTTTGGCATTGGCAGTTGTGATGGAGTGAATTTTTCAAAATCTAGCATTCCTTATGGTATTGTCCTTATACTGACAATAATGTTGATTCTTTACCTGTTTGCAGTTTGCGGGAAATGCATTCTAGAGAAGCTAACAGATGAGGAGGTTGACTGCTGTCCAATATGCAATATTGATTTAGGTTGTGTTCCAGTAGAAAAACTCAGGTCAGCTTCCTGTCTTCATGATTCATTGTACCTTTTTATCAGCACGGTGTTGTATGTACTGTAGCATTTATGAAATTAACGCTAGACTAATATATGAACTGATTTAATGGGATCACATGCTATCAGCCAAGTTATAAATCTCTAGAAAAACTATCTCCTGCTCCGTGAACTTATTTGTCAATAAGTGCGCAAGTCTATTTTACATTGAATTACACTGTTGGATTACTCATGTCTTGTTATTATCCACATAAAGTGGAGTGTAGTGTAGCCATCAACTTCAGCAATTGCAGAATAACGGTACAAAAAGAGTGCATTAGTACTAATGGTAATAACGGTATTAGATAGTAGGCACATGAAGAAGGATGAGAAAAGAAACTGATGTTCACAGAACCATTTCCTTTTTTCTTCTATGTTTAATTGTTTTGAGTGCTGGATTGGAATGATTTTATCTTAAGCTACAATCATGCATGATGCAGGACAAACTGGAAGATTAGATTTCATACATAGGATTAGTTAAATCGCTTAGGATTTTTGTTTTAAGGGTTTGATTTTTCTCTTAGTGGAGATATTTTTAGTTAGTATATTTATGATTTAATACAAAAAGTTACTCAGTAGCTATGTTTTCCTTGCATTACCTGTAATGAGTCAACTGTTATTAATCACTTACATAATATTATACTATTAGCTGAAAAAGTTAAAGCATATGCATGAAGATTTAAACTTAACATTCAAAATGCTTGAAGACCTAAAAAATAGTCTCCTGGAATTTTTTCCTATGTTCTGGTTGCATGGCTTTTCATAATAAGTCAATTCCATGGCATCATAAATACTGGTTAGACAGATCAGTGAACAGATATATGGTATGGTAAATCTCAATTATTACAAAAAACTAGTATTCTGGATATTTCTTGCTTATGCGTCTAGTGGTAGCTAAATGAATTTCAACAGAAAGTTTATTTGATTTAGTGTGAAGATGCATAAGATGGGCTCTGATTATAACGAGTTGCAAATGTGATTAGACCTGAAGTGCTGTTGAAATGTTTGGTGACTTAATTCTGTAATTCAGTTTGATGCAAATTGGCAGCATACCTATTTGGTTCCGTAACTAGGAGGATTTCTAATGGTGTGGACAGAAAGTGACATTTGATATAAAGATTTGCATTCAATTTTATGTCTCAGATTAAAATAAATTGAGCTAAGTCCTGTGAGCTTCTATCGATATGGATTAAAGTTTATGGAATGATATTTGTATCAAGAATCAGCTCTTAAGATTGATGCATTTCAGAGTGGCTTTACTATGTTGATAGGGTAACAAAAACAAAACAGATACCCAGATTAAGGTCAAACTTGGGCAACTGTTCACTTATAGCTTTACTATAGCTGCAGGCCAGTTTCAGATGATTTTTTGAGATTATATTATCACGCACCAGGTTAAGAATTTGTTTGAGGAAGAAAGTTAATTTGATATATGGTACCTAGCTGCATCGAACCATGAATGTCTACTGGGAAGAAGATACCAGAAGGATTGATATGCCCCAAGTAAATTTTTTTTTGTTGCCCTGTACCGGGGAGCAAAGTTTTTATATACTTTTTGTCTGAACTAACATGAGGCAATACATGCTCTATACGTATAATAAGCATGTTATCAAAATTTTTTATTTCCTATTTATGCTCCGTGACAAGTGTGATATGCCTTGACATGGCATTTTCTCTCCATCTTGCTACTTGAAGTATTGAGCTTGACATTTAGTTGTTCTTCTTATCATTCTATCTATTGTTTATGAACGGAATTTTTTGCTTTCATTCTCAATCGAAATGGTGTGAAATTATGCGTACTTGCTGTTGATGCCAAACATGACTAGCAACTCTTCACTTAATTTGTTGCCATATTGTAGTTAATTGATTTAAAGTCAATTATTCTGTCATACTATGTTGTGTTATAGCACGCATTTGATGTATTACAGGCCAGATCACAGTTTACAAGATGTAAGAGCAAAGATTTTCCCCTTCAAAAGGAGAAAGGGCAATGCTCCTGAAGTTGCAGAGGCAATAACATTGCCCGTTAGAAGAAAGGAAAGATCACTTTCTTCAATAGTGGTCAATACTCCTCGAGTACCAACACACTCCGGGTTAACAGGAAGGAGGACAAAAGTTATGACGAGAAGGGCCTCTAGCTTACGTGGACGAAGCCCTCTTATTGATGAATCCATCAAGAAAGAGGGCAATAATGTTGATGATCGCATAGAAAACTCAAGCTCGGCTGAGACTCTGATCAAGATGACCCAAAATAAGAGGCAGGTCAGTGAAATACTAGGAACCATTTTGGTTGGAAAAGAAAAGGGAATTAATGTCAGAACCCCTTAACTTTTCGGGTTTTTGCGGATAACCCCCACCCCCTCCCCCCACCCCACCCCCATGCAACACACAAAAAAAAGAACTATTTTAATTACATAAAATCCTTTTTTCCATTAAAACCCTTGAAGATCTTCCACTCCCCCCCCCCCCCAAAAAAAAAAAACAAAAAAAAGAAGAAAAAAAGAGTAGCACTGTCAAGTCTAACGTGTCATGTGCCAAGTATGTGCCTTAAAAGACGAAAATATCCCTCGACCCTAAAAAAACACCTTTCATTTTTTTTAATTATTCCACTAATTTGTTGATGACTGAGGGTATTTTCGCCTTTTTTGTCATGTGCTTGTCACATGACACGTTAGATTTCACGCTGTTCTTTGGGGGTTAAAAATGAAAAATCATCCAGGGGTTTTAGTGGAATAAAAGAAGTTGAGAGGGGTTATGTGCAAAACCACTCAAAGTTCTAGGGATTTGTGAAATTAAAATAGTTAAAGGGATTATATGCAAACCTCCTAAAGTTCCAGGGTTTTTTTTGAAAGTTTATCTTGATTCTACTTTGCCATACCTTGCTTTATCTTTACAGGGTTCTTCTAATGCCGAGCCATCAAATGAAACAATTAATAGAGATTTAGAGAACGGCGGAGAAAGCTTCAGTGATAAACCTGATCTTTGGAAACCTCTAAATTGTTTGGTTGAAGCAGCTAATAGAACAAGGGGTCTCAAGTCAGGTCCACCAAGTCCAGTTATTAAGGCAGAACAAAACAATGATCATGAAGTTGATTTGCGTAAAGGCAAGGTGAAGGAGCATCCAAAAAAATTGAGAGTTCTTGGTGACAAGAATTTCGATGGCAGTGGGCCCATGCCGCCAGCTGTCAAGACTAGAAGAAGACGGAGAAGGAGAGATCTTGGAACCTCCACTCAGGCTCTGATCGATGCTGCACTTGCCACACGAGCAAGGAGGATTTGTCCAATATGGCTTTCCTTAGTTCCCTCGTCTGACCCGTAAGTTTCACTCCCTTTTCTCAGTACTGAGTAGGGACATTTTATTTTATAGGGTTTTTTTGTATATATACCCCCTAAAATCACGTAATTTTGGAAAACTACCCCCAAATCTCAGCATTTGCAAAACTAACGCCCAAATCATCAACTTTGGAAAAAGAATATCCCCAACTCTACAAATCATCAACTTTGTTGGATATGGTGTGTAAAATTTTGACTATCTTGTTGATATTTTTACATTGCAGTTACAAACGAGCCTATCAAAGTTGATGATTTGTTGATTTGAGGGTATTTTCTCTAAAGTTGGCGATTTGGTCTTTTTAATTATTATTATTATTATTATTATTATTATTATTATTATTTGCGGATACTATGGTTTGACGTATAGTTTTGCAAATACACATGATTTAAGAGTATATATACAAAAAATCAACAATTACTTTTTCTCATATTCTTTTTTGTGGCTTCAGGCAACGGGATCTAACACTGCCTCAAAATTCTGCCTGCTACTTAAGAATTAAGTGAGTTCTCTTGTGTCAAGTTCAGCGTTTTGTGGTTTTCTTCTTAACTTTGTTTTTCAAAAATTTTGGAAACAGAAATTTTTTGTCTACTGCATTTATAGATATACTGATATAGTAGTTACTAATTAGTGCATTCATCAAGTGGTTAGCCTATACTTGAACAATAAATTGTTTTCTTGTTTAAGCTTCACTGATAAGCCCCATTTATCACTTACAAGATACAGTTAGGACCAAGCAGTTGTTTTCTGAGCAGTTTTAACATTTGTCATAATGAATTTTAAATATGTTATTTAGTTGTTGTTTTAAAAATATTTTCTAGGAAAAGATTTACTAGCTGATTATTCTTCCAACAACAATTTGGTGATTATTTTAACTGCAAGGGCCACAAAATAAATTGGCGTTCTTATATCTTGAAACATCGTACCAAAAACATTTTTTGAATTTTGCAGCTGTCTATTAACTTGGTGCAACTCTCTGTAAATTTGACATGCATGTATGTGTTTTGTTATCATACATTCTGTAGCTATTTGTAATATGTGCATACTAATTAACCATTTTGTTTATTTCTTTTTATTGTAGAGACGGCAATCTACCAGTTTCTTTTATCCAAAAGTACCTCGTGAAGAAATTTAATCTTTCGAATGAAACTGAGGTGAGTATCTAATTCCCTGCAGTGTCAAAGATTTTCGTAGTTCAGTTTTTGTATTATGACCATAGTGTCATGAAAAATAGATGCAATGCCTTTATGTTGCTACTTGATCATTAATAAGTGTAAGTAAATTGATATAAAACTTCCTATATCCAGATGCACTAATGACATGTAAGGAAGTAAATGCTGTACCTGAAGATACAAGAAATGATTCAATATGTAGCAGAAATCACAAATCTAATGTTCATTGATTGCTGCTAACCCTGTTTAGTTTACTCACCTTCATTTGGTAAACAATCCCTTGACCCCTTTATGAACTTAAATCAAGAACTCTCTTGCTAAAGATATTGATTAATGCTAATCACATTACAGCGAGTGTAATAATTTTTCTTCTATACTAGTCTTAAACACTTCTAGGATTCTGTGAAGTAATTAGGTAATCTTTTGGTAACTCTATCATTAGCTCTCATCCTTGTGATCCATCTAAGTTCTAAATTCTATTCCTATGCTTTAATGATTGTTATATCTTTATGAGATGGATTTGGTTGTAACTATTTCCTTAGTCATAATCATCTTTTATGTAATGGACAAGAATGATTTACCTTCAGCAGAAAGTGGAAATGGGTGTAGTAAATGTGTGTGTGTGTTATATATTAATTACGGTTAATCATTAATCACCTCTAAACTTTTTATTAGCATTTAGATCAACAAAAGTTTGAATGGAATTATCTCTCCGTTTTTTGTGCCAGAGAGATCACATATTCTTTTATATGCGTTGGATATACACCCTCTATAATACAGATACAAATAGCATAAAGATAACTCCCTTTGCACATTGGATGGTCTAAGCGCCGATAAATGAGCTTAGGGATGATAAGTAGCTAACCCTCTATACCACAGGTGGGTATTTGATATTAATCCTATTGATTGTACCAGGAATGAATTACAGTTGTCTACATATTAGTGGATGGTATCTTCAATGCAGATCCAACTTCTTGGGGTCCTATATGCTTAAAAGGGTCTTTTGTGTATATACCGCTTAAATCATGCATATTTGCAAACTAAGCTCCAAGTCTCAGTACTTGCAAAACTACCCCCAAATCATCAACTTTGGAAGAAAAAAAAAAACCCAAATCAACAAATCATCTCCTATGTTGGATATGGTGAGTAAAATTTTGGCTATTTTGTTGATATTTTTACATTGTGCCTACAAATTAGCCTATAAAAGTTGTTGATTTGTTGATTTGGAAGGATCTCTTTTTCCCAATTGATGATTCGGGAGTAGTTTGCAAATATTGAAATTGGGGGTTAGCTTTGCAAATACGCATGATGTAAGCTGTATAAATTTACAGAAAGATCCTACTTAAAATAGTAAGATTTGTATGATACATCTTTCTACCTTATCTTTACGAAGAAATATCATAAGCAAACTAATTCCTGAAAATGCCCTAGGTGGAGATCGAGTGTCAGCGTGAGCGCGTGGACCCTGCATCATCATTGCTCAGCTTGGCCGATATCTGGCTACGAAATAAACAAATTCAAAGAACGCAGGTATCACTCGGCGCCTCAGCCAAGGATTTCGTTATGGTGTTGAACTACAATTGCAAGGCTCCAACCACTTGAGAATGGATCTCCAATTTTACATGGCATTTATAAAGTCTTCCTTTAATTTGATCATTAAAATTATGTTGAGAAACTTGATATGCTTCTGAGAGAGCATTTGTCTTCATACTCATTCAGATTTGTACGGAGTAATTAGTGCAATTAAGAAGGATATGATAATGGTTGGAAGCAATTAATAAGGATATGATTAGAGTTTACTTAACGGAGGAGATGATTCATAATAGAATGAAATAGAAGAATAAAATTCATGTATCTGATCCCAAATATTTGGGATAAAGGCTTTGTTGTTGTTGTTGTACTGAATAGTTATGTGCAGTGTGTTTTTGAGAGGCGTGATTGCTGTATTTTTGTTCATATTTGTTAAGAGAAATATTCATTTGTTCTTATGGTTAAAAGCGACAGCTTCTATACTATTGTCACTGTGATAAGGGTTTAGTTATTGTTCCATGCTTTGTGTTTTCCTAAGAAGAGACATATATACCCCTTAAATTATGGGTATTTGCAAAAATATCCTCTAAATTTTAGTATTTGCAAAGCTACCCCTCAAATCATCAACTTTGTGAAAAATTACCCCTAAAATTAACAAATCATCAACTTGGTGCTAAAATTTTGACTATTTTATTGATAAATTTTACATTGCGATGATAATTTTATATTGCGATCACAAATTAGCTTATCAAAGTGGATGATTAAATTGCTTTGATGGTAATTTTATCCTAAATTGATGATTGGAGGGCAATTTTGCAAAAATGAGATTTGGAGGGTATTGTTGCAAATACCTATGATTTAAGGGTATATATGCAAATAGCCCTTTTTAACGATTATGGGTGTTAATTATCAACTAGTAATATGAGTGTCAATAGAAACAAACACAAATGACGGCCGATTTATGGGAACACTAATAGGTGATTTTTATCTTGTACTGAAAAATATTCACTTGCGTTTGTTTGAAAAATAAGATAGAAACTCCAATATATGCATGTAAACATTTATTACATTCATTAATCAAAGTTAGGTTGGGGATCAATAGTAATCATAAAATTATTATTGTTGTCAACATTTATTAATTTTTTTGATTATTTTAACAGTATTTAAATTTGTTATTGAATATTTTATTTCTTTAAATTTATGATGTATTCTTTGTTGTTTACGAAAAACATTTTTGAACTCATAAATTTCTCGAAAATAGCACAGAACATTGATTTTAAAATACAAAGAAGACTTAAAAATCATCATATGTGCAATGACATAAATTATAAGAGGTTTTGATAAAGAAATGAATCAAATTGGTAAATACTCATACTGGATCAGGTCCGAACCAAATCCGAACCCGTTATCTCTCTAACGCGCCAAGATGAAATTTTGGGGGGAAGATGAATCCAAAAACAAAATCCTATAAAACCAAACAAAAACCCTTTCATCTTCTCTCTCTCTCTCTCTCAACGATCAAAAGAGCGAGCTTTTCTCTCTTACCAAGGAATTTTGAGGCAAAACCTCGCCTTTGATCAAATTCATCAGGTACTCTCCCTCCTCGATCCTTGAAATGTTAGGATCCAAGCATTTAGCTGCATTTTTCAATTAGAGAGTAAGTGGGATTCAGTAGGGTTTAAGAATAGAGATTAGGGTTTTTGGTTTAAAACCCATTCTTTTGTTCTGATTTATTGTTGAACCAACACATTCGAAATCATTCATACTCCTAAAATCTGTCTTAATATAAGGTATGAAAATTGCTATAATTCGACCTAAGCACTATAAAATAAAACCCTAGAAGTTGTTGTGATTGGCCATGTTGCGATGTGAACCCGACCCGTTAACAACCCCACTATCTCTCTAAAACCTTTTGAATTTCTTGCATAAAAGAAATTATGGAAAAGAAAAAAGAAAAACAAAGTAAATATACGTAATTTGATTTCTCAATTTATATGCCCTTTTCGTTTTCTTGCCTCGGTCTCTTCAAGATCTAATACAGTCCTAACATTTTGTATGGAAAAAAGACAGCTCTTTTAATGAATTTAGGTAGAAATGGATCGAAGAAGAAGCCATATCATGGGTTATTTCTGCCATTGTTTGATTCCCTGATGTTCAAATTGTTTGTCATTTGTTGATGAGGAGTTCAATGTTATTTCTGCTTGTAGTTGTTTAATTACAGCATGTGGTTTAATGTTTCTCAGTTCTTTATAGACCTTTATTGCTGATCAACTATTTACTTGATTAATGTTATGCTCAGTGACATTTTACCCTGGTGTTTGGTTTTCATAATGGTTTATGCTTATTTGAGTAATTCACCCCATTTTATTTAAAGTGTACCCTACGAATACTGTCATTATTATTTTTTTGGCCCATATAAAAGTGTTCTGCCATGTAAACATATAGTTATTCAATTGGTTGTGACCTCTTACAGCAAAATGAATGTGTTTCAACTAATGTTCAAATCCTTCCAGATGTTAACTTTTCATTTGTCAGCACCGATATCAATCTTTTGATTTTAGTGACTTTCTTTCTTACATGCATTTAAATGATTATCTGAAATTCGAGCTCGATAAAGAATAATTATGGAGCGAATCAGAACACTCCACAAATGCTTAGTTTTTTAAGAACATTTAAAAAAAATATTTGTGGAGTAATATATGAGAGCGAAGTATTTGCCATTTGCTGCAGTATACTATTTGACATTTCCATTTATTTCTTGAAGTATTGAATAGTTTATTGCTACGCTAAAGCAACTGACACCTGCGATTTTTTGAAATTGTTTATGTAGACAGGAGACTATGGCACGAAATCCTGCAAGATCTACAGGTGCCTTCTACTTACCTTTTTTCATGTTGCCAACTCCTTTAGACGATCATTTATTGAGTTATCTGTACAATAGGATTCATTGAAACTTCTTGTTTCAAACTTTGAGTACTTTTTATTGACTTATCTTAAATTTCAGTATTCCCCTTTTGACTTTTGAAGTTAAAGAGACACTTTGCATGTCTTTGACAAAATGGATACTTTGTAATTTATATATTAGAACCTTCATGGACAATTCTTCTTCCTTTTTTTAAATTAATATTTCAAAGTTCTATATCCCCATCATGGAAGGTGATACAATCCCCCAGTGTATTGTCCATATAAGCAATGGTTGGAGAAGTTTATACTTTATAATACTGGTTCCACGCTCCTCCCTAACCTTTCTTTTTTGCAGTATCTTAGCATCTTATTCTCATTTTATGTATCAAATCCTGTGCGTTTTTATTATTGTACTTGTTCCTATTGCATAATTTTTGGTGTTTATTGTAGATTTGACATAGTGGAGTAATTGCGATACTAATCTATTATTAACTTTAGGTATGAAAAGAAAAGATTCTGGTGGATCTTCAAAGGCGAAAAACACATCTATCCACAATCCTGCAAAAATGGAAGATAGTGCGGTATCAAATGCAGCTGCAGAGGAACAAAACAGCATCGACAATGGTGATGAACCTCAGGTCTATAAGAGGCCAAAGAGGGCTGCTGCTTGTTTAAATTTCAAGGAGAAATCCATCAAACTATCTGAAGTTTCTTCAACTATTGAAACAAAGGAAAACCGTATCGTGGAAGATGAGATAGTTGCTGTGGATCTTACAAAACTTGGTCCAGAAGATCTTCCACCATGTAGGAAGCTTCTTGATTTTGTTTTGCATGATGCTGATGGAAATCCACAACCTTTTGAAATGTCTGAATTTGATGACCTATTCATCACTGCACTTATGATGCCATTGGATGATAATTTGGAGAAAGAGAAAGAAAGAGGTGTTAAATGTGAAGGTTTTGGGCGGATTGAGACTTGGGCAATTTCTGGTTATGATGAGGGGGTTCCAGTAATTTGGTTGTCAACGGCATCTGCAGATTATGAATGTGTGAAACCAGCTAGCAATTACAGAAAATTCTATGATCGTTTCTACGGTAAGGTGCATATTTGTATTGAAGTTTACAGAAAATTAGCCAAAGCTGCCGGTGGAAATCCAAACTTGAGTCTTGACGAATTAGTTGCTGGTGTCATCCGATCTATGTGTGGAAACAAGAACTTTTCTTGTGGGGTAATCAGTAGAGATTTTGTGATCTCAATTGGTGAATTTGTATACAACCAGTTGATCGGATTGGATGAGAACCAAGAGAAAAGCGATGTCAGCCTAGCCACAGTACCAGCTCTTCTTGCTCTAAGAGATGAGTGTAGAAGTAGATCAGAATATTGCAAGGCGCCAGCACAGGTTTCAAATGGAAGCTTGAAGATCAAAGGAGAGAACTTCGAAGCTGATGAAGATGATGATGCAAAATTAGCACGGCTGTTGCAGCAGGAGGAAGATTGGAATATGATGAAGCAGCAGAAAGGGCGTCGTCCAGTATCTTCAAAAAAGAGTACCTACATCAAAATCAGTGAATCTGAAATTGCCAATGACTATCCTTTGCCTGCATATTACAAACCCTCTGTTGAAGAAATGGATGAGTACATATTTTTTGAAAATGAGGATTGCATGTCCTATCGTGACCTTCCAACAAGAGTTCTTACTAATTGGGCACTTTACAATTCTGACTCGCGGCTTATTCCTTTGGAGCTACTCCCAATGAAGGCCTGTGCAGATGTTGATGTTATTGCTTTTGGATCAGGAAACATGAGGGATGATGATGGCTGTGGATTCTGTTCAGAGGGTGATCTTGTTGGCCAGTCTTCAGGTACATCTAATTCGATGGATGTTGAAGGCATTCCAATTTATCTGAGTGCAATCAAGGAATGGGTGATTGAGTTTGGTGGATCCATGATCATCGTTTCTATCCGAACAGATGTAGCATGGTATCTCTCTTCTCTCTCTCTCTCTCTCTCTCTCTCTCTCTCTCTCTCTCATGCACACACTCATAGAGACACCAAGCAGTACCCCTCCAAATACCAGTACCACCCACTTATGCACATACGGACTGACACACACCAATAAAATTAAAAACAGGACTGTCTGCAAAAAATCTCACAAAAAAGTTCGAAAAGCATACTCTATTTCACATTGTACAAGGATGTCAAGTTTGCATGCATGATTGATATGAATAGTCTACGTGTTAACCTTGTAATATATATTTCCACTATCATAATCAAATGGTCCGGTTAATCATGTCTTATCCTTCTACAATCTCCACTAATAATAGCATTATTCATTAAAAAAAAGTCAAATTCATTTATCAATAGTTTTTCTATTCAGCATTTGCTCGGAAGGGTTTCATTGCATGTATTCATGTGTTGCTTGATTACAGGTACAGACTAGGTAAACCGACAAAGCAATATGCTCCATGGTATGAACCAGTCCTCAAAACTGCAAGGGTTGCAGTTAGCATCATTACCTTGTTGAAAGAACAGAGCAGAGTTTCAAGGCTTTCATTTATTGATGTGATTAAGAAGATTTCAGAGTTTAAAAGGGACCATCCTGCTTATATTTCTTCAAATCTGCCAGTAGTAGAGAGATATGTTGTGGTACATGGGCAAATTATTCTTCAACAGTTTGCCGATTATCCTGACCCCACAATTCAGAAATGCTCATTTGTCGCTGGCCTTTCTGAAAAGATGGAGCAGAAACATCACACAAAGCTTCTTGTGAAGAAAAAGATGGTAGTGCAGAAGGAAGCCAACTTAAATCCAAGTGCTTCAATGTGTCCAATATCCAAAAGGAAACTGATGCGGGCTACTACTACAAAGCTTGTCAACAGGATCTGGGCAGATTACTATTCAAAATTCTTCCCTGACGATTCGAAGGATGAAGAACAGGAATTAAAAGAAGAAATTGAGGACGAGCAGGAAGAGAACGAACAGGAGGAAGTTGAAGAAGAGAATATATTATTGCAAGAGAATGATTCTTCCAAGTCTCCCTCATCCGCAAGGTCTTCTAAACCCAAGACTTGTAGGAAGGAGACAAAATGGGAAGGTAAAGCAACAGGTAGAACAGATTTGGGAGAAAATCTTTATAGATCTGCAATAGTTCATGGAGAAGTGATTTCTGTGGGCATGGCAGTCATGATCGAAGCTGATGAATCTGAAGAAGTGCCAGCAATATACTTTGTTGAGTTCATGTTCGAAAAACTGGATGGTGCAAAAGTAGTGCATGGAAGGCTTATGCTGAGAGCGTCAGAGACTGTTTTAGGAAATGCTGCGAAAGAAAGGGAGTTGTTCTTGACTAATGACTGTATGGAATTTGAACTAGAGGATGTTAAAGAATCTGTAGTTCTTAAGGTATGTAAGCTACCATGGGGGCATAAATACAGAAAGGAGCATGCTGATGCTGATAATATTGATAGAGCAAAGGCGGAAGAGAGGAAAAAGAAAGGATTGCCTACAGAATATTACTGCAAAAGTTTATACTGGCCTGAGAAAGGTGCCTTCTTCAGTGCCCCTTTTGATCATTTGGGCCTTGGTACTGGGGTCTGTTACTCATGCAAGGAGAAAGATGTTCAAGAGGATGAAGTTAAGCTAAGCTCTAAGACAAGCCTTATGTACAAGAAGACTGAATACAATATACATGACTTTGTATATGCAAGGCCACAGTTTTTTGCTGAAGATAGGGAGGATGACCAAGGAACATTTAAGGCTGGAAGGAATGTGGGATTGAAAGCTTATGTTGTGTGCCAGATATTGGAAATATTGGCCCCTTCTGGATCAAAACGACCCACACCAACATCCACAAAGGTCAAAGTTAGAAGATTTTATCGACCAGAAGATATTTCAGCAGCAAAGTCATACAGTTCCGATATCAGAGAAGTGAGAACCTGCTTCACAAATTCTTTAATTTTTTTTGTTTAACGCAACTGGTTCATTGTTTTGTCCTTACTCAAGGCAGTGAAGGCTTTACTCTTAGCTTATGGTTTATCTTAATCCTTTTTATTGTCTTTAATTAAACCTTGTTTGATGGGGCTCTGGTGGTGTTAATTTTAGGTGTACTATAGCGAAGATACAATATATGTGCCTGTTGAGATATTAGAAGGCAAGTGTGAAGTTCGAAAGAAAATCGAACTTCCAGATCTGGAGCTTCCTGTGATCGTAGATCATATTTTCTTTTGCGAATATTCTTATGATGCTGTCAATGGATCTGTTAAGCAGGTAGTTCCCTTGTTTTAATTATGAGTTGAGTAGTAAGCTATTGAGCATTGCTATCTTCCCATCTTGACTGGAATAATGTTCTGTGAGCAGTTGCCTACTAATGTCAAGCTTTGGTCTCATAACGGAAAGGTGGCTAACACTTCCTCTAGAAGAAATAAGGGGAAGGGAAAATGTATAGAAGGGGAAGATCATAATCTGTGGAAGGATATACCCCAGGAAAGCCGCTTGGCTACTCTAGATATTTTTGCTGGTTGTGGTGGCCTATCAGAGGGATTACAACAGGCTGGTAAGCTTTTTCTTTATTTATTTTTATTTAACATTATTGTGACATGTTATAACCTTCATTTCCTTTTGCTATCTCATTGATTTGTCATTAACCTGTAGGCATTTCATTTACGAAGTGGGCAATTGAATATGAACAGCCAGCTGGAGAAGCATTCAGCCAAAATCATCCTGACGCGTCGATGTTCATTGATAACTGCAATGTGATCCTCAGGTCTCTCTCTCTCTCTCTCTCTCTCTCTCTCTCTCACTCTCTCTCTCTCTCATACAACCTAAGGTCTCTCTCTCTTATACAACCTAAGGTCAATTGGTAATACAATGGCATTGCCTTTGAAATCATACTGTATTTGATTGCATAGGGCCATCATGGAGAAGTGTGGGGATGTAGATGACTGCATTTCAACTGCTGAGGCTGATGAATTGGCAGCAGGGCTCAACAAAGAGAAGGTTAATAATCTACCAGTGCCAGGTCAAGTTGATTTCATCAATGGAGGGCCTCCTTGTCAGGTTTGTGTTATTTCCATTCTTCCAATTCATTTTTCTTTGTTTTCTATGAGAAGATGGTTACATATAATTGGTTTTGTGTATTCAGGGGTTCTCAGGGATGAACAGATTCAACCACAGCACTTGGAGTAAGGTCCAATGTGAGATGATTTTAGCATTTTTATCTTTCGCTGAATATTTCCGCCCACGTTACTTCCTTCTAGAGAATGTGAGGAATTTTGTATCCTTTAACAAAGGCCAAACATTCCGTTTAACTCTTGCTTCACTTCTGGAAATGGGATACCAGGTTTAAATAATTTTCTTTCATTTCTGTCTATTACTTATTAAGTCCATCTTGAAACTTCAGGATGTAATACTTTTTCTTCTCTACTCAGGTGAGATTTGGCATTTTGGAAGCTGGAGCTTATGGTGTCTCTCAATCAAGGAAAAGGGCATTCATTTGGGCTGCATCTCCAGAAGAGACACTCCCTGAGTGGCCGGAACCTATGCATGTATTTGCAGGTTCTGAGCTAAAAATTTCTCTCGGCAAAGGTGTTCACTATGCTGCAGTTCGTAGCACAGCTGGAGGTGCTGCTTTCCGACCAATTACTGTAAGGGACACCATTGGAGATCTTCCTCCTGTTGAAAATGGAGCATCAAAACCTACCATTGACGTAATATTCTTCTTCATTATGAAATTTCTTTTGCCTACACACCTTCATCAAATCCAATTTCATATTCTTCAGTGACTGACACTGTTCATTTTCCTGCTCTTGTTTTACAGTATGGAGGTGATCCAGTGTCATGGTTCCAAAAGCAAATTCGAGGTAATATGTTGGCTTTGAATGATCACATCTCGAAAGAAATGAATGAGTTGAATCTTATTCGGTGTCAACGCATACCAAAGCGTCCAGGTTCTGACTGGCGCGACCTCCCTGATGAAAAGGTGCAAAAATTTAATTTGTTATGAACAATCTAACTCCTTTTCTTTTCCTTAGCATGAGCAGAAACCTAAGCTATTCTATAACAAGAGTACCTTCTTTTGAATAGGGTTACTTGTGGATAAACCCCCTATAGTTCTGTTGTTGCAGATAGACGCCTGAGTAAATTTTTTTCTCTTTTACCCCCAGATGAGAAGTGTTTTTTTTTTCTTTTCGTTTTGACAAATAGATCTCCTGAGGGTAAAAGAGTCAAAAAATTCACTCAGGGGTCTATCTGCAAATAGAACTACTAGGTGGCTGACCACAATTGGGCGATAGTACAGGGTCTATCCACATTTAACCCTTTTGAATACAATACAGTCAATGAGATTTGAACTTGGATTGTGTTGATATCATCTTAAAGTTCCATCCGCTGCACCAAACCTTCTGACAACTTTCTCTAAATGCAGGTGAAATTATCATCTGGACAAACGGTAGACTTAATACCTTGGTGTCTACCAAACACAGCCAAGAGGCATAATCAGTGGAAGGGATTGTTTGGTAGGCTGGATTGGGAAGGAAACTTTCCGACTTCCATTACAGATCCACAACCAATGGGCAAGGTCGGCATGTGCTTTCACCCTGAACAAGACCGGATTCTAACAGTACGTGAGTGTGCTCGATCTCAGGTAAAAAAAAAAAATCTGTTATTATTTGCAAATCTATCTTTTCAAGGAAAGAAAGCGTTCATATTTGTCGTGAAAAGACGCTGCAGCGTTGGCAGTGAAGAGATTGCTTATTTCATCATAACTATCTGATAATGTTTAGATAATCATGATTCATTTTTAATACAATTAACATTTCCATGTGATTGTATTAGTTTCAATTTTTTTACTCCACAAGTCATAACCGTCCATTAGATGATAAACAATTATGTTAGCTGCTGTTGAGAGAATCCTTGACTAAACAAGATTAGTGTTAGTCTAGTTATACTTGGCCTTGATAAATAAAACTGGTTTTGATTTGGACTAGTTTTATGTGGAACTTACTTTGGTTATTTTCAGTTAAAACTGATTTAGAACTAAGCTTTTTTTTTATTTATAAAATAACTTAGTTCAACTTTGAGTTAGATTCAATTTAGCTGCCTTTTTCCCCTTGCAACTTTTTTGAACCAGACATAACTAGGTTTATTTCAGACCAGCACCCCCGGATTGGTTAAGGTCTGATTATTGGCCAAAATCAATCCAGATTAAAACTAGACTAGGACTAAGTAATGAAATTGCCTAACGCAGATTATGAACTTGGATCTTAATTGATCTCGGTAAATTTGGTTTAGTATGGTTGCCAAACTGACCCCCATACACGAGGATTCTTCGGTTCATATTTCTGAACATATTTACGTATTACTTGGATGCATCGTCTTCAAAGATAGCTGATTTTAGTTATTTGATTTGTGTAGGGTTTCCGAGATAGCTATCAATTTTCTGGCAACATTCAAAATCGGCACAGGCAAATTGGGAATGCAGTGCCGCCTCCGTTGGCCTACGCGTTAGGGAGAAAACTCAAGGAAGCTGTTGATGCAAAGCGTGCTTCATCTTGATTACTGACTTCACATTTTTGGTATTTTTGGTATAGTTACATCAATATCGGCTATGCATACCTTCGGTATACAAGGAGCTTCTGATTAACTTTTTAACAACAAAGCTATATATCTTCATTGTAAAACAAGTTCAATGAAGGAAATTTTAGGGGACTTGACAGTTTTAATTTTGTTATTTTGAAGTGAAAATGTTATGCGGAGGTTACAATGTGTTCGTCAAACGTTACAGTTCCCGTTATCGGTGAAATATTTTTGTGGCTCTGTTGTTCTTGAGCTGAATTCTGAACAATCAAAATCGACATTTATATCATCAGCTTAGTCTTGTTTTAGTTGCATGATGGTGTATCATATTCTTCTCTAGAACATACTCAAGTGCCAAAGACCCTGACCTACTTCCGGATAAAGAAACGGGGTTTTTGCCTTTAAACCCAAAGTTTTATCCTCATTTATTTTTATAAACTTGCTTATTTCTATAAGTATGCTTACACCCAAGAAAAACTCTTTTTTAATCTTTAAACCCAAAAACATTAAATACATTTTATATTTATTCATTATTTACAAAGAAAAATAAAAGCCCCAAAATACCAGAAAAATAAAAGCCCCAAAATACCCTTGTCTTTTTCCTCATCTCCCTTTACCCTAACATATTGCTCTCTCTCACTTTATCCACTTCTTCCACCTCTTTGGTTGGGCCTTCCTCCATCCTCTCCACCGCCCCTCTTCCTCCCTCTCCTTGTTGAGATTATTAGTATATGAGTTTAGTCCCAAATAAGAGAGGATAAGAAAGAGTGGTAGGTTTAAAATAGTAGTTGGGGCCACTGCATCGGTGCATCCCCCCTCCCCACCCCCTAAACCCTCTCTCTGTACATATATCCCTCCTTTATATATAAAGAAAAATTGGTGGAACTTTTAAATGCATAAAAAAAATTAATGTGTGTCATATCATAAATGTATAAAAAGCTAACATATGTCATATCATAAGTACACAAGTGTCCCTCTATTCCATCAGAATATGACAAGTAGACACCTAATCTTATATTCATTAAGGAATCCTCATCAAATTAAAACAATCCATAATTAAAAATTCTACTAATCAAATATTTTGTAATACTTATTCGATTATAACTATCAGTATTTAAAAGAATCTCATAATCATATATTTAAATATAGAAATATATTCACTTATGAAATCCTCATCAAATTAAAACTACCCATAATTAGAAAATTCTAATAATAAAATATTTTGCAATCCTTACCAGATTATAACTATCAATATTTAAAACAAATCTCATAATCATATCTTTAATAGTAGAAATTAAAGAAAAACTCAAGGACTATTCTATGTAAAATCATGGGTCAATTTTAGAAAAACCACATCAACTATTTTAATTTGAGAAAACCCCCTCAAGCTTGAGCATATATTGTAAATAACCCCCTTCAACTATGAAATTTGAGATAACCCCCTGAACGTTTCTCACTTAACCACCCTCAAATATGAGATGTGTCTGAAAAAACCCCCATCAACTATTTTAATTTGAGAAACCCCCTCTAGTTTGCATACTGTAGATAACCCCTCTCAAGTTTGAAATTTTGAGAAACTCCCTTAAACTCTCCTCACATTATACCATGAAAGCTAACGCCAATAGGTCTACCATGTCATATGACAAGTAGGTGACTGAAAAAAGAAGAAAATAGACCTCAATTAAAAAAAATTATTGTAAATTAATCAAGATCTTTTCTATTCGTGGGGGTTACTTTGTAACAGAATGGGTTGATTTTCAAAAGCGTATTTTAGTTATTTTACATTTTAAAATGACGTCAGGGGGTTTGGTGAGAAAGGTGTGAAAGATTAAGGGAGTTTTATGAGACATCCCATAGTTGACGGGACTTTCTCTAATTTACTTGAGGGAGATTTTCTCAAATTAAATTAGTTGTTTGGCCGGGGAGGGAGTTTCGTGAGATACCCCAGTAGATGGGAGTTTCTCTAATTTTCAAAGCAGAATGGGGTTATCTATATATGCCTAAACTTAAGGAGGATTTTCTCAAATTAAAATAGTGTTTGGGGGAGGGGGTTCTGAGACCTTCATCATGTATGACTCACTGTGTGAGCACAGGGTGTTGTGAGACATTCGCCATGTATGACTCACCCGTGAGAGCACGGGCAAAATACTTGTGTGTATGTGTAATATATATAAATATATATGTTATAGAAACTTAAGCTCTTAACTATAAGATGTAAGCTTATTATGTAAAAGTGGAGTAGGTAAAGGATTGGGGGAGGAGCGGAATGAGGATACTGAGGAGGGCGGCAAAGAGTGAGGTAGGCCCAAACAAAGAGGTGGAGAGAGGATGGAGAATTGAGAAGAGAGAATAATTAGTTATGGGTAAAAAGAGAGGAGGAAGAAGACTAGGACATTTTGGAGGTTTTATGTTTCTTTTGCAAATATTGAATAAATATAAAATGTATTTGATATTTTGGATTTAAAGATAAAAAGAGAGAGCTTTTTTAGGTGTATGAGTACATATAAAAGTAAGTGAGTTTAAAAATAAGTAAGGGTAAGACATTGGGTTTAAAGGCAAAAACCCTTAAAGAAAATCATGTCCTAATAAAATAGTTGTTCCCACTACTTCCTCATAAAGAAGAAACTTTGAACTCAGTTAAAAAGAAGCAAACAAAAAAAAAAAAAAAAAAAAAATCCATAACCTTCTATTTTTTTCATATAGCTAAAAAAAGGCCATTTTAGGAATAGGGATCTCCTCAGAACCGCCCACATGTGAATGGGCGGTTCTAAGGCATACATGGGGAGGGAAAATGCAGACGGTTCTGAGGCACCTATGGGGAGGAAAAATTATGTATTTGCCCTCATGTTTTTCACATGTGCAGCTCAAAACCGTCCGCTCGCATGCAAGCGGTTTAAGGAGGTCCGAACTCTCATTTTAGTTACAACTCCAATTCGTTGGTTATCTGATTATTGTGATTCTACCCATGCATGCATGTGGGCTCATTCAATGCTCTCCTTAACTAGCATAATCAACATAAACAATAAGAGTATAAATCTTATCAAAACATTCACTATGTATGATGAAAGAAGATAGAGGGGCACTTAAAAGATTTAAATTGCCTATAAATAGTCCAATACACCACGCTCACATGAAGAACGTTCTTATTATAATTCTTGTCATACAACACATGCATATTCACCATCCAAAAATAGAACAAACCACTCCATGTACTTAATACACACACTCTCTCCTCTTCCTCACAATTACACATTGTACTTCCCTAAACTACATGGACCTTAAAAATGTCAAGCATTTAGTACCAACTCCAATCTACCTATAAAAATGTACAACTCTTCCCGACTCCTACAACCAAATTCTTGAAACTAGCCAAAAAGGGGGGGAAAAGAAAAAAAATAAATAAATTGGTGGCCATGCCCAAAGCCATTGCCCATTCAAAATCTTCAAAAGCCCATGTCTTAGTCCTCCCTTACCCTAGCCAAGGCCACATCAACCCCATGCTCCAATTTGCCAAGCGCTTAGCCTCAAAAGGCCCAAAAACCACTCTAGTCACAACCCACTTCATTATCAACTCAATCAAGGCCCAATCCGGCCCGGTCCAAATCAAGCCCATCTCTGATGGGTTCGATCAAGTCGGGTTTACGGGTGCAGTCACCCTCGACGACTACCTTGCCCGATTAGAAGATATCGGATCCAAACCTTATCGGATCTTATAGAGGAGGAGAGCTATTCGACCCGACCGTTTACTTGCATTGTTTATGACACTTATGTCCCTTGGGGACTAGATGTGGCTAAACGGGTTGGATTGACCGCGGTAGCGTTTTCGACCCAATCTTGTGTGGTTAGCGCGGTTTACTATTATGTGAATCAGGGTTTGGTTCAGGTTCCACGGGTCGGATCTAGTGTTTCGGTTGCGGGTTCCGTTCCGTTAGCAATATCGGATTTTCCTTCGTTTGCCACGGATAACGGGTCATACCCGACTCTTAGCGGGTTGGCTTTGGAGCAGTTTAGGTTGGGAAAGGCAGATTGGGTCTTGTTTAACTCGTTTGATGAGTTGGAGGGCAATGTGAGTACATTTAAATTTTTTTTCCTTAAACCTTTTTTTTTTGGTACAATTTTTTTTTCCCTTAACTTGACAATGAAAAATAAATGTAGAAGTGGTAATATTTGGCATGTGATGTTTAGAAACGTTACAATGACTTATTAATTTTTTAAATGCATGTCTTTCTAGTTGTTTTAAATATCTTCATTTGTTAATATGAGTTCAAAATAAATCTTGCGGAAAATGATACTAATAGAAGTATGTTAGGTAAATATATAAAGAACTCTATTTTATTTTCAAATTCTATCCACTCAAAATATGTCCATGCCTACTTGTAATAACTAATAACTAATGTCTTCACCTGTAAATTATTACAAAAGTATGCTAAAATATAGCGACAACTGCTATTTTGTTCATATTAAATTCTTTTTCTTAATAATTGCAAGTGTCTTGCAATTTTCGCGTCGTGGCTTTATGGTCACAATCAATTTCGAGATTAACGAATATGTTCATATTAAACATTGTTTTACTAACAGTAGTTCGAACTAAGTAATGCTGTAAATATATTTGTTGTTCCAACTATAAATATATTTGTTATTCCAACTACTAATCGAGTACATCGTATATCGGAACATCATACAAGCGATAACTTGCCTGAACAAGCACTGGCACGCAAGAGCCATCGGCCCAACAGTCCCTCTATCGGTCGTCGATGACGAACAATCCTCGAATTATGGCATGAATCTAATCCCATCATCTGACAGCGATAAGTGCAAGAAATGGCTCGAATCAAAACCCCCATCCTCGGTCATCTACATCTCCTTCGGCAGCTTCGCCACCCTCCCACCCCACCAAGTCTCCGCCCTCGCCTCTGCCCTCCTCTCCACCAAGAAACCATTCTTATGGATCGTCTGCTTGTCGGAGCAACACAAACTACTTAAAAATTTTGTTTATGACAATAAACAAGGACTAATACGTTCGTGGAGCCAGCAACTTGCGGTGTTGGCTCACGAAAGTATAGGGTGTTTCGTGACACATTGTGGATGGAATTCAACGCTGGGGGCGTTAAGCAGGGGAGTGCCGATGGTGGCGATGCCTCAGTGGACGGATCAGCCAACGAATGCTAAATATGTGGAGGATGTTTGGAGAGTTGGGGTGAGAGCAAGGACGAGAGAGGGATTTATCGATGACTCTGAGATTGAGAGGTGTGTACAGGAGGTGATGGAGGGGGAGAGGAGCGGGGAGATAAGGGAGAATGCGAGGAGGTGGAAGGCGGCAGTGGAGGCGGCGGTGAGAGAGGGAGGGAGTTCGAATCAGGGGTTGGAAGAGTTTGTGGAGTTTTTGAATGGGGGTTATGGAGGGAGTGATAAACTAGCTAATTAAGCGGGATGTTCTCAGCCATTTTGAGATAGCAAACCAAATAATTTGAAGGTTTTATTGTTCTTTTCATATTATTAAGAAAATTTTGCTCATATATGGAGTATTCTGATAGGATTTGTTTTAATCTGTGCGAGAAAAATGCAAAGAAATATATAGAAAGTGTAGAAGTATTATGTTTCTTTTTCCATTTTATGAAATTCAGAGGGAAGTTTTGTTTTGATTTTGTTAAAATTTGGTGCATTAAACGTTATGTGAGTTGAAGAAATTACCTGGTGGAATATATTTTTGGGCTTATTTTTTGCAGCTTTTATATGTTAAATACAGTTATCTCATCATATTTGTTTTTCTTTGTTTTGTGTTTTAATAAAAAAAATTTGGGGAAGTTTTTACAACAATTTTACATGAGATTTAATACTAACTTGTATTGACTTCAGTTAAAAGAATGATTGTTGTACTACTTTTTCGATAGGACTCTTGTTCCCAAATGACAAAGATTGAAGTTTGGGAAAATTGTGTCAAGGCCCCAAAAGTAAAAGCTTAATCTTTGCAGTAGCTTTTGACTTTTCTCGTGTCTTTAAGCAGAAGTGTCACATCATGTCTTTGCTGACCCTTTTTCATGTTATTCTCATGCAAGCTAAGCACAAAGAGAGAAACAAATACAAAAGCCTAAAATACCATCTTCCTCCTCTTTCCTCCTTCTCACTAGATCTAAATCTGGTCCTCCTTCCTCCTCTCTCCTAACCCATTTCCTTCCTCCTCTCTCTCTTCCTTGTTTTTCCTCTCAGACGCCGATACCCCCCTCCACCATCGCCGACCTTGCGTGCACACTCCGGCCATATTGTTCGCTCTTTTTCTCCCACTAATTTTCCCGATCTCTCTTTCTTTCTCCCCAAAACTAAAAAAAGACCTAAATTTCCCCGACACTGAAGGCCAAGAGCTTGCGAAGAGCAAGGCGGAGGAGGCCGAGGAGGAGCTCGATGTTAAGTTGAAAGATTTAAATTTCTATTTGAACATCATGAAAAAATGAAAGATTTAAAGATATACGGCTAAATGTAATTTTTTTGACAAGTTTTGATGTTAAGTTCAAGTCCAAAGTGGAATATTAAGTCTAATTTGTTGAATATTAAGTGTAATGGATTATATGTTAAGTCTAATTTGATTCACGTTAAGTCCAATTTGGTTCATGTTAAGTCCAATTAGTTAATGTTAAGTCCAATTCGGTTCATGTTAAGTCTAATTTAAATCATGTTAAGTCAATTTGGTTCATGTTAAGTCCAATTAGTTAATGTTAAGTCCAATTCGGTTCATGTTAAGTCTAATTTAAATCATGTTAAGTCCAATTTGGTTCATGTTAAGTCCATTTAAATCATGTTAAGTCCATTGGTTCATGTTAAGTCCAATTCGGTTCATATTAAGTCCAATTTAAATCATATTAAGTCTAATTCAACTTATTTTAAGTCTAATTTCATGTTAAGTCCAATTTGGTTCATGTTAAGTCTAATTTAATTTCTTTTAAGTCTAATTTAATTTCTTTTAAGTCTAATTTAAATCATGTTATGTCTAATTCAACTTATTTTAAGTCTAATTTAAAGATATACCTACCAAATTAGACTTAACATGAACCTAAATTAGACTTAACATGAAAATTAGACTTAACTTGAACTGAAATTAAACTTAACATGGTGAAATTAGACTTAACATGAAAATTAGACTTAACATGAACTGAAATTAGACTTAACATGAAAATTAGACTTAACATGAAATAAAATTAGACTTAACATGAAATAAAATTAGACTTAACATAAACCGAATTAGACTTAACATGAAAATTAGACTTAACATAAACTAGAATTAGACTTAACATGATGAAATTAGACTTAACAAGAACTGTAATTAGACTTAACATGAACTGAAATTAGACTTAACATGAAATAAAATTAGACTTAACATGAACTGGATTTAGACTTAACATGAAGTGAAATTAGACTTAACATGGTGGAATTAGACTTAACATGGTGAAATTAGACTTAACATGAAAATTAGACTTAACATGAAATAAAATTAGACTTAACATGATGGAATTAGACTTAACATGAAATAAAATTAGACTTAACATGGTGGAATTAGACTTAACATGAACCGAATTAGACTTAACATGAAAATTAGACTTAACATGAAATAAAATTAGACTTAACATGATGGAATTAGACTTAACATGAAATAAAATTAGACTTAACATGAACTGGAATTAGACTTAACATGAACTGGATTTAGACTTAACATGAACTGAAATTAGATTTAACATAAAATTAGACTTAACATGGTGAAATTAGACTTAACATGGTGAAATTAGACTTAACACGAACCATGTTAAGTCTAATTCAACTTGTTTTAAGTTTAATTTCATATTAAGTCTAATTTTATTCATGTTAAGTCCAATTTGATTCACGTTAAGTTCAGTTTGATTCATTTAAGTCTAATTTAATTCTTTTAAGTCTAATTTAAATCATGTTATGTCTAATTCAACTTATTTTAAGTCTAAAAATAAGTTGAATTAGACTTAACATGAACCATGTTAAGTCTATTTCAACTTATTTTAAGTCTAATTTTATTCATGTTAAGTCCATTTGATTCATGTTAAGTCCATTTGATTCATGTTAAGTGTAATTTAATTCCCTTTAAGTCTAATTTCAATCATGTTAAATTCCTTTAAGTCTAATTTAAATCATGTTATGTCTAATTCAACTTATTTTAAGTCTAAAAATAAGTTGAATTAGACTTAACATGATTTAAATTAGACTTAAAATGATTTAAACTGGACTTAACACGAACCAAACTGGACTTAACATGAACCAAACTGGCCTTAACACGAATCAAGTTGGACTAAACATATAATCTGTTACACTTAATATTCAACAAATTAAACTTATTATTCAACCCAATAGACTTAACATACAAGCCATTGGACTTATTATTCAACCCAATAGACTTAACATACAAGACTTTGGACTTCACTTCTAACTCATTAGACTTAATATTCCACCTTGGACTTGAACTTAACATCAAAAATTATCCAAAAAATTACATTTAGCCGGTATATCTTTAAATCTTTCATCTTTCCATGATGTTCAAATAGAAATTACAAATTTCTTTTAAAAAAATCGATAGCTTGGATGTTTTGTGGAATTTGCAGTCGCCTCGAGCTCCTACTGCCCTCCTCCCAAGACCGCCTCCTCATTGTGTTCTTCGCCACCTCTTCGGTTGCCTGGGAAATTAGGGTTTTTTTAGTTTTGGGGGAAAGAAAGAGAGATCGGGGGAAATTAGTGGGAGAAAAGGAGCTAACAATATCGGAAAGACGCAAGCGTCGTATGCATGAGGGGATGTCGGTGTCTGAGAGAAAAAGGAGGAAGAGAGAGAGGAGGAAGGAAATGAGTTAGGAGAGAGGAGGAGAGAAGAGGAGGAAGGAGGACCCGATTTAGATCTGGAGAGAAGGAAGAAAGAGGAGGAAGAGGGTATTTTGGGCTTTTGTATTTGTTTCTCTTGCTTTAGTCACATGTTAATAAATGAAAAAAGGCCGCACATTACGACGCGACACTTCTAAGCACACGGTAAAAGTTAAGGCTACAAAGACACGAAGCTTTTACTTTTGGGGTCTTGACACAATTTTCCCTTGAAGTTTACTTAATCCTGAAATCTAAAATGAGATAAAAGAACCCACCTCACCATCATTGTAATAATAGATTAAAATATTAAAAAAAATACACTACAATTGTCTATTTAGTCAGTAAGAAAATAAAGAAACAATTTGTTCAATCTCAACAATCCAAATAGATCCAATGACTCTGATGTATTCCTAATATAGCTAGTACTAGTTCTACTCATGCTGACTTTCTACTCGAGATAAATTATAATCATACATTAGGTAATAAAATATCTATATTAAAAATATGATTTGCTTATGCACAGATTAATGTTAGAATATAACATTATAACTGCAAGCCTTCATTGTGACTTGAGAGTTTCAAGCAGAGGTAGGGCCTCTCGGCATATTACAACAAAAAACTAGATTCAAATTCTACTGACCATGGATTTCAGACGGATTTTAACAAATAACATCGCTGCGTGAGTTCAGATTTCCGCTATAGCCTCCAAACTGGTGGGACCTGATATTTGCTTTACCCATTAATGGGAAGGATCACGTCTGCTGGATTCAGCTCATCTGTTAACAATTCTAACATCAATTATCATGTCAAAGTTAACTGGACCTCACAAAATTTCAAAAAAAGGAAAAAAAGAAAAGAATTAATGAGACATTATGACTCAACTTGCAGATGTTTCTGCCAATTTTCCCTTTTTCTGCAACTTGATGAAACCGGTTGCCAGACAAGCCACATCCACACAAAATCAGTTACTTTGATTCTCTCATGCACTATATCTCAACAAGCGGTTACTATAATGACACGTGGCAAAAGCCCAGCCTCCAAAAACTGGCCAGTATTCAAAATACCTCCATTTCAGACCTCATTGTGCAAAAATCCTCTCTTTCTCTCTGTTCTTCGATCTCTGGAGGCAACAATGATCAGGAGATCTCAGGTTTGTGCTCATTGGATCTTTCATTTTATTTAGATTTATTTGTTTACTTCAATAATTTGGTACTTACTTAAGTTATGTGCTAGTGAAATTTAGATGAGTTAGGTGTTTACAACTTTTTTTTTTTTGTTTTGGGAGAAATATATCTTGATGACTTGATTCTACCCATGACATAAAACAAATTAGTTAGGAGTATGATGCAATTTTTTAATTAATTTTACTATGATTGTTTGGAATATAATCAATTTGATAGATGACTACTGCATGATTAATTATTGCCAGCATCTGGATTTATATGATTAGGGCTAGTTGTCTCTCATTTGATCTGGTGAAGAAATGTTTGAAAAGTTTCGAAAAATTGACAAGCATTTCGTCCATAGAGAAGAAAATACCCCCTCTTAATCAACAAATCTAATAAAAAAGGCGTAAATTTACATCGATCCGGGACTCTAGGCCCAATGGTTGCTGCTAAATTAGGATTGAGCAAATTTAAATATCTGACAAATAATAGTAGAATACCTGCATTCTAACTGAGCACTAGGAGGGGGGTTTTAAACATATATAGTTCCCATCCAAGACTCATGGAGTACTGAAATATCTTTAGTTTTGGGATCTTTGAGGGAGACCAAAATGTTCTCAAATTCATATGTCAATCAGTTAATCCTTGTAAAAGATTTTCTCTGAGCGAGAATCCAAGGCTCCACGGAAAATGTATTTCCCAAGTGTAAAAAGAATGTTTTGTAGGAGATTGTCAGTGGATAAGCTTCATCTCCCTTCTAATCCTTGTAAAGATTATTGAAATAAAACTTTAAACTATGCACATATTAAGCTCACTTATAGAAAGCCCTCTTTTTTAGGGAATATTTTGTTGAAGTATGAGAGTGGCTTTTATACCACTTGTTGAGTTGAGAAGAGTGGTGGACACTAAGAAATATTTTGTTATTATTTTTTTAGTGGTACAACACTCAATACTCTCTACAAACACTCTCTACTACAAACTACTATACTCTTTTACAAACACTGACTATTTATTTTTCTCTTTCTTTATTTCTCTCTTTATTTTTCTCTTGCTACTGGGATGATATCCACCGAAGGCTTTGGGGGGTTATTTATAGGCGATATTGTGGTAGGTGCACACTGTGGAAGTCAGGTCACTACAGTGTTGCTACAGTACCAGCGTGGCTACAGTGTTGGTTGGTGGCTCTTGACTTTAACATATTTTGTTAAGGCATATTCGCTGTTTGCCATTGGGTTCCTTGCATTATAAGTATTTACCGAACAAACAACTTCTCTCCATCTTGAACTCCTAATGCTACGACAGCTCATGAAATAAAGTCTCCTTATTTGCACCAATAATGGAGGTAAATTTTTGATCTGACTTCATTTATCATCTTATTACTAACTTTACTATATAAAACAGGCACTCGGCTTGATGATTTTTTATGATATGCATGTGATCATCAGAAAAACCTATCGTTTAATGTATAGATTTGACATTGATACTATGATGGGATACGCGTAAGTAATGATATTGTTGTTTCCGTCAGTAGTGCTCTTAGAACAGATATTTTTTTCTTCCATGCATAGAAACTAGAGAGAGATGGGCATCATCAAGAGTTTATGGAGAGGCAGGTATCAGCATTTGATAATCTATACTCCACCCTTGAGCCCTAATTCAAGTGGTAAAGTATTGAGATCGAGTCTGAGAAAGTGTTAGGTTCACATCCAGGCTATGGCCTTGCTAGTACTCATCGCTTAACTCTGACGGTGTCCAGAACCTACCAAGCCACTGGTAGCGGCCTTACCTCTCTCTTGTGACAGTTAATAGCAACGTTTTGTTAAGATGACTGAATACTATTACTTTTATCTTTCTTCTACCATTATTATCAGCTTGTTACTGCTATCTACGAGGTATATCATGAAGCTATACCATTGAAAGCTCTTTCATGCTTGTGCTTCTCTTTAATAACTAATCTCTTTGCTTATTTCGTCTTCTTTCTACTTGTGCTCTTTTCTTATTTCTTCTTCTCTCTACTTGTGATATTTTCCTATTTCTTGTTGTATTTTCATTTAGATCTTTTTTTTTCTTTGTGTAGGCATGACATGCATGCCTATGGATTAATGTATGTTCGATTTGGTCATGTTTTTGAGAAAAATTAGCAATAACCCCAAACTTCAGAAGGGTTTTTCGATTAAAAAGTCATGACAGACATAGAACATGCCTTGGAATCTGCTGACAAGCGTTGTAAAGATGATATAGGTAAATGTTCAGGGAATGACTTACTATTGGTTACCACTCCTTTATCTGAAATGGTTTGGTCCAAACACAAAGGTTTGAGTCTTCAAGATCTTGCTTCGCGTTTAGGTGAAAAGAAAGCCTCTCATTTATGGAATACTGAATCCTTCAATATAGTAATTTCATCACCAAAACACGCTGATCATGGGGAGAGTAGCCACTCTAAAGATCTTGCTGAAGTTGGTTTAAATTTGTTGCAGTTGAAACCAAATTGTGAGGAAAAAAATGGTTCTTCTAGGAAAAATGAATCTGTGATTAGTAATGACGAACAAGAATCAAGTAAGTACTGAATATGGAGTGCATATTCCTGTTAGCTTTTAATTGGTGCTCTAATTAAATTGTACAATTGACATGTTCTATTTCAGCATTGTTTCAACTGAATCAAGCTTTCTGAATGCTATACCCATTAAAATCTTCATTTTGCAGGAAATTACGGAGATTTGAAAGTATCAAACAAAAGGGAGGTTAATTTAGGTAAAGGAATTCCAAGAACTAATCAGTTAGCTGATAAAGAAGTTGAAAACACTAGCCAGTCTGTTGATACAATCCAGGACAAGGATCTTTTTTCAGGTATTTTACTTATATAGATCAAATTCTATTTTATTTAAGGTGTTAGTCAAAATTTTAAAAAAAAATGTTACTTTGTAACTGTGCAGGTCCAAATAAGCTAGATCAAACTGCCGAATGTTTATCGTATAACGTGAAGGAGCGCAATGGTAAATCCTCAGGGGAAGTCTGCGAGACCTCCAGCAGGGCAATACAACCTGCTAACCAAGGTTTTACACATGGAAATCCATTAATGGCATCATCAGGCTCAAAATCAGTGAATACTGTTGAAAGGAAATGTTCTAAAATGATTGATTTTGACATTAATATTCCAGTCGGACAAGAAACTACTGAAGAAGCTGAAGTTGAATCTTTTCGGGCACATCACAAGGGCAAATCGATTCTTATAGAATCAAGTAAAAGTAAAGGTAAAGCACAAGTTACATCTTATGCTGACAGAAGTGAGAGTTCAAAAGACAGTGGAGATAGCCATGATAGTGCTGAAAGCTGCAGTAGCAAACGGCTTATATCAACAGGCAAGAGAGCAAGAAGCTATAAGTTAGAGACATCCATAGAGAACAAAAGGCTAAAGAAACAAAGCTATGAAGGATGCAGCTCAGGATCTAGAGAGAGTTCTTTCATGAATTGGGTATCGAGAATAACCAATGGATTTTCTCGGTTTGCTGAAGCCAGGCCTTTGTCATTTGCACCGCCACCCTTTTCATATATGAAAGGAAACCCTAACAATCTTTCTTTATCTCAAGGCAAAGAAATCGGTGTTACCTACAAAGATACGGGTTTTAAATCTCTGTTTCAATCCTTATACCCCCCTGGCTACAACACAAAAAATAGTACCAATATGCATCAAATCACAGATCCTAAAGCTGCAAAAGATATAAATGTAGAATGCAAGAAGCTGGAGTTTAATTTGCACAGGATACTTCCTACTGCTGACCAGAGATTAAATATAGTCAATAGAAATGACTTGCACAATGAAGTTTCTCTTCAAGAAGATAGGCTTAACAAAAATGTTCAACAGGGTGAAGAATTTGGCGCAGCTAATGGTGATGCATCCCTGGGCTCTTCAGCATTGTCTACCGACAACAAAAATAAGCTTCGTCAGAACTTATGGATTACTCGGTTTTCTCCAAAAGTTTCTTCAAGTCTGCAAAATTCGGTAAATGAGAAAGGTATGGATATGACAGCGGAAAATTTAAGCAAGAACTATGATTGCTAGATACTTGATTTTAAGATAATGATGCAAGTACAAAGATCATGACTGTCTCCTTCCTGTACAAAGCCAAATGAGTGATCTCCATGCAGAAAAGCTTAAGAGTTTTTGAGAATGGGAAACAGAAGCTCAAGTTTCGGAACATGTTCTATTTTTCTAAATGGAGTGGATATCCATCGACATTCAGAACTTTAGAAAGGTGCAGATAAGGTAATAATCACGGAACAGGAGCATGTTGGCTGTAAAAAACTGAGCTCTTGAGGATCTCGATCACTCAAGATTCTGAACTTGACATCTCGTGCAATTCTATGTTACTTGAAATGGCTCCTCCTCCAATTTATGTGATGAAAGTTTATATATAAGAAATTGTGAATCTATTGTTATTTTTTGGCTAAAAGACTAATTTGGTCATTGTACTGCGGCCTCATTCTCAACTTGGTCCCTACACTTTCTTTTTTCTCAACTTAGTTCTCGTACCATACTTTAGTTACCAAGTTAGTCCTTTTTTAACATCTGTTAGAATTTAAGTGTTAATTTTTTATTTAAGACTATATTACCCTCAATTACATGACAATTTGAGGTCTTAGTATTTCTTATTTAGAACTCCTCATTTGAACCCATTTAAAAGCAATCTAAGCTTCCTAAAAATTTTAAATTCTCGCCAATATATAATATCAAGAAAACTCTTGTTTTTATAAATTTTTATAATTTTGACTAATTAATTTTTTTTTCAATTGTTAACTGTTGGGATGCGGGGTCAACGCCCGCACGCCGCGGAAGCGATATCACCCGAGAGAAGGCTTTGATATATTCCCGTTTCACGAAGGAAACAAGAATAGAAAGTAAAATATCCCAACAAAGTAAGATATCTATTCTTCCTCTCAACAGTACTAGGACTGAATCAAGGGAACCTACAAATAATAGCAAATACACAGCAAAACAGTAAAGACACGAGATTTACGTGATTCGGTAAAATTGCCTACGTCCACGGGAGGGGTGAGGGGAGATTCGACTATGAAGAAGAACACCGACGACTTGTACAATCCACAAGCTCGTCCCAAAGATAAAGCTTTGATTTTTACCCAAAAGAAATTGACCTCTCTCTTGTAGAATCTCTCCAAGCTCTCTCTTTTTTTTCTTCTCTCTAGCCGCCGCCAAAACCCTTTTTTTTTCTCTCTCAAAACTCAATCACAAAACCCTAGTAATAGGTTCCTATTTATAGGGGAAAGAAAAAACTTTCCCCTTAAAAAAAACATTCCTTTTTTTGTTTTTATAGGTTGCTACAGAACCCGAGGTTCAGAGCAACGCGGTGGCCCCCACGTTCACAATTCTCCACCTCGTACATCATTTGATAAACCTCAAATTTTGGACGAACACCAGAAGAACACCGTGAACATCACTAGAGAGATCTCCATCTACCAAATCAGCCAATCCAACAAGGCCACTATACCGCTGTCGCCACGCATCTCCACCGGATCAAGCCGATCGTAGTTCGCACTTATTCTCCATATAGTCTCCACCTCACCCCATCACCGCCCCGAAGGGCCATGCCCTCTTGGGCAGATCAACACGGGTTGATATGAAGCAAGTCTAAGCAATACTTAAACTTGCTACCGTGACCACCTTAGTTAACATGTTCAAGGGATTCTCATTCGTGTACCTTCATGAGAGAAATATCGCCTTCCTCTATGACATCTCGCATCGAAATGATACCGACATCGATATGCTTGGTACGAGCATGATGAACTTGATTCTTCGCCAAGTGAATTGCACTCATTTGTCGCACCACAAGTTCACGTTCTCTGCTCAATCCCCAAATCATCTAGAAGACCCCACAACCACAATGCTTCCTTCACTCCCTCTGTCATGGCCATGTACTCGGCCTCGTAGTAGAAAGTGCCATCAGAGCTCGCAACATCGATCGCCAACTAACCGGAGCCCCATGTATCCCGAATACATAACCGTAGTAGATCGCCGTCTATCTAGATCGCCCGCATAATCGAGTCCACAAACCCATCAATCGACATGTTTCTCCACCAAAATCTGAGACCGTATCAGCGGTACCCTTTAAGTACCTCGGGACCCACTTCTTTGCTTTCGGTCGTCTTTCCGGATTCGCCATGAATCTATCGACCACACCGACCGCTGTGAAATATCCGGCGTGTACACACCATTGCGCATATTGCCGCTAACCGCACTAGCATAGGGAACACGCTCCATGTGCCTTCTCTTCATTTGTAGTAGGAGATTGTTTACCGTAAAGTCTAAAGTGTGGAGCCAATGGAATCACCACCGACTTAGCACTTTGCATCCCGAACCTCGCGATCACCGCTCTATGTAGCCCTTCCGACTTAAGAACAATCACGGTTCGCTCTCTTCTAATTTCCATACCCAAGATTTTCCTAGCGGCTCATGTCCTTCATCTCGAACTCTTCACCAAGTTGAGATTTCAGCCTATCTATCTCAACCCTGCTCTTAGAAGCAATAAGCATGTCATCCACATATAAAAGGAGATAGATATAATTACCTCCACGAAGCTTCTGGATGTAAACGCAACAATCATAGTCGCTTCGGGAAAACCCATGCTTCAAAGATGAAGGAGTCAAATCGCTTGTACCATCGTCGGGAGATTGCTTCAATCCATACGGTGACTTCTTCAAACGACACACATGATCCTCCTTATCCTCAACCTTGTAGCCCTGAGGTTGATGCATGTAGATCTTTTCATCCAAGTCTCCGTGCAAGAAGGTCGTTTTAACATCGAGTTATTCCAACTCAAGATCACCATGAGCAACAATACTCAATAGCACCCGAATAGAGGTGTGTTTCACCACCGGAGAAAAGATCTCATTGTAATCCACACCCTCTTTCTGTGCAAAACCCTTAGCCACTAGCCTCGCCTTGTACCTTGTACCACCGAAGCTCAAAGATCTTCCTTTCTTTTATACACCCACTTACAACCAATAGCTTTTCTTCCTACTGCAATGGGACCACCTCCCATGTTTGTTCTTCCAAGAGATTCCATCTCTTCCTCCATCGCAGCCAACCAATTCTCACTATCCTTGTTCGAATAGCTTCCTTGAAGGAGACCGCTCGTCCTCCTCCACCGAGAGTGCGATTCAACCAAATTAACCTGCCCATAGTGCTTCAGGGGTTGATCAGCCCCCAGCTTTTGTACATGCTTGTATGCTCGCCTTGGCCTAGTGGAAGCCAAACTATCCTCGAGCTGCTGTTGTTGTAGTGCCTGTGTATTCTCCTGCTGAACCTCCTCCTGCTCAAGCTCATCATCTACCTGACTTCCCACTTGAACACGACTAGAACCTGGTTGGTCTTTAGGTTCTATTTCAATAACCTGAGACGTAGAAGCCTCATCAGTCCTAACACCATCATCCTTGGACGCCCTAGCAATCATGGATTTTTCATCAAAGGTAACATCCCTGCTGATCACGAACTTCGAATCTTCCGTACACCAAAGGCGATAGCCTTTTACGCCCTTCGCATATCCTAAGAATATTGCCTTCTTGGCCCTCGCGTCAAGTTTTCCCTCGTTGACGTGATAGTAGGCGGTACATCCGAAAATTCTGAGCCTATCATAATCTGCATGCTCCCCTGACCACACCCTATAGGGTGTATTACCATCCAATATCGAATGTGGTGAGCGGTTCATAATGTAACAAGCTGTAGCCACCGATTCTGCCCACCATTCGTTGCCCAATCCAGTGTATGATCGCATACTCATTGTTTTCTCCCGCAATGTTCGGTTCAGTCTCTCTGCGACCCCATTCTGCTGTGGTGTTGACCTGACTGTCCAGTGTCGAACAATTCCCTCCTGATCACAGAACTCCTTGAAAGCACCATCTCAGATACTGCACCGCTATCGATCTCGTCTTCAATTTCTTTCCCGCTCGTTCTCAACCATTGCTCTCCACTTCTTGAATGTCTCGAACACCTCATTCTTATGCTTCAGAAAATAAATCCAAGCATACCTCGAATAGTCATCTATGAACGAGACATAATATCTAGAACCACCCTTAGAAGTGGTCTGGAGCCGACCCCAAACATCCGTGTGCACATAATCTAGTATCCCTCTGCTCTTAGACTTGCTTCTCGGAAACTGAACCCTGTGTGACTTTCCATACACACAATCCTCGAAAAATCCATGCTAGGTTCTTTCGGATTCTTCGCCAGACCCTCTTTACCAAGCGAACTAGACCCTTCTCGACATATGCCCAAGCCGCCTATGCCATAACCGTGTGCTCACATGGGTCTCCACCACTTCCTTCGCCCAACCACGATCTCCGTCACCGTCGTGCACGAGAGAGTATATAAATTACCGTGACGAATACCCTTCATCACTATAAGGGAACCCCGAACAACCTTCTTCACTCCGTTCTCCGTAATAATTTTACAACCGCCGGAGTCCAATGCACCAACTGAGATAAGATTCTTCCGCAAGTCGGGAACATGCCTCACATCCGTCAAGGTTCGAACCACTCTATCATGCATCTTGATTTTGATATTACCTAGCCCCACCGTTTTACAAGCATGGTTGTTCCCCATCAATACGGTTCCACCATCCATGTCTCTGTAGGTAGTAAACCACTTCCTATTTGGACACATGTGGTAAGAGCAACCAGAATCAAGTATCCACTTCCCGGAGATATCCTCGCCACCCGTGACGACATAGCACTCCTTATCGCTCCCTTCCTCTGAAACGTAGCTCGCCTCTTCCTTGTCCTCTCTTCTCTCAGTCTTGTTGTTGTTCTTCTTCTTTCCACCTACTCTCTTATTTGGACAGTCGACCTTGAAATGCCCAACTTCACCATATTTGAAACACGATTTTCCCGCAAGAGGTCTCGATTTAGATCTAGACTTTCCTCCCTTGCCTTTTCCTCGCTCATTGCTCCTTCCTCTAGCAAACAATCCCTGCGCTTGTTCTTTGTTACCACCAGTAGTCATGTCACTGGTTGCAATCTTCCGAAGGTCATCCGCTAGAAGCGCCGTTCTAGTCTAATCCATCTTCAAATTGTCTCCTACAAGCATCAGTGTTTGCACCAGGTTCTCATAAGACTTCGGCAGATACAGAAGTAGTAGAAGCGCCTGATCCTCATCTACAACTTTTACATCTATGTCTTTTAAGTCTGATATGATCCTATCAAACTTGTTGATGTATTCTCGGATTGATGAGCCCTCCTCCATCTTGCAAGTATACAATTTAGATTTTAAATAGATCCGGTTCGTTAGACTCTTCGTCGTGAAGGTACTTTCTAACTTCTTCCACACGCCCGCAGCCGTTTCCTCTCCATCTACCAAGAAAGCTACATCCCTTTCAAGGCATAGGATAATCGACGCCCGTGCTTCCAGATCCAGCTCCTCCCAATCCTCATCAAACATATCCTTGTGCTTCTTCTCTTTTCCAGCCAAAGCCTTGTGCAATTTTTGCGAAATCAGTGAGTTTTTCATCTGCATCCTCCAATAGGAAAAATCATTCTTCCCATTGAACTTTTCAATCTCGAATTTTTCTACTTTGACCGATTTACTGGTAGACGTCATTCTCCGTTTGTATAAATCCGCTTCTCTCAGAAATTACCGAGCACCACCTCAAACCAGAAGCTACACCACTTCCGATCTGAATAACAGCTCTGATACCAATTGTTGGGATGCGGGGTCAACGCCCGCACGCCGCGGAAGCGATATCACCCGAGAGAAGGCTTTGATATATTCCCGTTTCACGAAGGAAACAAGAATAGAAAGTAAAATATCCCAATAAAGTGAGATATCTACTCTTCCTCTCAACAGTACTAGGACTGAATCAAGGGAACCTACAAACAATAACAAATACACAGCAAAACAGTAAAGACACGAGATTTACGTGGTTCGGCAAAATTGCCTACGTCCACGGGAGGGGTGAGGGGAGATTCGACTATGAAGAAGAACACCGACGACTTGTACAATCCACAAGCTCGTCCCAAAGATAAAGCTTTGATTTTTACCCAAAAGAAATTGACCTCTCTCTTGTAGAATCTCTCCAAGCTCTCTCTTTTTTTTTTCTCTCTAGCCGCCGCCAAAACCCTTTTTTTTCTCTCTCAAAACTCAACCACAAAACCCTAGGAATAGGTTCCTATTTATAGGGGAAAGAAAAAACTTTCCCCTTAAAAAAACATTCCTTTTTTGTTTTTATAGGTTGCTACAGAACTTCGGTTCTCAGAAGGCTTGCTACAGAACCCGAGGTTCTCAGAGCAACGGGTGGCCCCCACGTTCACATTAACGATGCGTGAAAATGATAAAATATTAAAATTTCATCAAAATAACACATGATGTGATGATAAATCACTAAGAACATATCTATAACCACCGTACTTTTGAATGATAATTTCGCAACCGATGTAAGTACTGTAGGTTTTATCCATCTATCATTATGAGTTGAAGAGGAGTCTTGTAGGTTTTATCCATCTATCATTGTGAGTTGAAGAGGAGTCTTACATAGTAGCAAATAAACCTTCACCGCATATGTTCCTATTACCAAAGAAGAACTGATTTACGGATATAAATTTCTCATTTATACAAACATAAATTAGAAAAAGACAAAAACTCCAAACTATTTTTTAAATTGAATATACAATATTTAACCATGATATCTCACTATACTATACTAACCGATATTCTTAAGAGTACGACCTGCGCTTAACAATGCTTAATTTTACTAAAATTTTACCTAAGAACTTTTACAGAATAAAAAATTATATAATAAAAACGAACATGAAGAGGCCTACGAGTACTAAAGATTTTTGTATTCTCGCATTTCTCTTTTTTTATAGTTACATCTATATGAAAAATTATGGCCAATGATCAATTTAGTATATTCAGATTTTTGCATCCCATAAAGTTTCTTAAGCACAAGACATCAAATACAAGCCTCGGTTGGGTATAGTGAAAGCTAAACTAAATTTTTTTAATTAAAATCTTAGCATCTCCTATGTCTCATATTAATAAAGATCATCAAAATCTGCATGTTTTTGTTTATTTTTAAGCAAAAGCTTAGATTGCTTTTAAATGGGTTCAAAAAGGAGTTCTAAATTGAAAATACAAAGGCCTCAAATTGTCATCTAATTGAGGGTAATATAGTCATAACAAAAAAATTAACCCTCAAATACTAATGGATGTTAAAAAAGGATTAAGTTTGTAACTAAAGTATGGTACGATGACTAAGTTGAGAAAAAAGAAAGTGCAGGGATCAAGTTGAGAATGAGGTCCTAGTCCAGAGACCAAATTGGTCTTTTAGCCTTATTTTTTTGGTTCAAAAGTTCAGAATGGCATTGGCTTAGTTGCTGTCCACAATGAAAAATTGTTTATATTTGTGTATGATCTATGAAGAAAATTCTGCCAGGTTTAGGGGGTGTTTGGTTCACAAGTTTTAGGGAATTTTTTTGAGAAATGACAATTTCGTAAATAAAAGATTTCTTATAATTGAGTTTTCATGTGTTTAGTTCACTCTAGATTTATGGAAAACATTTCTTAAAAAGTATAAAATAGTGGGAAAACAACTTCCTAGCATTTTGAGAGGAAATGTGGTTGAAAACTGACAATTGCATTATAAAATTAATATACCCGTACCCTTTTCCATTTTCCCAACCCCGAACCCATTTCTCGCCTCAATCTTTCGGCGGAAAACCTAGGGTTCCCTCCTCCCGCTCGCTCGCTTGATCTCCCGCCCTCCTCACGCTCTTCCGGTCTCTCGTGTTCCCTTTCCTCCTCCTCCAGCTCTCCCGCTCCCACTTCCACTTCCGCTTCCGTCCCTGAGTTACTTTTTCTGACCTATGCCTCGTCGGATTTATCAAGTAAGCGGTCAGTGGGCTTGTTTGGGGGAGAGGTGGGGGTGTTGAAGCTCACATCTTTTGGGCTTGAGCAAGAGGTCAGAGGGCTCGCACGACTCGTCGGATTTCTGAGCTTGACAATCGCCGTCCGATTTGAGGTAAAAAAACCCTAAATCCCTTTTGATCCTGTTTGGGGGTTTGATCTTGTCTTTAAATTCATGGGTTATGTTGGTAATTTATGCGTTATTGGGCAATAATATGATTATCCTCTTTGGATCTGAATTCTAGTTTTGGTTTGGACTGTTATTCACATTACTTGAGATTTTAAAATCTCATGCGTTATTGGATTTGAATTTTCAAGTCTTTAGTAGGTGGATTAAATTCTAAATAACTTGTCCAGGTTTCAATAAAACACCGGATATTATTTTAGGACTTAAATATTTTCATGCAAAATTACATGAGATTTTCTTCATGAACATGGAAATCGAAATTATAGATTTGATGAGTCCTTGCAAGCAATAAATTCATCAATATCAAATAGCTAATTCGATATTTGTAGCATTACTATAAATAATTTATTAAAATGGTTTGTGGTATTATATTGTGCATGTGAACTGTATGAAAAGTCATGACAAGTAGATGAATATCTATCTATTACAAGTTTTATAAATTAGCTAGATTTTTGGTGTATTTTATTTAGTTCTTTATGTTTAGTTATTATCGCCATCATGATCAATCCTATGCATGTCTATGTTCTACAATATCAATTATTAATATTGCTTACATATATTAGAATGAGACATTTTTGCATAATCGTCTTAAACTATATTTTATAGGATTTGATCATGTCAAACTAGCCGTTAATATAGCCATTGTAAAGTCATAAATAAGGTTGTTGGCAATTTTCTAGAAATTTTTCATATGCAACCAAACAAAAGAAAAGAAAAACTTGACATTTCTCTAAAGTACCAAGGCCCATTTTCTTCTTTTGAACCAAACACAAGAAAAAGAAAATTTGTACTTTTTTACTTCTCAAAACTTTATTGGGTGGAAAACATTTCCTATAATTTCAAGAAAATAAACCAAACACCCCCTTAATGGAAAACATATTCAATTCTGTACTTGTGCTGCTGCAGAAGAAATTGATGAATCATCCGGAGTTTCTGAAGCATAGCAGGTACAGTTATTTTGCAGAATTATCTCAGGCACCTTCATTGCGCTAATTATTATGAAGCGGTACTATAACATTGTCATTTTCTTCCTAGTATAATCTCTATGCATATTAAGCTGAACTAGACAGGGATACATTGAATTTAGGGTAAATTTTACAAAACCGCCAATAAGTTACATAACCTCAAAAAAGTTTTAAAGTTTTACTTAAACCCCCAGTAGGTTTTTTAGAAAATCCCAAAACTAACACTTCAAACTCCTTGATTTCTTATCCAAAAGAAGTAGTTCCAATTTTTTGGTGATCAGAAATTATTGTTTCAAAAAAAAAAGTTAAGGGCCTTGGTAAAAACCATTCAGAATAAGCTAGAGAAGTTTAAAACATATCAAATATAACTCCTCTAAAGTGCCAAGACAATGCCTATCTATACCAATTATGTATTGTCCATAAAAGCAAAAACCATCCAACACAATCCTAGAAGATGATATCTATACCATATATTACGAAAAGCCTCCCTTTTAGTCATCACGAGCCACATTTTTAGAATTTTAAAAATGACCTTACAGCTAAAAAAATTAATTGTAAATGCCCTCACACTTAAATATATCAACAAAAGCACCATCACAATTTGACTAAATCAAAAGGAGTGTCCTCACATTTGGGAAAAAAATCACATAAATGCCGTTAAACTTGGGGAAAAAACCCAAAAATCAATGAAAATGCGCTTAAACTTCTATCTATCAATTTTCTTGACAATTTGATTACAAAGTACCCCCCACATTTTGTGTGGTGCACACATCATATGCACTGTAGTACCAGTACAAGTTGAATTTTACTAGATAGTAACATAAACAGTAGGATAATAGAGGCTCTCACTCTTTTAGTAGTCAAGGGGTTGTTAGAAAACCACTGGTAATTTTGGGCCAAAGCAAAATTTACCTCAGTACTTTTTAACCCGGGAAACAATCTCATCTCGTAAAAAAAGGGTTTTTTTTAGATATCAGCCCCTTAAATCATCGGTAATTTGATATTAGCCCCTTAAATACCGATATTTTGATATTAGCCCCTCAAATAGGTATTAGTTGTTGATATTAGCCCCCCTGGTTAGTTGTTGTTTAAATGTGAGAGGAATATTCCGTTATCTCTAACACTTCTAATTATTGGACAGTTATGTCCCTCCACAACCCAAACCCATTTATACAGACCCATTAAGATCTTATTAAACCCGAACCCGTTTATGTTAAATTTGTTAAGAAATCCTTAAAACCCAAACCCATTACCTATTCATTCTCTTCCACAACGGTAAACAATGGCTACTTCAACCTGGGGAAGTCTATAAAACTCCATGGATCCACCTCCAAACTCTAATTCTCACTCTCTAACTTCTCTCCGCTCAAGCCCTCTTCGGCTCAAGCCCTCTCCGCTCAAGCCCTCCACAACCCAAGCCCTCTTTAGTTCAAGCCCTCTTCGGCTGCGAAGTTTGCAATGGAGTTTTCGGGTTCTTATTCAATTGGTAATGGAGCTATTGTTCATGGAACTGATAAGAAGTGTTTTTGTGGTTTGCAATGCACCATTAGGACTTGCAAGCAAGGGGAAAACAGGGGTTTACAATTCTATGGATGTCCGCAATATAGAAATACATCATACAAGGGATGTGGTTACTTTGCTTGGGTTGATGACAGTAGGAGTTTGATTGTGAAAATATCAAAAGAAGTGAGTTTATTGGGTAAGAATTTTGATTCAATGTTGTTGTTGATGAGGATTATTTTGATTGTATTGGTGATGTTGATTATTGTTAGAGTTTTGTAAAATGTTTGAGGGTGTAACATTTGAGATGTTTTACTTTGAGCATTGTGAAAGAATATGATGTAAGTTGGGAAATTTTAATAGAAATTGATGTTATTTATGATATTTTCTTAATGAGTTAAGACAGACTCTGTTAATTCAGGGTTTTTCTTAGTAGTCGACTATCTTGTAATGTAGTCGACTACACCGTAATTTAACGTAAACTAAATTTAAGTGTAAGATCTTAGTAGTCGACTATCTTGTAATGTAGTCGACTACACTGTAATTTTACAGAATCTTGAAATATGTCTAAGTCTTAAGTAGTCGACTATACTGTATATTAGTCGACTATTCTGTAAAACGACAGAAACTTATATTTTGACACAAAGCTTTAAATAGTCGACTACTATTCTAATTAGTCGACTATTAAGAGATGAAAATGATATGAATGTAATATTTTTAGACTTATTAACTATAAACTCTAATGGTTAACATAGGGGATTTCTATTGTTAACCAACACACTAAGCATGTGTTAGTGTGTTCTAAATGTGTGTGTGTGTGAGTGATCAAGGCTTGTACACACTGTTTTGCATTCTATACACGCATACACACACATGTGCACAGTAACCTGTTTTGCATTCTATACACACTGATACACTACTTATGAGTGTATTATTGTACCTAACAGCACATGCACAAAACTGGGTGTATATTATGTACATAATATGTCAATACATGTAAAAACAAGCCATGAAACCAACATCATTGCCAATTTTGTCTAATAAAGCATAGAAGATATATATATTGATATGCCAGTGTTATATACATAACCCAACCAACACAAAAGAGACATTTCTTCAGTGAACAATGGACTGCCATAAACAACATTCACAAAAAAATTGCCATATTGAAGCTGATATGGTCTTATAATTCTTCACTACAAACTTTGGAGTGTTTCAAGTTGTACATGGGCCAAAATTAACAAAACACCATGTACAAGTGCAAACACTACATGCAATTCTCAAAAAATAACAACCACTACAAAACCCTAAGAAGCTCTATGCCCTAAGACCATTTGACATTGCCAATATCCCCGGATCGCTGTGATGATGGTGTGATGATGTTGTTGCTGCTGCTTGTGATGATGCTATTGCTGGTGCTTGTGATGTCTGAAATGGATGACATTCATAATACTGTGCATCCCAATTTGATGGTGCAGTTAATGGTTGAGAAGTTAGCCTAGCTCCCTCTCTATTCACGTGTCCTTGACCTCTTCCTCTTACTGTATTTAACTTTGATCTACCCCTCCTTGTTGAAATTTGTCTACAAACAAATGATATTGATTAACAATATATATGATCTGTTAGTAATATACGACAAATATTCTAATATATGTACATCACCTTGTTCTTGTAGGCTGATTTGTATCAACCTGTGCACTTTGATTTTTCCCATCTGTATTAGTTGATCCACCATGCCTACAAGCAAGTAATATTGTTGAATATTTGCATACATTAGAATAAAGGGATTGAATAAGAGATTACCTTGCATCTTGAATACTTTGGGAGATTTCATTTATGGGTTGTTTGCATTTGTTTCTGTGATGACCAACTCCTTTGCATCGACTACATCTATGTACTCTTTTACTTAATTTTGATGGCCTCTCTCTTCCAAGCTCATTTTCATCTTTTCCCCTTATCCTTTTTTTCTTTGGTCGTCCTCTTGGTCTTTTTGTATGAGGTGGAGTTATTGTGAAGTCTTTCACATAGGGCTCCCACTGATCTTTTGATGGTAAGACCCCTATAGACTCAGCATATGCCACCCTGTAGCTGCATCAGAAGCATGTGTCAAACAAAAAATATGCAAACAATTTAACTGGGAGATAACATAAGTAATATTGTTAGTTGTACCTGGTTATTGTGAAGTACAAGTCACAAAAAGATGCCCAATCTGCATTTCTAACTGAGCCAATGAAGTTGGCAACATGGATACAAGGCAATCCAGTGATTTGCCATTTCATACAACTGCAAGTTTTATCTGCTACATTGATCACCCTCCTTTCATATTCATTCTCCACTTCAGCTTCATTCTCATTAGTGTATCTGACACTGTAACCCTCAACTTCTTGCTTAAATCTCTGCAGTATCTATCAGCATAAGGAACAAGTTTTCCCTTCCATCTCAGCCCCTGTTTTCTCCTGTTGTTGAATTTCATCATGATTTTTCTTCTGATTTTGTCTACAAGATCCACTACTGGTAGGAATCTACAATCTAACAACCATGCATTCATAGATTCAGACACATTGTTGACAATGTAATGGGTCCTTGCAGGATGTATAAAGTGGGATCTAGACCAAATAAATCCATGATTTGAAGCCAATCTTGTGTAAGCTGCATTTGACACTTGATTTAGTGCTCTCATGTGCATATGAAACTCCTGTATAGTGTAAGCCCTAGCTGCATCCCAGACTGATTTCTTAAAAAAGTCCCCCTGAAAATCTTTCTTAAAATTTTTTCACAAATGTCTCACGCAAATCCTATGCTCTGCATTAGGTAAAAGAGTAGACACTGCCTCAAGTAACCCCTTTTCTTGATCACTCATTATAGTTATATGGTCAAGAGAACCATCATATGCAATTATCAAATTATTAAGAAACCAGTGCCAAGAAGAACCACTCTCACCTTCAACAATCGCAAATGCAACAGGGAATAGACCATAGTTGCCATCTAAAGCGATGTGATCAAGAGAGTACCAATGTATTTTGATTTCAAATGACACCCATCAAGGCCTATCCATGGCCTAATACCAACTTTAAAACCTTGCATGCAAGCATTAAAGCACACAAACATCCTCTTAAAGGAATTATCTGACTCAAGCTCAACATCTATATGACTCCCAGGGTTCCTCCTTAATAATTCATTCTTTAATGTTAACACCATGTCATATGAGGCCTCCACATTGCCAAAAATAATCTCCTTGGCCTTTTCCCTCCCCCTCCGACATCTGTTGTAGTTTACTGTCAACCCATACTTGTCTAAAATTCCCTTTGCAATATCCCCAGGTTTAATATTAGGGTTAGACTTAACATCTTTAAACATTTTATTGTCAATCTAATAACAAGTTGCTTGTTCATTCCCACACCTATTGACCCCAACACATGTGTGTGCATCTCCCAACTTTGAAATCTCCATTGTTTTCCCATCAATCAGAGCTTTACATCTCAATCTCCACTTACAACCCTCCCTTTTGCACTTTACAACCAATCGTTTAGGTTTATTTTTTTACATATTGGTAGTTAAAGTTTCTTTTAATACTATGTTGCTGCAGGGCTTGCCTCAAATGCCAACATCATTAAACTTCCTTCCTATATAAAACTCAGGATCCTCTTCATCAACTATGTTTGATGTTTCCTCATTACAGCCCACATTATCTGCATCATCCTCTTCATCACTTTCTACATCCTCCTCTGAACTGTTATTTGGATGATATTCATTGTCAGATACAACTTGATCAGCATCATCTTCTACAAGATCCACATACTCCTCATACTCCTCTTCAATTGCAGTTTGTGCATTACTAGCCCCAACCTCAATGTTTTCCTCTAATTCATCATCATCTAGACCCCAGTCAAAGCCTTCATCTACACCCCAGTCAAATTCATCAGCTACTGTCCCCATGTTGACAAACCTATCATCATTGATCCCCAAATTCTCTTCATCATCACTAGACAAAGCATCTATGTCTATATGAGTGCTATTACTTGACTTATGTGCCTGCTCTCTTGGTGGATTTCTTCTCCTTGTGCTCACTGGTACCCTCCAACTTAAACTTGAAACCGGTTCAATTGTTAAGAACAATTCAAGCCTCCTCTTATTTAAGTGATTTTTTAGCACACCTAGAAATATTCCATTTATTTTAATTCTAGCAAACCTCCTAGGATTTGTTCCAGGAATTGTGTAACTCATCTTCATTATGTTACCTCTAACAGTTGGTAAAAACTCACAGATTAATTCCCCCAACTTTTTCAATGTAATATCTGTAATATCTACCCTTAGAGTCCTCTGATTTCCACACTCATACTTTTTTCTACCAGTTCTAGGTATATTCATCCAATACCCATTATATCTAAGCACAATCTCCACAATATCCTTCTCCATTACCATTATCACTCAACATGCAATCCTACATGCAATGAACAAGTAATATATCAATGACATGCTAAACATTCTACATGCATTATTTAAGCATAAATTAAGCACTGAAACATGAAAAAAAAAGTCAAAGAAAATCATCCTAAACAAAAGACAGTCTCAATATCAATCGCAAGCACAAAAATAAAAGATAAAGACAGTCTCAATAACGTTAATTAGTTGCTAATTGAAAGAAAATCATCCTAAACAAACATTCGTTCATAATTCGACCCAAAATTAGGGTTAAATGAAAGACTCAAAATTAGGGCTAAATTAATCAATGCATAGTTAACCCTAAACAATAGATAACCCAAAACTCCATGTTCTACCAAAATATATATATAAAAAAAGAAATATATTAAGGAAAAGGAACAAATTTTTACCTCAACCAAATATCAATCGCAAGCAGTTACTCCGAACTTCAAGCCCAACCAAATCTTGTCGAAATCTTTCGTCTTCAACCCAAATCAATGGCTGCTCCCACCCACGGCTTTGATTTTGAGAGTGGCGAAGAAGATCAGTGAAGAAGAAGACGAAAAAAATGAAGAGAGAGAGAGAAACGGGAAGAGGAACAGTGGAGAGTGGGAATATTGAATCAAAGGGTATTTAGGTAACTCAACATCTGAAGTTAGACTAAACCTAACCAGAGTTAGTCACTTTGGATTGAAAAATTAACAGAGGGGCTAATATCAACAACTAATACCTATTTGAGGGGCTAATGTCAAAATATCGGTATTTAAGGGGCTAATATCAAATTACCGATGATTAAGGGGCTGATATCTAAAAAACCCAAAAAAAAAAGGAACTTTTGTTCGGAAAAATTTCTCTCGAGATGTCGCTGAAACCCTAGAATGGATGAATTGAAAGCCATTGCAGATCCTCTCAGCTTACAAAGCCCTAATCGACTCTCACATGGTCAGTTTCTTCAGGGTAATCCACCAAAACCCTAAAATTTTAGGGATTTTCTAGAGTCTCTTTGCGGCTCACAAAGTTGGTCTTTTTTCACAGCTTGTGGGGGCTGGTGGATGAGCACTGGATTAAATGCTAAAAGAATCGATAGAATTTTTTTTGGGGGTATATCTTGCGGATTCATTCAGGTATTGATCAAACTTGTATTTAATAATTGAAATTGTAGATAATGTTTACATATATGATAAAGTTTGAGTTGAGGGTTAATTGTTAATTTTAAAAAAAAACTGATTTAAATTCGTGGCCAGTGGGATTTGAACATGGGTTGCTCTGATACCATCTTAAAGTCCCTAACCATACCCCCAAAACTCTGATGTTATGGTGAGAGTTGAGGATTATATTTTTATATTTTAACAATTTTACATTTATGATGAAGTTTTATCTATTTAGATAATGTTGAAAACCGTTAGATTGTCGAATGTTGATACCTTTTGTCTATTTAGATAATGTTGAAAACTTGAACTGTATGTTAGTTGACTTACTTTCTTTCTTGTTATTAATTGACTGTTAGATTTCAATTTTAAGAGCATCTAATGTTCAAAACCCGATATAGTGTTCTTCCAATCTTGATTGTGGAGATTCTTTAAATTTTCTGATTATGTATGACATTGCTACTACCACAAAGATGTTTCAAGTTTAGAAGAACTCAAGTGTTCTGAGCTGAAGTGTTCATCTTGCTGGGATAGAGACTTTAACTCTTTTGGAGGGGAATAGAATTTATGAAGAGAATCAAACCAAGTGAATGAAGGGAATGAATTACAATCATTTGTCTATCCTAGCATATTATTTTATGCAATGAAAGAGATGCAGTTAAAGTAGTGTGCTTTACTTCTTGTCATCTTCCAATGTAACTGAATCAGGAAATGTTCTAAGTTTACTCCAATTTTCCCCGACCTGTTTTTTTTTTGTTAGTTTTATATCGTTCTTTGACCTTATAGCCTAGCATATAAAAAGGTATCATGGTGTTTATACATGACAGTTGAACTAGAGGTGTTGATCTCTGTATCCAATTTCTAAAAGATGTAAATGAAGTAATGAACCAAAGTTTCCTTAACTGGTACCATTGAATGCTACAGTGATGGGGAACAATCTAACAGTATAGTTGCTCTATTGTGCATATTGGGGTATACTTGAGGAGCAATATTATCTGGAAAAACTTTGCAAGATTGAGATTTAAGTGAAGGCGAATGCTTTCTGGTTAGATCCTGATTGACATTGTCAAGAGTAGTAATTGATCCCTAACATTGTTTGAGTAATTTACGGAGGATATTTTGAGAATTATGCAGTAAAACATGGCATGCATTTTGCGCTATTTGTGCACATTGTTTCAGATTTCAAAGAACTATCAGTAGACAGGATTAAATTCTATTATGATACCTTTGTTGAAATATGTTTCTTCAAGCTAGTAAGTACACAAGTCACCACAGAGGTTCAAAAGATACATTTGCAGTCACATAGAGATATAGGATTCGGTTTATTTACATTTTTCTGATACCATGTATTCTGCCACTGACATAGGATCAAGGAGTTAGCAAATACTTTATGGACTGTCGTTGTCCTTAAGTGAGTCTACCTAATGCTGTCTAAGCAAATCTCGTGCAAGTGATTCTGATAAAGTTTTTTTTTCACGAGTACAAGTTAGTCAGATGTATAGTTAACTTATTGATTGCATTAATGTTGTAACTCTTGGAGTTTACTAGCCCATGATTGCATACATGCAAGCAGTTTCTGCTGTTGAATAGCAAAAGCCTACGGTAAAAAATAAACAAGAAAGTCGAGTGGATTTGTCTTGGTAAACAATTGGAACTTAGTTTTATGAATAGCAACTCTAGTTAACTAGTTGGGTATAATTTAAACGGGAATTTCACATATTTTGAAATATGAGATATATATGTTTTACCTGGTCTTCGAATTGAAATGCAAGTTAAAATGACACAAATTGAACATTTACATCGACTTCTTTTAACAGAAATTGAAATGGGCAACTTAATTGTCAAATATTTTTACCTCTAGAGTGTATCGAACTTATGTATTGACTGATTAGAGCACCCGTTAGCATATCATGAATTTTGTTGTTGATGCTTTTCAGTTCTAGACGTGTATTCATTTAAGCTCTGCTATTTCAAAAAATGCAATAGTTTTTAACTTTGCTCAAGCCATGACAAGATTAGTTGGAAACTCTATGCTGATGAAATGAAAGCTTCAAGTCACAATTCAAAGGTTACTGGTGCCTTCGTCATCCACCATATTTCTCATCCTTTTCAATTTTGTGGTTTGTCTATGGAGAAAAACTAATAAACATCGTGAGTTATAGCTCATGAAACGGATCAAAATTAATAAAAATTGTGGGTTATAGCTTATGAAAATCGCAAATTTTGATATACGCATAATTTATTCACATTCATTCGAAACAAACCAGATTGACAAACTTTGTGAATTATAGCTCATGAAAATCGCGAATTTTTGATGTATACACAATTTATTTATATTCGTTCAAAACGAACCAAAAGTGTCAAATATGTGGATTTATAGCCCATGAAAAGCACAAACTTTACACATAATAAATTTATATTCATTTGAAACGAATGAAAATTTTATTGTGGGTTATATCTTATGAAAATTGTGGATTTTTATGTACACATAATTATTACATTCTTTCAGAACGAATCAAAATTGTCAAAATTGTGGGTTATAGTTCATGAAAATCGTGAATTTTGATATATACAAATAAACTTACTTTCATTTGAAACAAATCAAAATTAAAAAATTCATTGGGTTAGGGCCCATGAAAATCACAAAATTTGATCTACATGTAATGAACTTACTTTTCTTCAAACAAACCGAAATTGACAAAATTAGTGGGTTATAGCTCATAAAAATCGCAAATTTTTATGTACACATAATTTATTTGTATCTATTCAAAATGAACCATAGTTGTCAAAAATTGGGGGTCATATTGCCCATAAAAATCACAAAATTTTCATGTACACATAATAAATTTATATTCATCCTAAACTAATAAAAATTAATAAAAATCGTGGGTTGTAGCTAATGAAAATCGTGAATTTTGATATACATAATTTATTTAAATTGTTCAAAACAAACCAAAATTAACAATATTTGTGAGTCATAGCTCATGAAAAAATGCTCATTTACAAATTTGAAGTACATATAATAAATTTAGATTCGTTTAAAATGAATGAAAATTGATAAACTGTGGGTTATAGCCAATGTTTTAAAAAGCTCCCTCATAGGTTTGGGCGGTACCTGTTGTTTGAAAATTAGTGTGTTGCAAGTGCACAACAAAGTTGTAGTATATTAAATGTCGAACCACAAGGAAGAGGTTTTTCTCTTTAAACTGGAAATTTCCCTTTGAAAAGATTAATTGAAAAGAGGTTTAGCAAAATAGGTTGAAAATGGGTTTTGGATTTTGTTCTTTTAAAAGAAAATGAAAACAAGAAAGAGGTAGAGAAGAGAGAAATTAAATGCAAATAAGGAGGAGGAAGAAAAAAGAAAGGGAAAAAAATAAAATAAATGCAAGAATAAAGAAACTAAAAACAAAGAGAAAGAGGGAAAGGGAAATAGAGGATGAAAATGATTAGAATGAAATGCAACAATTAAAAGAAATAGAAAATGAAAACAAAGAGGACAAACTAAAATAAAACTAAGAACAAGGAAATCAAAGAGATGAAATAAGAAACTTAAACTAGGTAATTAAGATAGATTCCACTAGATAACTATTTATTAGATCTAGAAATTACTCTTTTTTCATTTATTATTTCTAGAATTAATAAGCATAAACTATCAATCTATTTAAAGAAAGTGTAGTTTATCAAATTAAATTCTAAAAGTAAATCTAAATTTCAAGGATAGAAATAACCAAATTAAAAGCAGTTCGAACAATTAAAAGTATAGGCTATCTATCTATTTAAAGAAAGTATAACCTATCAAGTTATATTATTCTACCAATTACTAATTAATTTATTACTCTAGCATGAACAATTAAATCATAAAGAGAGCAATTCTAGATCTAATAAATAAATTATATTAGCTTCATTTAATCCTAATTAGCCTAAGAAGCTAGCAACACATATTAATTCCTAAATTATAAGCAAATAAAGAAAGCATGAACAAAAGCAAGAAACTAAACTAATTAAAGACCAACTAATTAAATCTACTCCTAAAACATGAATTAAAAAGTAAGAATTAAAAGACAAGAAAGATAAAACTCACATTGAGAGGGTTGGCCCCTTTGTAGGATCAAAATTAATAAAAATTGTGGGTTATAGCTCATGAAACGGATCAAAATTAATAAAAATTGTGGGTTATAGCCAATGTTTTAAAAAGCTCCCTCATAGGTTTGGCACTGTTGTTTGAAAATTAGTGTGTTGCAAGTGCACAACAAAGTTGTAGTATATTAAATGTCGAACCACAAGGAAGAGGTTTTCTCTTTAAACTGAAATTTCCCTTTGAAAAGATTAATTGAAAAGAGGTTTAGCAAAATAGGTTGAAAATGGGTTTTGGATTTTGTTCTTTTAAAAGAAAATGAAAACAAAGAGGACAAACTAAAATAAAACTAAGAACAAGGAAATCAAAGAGATGAAATAAGAAACTTAAACTAGGTAATTAAGATAGATTCCACTAGATAACTATTTATTAGATCTAGAAATTACTCTTTTTTCATTTATTATTTCTAGAATTAATAAGCATAAACTATCAATCTATTTAAAGAAAGTATAACCTATCAAGTTATATTATTCTACCAATTACTAATTAATTTATTACTCTAGCATGAACAATTAAATCATAAAGAGAGCAATTCTAGATCTAATAAATAAATTATATTAGCTTCATTTAATCCTAATTAGCCTAAGAAGCTAGCAACACATATTAATTCCTAAATTATAAGCAAATAAAGAAAGCATGAACAAAAGCAAGAAACTAAACTAATTAAAGACCAACTAATTAAATCTACTCCTAAAACATGAATTAAAAAGTAAGAATTAAAAGACAAGAAAGATAAAAACTCACATTGAGAGGGGTTGGCCCCTTTTGTAGGCTCAAAAATTATTTAAATCTTCATCATCAAAGAATTTAAAAGGAAATTTAAAAGAGAAAAGTTATTATTTTTATTGCAAAAACTAAAGTTTGTACAAATTTGGAGGGCAACAAAAGAGAAGCCTTCCGTCCCAAAATGGGATTACAAAATTTTCAATGCCCTCACCGCTCACACTACCGCTATTTATAGCATACAGGAATCCCTTACAACTATTAGATCCAACTTGCTCTCTAAGGGTTACATTTGATCATTGGATCAAACTTGCTCTCCAAGGATTACATTTGGCCATTGGATCAACTTGCTCTTCAAGGATTACACTTGGCTATTGGATCAAATTTGTTCTCCAAGGCTTTGAGAAATTGGATTGTGGGCTTCAATTAGCTTGCAATTAATCTTCAATACTCTTGTGCTTTTTTATTGTTCTTGGGCTCTCTTGGGCTTCCCTTGAGGCTTCATTTAGGCTTCTCCTTATTAATTCTTTATTTCCTTAAAATTCAATAAAAAACACCTGAGTAGCAATAGAATTATACAACAATCATAGGTAATAAGAGTATAAAAATAAATAAAATGTGTTAATCAGTACCTAGGCCGTCGCCTAGATCTTGGGAGTGCCTAGGGGTGTGGAGACCACTTACGGGGACTGCACCGATTAGCAAGGTTTTAAATGTCGGATGTCGGGTTCATGTCGGACGGCTGAAATCCATGTCGGATAGCGGAAATCGGGGATATATCGGGGGACATGAACTAAATATCGGATTGCCATATTGGGTGGTGCGCCTATGTATAATATCATGTCCTAAATGCAATCTAAGCATTCCTAAATTCAATTTAAGCATACTTTATAAATTCTATAGTCTAAACATATAAAAAAGTAAATAATATATGATGTTTAGGGTCACTAACCGATTGTAGAAATTTAATTCTCGATTGCATCTTGAAACCATTCACCAGAGGGAGAGAGATAGATTGAGAGAGACAAAGAGATTGAGAGAGATAGACTCAGAGAGAGAAAGAGAGAGAGAGAGAGAGAGAGAGAATGAGAGAGAGAAAGAGAGACCGAGAGAGAGACAAAGAGATTGAGAGAGATAGACTCGAGAGAGAGAATGAGAGAGAGAAAGAGATAGAAGAAGACTCACCAGTCACCAGAGGGAAGCTTGAAGTCGCCGTTGGGTTCTGATGTCGAAGGGAAGAGAGAGAGGAAGAGGCGGCGATGGTTTCGAAGTCGCAGCCTCGCAGGGAAGAGAGAGAGAGAGGACGAGGCGGTGATGGTTCCGAACCTGCAGCGACGAGGACGAGAGAGAGACGAATATCGGCCATTTTGCCCTAGTTTTTTTTTGCTATCGGGTTCATATCTCTAATAGGTCAAAAGTGAAACGGGTTTGGGTTTTCAGCACTAAACCCAAACCCGGTTAGAAAAAAGCAGCAAGAAAAAAAGGCCATATCGGCCGATTTTTCAAAGTCCAAGTCGTGTCGCTCGAGCCCTCAAACCGACACGTCGGCCGACATGTTGGACACGTCGGCCGACATTTAAAACACTGCCGATTAGGTCTTGGTTGTGACTTCCTCCCTTACTGCCTCCACATCCTATAACCACCTCTAAACTCCTCCGATCGCTTCTACTGACTACGAACACCTTCAACTTCTCTGACCTTTCGCAGAATCTCCTCCGACACCACTTGAATAAAAAAGAAAAAGAAAAAGAAAACCTCATGTGCCCAGCGCTTTTGATATTATTAATTGTAATTAAAAAAAAAAAAACTTAGGCTCCGCCTAGGTGCCTAGGCTCTAGGAGCGGTTCAAATGCCTGGGTCGCCTAGCGCTTTATGGAACATTGGTTATTGCTCATGAAAATTATGAATTTTGGTATAAACATAATTTTTTATATTCGTTTGAAACAAACCAAAATTGTCAAATTTCGTGGATTATATAGCCTATGAAAATCATAAATTTTAGAGTACACATAATAAAGTTATATTCGTTTGAAAGGAGTGAAGATTGATAAACATCATGGATTATTGCTCACAAAAATCATGAATTTTGAGGTACACATAATCTAGTTACATTTGTTCGAAACAAACCAATATTGACAAAATTCGTGAATTATAGCTTATGAAAATCGCGAATTTTGATGTACACATAATTTATTTATATTCGTTCAAAATTCTCAAAAATTCTCAAAAATCATGGGTTATAACTCATAAAAATCGCAAATTTTAATGTGCACATAATAAATTTACTTTAACTCGAAAAAACTGAATTTAGTAAAATTCGTAGGTTAGCTCGTGAATATCGCGAATTTTATGTACACATGATTTATTTACATTCATTCAAAGCAAACCAAAATTGTCAAAAATTATGGAATATAGCTCATGAAAATCGCAAATTTTGAAATACACAAAAGAAATTTATATCGTTTGAAACGAATGAAAATTGATAAAATTATGGGTTAGCTCACGAAAATCGTGAATTTTGATGTACACGTAATTTAGCATCATTCAAAACAAACCAATATTGACAAAATTCATGTGTTATAGCTCATGAAAATAGCGAATTTTGATGTATACATAAATTATTTACATTCATTCAAAAGAAGAAAAATTCTCAAAAATCATGGATTATTGCTCATGAAAATCACAATATTTGATGAGCACATAATAAATTACTTTTGCTCGAAGCAAGCCAAAATTTATAAATTTCATAGGTTGGTCATGTAAATAGCGGAGTTTTACATACACATGAATTTATTTACATTCATTCAAAGCAAACCAAAATTGTCAAAAATTATGGAATATAGCTCATGAAAATCGCAAATTTTGAAATACACAAAAGAAATTTATATCGTTTGAAACGAATGAAAATTGATAAAATTATGGGTTAGCTCACGAAAATCGTGAATTTTGATGTACACGTAATTTAGCATCATTCAAAACAAACCAATATTGACAAAATTGTGTGTTATAGCTCATGAAAATAGCGAATTTTGATGTATACATAAATTATTTACATTCATTCAAAAGAAGAAAAATTCTCAAAAATCATGGATTATTGCTCATGAAAATCACAATATTTGATGAGCACATAATAAATTACTTTTGCTCGAAGCAAGCCAAAATTTATAAATTTCATAGGTTGGTCATGTAAATAGCGAGTTTTACATACACATGAATTTATTTACATTCATTTAAAGTGAACCAAAATTGTCAAAACTCGTGAGTTATAGCCCATGAAAATCACAAATTTTAATAATAAATTTATATCCATTTGAAATAAGTAAAATTTGATTAAAGTTGTGGGTTATAGCTCACAGGAGGCGTGAATTTTAATGTATACGTAACATAATTGAGTTACATTCATTCGAAACAAACCAATTGACAATTCATAAGCTATAGCTTATGAAAATCGATATTTTTATGTACACATAATTTATTTATATTCGTTCAAAACGAGCCAAAATTTTAAAAATCATGGATTATAATCCATGAAAATCACAAATTTTAAAGTATACATGATAAATTTATATTCGTTTGAAACGAACGAAAATTGGTTAAAATCGTAAGTTATAGCTCACAAAAATCGTGACTTTTGATGTACACATGATTTATTTACGCTTGTTCAAGACAAACCAAAATTGACAAAATTCATGGGTTATAGCTCATGAAAATCGTGAATTTTATGTACGATAATTTATTAACATTCGTTAAAGACAAACCACAATTGTCAAAAATTATGGTTTATAGGCCACAAAAATCACAAATTTTAAAGTATACATGATAAATTTATATTCGTTTGAAACAAACCAAAATTGTCAAAATTCGAGGGTTATAGCCCATGAAAATCTCAAAATTTGATAGACACGTAATAAATTTACTTTTCTTCAAAGCAAATTAAAATTGTCAAAATTCGAGGGTTATAGCCCATGAAAATCGTAAATTTTATGTACACATAATTTATTTGCATTCGTTCAAAATGAACAAAAATTGTCCGAAATCATGGGTTTTATAGCCCATAAAAATCACTAATTTTGAAGTACACATAATAGATTTATATTCGTCCAAACAGTAAAATTGAAAAATTGTGTTATAGCTCACAAAAATCGTGTATTTTGATGTCCGTGATAATATTTTCACATTCGTTGGAGACAAACTAAAATTGACAAACTTCATGGGTTATAGCTAAATCGTGAATTTTTATGCACACATAGTTTATTTATATTCGGTCAAAATGAACCAAAATTATCGAAAATTGTGGGTTATAGCCTATAAAAATCGCAAATTTTGATGTATACAAAATAAATTCACTTTCATTTGAAACAAATCAAAATTGAAAAATTCATGGGTAGCCCATGAAAATCTCAAAATTTGATAGACACGTAATAAATTTACTTTTCTTTGAACCAAACCCAAATTGACAAAATTGTGGGTTATAGCTCATGAAAATAGCGAATTTTGATGTATACATAAATTATTTACATTCATTCAAAAGAAGAAAAATTCTCAAAAATCATGGATTATTGCTCATGAAAATCACAATATTTGATGAGCACATAATAAATTACTTTTGCTCAAGCAAGCCAAAATTTATAAATTTCATAGGTTGGTCATGTAAATAGCGGAGTTTTACATACACATGAATTTATTTACATTCATTTAAAGTGAACCAAAATTGTCAAAACTCGTGAGTTATAGCCCATGAAAATCACAAATTTTAATAATAAATTTATATCCATTTGAAATAAGTAAAATTTGATTAAAGTTGTGGGTTATAGCTCATGAAAATCGTGAATTTTAATGTATAATGAACATAATTGAGTTACATTCATTCAAACAAACCAATTGACAATTCATGGGTTATAGCTCATGAAAATCGCAAATTTTTATGTACACATAATTTATTTATATTCGCTCAAAACGAGCCAAAATTTTAAAAATCATGGATTATAATCCATGAAAATCACAAATTTTAAAGTATACATGATAAATTTATATTCGCTTGAAACGAACGAAAATTGGTTAAAATCGTAGTTATAGCTCACAAAAATCGTGACTTTTGATGTACACATGATTTATTTACGTTTGTTCAAGACAAACCAAAATTGACAAAATTCATGGGTTATAGCTCATGAAAATCGTGAATTTTTATGTACAGATAATTTATTAACATTCGTTAAAGACAAACCACAATTGTCAAAAATTATGGTTTATAGGCCACAAAAATCACAAATTTTGATGTACACAAGATAAATTTACTTTCATTTGAAACATATTAAATTTGAAAAATTCGTTGGTTATACCCCATGAAAATCACAAAAGTTGATGTCCGCGTATTAAATTTACTTTTCTTCAAAGCAAATTAAAATTGTCAAAATTCGAGGGTTATAGCCCATGAAAATCGTAAATTTTATGTACACATAATTTATTTGCATTCGTTCAAAATGAACAAAAATTGTCCGAAATCATGGGTTTTATAGCCCATAAAAATCACTAATTTTGAAGTACACATAATAGATTTATATTCGTCCGAAACAGGTAAAAATTGAAAAAATTGTGTTATAGCTCACAAAAATCGTGTATTTTGATGTCCGCATAATATTTTCACATTCGTTGGAGACAAACTAAAATTGACAAACTTCATGGGTTATAGCTAAATCGTGAATTTTTATGCACACATAGTTTATTTATATTCGGTCAAAATGAACCAAAATTATCGAAAATTGTGGGTTATAGCCTATAAAAATCGCAAATTTTGATGTATACAAAATAAATTCACTTTCATTTGAAACAAATCAAAATTGAAAAATTCATGGGTAGCCCATGAAAATCTCAAAATTTGATAGACACGTAATAAATTTACTTTTCTTTGAACCAAACCCAAATTGACAAAATTCGTGGGTTATAACTCATGAAAATCGCAGATTTTATGTAATTATAATTTATTTGTATTCATTCAAAATGAGCCAAAATTGTCAAATATCATTGTAGCCCATGAAAATCATACATTTTCCACAATAAATTTATTTTTGTCTTATTAAAAATCGTGAGTTATAGGTCACAAGAATCGTGAATTTTGATATGCACATAATTTATTTAGATTCGTTTGAAACAAACCAATTGACAAAATACGTAAGTTTTAGCAAATGAAAATCATGAATTTTGATGTTCTCATAATTTATTTAAATCGTTCAAAATAAAGAAAAATTTCAAAAATCATGAGTTATAACTCATGAAAATTGCATATTTTGATGTGCACATAATAAATTTACTTTTGTTCAAGCAAGCTAAAATTGACAAATTTTTATGTAGAAATAATTTATTTATATTCGTTCAATATGAACCAAAATTCTCAAATTGTGGGCTAATAACAAATTTTGAAGTATACATATATTCGCTTTGCAACAAATGGAAATTGATAAAAATCATAGGTTATAGCTACGAAAATCTTGAATTTTGACACATAATGTAGCTATACTCATTGCAAATGAACCAAAATTGACAAAATTCATGTATTATTGCTCATGAAAATCGCTAATTTTAATATATACATAATTTAATTATATTCATTCAAACAAACCAAAATTTTAAAAATCATGGATTATAGCTTATGAAAATCACAAACTTTGAAGTAGACATGATAAATTTATATTTGTTTGAAACGAATGAAAACTAATAAAAATCATGGGTCATAGCTCATGAAAATCGTGAATTTTAATGTACTCATAATTTATCTATATTCGCTCAAGACTAACTAGCATTGACAAAATTCGTGGGTTATAGCTCATGAAAATCGTGAATTTTTGTGTACATATTATTTTTATATTCATTCAAAATGAACTAAAATTGTCAAAAATTATGGGTTATAGCCCATAAAAATCGTGAATTTTAATATACACAACATAAATTTACTTTCATTTGAAACAATTCAAAATTGACAAAATTCGTGGGTTATAGCTCATGAAAATCGCAAATTTTGATGTGCACGTAATAAATTTACTTTTCTTTGAAACAAATAATATTGACAAATTTGTTTATTATAGCTCATGAAAATCGCAAATTTTATGTACACAACTTATTTGAATTTGTTCAAAATGAAAAAAAGTCAAAACCATAGGTTATATAGCCCATAATAATTGTAAATTTTGAACTACACATTATAAATTTATATTCGCCTAAAAATAAATAAAAATTAATAAAAATTATTGGTTATGTAGCTCACAAAAATCGTGAATTTTAATATATACATAATTTAGTTACATTCATTTGAAACAATTCAAAATTGACAAAATTCGTGGGTTATAGCTCATGAAAATCGCAAATTTTATGTACACATAATTTATTTACATTCGCTCAAAAGAAAAAAATTCTAAAAATCATGGGTTCTCATGGAAATCGCAAATTTTGATGTGCACGTAATAAATTTACTTTTGTACACAACAAACCAAAGTTGACAAAATCTGTGTTATATCTTATGTACATTGTGAACTTTTTGTACACATAATTTATTTGATCATTCAAATTGAAACAAAATTTTCAAAAATCGTGAGTTATAGCCCATGAAAATTACAAATTTTGAAATACACATAGTAAATTTATTTTCATTTGAAACTAATCAAAATTGATTAAAATTGTTGGTTATAGCTTTAAAACCGTGAATTTTGTTGTATACATAATTTAGTTACATTCATTTGAAACAATTCAAAATTGACAAAATTCATAAGTTATAGTTTATGAAATCGCAAACTTTTATGTAGACATAATTTATTTATATTCGCTCAAAACAAACCAAAATTTAAAAAAATCATGGATTTATAACACATGAAAATTTATATTTTTTGAAGTATATGTGGTAAATTTATATTTTTTGAAATGAATGAAAATTGATAAAATTGTGGGTTATAGCTCATGGAAAATCATGAATTTTTATGTATACATAATTTATTTACATTCGCTCAAAATGAACCAAATTTGTCAAAAATTGGTCATAGCTTATAAAATGGCAAATTTTATGTACACAAAGTAAATTTACTTTCATTTGAAATAAATCAAAATTGTGAGTTATAGTCCATGAAAATCACAAAATTTGAAGTACACGAAGAAATTTACTTTTCTTTGAAACAAACTAAAATTTTACCAAAATTTGTGGGGTCATAGCTCATGAAAATCACAAATTTTTATGTACACATAATTTATTTGCATTTATTCAAAACGAACAAAAATTGTCGGAAAACATGGGTTTTTTGCCCATAAAAATCACAAATTTTGAAGTACATATAATAAATTTATATTTGCCTGAAACGAATGAAAATTAAAAAAAGTCGGGGACCATAGGTCATGAAAATCGTGAATTTTGATATACACATAATTTATTTACATTTGTTCGAAACAAACCAAAATTGACAAAATTCTTGATTTATAGCTCATGAAAATTGCGAATTTTAATGTACACATAATGAACTAACTAGGGTTATAGTTGGGAGCTTAATATTTACACCTTATGAATAGGTGCCAGATTTTCATCATCATAAATGCTAAAGGCCAGATCTTGAGCTTTTATGGGCTTGTAGTTTAAGCTCTTTAAACAAGGCAATCAACCACCAAATTTTTGGAGCAGGAAGCAGTCCGGAAAAATGAGCTAAAATCTTAGTTTCTTCATAGTCAATCATATTTGAAGCACTCAATTGCTAAAGAGCCAGCTGGAATCACATTCCAAATCTGGACATGTATGCTATAAAGTTGAATATCTTTATGAAAAAAGCAGTCACTATGAAAGATGAGATTGATATTCATCAGAAAGTGACCATGATCCCAACCCCTCCACAAATGGAAATAAAGGCCTACCCATTAGGTTTACCAAATTGAGTATTTAAAGCCTCAAGCTTATTTGAGAGTAACAATATTTGTTACTGTTTGATTGGGGTTACACCTAACTACATTGACTATTTCTCTGCAGGTATTGAATCCCACTACTTTACCGTGGAAGCAGCAACTACTCCAGGCCACACATAACCAAGTGGAATGTCGTCATGATGATTTTATCAGTTATTGGATTTTGAAGAACTTGAAGATTGAGATAAAGTCGTAGTTTTTGTCTCTCTCATTTGATTAATGGGTAGTTGCTTGTATCACATTACTGAAGTTTGGAGTAACAATGAGACAGATATAACGCAGTTTCTAATGCGATGAGCTTCACTTGATTAGCTCGAATGCACTCACTTCTAACCAAACACCACCTTTGACATGGGTAGAGAGGCCTATTTATATAGGGTTAATTGCAGATAGCCCCCTGTACTATCACCCGATTGCGGATAGACCTCATGTAGTCCTATAGTTGACCTCGTGAGTGAAATTTTTTTGACTTCTTTACCTTCAAAGAAAGAGACCCCCCCCCCCACCCCACCCCTTCCCTCCCTTTTTTTTTTTGGGTGACAAATAGACCTCCTTGCTCCTGAGGGTAAAAGAGTGAAAAAATTCACTCAGGGGGTCTATTTGCAAATGGGTGATAGTATGGCGATCTATCTGCAACAATAGAACTGCATGGGGTCTATCCACAATCAACCCATTGATATATGTGAATAACAAGCAATTACTTAGAAAGAAGATGATTACGCACGAAGAACCTTGATCAACAAAATCTGACGATGTTGCAGTGCCCGAGTGAAAAATTATATGCACTGTTATATTGAAGATCTTTTGTCCCCTATGAATTATTTGTTGGCCTAATCACAGGTAAGAAAAATGGCAGTTTCAGCCTAAGTCGTCGCCATGTGAAGCTCTGATGTGTTTGGATTACTGTCAGCTGGCCAGACCGTTGCCTAACCTCCTACAGTTGAATGAGTTGTCCTCATCGGCAACGTGACAAGGAACACAGCCATCAAAGGTATGGGAGAAAAGGATGTGTGTCCTTTAGCATTAGGGACTCTTCAAGCGCCTTTCAGAATTTAGTGAGTTGGATTTTGCCTTTAACTCTCTACCTCAAAAATCTTTATCACGTAATTGCTCATTAATTGACATCTTAAAAGTTTGCATAATCTTTCCTTGTGACTTTTTGACGATATAGCCAACAAACTTTGGAAGTGATATAACCACCAAGAGAGTGTCAATTCTGCTGTTTCGATCAGTTTATGTGCGCTGGCTCAATTGCAGCCATCTGATCACTTTTTGTTTCTAGATATAATTGTAAGAAGGCTGAATCGTAGATAAACTCCTTGTACTTTCACATTGTGCCACTTGTCACTCCTTAAGTTTGATATTGGCAGATAGACCCCCTGAAACTGAACTTAACTCCACAATCGCCCTCCGCGCCTTCTCTATATTGGATGGTGCGCTATTTCTGGCGAGGTATGTGGCAGAGATGGATCGGATGGTGAGGAAGGGAGGAGCAGAATATGACAGTACAGGGCTCCATCTACCACAAATCTCTAATAAAGTTCAGTTTTATGGGGTCTATCTGTTAATATCAAATTAGGGATACTAAGTGGCACAACGTGATATTACGAATGGTCTAAGTGCAATTAACCCTTGTTTTGGCACAACGTGATAATATAATGCAGTTTTGGCAAGTTCGTTGAATGGCGACGAATTATGATTGATTGTTTATTCGAGCTATGTGGATGAACGGGAGCGATGCCCATGCTTCTATTGTCATATAACAAGTGGATTTGGACTTTTATAAAAGCACTTCAATTCCAGGACGGAGAGGTAACAGAATTAGCACGAGGTTTCTTTATTATTCTTGATGATGTCAATGCCGATATGTAAGCTTGCCAATGAGCCATGTAGTCTGAGTGTTCAAAACTAAAATTTTTGATATGTAAGCATGCCTGATTCAGCATATACTTGCAAATGCGATTCTTCAAATTTTCGACCTGTAATATATTTTTTTCTTTTTGTCAATGATATATATGAAATCTTTTGTTCAGGAATTAGCAAAATGAAGCAGGTTTGGTGGTTTCTGTCACATTAACATTTGGATTGATTCATTTGATTTCATTGTAGACCTTGCTTATATGGGCTAGATCATGTGACAGCTGAGACCAATTTGTGTCGGTTATCCGATTTGGTTTGTTGGTAAGCACGTTTGAAGCACAACACATGGTAATGATTTCTACTAGCCCCAAAATGGTATGACATCAAAGTTCATTGTTGGCTAGCAAAAATGGCCCCGCCTATTGTTACTGATTTCAGGGCTTTTATTCAGTTGCCCATGTGGACTATGCTACATTGAGAAACAATAATTATTATAAGTATATAATACCCCATGCTTGGATTTATGGAGTTAAGACCAATTTTGTGTCATGTTTCTCTTGGTTAACCATGGAAAAGTATTTTCTAGCGTTCAAGCTTTTTGTGTAAGCTCATAGACTCAATCTGATTATGGTATTGAGATTCAGCGTGATCCATGCAATTAGTGGGAATCTTAATATTAAATAGAGTTGCTGAATAACAGTTCAAGCATCAACTAGAATTTTAATTACATAATATGTTCTTCTATGGGAAGTGTTTTACTTTTACTCTTTAGGAAAAACTGTATCTAGGGCCCAAAATGTAAAGACCATATGACCAGCCCCTTGCACTTTGGGCTCATGCACAAAAGCCCCAAAAACATATTTTTTATGTGAAAATCACACTTTAGTAACAATTTTTTCCCCTTAATTTATAACAGGATAGTTCTTTCTCTCACACACTTCTTTAATTTGGGGTCTAATCTTCTTTGTTACTAGAAGCTTTTTGTGCGTTTATTTCTCATCATTCCAAAAGGGTGACAATATCTTCAGCACATGGGACGTTCTTCCATGTAGAAGAGCCACATGCAAACAGACAGATTAAGAAATGATACGAGTATTTATGTCCGCTAATTATTGATGTAATCATATAATTAGAAAATGGGCAAGTGTGACGACACCAAAGGAAAATCTCAGTGTCTAACAACAGGACAAAACTCCGAAAAACAAACCCACCCCACGTCACCCTCATTGAGCTGGGTCCTACATTCCCTTTTCCAATTTCGATGGAATTTTGATAGACCATGCTGTAAGAACACACAAGACGCAATGTTAGATGCAGTGATAGAAAAAAATTCTCAAAAACAATAGATATATTAGAATAATAGAATTTGCTAGTAAAGTAGAACAAAATATGTGTTATACCAAAGTCTTAAATTTGTGAAGCTTCTAACTGCCAATTATTACATGGTTCAAAATACCATACTCACATGCAGAATGTTCTGATATGATTTGTATTCACTTTAAAATCAATACCGGAAACACATGTCAAATCCTATTCTCTATATATGGTAAAATGCACATAACCCCTCTCATCTATACCATTAGTTAAACAAAACCGTTTCAACCCATTTATTAGCATTTAGAACGTGTTTGATTTCATTGGAGGTAAGGGAAGTTAGGGGAAAATATGAGAGAGAAGAGAAGGGAAATTAAAGGAGTTCTCTTCCCCTCCCTTACACCCCAATTTGGGAGGGAATAATTTTTGTGTTGTTGGGGGTGAACTAATGTGAACTAGAAGGAACTCTTACTCCCATAAAAGCTATCCAAACAGGGTGAATATGTCTCATACCTTCACTTATTCCTTGTTCAGTCCAATCCAAACAGACCCTTAGTTCCCCTCTATCCATGAGAAAGAGACGTGCAATTTGTAATTTATCTTTTTAAAAATGACATTTTAAAAATGATAAGTACTAGTAAATGACTTAAGGGGAGCATCTTAAGATATTAATGAGGGGCGTTATGTACAATCTATTCTTTTATCTAGATGGATTTCTCAAGGAAGCACTAATATGATTTCTTCCTCCTCACTCTCCTTTTCTTCCCCCTAGATTAACTGAACCGTGTTCTGCTTGGTTCATCAAATCCATACCCTTAGTATAGCGGAAATAGAGGAGAAACCGGTGAAAGGTCGGGAGTTGCCAATCTGTTCGTGGTGGGGGCCAGCCCACCACGTCAGCATCCAGCGGTGGCCAGACCTCCCTCTCGGATAAAAAACGTGACCACAAAATTCATATATATGTGCACTAACAATACATATAATAAAAACCAAAATCTATTCATCTCTCCCTCTCTATATTAGTTGACTTAGCTCTCTCTAATTCCTAATCCTTCATCTCTTCTCTACAGAAGAAAGAACATGAGCAATTTGGGCATGATGGAGGCCAGACTGCCTCCTGGCTTCCGATTTCATCCGAGGGATGATGAGCTCATTTGTGACTACCTCATCCCTAAAATGGTCTCCGCCGCCGACGGCACGTGCGGGTTTCCGATGATGGTCGACGTGGACCTCAACAAGTGCGAGCCATGGGATCTCCCTGGTGAGATAAACTAGACTATAACATATGTCACATGAATACACACAATAGATTGCATCTTGTATGTTGTTATTCTTATTTCATTCTGAGTAATTAATCCATACTGGCGGATCTACATAGTGTCTAGTTGTGCCACATGACGCTATTGGGTCTGCCACTGGGTTTAATTTTATGAGGCGTGTTCTGCGATATCGATTGGACAGCGGTGTCGTCCTGTGGCACCACCGGAACAAAATCCTTAATCCGCCACGGATAATCAAGACAATATGTCTAGAAAATTTATTGGTTAGAGACTAGATTGTAGACTTTATGCACCTATTTTCCCTTTTCTTTTATATTGATTTAATCATCATGCTACAATTACATTTTGTTTTATTACATGCTATTTATTTAATGACTATATTATTGAGATATTTTTCTCAGTTTGGTTAATTATTAATGTTTTTTGTTTTTAAGATGGGGTTTATAGCGGGAGAGGTTGAACTTAGACCTCTTTTTGTAAAGGAAAAAAAAAATTGTTATGATTATTGGTATTAATATCATTTGATAGTGCACTTCAGAATTAGAGGACTGGGCTTTTCAAACTTTCTTATTTAGAAAGGAATAATTCCAAATTAATTATGAGGTTGGCGGAGAGTGAAAGGTTAATTCCATAAAATTGTTGTTTCCTTTTTCTCCAAAGGAACAAAAATGAGGTTATACGTATTCAGCCTTCTCTTTCTATAACGGAAAATATTCTGGTGCCAAAAGTTTCTTTCCACTTGCTTTTCAAAACCTCATCCTGCCCTATTCCTGTCCATATTTTTGTCACTGCTTCCTTTATATATATATACGTCTTATCTTGATTTTTCCCATTTCTATCACTCCCAACCAACAAATAATCATAATGTATACTATTTATCCCTCACAAAATGAAGTAAAACTTTATATTTTATTGAAAGATAAAATAAAATAAACATTATTTTCAGGGAAATGTAAGAAAATATTCTTATCTCCGCAGGTATCTATTTACAAAAGAACTTCAAAAATCTTTGAGGCCTCATTATATTTTTGGAAAAGAAAAAAAAACATGTCTTATTTACCGTTTAACTATATAACGCATGCACACGTATGTGTATATTACAGGGAATAATTTTGTTTTGTTATTGTAAAAAATTAAGAATAATTGTCTTATGCGAATAATACTTGCAAAAATACTTATAAAACGTTTCATATCAGTTTTATATCGGTGAAAACCACTACCAATTTTAAAATAAAAACTTCTTGTAAATGGATGATTGATTGATATCAATGACGAAGTGGATAGAATCAAATGAATTATTATTAGTTAGCTAGGGGACCAATATGGACTTATATAGATGCACCATTTATCGACACACCAAAGTGAAAGGTTAATTTCTCTGTATATCAATATCAATGGTGGGTTAGTTAGACACTGACGTTAACAAATTCGTTAAAAAAAAACGTTTATCTCACCAACGCTTTATTTATACATATATAGGTAGAACCTTTCCTTAATTTAGTCGTCATTATCTCTACGTAGCTACCACTATTATTATCTTATCTTTTTATTTTATTTTTGGAATTCATACAACCTCATGGTGATAGTCACCTGCATTAACCTACTGCCACTGATTTGGATCCTTTACACCGTCACTTTGACAGACGGATCACTGTCTAATTGGTCCAATGATATTTTGATGATTATGATTATTTTTAATAGTTTAATATTTTAATATGGTATTAGATCAATCCAGATTCAAATCTCACGAGCTGCACATTTAAAAGGACTTAGAAAAAGATATTGTTGCATGGGTCTAAATTTCATTAATCTATAAAAATTACGCCTAACCTGTAAAGAGACATACTAGAATCTCGTGAGTGCTCTATTAATTTTAATTTTAATCAAAACAAATCATATTTATTCATTAAATTCTAGAAGGTCATGATTTAGGAGAGATTAATGTCTTCATTGTAGAATCTAATGCCCTAATGCACAGAAGTTAATTATAATTACAAGATCCAAAGATTTTGTACATACAATTTGTTAAGATAACAAATTTATATGGGGTATATTTATTAGCTATATCTAAATTATTACACATGGTTTGTCCTTTAAAATCTATGTACGCATCAAATATTGCTTAAACAATTTTTGCATTAATTTTGTTGTTAGCAATTATTGATAATTTCCTTGTACCAGATATTGCATGTGTAGCAGGTAAAGAATGGTACTTCTTCAACCTCAGGGATCGAAAATACGCGACTGGCCAACGAACAAATAGGGCGACATTGTCAGGATACTGGAAAGCTACGGGTAAAGATCGAAATATAATTCGAAAGGGAACGTTAGTCGGAATGAGGAAAACCCTAGTTTTTTATCAAGGTAGAGCTCCGAAGGGGAAGAAGACAGATTGGGTCATGCACGAATTTCGTTCAGAAAGTAACGGTGATCCTCCACCAAGATACTCTAGCAAGGTATGTTTCTACCATGCATGTTCTGTTGAGCATATTTATACATATGACTTAATTTCTTACTATGTATTGTTTAATTTATGAAGATATGTACATTTTATCTTAATTATATTATGCAGTACACATATAGTAGTAGGCTTAATTAACATATTATTATATACGGGACATGTAGATTCACATGGATAGCATGCATGTTTTAATGACATTTTTCATGGTGAATGTCAAAATTTTCAAGTATAGATCTTGTTAAAGAAAATTTAGCTTGATATAGGTGTTGATAATGATAATACTTTTGGACATCATCATGAAGCTCTTAAGTTATAGTCTAGCGATATTAATAAAACAGTTCAGACTCCATACTTAGAATATCCTATTATTACTGTAATGTATATATCTTAGCCATTCTAGACATAGAAAAGGGAAATTAAAAACAAGAAATAAAGGGGAAAAGAGAGGAGAAGAAACCAAGTTTAAGAGTTTTCCAGTCATTAAAGAGTCTGATTCCAAGAACAATATCAGCTACAATAGTAACAATTTATTTCTTTAAAAACATTTTTTGAGTGAAATTTATTTGTTTAAGTTGCTTAAATTTTCTGGATTTTGTGGCTACCTTTTAATGGGATAGTTATTCAAAGTACAATTATCGTCAACAATTATAGACTAAATATTCAAAATTGCAAGTTTGATTGACTAATTATTTCAAACATTTTGAAATAATTAAATATATTTTTTAAGTACAATAGTCTGGGGATAGATGTCAATTGCATTAGGAGATATTAGGAGGCACTATGCATTAGTAGAGGATCCCAATCCTCAAATTATATGTGCCTTTTCGAAGTTGCTATACTGTGTATCTTATTATTGCTCGAATATTTTATGTGCTCTTGCATCAGGACAAAGTATGTATTTTAAATTTCCTTGAATATATAATTATTAGTTTTTAAGCGTCTGATTCTTTCTTTATCTTATAAAAAATTTCATTAAAAATATTAGTCTGTTTGCATTTGAGGGATTTTTCGCCTGTTCAAGGTAGAGGGTGAAAGTCACCCACCTTACTATTTTTAAGCTTTGCTTGAATCATTGTTTGTGAGAGGATAATCTCCAATTAGATATTTTTTAATTGCCTTGGTAATTGTTAATCTGTGTAGGTCATCATCAAAATACCTACTCGCCGGCTAATCATCTGTATTATATTTCTAATCATTCTACATCTAATTAATAATTATATCGAGAGAAAATTCTCTAGTTATTTAGCCGACTCATTACCTTGAAACCTTCAAAACCTCAAAAACACAGAATTATGTCATCTTTAGAATTTTTCTATTAAAAGAAATGTCACTTTCCGTTTTTTTTTTTTGCCAAACTCTAGCTAGCTTGGTCCAGTCTCATGCCTTTCTTTTTTTTTTGGGTGGGATTGGAATAAAAATTGGCTCACTTTTATAAAGTCAGACTCAAAGTTTTGAATCTTAATCAGGTCAGCAGGCCAACCTGCTTTGCCCATAATTAAAATAGAGGCTTATGGCTGTTGATTAATTAGTCAAAATAGATTAACTAGGCACTATCTAATTCTAATCTCGCCACTTTTGCTCCTTGTCTGCCTAACCATTCATTATTTTAACAAACTTTTCTGATTATTTTGAGTGAAAACTCCAACAATGCAACCTAATATCTTGTAATGAGAAATTGTTCATAGGGCCATAAAAACTTGCAACTAATTTGAGAGGGAAAAAAAAAAACAGTTGGTGAGCAACTTCTTTATGTCTATATACTCAAAATCTGAAATCTACAACTTTGATTATATCTTTCACATAACATGAATATTTTTGCCATTAGTTTTCTCTTTATTATATTGAATAATCATATAATCCATAGTTTTATTTTGTTCAATTTGAATAAGGTCTCAATTAGTTTTCATATATAAATTTTCTAAGTTCTAACTCTTTATTTCCATTTGCAAACTCTTATTTTCATTTTTTTGCTCTCTCATAAAAACAGGAAGATTGGGTCCTGTGCAGAGTGTTCTACAAGAGCAGAGCGATAGGGGTGATTCCATCCAAGCCACCAACATGCACACAAACCTCTCACGTGGAAGACACGTGCTCCTCCTCTCTCCCTTCACTCACTGAATCCTTCATCCCCTTCAACCAAACTTTCACCCCAAATCCAACCACAAACATACAAAACAACAACAACCTAAGCACTTCATTTGAGCAAGTGCCCTGCTTCTCCAATTTCCCTCAAATTATAACTACTACTAATCCTCAAAAATACACTGAGGACTTAGCCTATTCTTGCTTTAATCAACTATTATCAATGCCTTCATGTGATAAAAAGGTGTTGAAATGTGTAATGGATCATTTCAGTAAGTTTGAAGGAGACCATCATGAAGATAAGAATATGACAAGCTCAGAGAGCTACTTGACTGAAAGTGCCCTGTCTTCTTCAATGTGGTATCCTTTTCAGAGTTAGATCCTTTGAGCTAGTTGAGCATATATATATATATATATATATATATATATATATATATATATATATGTTTGGTTATAAGTATGTAATAATGTGTGATGTTATATGGTTTTGCAAGAGTGGAGACATGGAGGGAAAGCATAGGAAGAAAAATTGAAGAGAAAAGAAAGGATTCTCCATATTGTGTTGTATTGTATTTGGATTGTTATTTAAGGATTGCAAGCAATATATAAACATATTGACACCATTTCATAGTCCTTGAAATTAATTAGTTGTAGTAAATCAACTTGATCTTTATGTAATATCAAATTATGCTAGAATTGGTGGAATCTAATTGTGATGAAAGTTTTTTCTCAATATTGCTTCTAACGTTGCTCAATAAATTTAATCAAAGGTTCATAATTGCTTCAAATAAAAGAGATTTATCTTATTATATGATAAAATGAATTAGAAAAATATCATATATGATAATTTTTATTCCTATAGAAAAATTTAAGAGACTTTACCCTATCTTTTGAAGAAAAACTCACCTGCCTAAATATATAAAGGATTTATTTTTCAACTTATTTCTTAGTCACACCTTCCAAACTGTTGAGTATTCATGTGTGAGTATAGTCCCACATCGATTGGATTAGAAAGAGTTATGACTTTAGAATAGAAGTTAGGTCAATACCTAGCAGCTATAGCATTTGGGTTAAAATTGATTTCTAGTCTCTGTTTAAAGCTCATTAACTACATACAAATTAACAACTAGATATGTTTAGATATCCTAGACGTTCTTAATTCTATAACAACATCACCTCTAATAGAGGTCACAAAATTTTGTTTCTATGTGTGAGCTCGGCCAACACAATTAGGTTGATGTGGTGCGCTAAGTTGACATCAAAATCCTACTTGCCTCTTAATAATTAGTTAACTAAGATCCATGAAAGCAACATACTACTAACCTCCCAAGCTTTTGGCTAACTCTTTCATCTTTTGTAAGTTAATAATGTAATAACTATGCACTAACAGTAATTATTGCCTAAGCAAATCTACCATCTCAACTACTTATTGAAGAGAGAGGATATCAACTTGGTTTGTAATGGCTAATGTGCTAGAGAAGATTATAGTTTAGAAAAATGCTTATCAACTATAATCCATGACATTTAGCCATTAAAACGAGGGTTGATAATGAGAAGTCTCATACTTTATTAGCAACCAATGAACAAATAACCAAGATATAAGGAGATAATTTCTAGTAAATTAATTGGGCATTTCACATACGGATATAAAGAGAAATTTTAGATATTTACATACGGAAGTTTCATCTCTTTGTACTTTTCCTAGTTTGATTCAAAATCACAAAATAGAGAAACCAAAAAGAAGAAAATGTTTGTTGCCTTTTTTGTTTGGTTCACTTGAGAAAGAAGAAAAAGAAGAAAATGTTTCTATAAAGTAGAGAAAAGGGTAATATTTTAATGGGATAAAGTGAGTTTTGTCGATTTCTACCGATTTTCTCTCAAGTAGAGAGGAAGTGAGTTTCCACGAAATATGCCTCTTTCTCTACTTTATAGAAACCCATCTCTATAAAATTTGGTGAACCAAACTGAGTTTTAGAAAACCTATAGAAATAATTTAATTACGGAAATGCCACTGTCAGATAGTTTTCATAAATTTTTTATAAAATTAGTGAACCAAACAGCCCCTAAATTCATGAATCTTATCTATTTGGATAAAATTTCCAATATCATTATATTTGGATACAAGTCGCTTGAAACTATAGCTTTTGAAATAAGTCCTTATGGTTGAATATCATCCATTTAACCCAACTGAACTAATAACCTGTCTTTTTTTTTCCCCTCATTTTTGCTCTTGCCTTCAACTTTACCCTCTTGCAAAAGTAATGAAGTCAATGTATCCTTTGAACCCATTTAAAGCCAACTCTATCTTGCTAAACTTCCTACAATTCCTCCAATTTAAAATCTAATTCCTAACAGTCCTGTTAGTTTGGTTAAGTGGATCAGAATTAGTCATAGAGACTTGTTTTAAAGAAATTAATAGTTATGTGGAATTTATATCCAAATATAATGATTTTGGTGGCTCGTATCCTAATAGATGAGATTCAAAGGACTTGTCTCCAAATACATGTGATTTGGGGGGACTAATATCTCAAAAATCAATCGAGTTGATTGTAAATTAATAAAATTTGTTGTCAGTAAATAAACAAAGGGGCGGTGGCGCAGTTGGCTAGCTCGTAGGTCTCATAGCTGGAATGCAGGTGCATTACACATGATCAAATATTTTAATTATTTCTCTTAGGTTTATATATTCATTATAACTGCATTGTGAACATAATTGTTTTACGACTTGAATTTTTTGTGAACAGAAAATAAGAAAGTTAATAAAAAACTAAGGAGAAAGTATTATAAAGAATTTTTGAGTGTTTACATATAATAATATGTAATTAAGAGTGAAATGAGTAGAAACAATTTAGCAAATCCATACGAATCGGTTAGATGATCGGTTTCCTACTTGTTATTGTAGCCATCACCTTTTATTTTTTACTTGTTAGGTACCATAAATAAATTTTACAAGTTTTGAGATTTTCTATTTTATAATTTCTAGGTAAATGGTTGAATGTGGAGGTTGAACAATTATCTATAAATTAATCTAATTTTGAGTTAAATCTGAGCTTATATACATATTAATTAGGATATGATAGGATAATTAAAACTTATATCCATTAATTAAAATTAATTAGAATAGAGTATGACAATAATGTAATATTTAAAAGGTCAATAGTATTTTTGTCGATAGAACGTTTTTCCAAACTCCCACTTTTAAAGGAGTATGATATGATACCTATATAATCTATCATATCTACAAATCTAATGATCTCTGTTTATTATTTTACCCCTCAATTTTCAGTATCAAATATATCAATATCACAAGTACACCATGATTAACTTTATTAGTTTTATTCATTTATAATCAGTAAATTAAAGCATACATATAGACAATAGAGAAAAATGATTTCAATACACCCTCTCCTTTCTTATTTTCTCTGTCTACCAAACTATAAATAATATAGTTAATTACTTAATCATAAACATATTGGCCGTTTGATTTGACAGAAGTATCAAATAAGAAGTAAATCAAGAAAGTAACTTTCAAAAATATGAAGTAGGAAGTAGCGGACGTAAATTTTTCTTTGTCTGTTTTCATATAGTTTCAAAATTATGAAATATGAAATAGGAAGTAAGAAGTAACTTTGAAGCACTTTCTGAGCCATACATTTTTTTCTTTCTTGGTAATCAATTGATATCTATGTAGACAAGTAAAAATATTGAACCATCGATCAAGTATTCTATAACGCCATGAAAGGGCCCGCGGAGGATAAAATGGTCATTCCAAAATGACCAAAGGGTTCAACATGACAACATGGACCTACTAGAGCCTAAGAATGCGAAGCCCCACGCCTAGGCAAAGCGAGAATCAGGTCTAAATTCGCTAAAAATAGCCTAAGACACGTTTACGCGGTGCTAAAGTCACACAGTGCTAAGGTCATGAGGTGCTAGGATTAAGTGATGCTAAACTTATATGGCCAACCCGTGTAAAGTTAATGGCTCATAAACTTTTTTGCCGAACTAGTAGATGAATTGAAACCAAACTGCAGCAAATCAGAAGCGTCAGATCGCTATAAGACAAAATCGTTTATGCGACATAACTAACACCGCGTAAATGATAACGTTTGCCATAGTTGTTGCAAAGGAGCCGCGTTGCTATCCGTTGGATTTTCGCATCCTAAAAAGCTGTCAGATTAGCTCGCATAAATCTAATAGCATTAACCCCGCCCTCCACACACATACGCGCACACACACACACGTAAGTCCAATGGAGCATAAACTCCTAAATCCGGGCAAACAAGGATTCCTCTATAAATAGAGACCCTTAGCCCGCAACCAAAAGGCTCCAAATTTTCCTCTAGAGGGTTCCTTGGGTTGCCTTAGGCCCTTCTCAGTTCTTTGAGTTACATACCTCCTATTCATTGGGATTTTCTCATTGACCTACTACATCTCCATTGAGGTTTGCTCACTAGGATTTCTAATCACCCATGAGCCCCACTCCTCAAGGAGTTTTATCCTCTCAAAGGATTATAAAAAACACCCGAGAGTAACTTTTCCCTTTTGGAGTTATCTTCTTCTCACAAGAGGGCTCACTAACAAACCCCCATGAGAAAAAAGAATAACTTTTGATCTTCATCAACCAAGATCTACTCTTCCTCCTAGACGCAAGCTTTACAAAGGGCGACGCCAACACCTTCCACATTATCATATAGTCAACTAAGATACTCGACTTATCTCCATCGACACATGGTCAAGATCCCATCCAAACAAAAATAAGGAGTAAGCGGACCTGATCCCTTCTCTGCTCGTTCGAAGCCCAAGTCGCGAAGGCCTCACAGCGACGATGTCTTCCCCTTTCGATTTGTGGAAAATAATTTTACTTTGGGTATTTATGTAATTATTTTACCTCTCAATTTTTGAACATAGAAACAATATTTTTTCCCTTTTCATTCATTTTTTAATTAGATAGCCATTATAAATACTGTTAGGGAGAGAGAAAAAGAGGACCTTTCGGAAGTTTATTTAGACATAGAAAATATCCACATAATACAGAAAATGATGTTATTCTTAATTGAATCAAATTTTAGCTACTTTCCAAGCCTTGTGGGGTGAAAAAAGATCTAAGAAGTAGGGATGTTCGTCACATTAGCATTTAAGGAAACACAAAAAATTAATTTTTGTAGAGAATCAAACAGATTTTTTCACTCAGAAGTAGCGGAAATAGATATTATATATAAATTTATATAGATTTGGTTATAATCATGTAATAGTGCGTGATGTTATGTGGCTTTTGGAAGAGTGAATACATTGAGTAGGAAAGTATAGGCAGAAAAATTGAAGACAAAAGAAAGAATTCTCCGTATTGTATTTGGATTGTTTTTAAGGATTGCAAGCAATATATAAACATATTGACACCATTTTATAGTCCTTGAAATTAATTAGTTGTAGTAAATTAACTTGATCTTTATCTGATATCAAATTATGCTAGAATTGGTGGAATATTGTGATGAAAGTTTCTTTCTCAATATTGCTTCTAATGTTACTCAAAAAATTTAACCAAAGGCTCATAATTGGTTCAAATAAAAGAGATTTATTTTATTATATGATAAAATGAATTAGGAAAATATCATAGATGATAATTTTTATTCCTATAGATATTTTTAAGAGATTTTACACTATCTTTTCGAAGAAAAACTCATCTGCCTTAAATATATAAAGGATTTATTTTTCAACTTCGTCTTTGCGACACCTTCCAAACTCACTGCTATGTTTCTTTATAGGAATCAAACAGAATAATCTAGTGGTTATCTAAGCCTTAGTAATGCAGACTACTGAAGATATTATAATGTTTGTCTGTTAGTACAAATTAACAACTAGATATGGCGAGATATCATAGACTTTCTTAATTCGATAACAACATCATATCTAATAGAGGTCACAAAATTTTGTTTTTATGCGTAAGCTCAAAAAAGCACAACGCTAGCACAATTAGGTTTATGTGGTGAGCTAAGTTGTGATCAGAATCCTACTTGCCTCTTAATAATTAGTTAGCTAAAGATTCTTGAAAGTAATATATTACTAAACTCTCAAGCTTTAGGTTAACTCTTTCATCTTTTGTAAGTCAATAATGTAATAATTTTGACTATCCAAGAAGGTTTAGCCGAGTTGGTAAGTTGCTTATGAGTAATACATCAAGGTCTCAGGTTTGACTTTCTTGAGGAACACTCCATAGGAAATTAATTTCCTAGAATACGTGAGGCCGTGTGTTGAGGATTGCACCTTAGCAACGCCCAGAGATTTGATAACAATGGTCCAAAGGATCATGGGCAAGTTACCTCGTCCACAAAAAAAAGTAATAATTTTGAATTTTAATAAATGCCTAGGTAAATCTACCATCTTAACTACTAGTTGTTCGCGAGGAAAATTTTGAGAAAATGTAAGATTGGGTCTATCCTATTTGAAGAATAATGAATACAATCTCTCGAATGCAATCTCTCTCTCTAACTGACTTAGATAAAAAGAAATTACAAATTCCTCGATCGGTTGTCCGATTTACAAAAGAAAAAAAGGTCAATGGAGACCCTTCCCTTTATTTAATCTGGGTTCTTCACGGTAGCGGTGGGAGCTTGAATCTTGTATCCCGTTGACGATCCGACCGTCTTGACTCGTGGGACGAGGTTGAAAAAAATAACTCGCAGGAGCAAGTTTATAACTCTGGCCGAGTTAAGAACTCTTTGGTAGAGTTGAGTTTAGAAAAGGATTAGTAATCCTTTTAGCCAAGAGTGGCGGAGAAGAACTTGCCGTGCAAGTTTGAAAACTGTAATCGAGTTGAACTCTCTAGGAGAGTTGATTCCAGCAAAGGAGGTCTTCGGTAAAACCTCAATATCTCTAAATTCAACCAGTAGAAATCAATCTCCACCGTTCAGAATTAGGAACGACGAGTGGTGAGACTCCCCTCCAAGTTTCACTCCGATCAGACTGCGGATGAAGGTCCGATCGTCACGCCGATCACAGCTGCGCAGAAGAAGCCATTTTCTGCACCATTGGCTTCGGTAAAACCTTGATATCTCCAAATCTAACCGGTAGAAATCAATCTCCACAGTTCAGAATTAGGAACGATGAGTGGTGAGGCTGCCCTCCAATTTTCACTCCGATCAGACCACGGATGAAGGTCCGATCGTCACGCCGATCACAAATGCGAAGTGGCTTTTCTTTTCTCCCTCCTTCTCTCCTTTTTTTAGTTCTCCGGCCAAACTCTTCCAACCCTCCACATTTGGCTGTGAAAACCCCCCATTTATAGGGGTTAAAGGGGTGTAACCGCCCCCTTAAAATGCTCCATAATGGGGGTTTAGTGGGGTGTAACCACCCCCCCTTAAATTGCTCAAACGGTTGAGGAACCGTTCAACTCATGTTTGAATGAGTCAAAACGCGAAGTTCGCGTTCTAGAGCAAGCCTCGCACCGCATTTAGTGCAGAACGCTGGATAGACCTCCGCGTCTATATTTTAACTAGGACGCGGGGTTGGAAGCCTGCATTTTGAGCTTCGAACGCGGGCCATGTGCTCCGCGTTTTAGGCTTCGAACGCGGGCCATGTGCTTCGCGTTTTGAATTGAAACGCGGGCCATGTGCTCCGCATTTTGGGCTTCGAACGCGGGCCACGTGCTCCGCATTTTGAATTGAAACGCGGGCCATGTGCTCCGCATTTTGGGCATCGAACGCGGGCCACGTGCTCCGCATTTTGAATTGAAACGCGAGGAAGCATCCGCATTTTGCCTTGAAGAGATCAATACTTGTGATCTCTTTTCACAAGGATTGTCAACTTGTAATCCTTGTATTCTGGAGACATTAGCTTCTGATCCTCCTTTGTTGTCGTGAAAGTCGTCAGCTTGTAACCTTCATTGATAGTATTTCGCGGATATTAGCTGTCTTGATGAATTTTTCGACCCTCTGAACCCTCCAAAGTTTTCGAAGGTCGCAGCTTGACTGACGAAGCCAAATACTTTGGATATCTTTTTTTGTTTGATTTTGAGAAGGTATTGCTCCTCATTCTGTCTTCAAAAAAGTTGCGTTCTGCTTTTGTCCACGCTAGTCATTCGTCTTGCATGGGTGAACTCCGGCGTTTTTGCTTTTTTTTAAAATGCAGGAGTGACCGTAGCGCCTTGAACTTTGCTACGTGAGACTGATCCTCGCGATTTGAGGTTGAAGCACGGAGCTGGCCATCGCGTTCTGTGTTTAAAACGCGGGCGCGACCCTCACGTTTTGTGTTGAAACGCGGGGGTGGTCCTTCGCGTTTTATGAGTAAAACGCGGGGATGAACCCCACATTTTCAACTAAGTCTTTTAGACTTTTCTTTAAGGTGCCAAAAGTATAGTGTTAACTTGGCATGCCTTTCACACTTGTTGTTTGAACAAGCTTTTGGGGGTTTATCACTCTATTGTAAAGAGTTGATAAATTAGTTTTATCATCAGAGGTGGAATTTTTAACTTGATGATGATTTTGAGGACTTATCGCCTATTGAAGAGAGTCGATAAGTTGATTTTATCGAGGTGTGGGGTTAACTTGATAAAATTGGGTATTTGTGATTTGAACAAGATTTTGAGGACCTATCGCCTATTGAAGAGAGTCGATAAGTTGATTTTATCAGAGGTATGGAGTTAACTTGATAAAATTGGGTACTTGTGGTGTGAACAAGATTTTGAGGACCTATCGCTCTATTGATGAGAGTCGATAAGTTTAGGTTTTGTCGGGGGATAGAATATGAAACCTGTGATTTGAACAAGGTTTAAGGCATGTGATGTGAATAAGGCTTACATGGCTTGTGGTGTGAACAAGGCTTTGGGCTTGTAGTTTGAACAAGGCTTTGGGCTTGTGGTTTGAACAAGGCTTCGGGCTTGTGGTTTGAACAAGGCTTCAGGCTTGTGGTGTTAACAAGGCTTTGGGCTTATGGTTTGAACAAGGCTTTGGGCTTGTGGTTTAAACAAGGCTTTGGACTTGTGGTTTTAACAAGGCTTGGGGCTTGCGGTGTGAACAAGGCTTTAGGCTTGTGTTGTGAACAAGGCTTTAGGCTTGTAATGTGAACAAGGCTTGGGGCTTATCATCCTATTAAGGAGGATTGATAAGTTGATTGTCAGAGGTGTGAGGTTAACATGACAAGGATACGTTGCGGTTGGAGCAACTTTGTGGACTTATCATCCTATTGGAGAGGATTGATAAGTTGGTTATTAAACTCTGCTGAGGATGTGTACAGATTTTGATAGGATTGTGTTGTAATTTGAACAACTTTGTGGATCTATCATTCTATTGGAAAGGAATGATGAGTTGATTGATGGGGTTTAGTTGTGATTTGAACAATTTTAAGGAACTTATCTGCTGGAGAGGATTGATAAGTTGATTATGTCATCAGAGGTATAGTGTTGACTTGATGAAGATACGTTGCGATCGGAGCAATTTTGAGGACCTATCATCCCGCTGAGAAGGATTGATAAGTTGTTTGTCGTGATTTAGTTATGATTTGAACAACTTTGTGGATCTATCATTCTATTGGAAAGGAATGATGAGTTGATTGATGGGGTTTAGTTGTGATTTGAACAAGATTTTGAGGACCTATCGCTCATTGAAGAGAGTCGATAAGTTGATTTTATCGAGGTATGGAGTTAACTTGATAAAATTGGGTACTAATGGTGTGAACAAGATTTTGAGGACCTATCGCCTATTGAAGAGAGTCGATAAGTTGATTTTATCGAGGTATGGAGTTAACTTGATAAAATTGGGTATTTGTGATTTGAACAAGATTTTGAGGACCTATCGCTCTATTGAAGAGAGTCGATAAGTTGATTTTATCAGAGGTATGGAGTTAACTTGATAAAATTGGGTACTTGTGGTGTGAACAAGATTTTGAGGACCTATCGCTCTATTGATGAGAGTCGATAAGTTTAGGTTTTGTCGGGGGATAGAATATGAAACCTGTGATTTGAACAAGGTTTAAGGCATGTGATGTGAATAAGGCTTACATGGCTTGTGGTGTGAACAAGGCTTTGGGCTTGTAGTTTGAACAAGGCTTTGGGCTTGTGGTTTGAACAAGGCTTCGGGCTTGTGGTTTGAACAAGGCTTCAGGCTTGTGGTGTTAACAAGGCTTTGGGCTTATGGTTTGAACAAGGCTTTGGGCTTGTGGTTTAAACAAGGCTTTGGGCTTGTGGTTTAAACAAGGCTTTAGGCTTGTAATGTGAACAAGGCTTTAGGCTTGTGTTGTGAACAAGGCTTTAGGCTTGTAATGTGAACAAGGCTTGGGGCTTATCATCCTATTAAGGAGGATTGATAAGTTGATTGTCAGAGGTGTGAGGTTAACATGACAAGGATACGTTGCGATTGGAGCAACTTTGTGGACTTATCATCCTATGGAGAGGATTGATAAGTTGGTTATTAAACTCACGAGGATGTGTACGATTTTGATAGGATTGTGTTGTAATTTGAACAACTTTGTGGACTTATCATCCTATTGGAAGGATTGATAAGTTGTTTGTCGTGATTTAGTTATGATTTGAACAACTTTGAGGACTTATCATCCTATGGAGAGGATTGATAAGTTGATTATGTCATCGAGGTATAGTGTTGACTTGATGAAGATACGCTATGATCGGAGCAATTTTGAGGACCTATCATCTGTTGAGAAGGATTGATAAGTTGATTATGTCATCGAGGTATAGTGTTGACTTGATGAAGATACGCTATGATCGGAGCAATTTTGAGGACCTATCGCTCTATTGAAGAGAGTCGATAAGTTTAGGTTTTGTCGGGGATAGAATATGAAACCCGTGATTTGAACAAGGTTTAAGGCATGTGATGTGAATAAGGCTTACATGGCTTGTGGTGTGAACAAGATTTTGAGGACCTATCATCCTGTTGAGAAGGATTGATAAGTTGATTGCGATTTAAGCAAATTTGAGGACTTATCATCCTATTGATGAGGATTGATAAGTTGTTTGTCGTGATTTAGTTATGATTTGAACAACTTTGAGGACTTATCGCTCTTATTGAAGAGTGTCGATAAGTTGATGTTAGAGGAGTTCGCCTCGCATGTGACGTTGTGCTACGATGTTGAGTACGTAGACTTTGTCGTCTTTTACGGACAAGAGACTAACCGGCAACGTGTGTTAGGCGTTGACTTTAGGGTTATTGGCCAACCCCCAGCCATCAACGGACTTGATGAGCCTTTACCGATTACCGTTTGAATCGGGCTAGCATGCAGATTATTTAAATCCGTTCTGCATGTGACGTTGTGCTAAAAGAATAAAACTCTTTTAGGCTTAATGCTACGATGTTGAATACGTAGGCTTCGTCTTTCTCACGGGAATAGACTACCCTACCGCATGTATTAGATGCAGGCTTATCTCTGCTTAGGTTTCGAGATAAAATTCCCCAGATTTAAATTCTGGTGTCTTCTTTGATCGGTAGAAGACTAAACCGGCAACGTGTGTTAGGCGTTGACTTACCCCTACTTAGGATTCGGGATAAAATTCCCCACACGTGTGAGGCGTGGATTGTGGTGTTATTAAAACAACCTTGAGGACTTATCGCTCTATTAAAGAGAGTCGATAAGTTGATTGTCAGAGGTGTTAGGTTAACATGACAAGGATACATTGCGATCGGAGCAACTTTGAGGACTTATCGTTCTATTGAAGAGAGTCGATAAGTTGATTGTTAGAAGAGGTCGCCTTGCTAATAACGAGACGAGCTAATCTTAACTTTGTGAGGATTGCGTTGCGATGTGAGCAACTTTGTGGGCTTATCATCCTATTGGAGAGGATTGATAAGTTGATTGTCAGAGGTATGAGGTTAACATGACAAGAATACGTTGCGATCGAGCAACTTTGAGGACTTATCGCTCTATTGAAGAGAGTCGATAAGTTGATTGTCAGAGGTGTTAGGTTAACATGACAAGGATACGTTGCGATTGGAGCAACTTTGTGGACTTATCATCCTATTGGAGATGATTGATAAGTTGGTTGTCAGAGGTGCATTGTTAACATTTGGATTAGTTACGATTTGAGCAACTTTGTAGACTTATCATCCTATTGGAGAGGATTGATAAGTTGATTTTGGTGGTGCTGCTGCACGTTGAAGTGCTTACATTGTCAAAAATATTTTGTTAACTTGACAATATTTAGAATTTATTATTCTCTTGGAAAATAATGATAATCAACCCCGACTGTAATTATTCTAGGTTGATACTAACCGAGTCTTGACCTCGCGATTTAGAGCCGGATCATCAATAGCCGTGTCTTGAGTCACCTCCTCTTCTTGACTTCAATCCTAGCAATAATTGCTTGACTGTTAATACAGGAGACTAGTTATTTCCAGGAACGACATTTTGTAACCCCCATTCGAGTTAGGAGATTGGTTTGTAAATTGTGCCGACAGTGTCAATCGAGCGCATCGCGGTCATACCGCCGAGCATCGAAGAGCCATGCTTCGGAACCGTTCAACGAAGACTTTGATAGGCTCTCCCTCCTTTTGCTTAAGGGCAAGGAGAGAAGTGACAGTGATTTCCGTGTCATCTTCAAAGAATCGTGACAGGAAGAGTCTCTCTAAATCTGCCCATTTCTGGATACATCCTGCAGGCAGTTTCATGAACCATTCAAAGGCAACCCCCTTGAGGGTGCCAATGAACAAACGAGCTGTTATGGCATCGTTTGACATTTCATTCCCAGTCTGTGACTTAAAATGGTAGATGTGTTGGTTCGGTGATCCCGCCGCCGAAAGCTCAGAAGGCCGGGATTTTGAATTTTGGAGGATAAGGAACCGTATCCCATTCTGCAGGATACGGTCTGACAACCCCCTGATCTTGGAGCTCGCACCTATTAGCCATGGCATTGAGGCGGGCTTCCAGTTCTCGCATTTTTGACGATTGAGGACTTTGCTCGTTTTCGGCCTCTTTCCCTTCTTTAGAGGAGGATTCTACGTGATGGGCTTCTTGATCGGGAGCTTCATTCACTTTTTCTTTTCGTTTTGAGGATCGACCCCTCCTTCGTGATGATTTTGGCTGAGGTGTTGAGTCGGCTATCTGAAGTTGAGCTCTATCTGCAACAAGTTGGTTTATCATATCTCGAAGTTGATCGATGGACTCTTGTTGTGATCGCAGGGCTTCTTGCATCATAGCCTGATGCTCTTCGAGCCTCTTCTTGAAATCTTCAGCATTCTCCGTCGTGTAGACAGCGCTCCCATGCTCCACGAAAGAACTAGAGGATTGAGATTCTGCGATGGCTGAATGCTCATCATCAGACTCAATTCCTTTAGCCAACTTTTGATAGTTGACGGGGGATATGACCCCTGTTCGAGTCCGAGTATGTCGGTAAACTCCGTCGGAGTCATTCAAAGCCTCTTTCAAGCCGGGGGACTGATTTGGCTCTGACTCCTTGGGGTTAGAGATTGATGGTCTCCCTATACCGATCATGTTGGAAGTGACTGCAAGGTATTCGACCTCTGAAGTCTTCTTCCTGTGAGAATGTCGTCGTTCGGTGGACCAAGTGACATTCGTCAATCGGTCAAACATCGATGGCTTCGCTGCATTTGAGCAGCGTAGATATGCCGATGATTTGGCACTTGGAACGCGAAGATCGCGTTTGAGCACTCGAACGCGAGGTTCAGACTCGCGTTTTAGATCGGGAACGCTAGGTCCGCGTTTGAATGCTAGAACGCGGGGTTGAGACCCGCGTTTTAGAGTGGGGACGCGAGGATCGCGTGCAACCCCCTGCTGAACGCGAGGTTCGCATTTGAGCAATTGAACGCGGGGTTGGGACCCGCATTTTATAGTGGGGACGCGAGGATCATGTGCAACCCCCTGCTGAACGCGAGGTTCGCGTTTGAGTAATTGAACGCGGGGTTGGGACCCGCGTTTCGACTGTGAAACGCGCCATTGAGGGTTGCGTTCAGCCTGGCTTTTGCGAGGCTCGTGTTCGGACACATAAACGCGAGGCTTGCGTTCTGTAAAAGAAACGCAAAGCTCAGGATCGCGTTTTGGCTCACAAACGCGAAGTTCGCGTTGGTTGGTCGATTGGCCATCTCGGGGCTGTGTTCTTCGACGGGCAGCGCTCCTTTTCGCCTGATTTGAGGCTTTTGCAGCGACATCACCATCTTTACTAATCAGGTTAGCCACGGCAACCGAAGGAACTTTGATCACCTTAGAGGCTTTGTGGATCTTGCGCATAGCCTTAGGGCTAAGGGATCCGGAGGAGAGTGCCTCCTCGAACTTGGCTTGATCGAACTCTACGGTCAGAGTTTCAACAGTCGTCCCAATGAGCTTGACGTCGGATTGCGCCACCACCTCTTCATCGGTGAAAGAGATCATCCCCAGCAGAGTCGCCATCTTTTGTTCGCGAGGAAAATTTTGAGAAAATGTAAGATTGGGTCTATCCTATTTGAAGAATAATGAATACAATCTCTCGAATGCAATCTCTCTCTCTAACTGACTTAGATAAAAAGAAATTATAAATTCCTCGATCGGTTGTCCGATTTACAAAAGAGAGAAAGGTCAACGGAGACCCTTCCCTTTATTTAATCTGGGTTCTTCACGGTAGCGGTGGGAGCTTGAATCTTGTATCCCGTTGACGATCCGACCGTCTTGACTCGTGGGACGAGGTTGAAAAAAATAACTCGCAGGAGCAAGTTTATAACTCTGGCCGAGTTAAGAACTCTTTGGTAGCGTTGAGTTTAGAAAAGGATTAGTAATCCTTTTAGCCAAGAGTGGCGGAGAAGAACTTGCCGTGCAAGTTTGAAAACTGTAATCGAGTTGAACTCTCTAGGAGAGTTGATTCCAGCAAAGGAGGTCTTCGGTAAAACCTCAATATCTCTAAATTCAACCAGTAGAAATCAATCTCCACCGTTCAGAATTAGGAACGACGAGTGGTGAGACTCCCCTCCAAGTTTCACTCTGATCAGACTGCGGATGAAGGTCCGATCGTCACGCCGATCACAGCTGCGCAGAAGAAGCCATTTTCTTCACCATTGGCTTCGGTAAAACCTTGATATCTCCAAATCTAACCGGTAGAAATCAATCTCCACCGTTCAGAATTAGGAACGATGAGTGGTGAGGCTGCCCTCTAATTTTCACTCCGATCAGACCACGGATGAAGGTCCGATCGTCATGCCGATCACAGCTGTGCAGAAGTGGCTTTTCTTTTCTCCCTCCTTCTCTCCTTTTTTTAGTTCTCCGGCCAAACTCTTCCAACCCTCCACATTTGGCTGTGAAAACCCCCCATTTATAGGGGTTAAAGGGGTGTAACCGCCCCCTTAAAATGCTCCATAATGGGGGTTTAGTGGGGTGTAACCACCCCCCCTTAAATTGCTCAAACGGTTGAGGAACCGCTCAACTCATGTTTGAATGAGTCAAAACGCGAAGTTCGCGTTCTAGAGCAAGCCTCGCGTCTGCATTTAGTGCAGGAACGCGGGGATAGACCTCCGCGTCTATATTTTAACTAGGACGCGGGGTTGGAAGCCTGCGTTTTGAGCTTCGAACGCGGGCCATGTGCTCCGCGTTTTAGGCTTCGAACGCGGGCCATGTGCTTCGCGTTTTGAATTGAAACGCGGGCCATGTGCTCCGCGTTTTGGGCTTCGAACGCGGGCCACGTGCTCCGCATTTTGAATTGAAACGCGGGCCATGTGCTCCGCGTTTTGGGCATCGAACGCGGGCCACGTGCTCCGCATTTTGAATTGAAACGCGAGGAAGCATCCGCATTTTGCCTTGAAGAGATCAATACTTGTGATCTCTTTTCACAAGGATTGTCAACTTATAATCCTTGTATTCTGGAGACATTAGCTTCTGATCCTCCTTTGTTGTCGTGAAAGTCGTCAGCTTGTAACCTTCATTGATAGTGTTTCGCGGATATTAGCTGTCTTCAGTAATTTTTTTTTACAGCCTACACTAGTTGAAAGAGAAAGGAAAATCTCCATGGTTTTTAAATGGCTAGTGTGTTAAGAAGATTGTGATTTAGAAAAATGCTTATCAAATATAATTCATAACATTTAGGCGAAAACTGCTTATCAACTATAATTCATGACATTTAGGCAATAAAATGAGGGTTGATAATGAGAAGTCTCGTACTTAATTAGTGACCAGTGACCACTGAACAAATAGCCAAGGTATAAGAAGATAATTTCTAGTAAAGTTCATTAGGCATATTCGAGACTCTTGGGTTCTATATATATGCAAATATAAAAAGAAATTTAGATATTTACATATGGAAGTTTCATTTTCCCCCCTACTTATTGTAAGATAGTTGAAAGTTGAAACTTGCAATCCTAAATTTATGTAGGAACCAAAAAGTTTGACAGGAATTGATAAGGCATGAATACCCGAAATTTTCTAACACCGAAAACGTTATGTTTTCATGATAAAAGTTATAAATTTGACTCATGAAAAGAATAATGAATTTACAAAGATGAGAATACAAAGAGATAGAGGGTGAGGGTAAACTAGAAATTTGTGTGATCATTTGCATTTAGGCAATGTCAGCTGATCAAGCCTGAACTCCACTAAAAGGGGCTGTTTGGTTTGTGGATTAATCTTGATGCATATAATGGATTTTGAAAAACCCATAATTAAAATCGTGTTTGTTTGTGATGGATATTAAAGATGATTTGCATGAGGAATAAAATTCAACCAAATTTTGTTTGGTTGTACATAAATTTTATTGAGGATATGTGACTAAATTCACAAATCCGATTGAAATCAGCACGATTTTAGGGAATTTTATTTGATCCATTTATCCTACATGGCAACCCCAAATTCATGTGTAAAAAATGAAAAGCAAACAATGTATTTGTTAAAAATCCATGATGTTTAACTTGTGGGTCCCATTTTTTTAATGCAATTATGCAAAATTCATGGAAACAAACAGCCCCTAAGAGTGAAGTACTCCTTCTGAATCTTCTTCTGTCTGACTCTTTGAGTTGAAAACACACTCGTTACATTCTTCCCATATGGGGATGGCATTTGAACGAAAAGAAGCCTAGAGTTCTTCAGTTGAGGTCTTCCAACATGTGAGGTTGAAATTCACTTCAAAATAGGTCCAAACCGGGAGGGTGAAACAACAATGAAAGAGTAAATGTTGTGAGTTCTCTATCATAGTTCGACACAACACGCATATGATGTTCGATCCCATACTTCATTTGAAAAGATATATATGCGAATATATATCCAGATATACATGCAGATACAAAACAGATATGAGAAAACGAAATAATATCAAAAAAAAAATGTAGTTCATATGGTACGAGAGAGTTTAGTTGATATATTTATTATATTTGAAAAGCTAAGACTGGATCTATTGGTCATCAAAATTGGTCTCAGAATCAAAGGATTGAAACAATTGCAGCTATATGATCAACATATATTCAGATATTTGAATATGGATCCGGATAGTTCCTAAATAACTATATCCGATTATATCCATCGGTTATAGATTTGAGTAACTATATCAATATTCTAAAGGATACGACACGGATATATCCGCAGATACCGATATGGCTTAGCACCCTAGGTAGGAGGGATTCATTCAAATGGGCTTCAATGACTGGGTCAACATTGGCCTGATCTCATGGTTGGGCCTTAGTGAAGCTCAGTAACTGAGGCGAGAAATCATTCGAGTGATGATATTGTGCTGTGGGCCGGGCTTCTAGCATAAATGTTACAGAACTTATTGAATTAATATAATTTGTCATCACGCTTTAAACAACGGGGTGGTGGCGCAGTTGGCTAGCGCGTAGGTCTCATAGCTAAATTTGAGAAATCCTGAGGTCGAGAGTTCGAGCCTCTCTCACCCCATAAACACCGAGTATCAATGATGAAATAGTGCTTTGTGATCGGTGGGTTCCGTCACAATCATCTGACTCATGATGAAAACAAGCACTCTCTGAGCTACTCCATTGTTTTTCTTTTTTTCTTTTTCCCCCTACCACTCAGTTTTGAATATCTCTCATGTATCTTGATTGAGTTAATTAATTTTATTCATTTACAACTAGAAGATTATATATACATTCATATGACACGCCTAAATTAGGGATGTAATAAAATAGAAAATTGAGCAAAAATAATCAATATGTGATATTTGGGATAAACTTACTAAATATCTAGATTCAGAGGGTCAATTTAATAATTTAATACAACCCATTTGGAAGGTATATATGCAAAACCCTTTCAGCTTTGGGATTGTGGCTAACTGTTATTTCATAAAAATCCTAAAAGCTTGTAGAATTTTTATTGATGAACATGAATTTGACTGACAAAATGTACATTGAATTGTAACAATAACGAAATGGAAGGTATCGATCACCATACCGCTAGCGCTAAGTGAGCCATCTACCATTTTGAGAGTGTTTCCATTATAATTTTTTTTACGAGAGGTGCACCTAACCCACCCACCCACTCATCAATGTTTGTACTTAGAAAAAGCTTTATTTTTCTAATAATAACTCTATATTAACTTCTAATTCTATTTTACTTATTTTATGTTATGAAAATTCTAAAGCCTTCTAAATTCTTTATCATTGAATAGGGGACTTCAATGACAAAATTGTACACTGAATTGTAACAAAAATAGTCCATATTTACTTCTAATTCTATTTTACTTATTTTATCTTGTGAAAATTAAGGCTTTTAAATTCTTTATTATTGAATAGGGACTTCATGCCTGTATCGATCCTCGCACAACTTGCAAGCTAAGTGAGCTTTACCATTTGAGCTACATCCCCAGTTAATAATCATTCAAATTATAATAATTATTTAATATATTTTAATTATTTAAATAAATTATAATAGTTTTCCAAGTTATAATAATTTTTCATAAAAATGGGAAATGTTTCTACTGCACCCCACTCCACCAAAAAAAAAAAAATTGTTTTTTTTGAGATGGCGGCTGAAATTGGAATTTTATTAGTTTTATACTCAAAGATTTCATCCTCTTTAGCTCTAAACCATCGCCCTCATCCCCCCAAAACCTCTTCTACTTCTCCACTCTCACTCCAAACTCTTCCTACAAAATTTGATAACAACCCTTCTCGTTATTGTTTCTTGCTATCAAGGACAAATAAAAGGAGCTGCCTTTTCTCCCTTAAGCTTGTAAAAACCATGGCTTTTGCTAAATCCCTTGTAAACCCCCAAACCCTTTGCCTCATAAACCCTAGTCTGTTTCTTTCCTCTTCACTTCAATTCCCAGCTCCCTGTTCCTCCTCTTTGCCCTTCGTTCCTCCTAAAATTAGGAGGAAGCTTCGATGCGAGTTCGATGTGAAGGGCAACGGCGCTCTCTCCAATGAGACTGACCCTCGATATATAGACCGAGTAAGTTCCTGGGTTTCATTTTATTGAAATTTTGATCAAAACCCATCATGGGTTTTATTTAAAACTTCAATTTTGTAAATGGGCTTTTTTTTCCCTAGGCATTTCTCTTCGTGGAAAAATTTAGATGCATGATGGAGTGGTTCGAACCTTGACGGATGTGAGGCATGTTCCCGACTTGCGGAAGAATCTTATCTCAGTTAGTGCATTGGACTCCGGCGGTTGTAAAATTATTACGGAGAACGGAGTGAAGAAGGTTGTTCGGGGTTCCCTTGTAGTGATGAAGGGTATTCGTCACGGTAATTTATATATTCTCTCAGGTACGACGGTGACGGGAGATGCAGCGGTTGGAACGGAAGGAAGTGGTGGAGACCCATGTGAGCACACACGGTTATGGCATAGGCGGCTTGGGCATATGTCAGAGAATGGTCTAGTTCTGCTTGGTAAAGAGGGTCTCAATAAGAATCAAGGAAACTAGCATGGATTTTTGCGAGGATTGTGTGTATGGAAAGTCACACGTGGTTCGGCCGAGAAGCAAGTCTAAGAGCGAGGGATACTAGATTATGTGCACACGGATGTTTGGGGTCCGCTCGGACCACTTCTAAGGGTGGTTCCAGATATTATGTCTCGCTCATAGATGACTATTCGAGGTATGCTTGGATTTATTTTCAAGCATAAGAATGAGGTGTTCGAGACATTCAAGAAGTGGAAAGCAATGGTTGAGAACAGACGGAAAGAAATTGAAGACACTAAGATCCGATAATGGTACGCAGTATACGATGGTGCTTTCAAGGAGTTCTGCGGATCGAGGGAATTGTTCGACACCGACGGTCAGTCAATACCACGCCAGAATGGGGTCGCAGAGATCGAACCGAACATTGCGGAGAAAGCAATGAGTATGCGATCATACCGGATTGGGCAACGAATGGTGGGCGGCGGTGGCTCTGACTTGTTACATTGTGAACCGCTCATCACATTCGACATTGGATGGTGATACACCCTATAGGGTGTGGTCAGGAGCATGCGATTATGATAGGCTCGAATTTTCGGATGTACCGCCTACTATCACGCCAACGAGGGAAAGCTTGACGCGATGACCAAGAAAGCAATATTCTTGGGATATGCGATATGAAAAGGCTATCGCCTTTGGTGTACGGAAGATTCAAATTCGTGATCGCCAGGATGTTACCTTTGATGAGAAATTCATGATTGCTAGGACGCCCAAGGATGATGGTGTTAGGACCGATGAGGCTTCTAAGTCTCGTGTTATTGAAATAGAACCTAAAGATCAACCAGTTCTAGTCGTGTTCAAGTGGGAAGTCGTAGATGATGAGCTTGAGCGGGAGGAGGTTCAGCAGAGAATACAGTGCACTACAACAACAGCACTCGAGGATAGTTTGGCTTCCACTAGGCCAAGGCGAGCATACAAGCAGTACGTAAGCCGGTGGTCGATCAACCCCTCAAGCACTATGGGCGTGTTAATTTAGTTGAATACGCACTCTGGTGGAGGAGGACGAGCCGGTCTCCTTCAAGGAAGCTATTCGACAAGGATAGTGAGAGTTGGTTGGTCGCGATGGAGGAAGAGATGAAATCACTTGGAAGAACCAAACATGGGAGGTGGTCCCATTGCCCTTAGGAAGAAAAGCTATTGGTTGTAAGTGAGTGTATAAAAGAAAGGAAGATCTTTCCGAGCTCGGCGGTACAAGGTACAAGGCCAGGCTAGTGGCTAAGGGTTTTGCACAGAGAGAGGGTGTGGATTACAATGAGATCTTTTCTCCGGTGGTGAAACACACCTCTATTCGGATGCTATTGAGTATTATTGCTCATGGTGATCTTGAGCTGGAATAACTCGATGTTAAAACGGCCTTCTTGCACGGAGACTTGGATGAAGAGATCTACATGCATCAACCTGAGGGCTACAAGGTTGAGGATAAAGAGGATCATGTGTGTCGTTTGAAGAAGTCACTGTATGGATTGAAGCAATCTCCCCGACAGTGGTACAAGCGATTTGACTCCTTCATGCTGAAGCATGGGTTTTCCCGAAGCGACTATGATTGTTGCGTTTACATTTGGAAGCTTCGTGGAGGTAATTATATCTATCTCCTTTTATATGTGGATGACATGCTTATTGCTTCTAAAAGCAGGGTGGAGATAGATAGGCTGAAATCTCAACTTGGTGAAGAGTTTGAGATGAAGGACATGGGCGCTGCTAGGAAAATACTGGGCATGGAGATTAGAAGAGAGCGGGCGAACCGGCGATTGTTCTTAAGTCAGAAGGGCTACATAGAGCGGGTGATCGCGAGGTTCGGGATGCAAAGTGCTAAGTCGGTGGTGACTCCATTGGCTCCACACTTTAGGCTTTCTGGTAAACAATCTCCTACTACAGCGGAAGAGAAGGCGCAAATGGAGCGTGTTTCCTATACTAGTGCAGTTGGCAGCTTAATGTACGCAATGGTGTGTACACGTCCAGATATTTCACAGCGGTCATGTGGGTCGAGATTCATGGCGAATCCGGAAAGGCGACCGGGAAGCAAAGAAGTGGGTCCCGAGATACTTAAAGGGTACCGCTGATACGGTCCGGTTTTGGTGGTGAAACATGTCGATTGATGGGTTTGTGGATTCGATTATGCGGCGATCTAGATAGACGGCGATCTACTACGGTTATGTATTCAAGATACATGGAGCTCCGGTTAGTTGGCGATCGATGTTGCGAGCTCTGATGGCACTTTCTACTACAGAGGCCGAGTACATGGCCATGACAGAGGAGTGAAGGAAGCATTGTGGTCGTGGGGTCTTCTAGATGATTTGGGGATTGAGAAGGAGAACGGAACTTGTGGTGCGACAAATGAGTGCGATTCACTTGGCGAAAAATCAAGTTCATCATGCTTGTACCAAGCATATCGATGTCGTATCATTTCGCGGGATGTCATAGAGGAAGGCGATATTTCTCTCATGAAGGTACACACGAATGAGAATCCATGCACATGTTAACCAAGGTGGTCACAGTAGCAAGTTTAAGCATTGCTTGACTTGCTTCATATCAACTCGCTGATCCGCCTAAGAGGGCATGGTTCTTCGTGATGGGGTGAGTGGAGACTATATAGAGAGCAATTACGTAACTACGATTAGCTTGATCCGGTGGAGGGTACGTAGCAACAGCATAGTGGCACCGGATTGGCCTCGGTTTGGTGATGGAGATCTCTAGTAATGTTCGCGGTGTTCTTACGGTGTTCGCCTAAAATTTGAGGTTTATCAAATGATGTGCGAGGTGGAGAATTGTGAACGTGGGGACATCCCACGGGTGGGGCCACCCACGCGGGATGCATCCCAACTCCCCTTCTCTCCCAGGCGACCAAGAAACAAAAAGAAAAAAAACAAGAGAGCTTTCCTTCAGTTCTTAATTAATTCCCTTTAAATAGGGAATTAAACCTAGGATTTGTGGTGTGGAGAAAAGAGAGAAAAAGAGAGAGCTTGGAGGGATTTTACAAGAGAGAGGTCAATTTCTCTTGGGTAAATATCAAAGCTTTTTTTTTTCTTTGGGACGAGCTTGTGGATTGTACAAGTCGTCGGTGTTCTTTATAGTCAAATCTCCCCTCACCCCCTCCCGTGGACATAGGCAATTTTGCCGAACCACGTAAATCTCGTGTCTTTACTGTTTTGCTGTGTATTTGCTATTATTTGTAGGTTCCCTTGATTCAGTCCTAGTACTGTTGAGAGGAAGAGTAGATATCTCACTTTGTTGGGATATTTTACTTTCTATTCTTGTTTCCTTCGTGAGATGGGAATACACAAAGCCTTCTCTCAGGTGATATCGCTTCCGCGGCGTGCGGGCGTTGACCCCGCATCCCAACACAAATATAAAAAGAAATTTAGATATTTACATATGGAAGTTTCATATTCCCCACTTATTGTAAGATAGTTGAAAGTTGAAACTTGCAATCCTAAATTTATGCAGGAGTCAAAAAGTTTGACAGGAATTGATAAGGCATGAATACCCGAAATTTTCTAACACCGAAAACATTATGTTTTCATGATAAAAGTTATAAATTTGACTCATGAAAAGAATAATGAATTTATAAAGATGAGAATACAAAGAGATAGAGGGTGAGGGTAAACTAGAAATTTGTGTGATCATTTGCATTTAGGCAATGTCAGCTGATCAAGCCTGAACTCCACTAAGAGTGAAGTACTCCTTCTGAATCTTCTTTTGTCTTACTCTTTGAGTTGAAAACACACTCGTTACATTCTTCCCATATGGGGATTGCATTTGAACGAAAAGAAGCCTAGAGTTCTTCAGTTGAGGTCTTCCAACATGTGAGGTTGAAATTCACTTCAAAATAGGTCCAAACCGAGAGGGTGAAACAACAATGAAAGAGTAAATGTTGTGAGTTCTCTATCATAGTTCGACACAACACGCATATGATGTTCGATCCCATACTTCATTTGAAAAGATTATCACCAGTTAAAAGACGAGCAAGATAGATGAGCCACATGTGTATTTGGACCTTAAGAGGAGTTAATAATGTCCAGATAATCTGAAATATCAGGTTAGGAGGCAAATTATATTATATTAAGGGAGGTAGGAGTAGGGGTGTAACGGTTCAATAATGCTCTGATATGATACTTACCATATTTATGTCCACTTTCCAATCACGGATGCGATACGATATGCCTCGACAAGGAAAATTCATATATCCGCTAACATTGGATACGGATAAAGATATATATGCTAATATATATCCGGATATACATGCAGATACAAAACGATATGAGAAAACGAAATAATATCAAAAAATGTAGTTCATATGGTACAAGAGAGTTTAGTTGATATATTTATTATATTTGAAAAGCTAAGACTGGATCTATTGGTCATCAAAATTGGTCTCAGAATCAAAGGATTGAAACAATTGCAGCTATATGATCAACATATATTCAGATATTTCGAATATGGATCTGGATAGTTCCCTAAATAACTATATCCGCGATTATATCCATCGGTTATAGATTTGAGTAACTATATCAATATTCTAAAGGATACGATTACGGATATATCCGCAGATACCGATATGGCTTAGCACCCTAGGTAGGAGGGATTCATTCAAATGGGCTTCAATGACTGGGTCAACATTGGCCTGATCTCATGGTTGGGCCTTAGTGAAGCTCAGTAACTGAGGCGAGAAATCATTCGAGTGATGATATTGTGCTGTGGGCCGGGCTTCTAGCATAAATGTTACAGAACTTATTGAATTAATATAATTTGTCATCACGCTTTAAACAACGGGGTGGTGGCGCAGTTGGCTAGCGCGTAGGTCTCATAGCCAAATTTGAGAAATCCTGAGGTCGAGAGTTCGAGCCTCTCTCACCCCATAAACACCGAGTATCAATGATGAAATAGTGCTTTGTGATCGGTGGGTTCCGTCACAATCATCTGACTCATGATGAAAACAAGCACTCTCTGAGCTACTCCATTGTTTTTCTTTTTCTTTTCCCCTACCACTCAGTTTTGAATATCTCTCATGTATCTTGATTGAGTTAATTAATTTTATTCATTTACAACTAGAAGATTATATATACATTCATATGACACGCCTAAATTAGGGATGTAATAAAATAGAAAATTGAGCAAAAATAATCAATATGTGATATTTGGGATAAACTTACTAAATATCTAGATTCAGAGGGTCAATTTAATAATTTAATACAACCCATTTGGAAGGTATATATGCAAAAACCCTTTTCAGTTTTGGGATTGTGGCTAAACTGTTATTTCATAAAAATCCTAAAAGCTTGTAGAATTTTTATTGATGAACATGAATTTGACTGACAAAAATGTACATTGAATTGTAACAATAACGGAAATGGAAGGTATCGATCACCATACTGCTAGCAGTTAAGTGAGCCATCTACCATTTTGAGAGTGTTTCCATTATAATTTTTTTTACGAGAGGTGCACCTAACCCACCCACCCACTCATCAATGTTTGTACTTAGAAAAAGCTTTATTTTTCTAATAATAACTCTATATTAACTTCTAATTCTATTTTACTTATTTTATGTTGCGAAAATTCTAAAGCCTTCTAAATTCTTTATCATTGAATAGGGGACTTCAATGACAAAATTGTACACTGAATTGTAACAAAAATAGTCCATATTTACTTCTAATTCTATTTTACTTATTTTATGCTGTGAAAATTCTGAAGGCTTTTAAATTCTTTATTATTGAATAGGGACTTCATGCCGGGTATCGATCCTCGTACAACTTGCAAGCTAAGTGAGCGCTTTACCATTTGAGCTACATCCCCAGTTAATAATCATTCAAATTATAATAATTATTTAATATATTTTAATTATTTAAATAAATTATAATAGTTTTCCAAGTTATAATAATTTTTCATAAAAAATGGGAAATGTTTCTACCGCACCCCACTCCACCAAAAAAAAAAAAATTGTTTTTTTTGAGATGGCGGCTGAAATTGGAATTTTATTAGTTTTATACTCAAAGATTTCATCCTCTTTAGCTCTAAACCATCGCCCTCATCCCCCCAAAACCTCTTCTACTTCTCCACTCTCACTCCAAACTCTTCCTACAAAATTTGATAACAACCCTTCTCGTTATTGTTTCTTGCTATCAAGGACAAATAAAAGGAGCTGCCTTTTCTCCCTTAAGCTTGTAAAAACCATGGCTTTTGCTAAATCCCTTGTAAACCCCCAAACCCTTTGCCTCATAAACCCTAGTCTGTTTCTTTCCTCTTCACTTCAATTCCCAGCTCCCTGTTCCTCCTCTTTGCCCTTCGTTCCTCCTAAAATTAGGAGGAAGCTTCGATGCGAGTTCGATGTGAAGGGCAACGGCGCTCTCCAATGAGACTGACCCTCGATATATAGACCGAGTAAGTTCCTGGGTTTCATTTTATTGAAATTTTGATCAAAACCCATCATGGGTTTTATTTAAAACTTCAATTTTGTAAATGGGCTTTTTTTTCCCTAGGCATTTCTCTTCGTGGAAAAATTTAGATGCATGATGGAGTGGTTCGAACCTTGACGGATGTGAGGCATGTTCCCGACTTGCGGAAGAATCTTATCTCAGTTAGTGCATTGGACTCCGGCGGTTGTAAAATTATTACGGAGAACGGAGTGAAGAAGGTTGTTCGGGGTTCCCTTGTAGTGATGAAGGGTATTCGTCACGGTAATTTATATATTCTCTCAGGTACGACGGTGACGGGAGATGCAGCGGTTGGAACGGAAGGAAGTGGTGGAGACCCATGTGAGCACACACGGTTATGGCATAGGCGGCTTGGGCATATGTCAGAGAATGGTCTAGTTCTGCTTGGTAAAGAGGGTCTGCTGAAGAATCTGAAGGAAACTAGCATGGATTTTTGCGAGGATTGTGTGTATGGAAAGTCACACGGGTTCGGTTCGAGAAGCAAGTCTAAGAGCGAGGGATACTAGATTATGTGCACACGGATGTTTGGGGTCCGGCCGCACCACTTCTAAGGGTGGTTCCGGATATTATGTCTCGCTCATAGATGACTATTCGAGGTATGCTTGGATTTATTTTCTCAAGCATAAGAATGAGGTGTTCGAGACATTCAAGAAGTGGAAAGCAATGGTTGAGAACAGACGGAAAGAAATTGAAGACACTAAGATCCGATAATGGTACGCAGTATACGATGGTGCTTTCAAGGAGTTACGTGATCGAGGGAATTGTTCGACATCGACAACAGTCAATACCACGCCAGAATGGGGTCGCAGAGAGATCGAACCGAACATTGCGGAGAAAGCAATGAGTATGCGATCATACCGGATTGGGCAACGAATGGTGGGCGGCGGTGGCTCTGACTTGTTACATTGTGAACCGCTCATCACATTCGACATTGGATGGTGATACACCCTATAGGGTGTGGTCAGGGGAGCATGCAGATTATGATAGGCTCAGAATTTTCGGATGTACCGCCTACTATCACGTCAACGAGGGAAAGCTTGACGCGATGACCAAGAAAGCAATATTCTTGGGATATGCGAAGGGCGTAAAAGGCTATCGCCTTTGGTGTACGGAAGATTCGAAATTCGTGATCAGCAGGGATGTTACCTTTGATGAGAAATTCATGATTGCTAGGACGTCCAAGGATGATGGTGTTAGGACTGATGAGGCTTCTAAGTCTCAGGTTATTGAAATAGAACCTAAAGATCAACCAGGTTCTAGTCGTGTTCAAGTGGGAAGTCAGGTAGATGATGAGCTTGAGCAGGAGGAGGTTCAGCAGGAGAATACACGTGCACTACAACAACAAAGACTCGAGGATAGTTTGGCTTCCACTAGGCCAAGGCGAGCATACAAGCAGTACGTAAGCCGGTGGTCGATCAACCCTCAAGCACTATGGGCAGGTTAATTTAGTTGAATACGCACTCTCGGTGGAGGAGGACGAGCCGGTCTCCTTCAAGGAAGCTATTCGGGACAAGGATAGTGAGAGTTGGTTGGCTGCGATGGAGGAAGAGATGAAATCACTTCGGAAGAACCAAACATGGGAGGTGGTCCCATTGCCCTTAGGAAGAAAAGCTATTGGTTGTAAGTGAGTGTATAAAAGAAAGGAAGATCTTTCCGAGCTCGGCGGTACAAGGTACAAGGCCAGGCTAGTGGCTAAGGGTTTTGCACAGAGAGAGGGTGTGGATTACAATGAGATCTTTTCTCCGGTGGTGAAACACACCTCTATTCGGATGCTATTGAGTATTATTGCTCATGGTGATCTTGAGCTGGAATAACTCGATGTTAAAACGGCCTTCTTGCACGGAGACTTGGATGAAGAGATCTACATGCATCAACCTGAGGGCTACAAGGTTGAGGATAAAGAGGATCATGTGTGTCGTTTGAAGAAGTCACTGTATGGATTGAAGCAATCTCCCGTGATGGTACAAGCGATTTGACTCCTTCATCTTTGAAGCATGGGTTTTCCGGAAGCGACTATGATTGTTGCGTTTACATTTGGAAGCTTCGTGGAGGTAATTATATCTATCTCCTTTTATATGTGGATGACATGCTTATTGCTTCTAAAAGCAGGGTGGAGATAGATAGGCTGAAATCTCAACTTGGTGAAGAGTTTGAGATGAAGGACATGGGCCCTGCTAGGAAAATACTGGGCATGGAGATTAGAAGAGAGCCGCGAACCGCGATTGTTCTTAAGTCGGAAGGGCTACATAGAGCGGGTGATCGCGAGGTTCGGGATGCAAAGTGCTAAGTCGGTGGTGACTCCATTGGCTCCACACTTTAGGCTTTCTGGTAAACAATCTCCTACTACAGCGGAAGAGAAGGCGCAAATGGAGCGTGTTTCCTATACTAGTGCAGTTGGCAGCTTAATGTACGCAATGGTGTGTACACGCCCGTGATATTTCACAGCGGTCGGGTGGTCGAGATTCATGGCGAATCCGGGAAAGGCGCACTGGGAAGCAGTGAAGTGGGTCCTGAGATACTTAAAGGGTACCGTTGATACGGGTCTGTGTTTTGGTGGTGAAACATGTCATATTGATGGGTTTGTGGATTCTGATTATGCGGGCGATCTAGATAGACGGCGATCTACTACTGGTTATGTATTCAAGATACATGGAGCTCCGGTTAGTTGGCGATCGATGTTGCAGGCTACAGTGGCACTTTCTACTACAGAGGCCGAGTACATGGCCATGACAGAGGGAGTGAAGGAAGCATTGTGGCTGTGGGGTCTTCTAGATGATTTGGGGATTGAGCAGGAGAACGTGAACTTGTGGTGCGACAGTCAGAGTGCGATTCACTTGGCGAAAAATCAAGTTCATCATGCTTGTACCAAGCATATCGATGTCAGGTATCATTTCGTGCGGGATGTCATAGAGGAAGGCGATATTTCTCTCATGAAGGTACACACGAATGAGAATCCCGCAGACATGTTAACCAAGGTGGTCACAGGTAGCAAGTTTAAGCATTGCTTGGACTTGCTTCATATCAACCCGCGTTGATCTGCCCAAGAGGGCATGGCCTTTCGGGGCGGTGATGGGGGTGAGGTAGAGACTATATAGAGAGCAATTACAGAACTACGATTAGCTTGATCCCGGTGGAGGGTACGTAGGCAGCCGCGGTATAGTGGCGCAGCTAAATTGGCCTGGTTTGGCTGATGGAGATCTCTCTAGTAATGTTCGCGGTGTTCTTCTGGTGTTCGTCTAAAATTTGAGGTTTATCAAATGATGTACGAGGTGGAGAATTGTGAACGTGGGGGGACATCCCACGTGGGTGGGGGCCACCCACGTGGGATGCATCCCAACTCGCTCTTCCTACACCGAGAAACAAAAAGAAAAAACAAGAGAGCTTTCCTTCAGTTCTTAATTAATTCCCTTTAAATAGGGAATTAAACCTAGGATTTGTGGTGTGGAGAAAAGAGAGAAAAAGAGAGAGCTTGGAGGGATTTTACAAGAGAGAGGTCAATTTCTCTTGGGTAAAAATCAAAGCTTTTTTTTTCTTTGGGACGAGCTTGTGGATTGTACAAGTCGCCGGTGTTCTTTATAGTCAAATCTCCCTCACCCTCCCGTGGACATAGGCAATTTTGCGAACCACGTAAATCTCGTGTCTTTCTTGTTTTCTTTGTGTATTTGCTATTATTTGTAGGTTCCTTGATTCAGTCCTAGTAATCGTTGAGAGGAAGAGTAGATATCTCACTTTGTTGGGATATTTTACTTTCTATTCTTGTTTCCTTCGTGAGATGGGAATACACAAAGCCTTCTCTCGGTGATATCGCTTCAAGGCGCATGGCGTTGACCAGATCCCAACACAAATATAAAAGAAATTTAGATATTTACATATGGAAGTTTCATATTCCCCACTTATTGTAAGATAGTTGAAAGTTGAAACTTGCAATCCTAAATTTATGCAGAGTCAAAAAGTTTGACAGAATTGATAAGGCATGAATACACGAAATTTTCTAACACCGAAAACATTATGTTTTCATGATAAAAGTTATAAATTTGACTCATGAAAAGAATAATGAATTTATAAAGATGAGAATACAAAGAGATAGAGGGTGAGGGTAAACTAGAAATTTGTGTGATCATTTGCATTTAGGCAATGTCAGCTGATCAAGCCTGAACTCCACTAAGAGTGAAGTACTCCTTCTGAATCTTCTTTTGTCTTACTCTTTGAGTTGAAAACACACTCGTTACATTCTTCCCATATGGGGATTGCATTTGAACGAAAAGAAGCCTAGAGTTCTTCAGTTGAGGTCTTCCAACATGTGAGGTTGAAATTCACTTCAAAATAGGTCCAAACCGAGAGGGTGAAACAACAATGAAAGAGTAAATGTTGTGAGTTCTCTATCATAGTTCGACACAACACGCATATGATGTTCGATCCCATACTTCATTTGAAAAGATTATCACCAGTTAAAAGACGAGCAAGATAGATGAGCCACATGTGTATTTGGACCTTAAGAGGAGTTAATAATGTCCAGATAATCTGAAATATCAGGTTAGGAGGCAAATTATATTATATTAAGGGAGGTAGGAGTAGGGGTGTAACGGTTCGGATACGGCTCGGATATGATACTTACCATATTTATGTCCACTTTCCAATCACGGATGCGGATACAGATATGCCTCGACAAGGAAAATTCATATATCCGCTAACATTGGATACGGATAAAGATATATATGCGAATATATATCCAGATATACATGCAGATACAAAACAGATATGAGAAAACGAAATAATATCAAAAAAAATGTAGTTCATATGGTACAAGAGAGTTTAGTTGATATGTTTATTATATTTGAAAAGCTAAGACTGGATCTATTGGTCATCAAAATTGGTCTCAGAATCAAAGGATTGAAACAATTGCAGCTGTATGATCAACATATATTCAGATATTTCGAATATGGATCCGGATAGTTCCCTAAATAACTATATCCGCGATTATATCTATCGGTTATAGATTTGAGTAACTATATCAGTATTCTAAAGGATACGATTACGGATATATCCGCAGATACCGATATGGCTTAGCACCCTAGGTAGGAGGGATTTATTCAAATGGGCTTCAATGACTGGGTCAACATTGGCCTGATCTCATGGTTGGGCCTTAGTGAAGCTCAGTAACTGAGGCGAGAAATCATTCGAGTGATGATATTGTGCTGTGGGCCGGGCTTCTAGCATAAATGTTACAGAACTTATTGAATTAATATAATTTGTCATCACGCTTTAAACAACGGGGTGGTGGCGCAGTTGGCTAGCGCGTAGGTCTCATAGCCAAATTTGAGAAATCCTGAGGTCGAGAGTTCGAGCCTCTCTCACCCCATAAACACCGAGTATCAATGATGAAATAGTGCTTTGTGATCGGTGGGTTCCGTCACAATCATCTGACTCATGATGAAAACAAGCACTCTCTGAGCTACTCCATTTTTTCTTTTTTCTTTTCCCTACCACTCAGTTTTGAATATCTCTCATGTATCTTGATTGAGTTAATTAATTTTATTCATTTACAACTAGAAGATTATATATACATTCATATGACACGCCTAAATTAGGGATGTAATAAAATAGAAAATTGAGCAAAAATAATGAATATGTGATATTTGGGATAAACTTACTAAATATCTAGATTCAGAGGGTCAATTTAATAATTTAATACAACCCATTTGGAAGGTATATATGCAAAACCCTTTCAGCTTTGGGATTGTGGCTAAACTGTTATTTCATAAAAATCCTAAAAGCTTGTAGAATTTTTACTGATGAACATGAATTTGACTGACAAAAATGTACATTGAATTGTAACAATAATGGAAATGGAAGGTATCGATCACCATACTGCTAGCAGTTAAGTGAGCCCTCTACCATTTTGAGAGTGTTTCCATTATAATTTTTATTACGAGAGGTGCACCAAACCCACCCACCCACTCATCAATGTTTGTACTTAGAAAAAGCTTTATTTTTCTAATAATAACTCTATATTAACTTCTAATTCTATTTTACTTATTTTATGTTGCGAAATTTCTAAAGCCTTCTAAATTCTTTATCATTGAATAGGGGACTTCAATGACAAAATTGCACACTGAATTGTAACAAAAATAGTCCATATTTACTTCTAATTCTATTTTACTTATTTTATGCTGTGAAAATTCTAAAGACTTTTAAATTCTCTATTATTGAATAGGGACTTCATGCCAGGTATCGATCCTCGTACAACTTGCAAACTAAGTGAGCGCTTTACCATTTGAGCTGCATCCCCAGTTAACAATCATTCAAATTATAATAATTATTTAATATATTTTAATTATTTAAATAAATTATAATAGTTTTCCAAGTTATAATAATTTTTCATAAAAAATGGGAAATGTTTCTACCGCACCCCACTCCACCAAAAAAAAAAAAAATTGTTTTTTTTGAGATGGCGGCTGAAATTGGAATTTTATTAGTTTTATACTCAAAGATTTCATCCTCTTTAGCTCTAAACCATCGCCCTCATCCCCCGAAAACCTCTTCTACTTCTCCACTCTGACTCCAAACTCTTCTGACAAAATTTGACAACAACCCTTCTCGTTATTGTTTCTTGCTATCAAGGACAAATAAAAGGAGCTGCCTTTTCTCCCTTAAGCTTGTAAAAACCATGGCTTTTGCTAAATCCCTTGTAAACCCCCAAACCTTTTGCCTCATAAACCCTAGTCTGTTTCTTTCCTCTTCACTTCAATTCCCAGCTCCCTGTTCCTCCTCTTTGCCCTTCGTTCCTCCTAAAATTAGGAGGAAGCTTCGATGCGAGTTCGATGTGAAGGGCAACGGCGCTCTCTCCAATGAGACTGACCCTCGATATATAGACCGAGTAAGTTCCTGGGTTTCATTTTATTGAAATTTTGATCAAAACCCATCATGGGTTTTATTTAAAACTTCAATTTTGTAAATGGGCTTTTTTTTCCCTAGGCATTTCTCTTCGTGGAAAAATTTAGTAAAAGAATGTGTTTTTGGGTGTTTGCTGGTCTATTTTAATGTGAGATTTGATAAACATCAATTAATCTGCTAAATTCTGTTACTTGAAGTCGTACTGAGATGCACTATGAATAAAGTTCTCCTCTATTTCAGTCAGCTATACTTCAATTTATGTATTCATCAATAAAATTCCCAACCACCATTTTCAGAATTTTGCGGACAGAACCAAGTCTATAGTATTTTCCTCATGTATCCACATATCATTTGCGTATGTTATGTTGAGGAGGAATGTTGGAAATGTAAGCTAAAATCTCACTGGATCATTTATTGGCATTTATATTCATCTAAAGGCCATTAGACTCACAATGGTAAGCTAAGGAATCCATAGGTTTTGACTAAATATTTCGAGAAGAGATTTATGTATGAGGGTAAACCAAATGTTTGGAAGCATTTCATTTATGTATCAAAAAACAATAAGATTACACAGATAACTATTGATACTTCCTCTCCAGCCTATGTTCGAAAAAAAGAACAAGAAAGACTTTAATCTCTTCTGCTGATTTTGGCAACTATTATGTTCCTTTTAGCCGCTCAATATTTCCTCTGATTGGTAGAATCAGTGGTCTTCTTTTGCTCACACCACAACCACCTAACTAGGTTCCCTCATTTATTCATCAATTCAAACTACCTCGTAGTGATAGAAATCACTGCTTATCTATCTTCAGCATTTGACCAATTTATATATACAAGTTCAACTTCTGATGATATAATGTTTCAGAAGGCTAAAAGACGCTTAGAAGGTGTTTGCAAAAAATCTTGGTTAAATCGGTTGGGAATCCACTACGATGTGTAAAGAGTATTTTTTTTCCTTCTTCTTATTCATTTGCCTTTCACCTCCATGCCCATCATAGGGTCAGGATAAAGCTTTCTTATTGGTAATTCTGTTGGAAAACCACTGAAAATATGTAGTTTATTAGTTATAAAGAAGTTATTGAATTATGTGTTTATAAACAGTTTCCTTTTTACCTTTGACTCTATTACCCACACTTCTTATCAAATTCATAAAGTGTAATGTTGTCTGCAAAGTTGATCCTGAACAGCATACTTAACCCTAGAGCTACAGTGAGGGTTTTTTCATTGGTGCTTCTTCTACTAATGTTTCTCTTTTTTGCTTTCTGTCCTGGCCCAAGTGCACAATTGATAATATCTTTGGAAATTACCTTTTTGTGTAGCAAAAAGCTCTGGAAGCAGCAATGAACGACATTAACAGTTCTTTTGGAAGAGGAAGCGTTACAAGATTAGGCAGTGCTGGTGGTGCTTTTGTGTAATTTACATTCCCTTTTAAGCATAAGATGTTGGTACTTGATGTTTATGCAAGTCTATATTTGTATTTCGGGTTTGTGCTAAAACTTCTATTCTTTCGACGCAGTGAGACTTTTCCAAGTGGTTGTTTAACACTAGATTTTGCCCTGGGCGGTGGTCTTCCCAAAGGAAGAGTTGTAGAGGTATGCTCTGATATGATTCTTTTATGTACGTGTTTAAACTTTCCGTTTGATTGTTTGAATTTTAGTCATGATTCTTCTTAGAATCTCGATGAACGGGGCTAATATCAATGTTCTTTGACCACAGTAAAGCAAGAACAAATGGAAAAGAAAACTGCTAATATTGGCTATACTGGTTCAACTGAAATGTTGATCAGTTGCTTTTGATTTTATAAAATTTGCATGCGGTATGAGGGGGCAGTGATAATATCCTCTTAAGAGAACTTTCATTTCCTTGTGTAACCAAGGGAGTATCTGATCTTCAGAGGGGGACATTTTCAATTAATATTTATAGGGCTGTTAATATTGTTTGTATATGTGCACATGGCTTTAGTCTTTACGCAATGTTATTGGCTGACTGACTTTCTATAGTACGGAGACAATTTTCAGATATGGGTATCACATGGTTACTCATATCTTTTGCATTTTGATGCAATCTTTGCATATTCTCATACAAAACTAAAGTTTCTGAAAGAAGTCTATAGTTCAACGACCATAAATAATACAAACAGCATAACCTCTAGGATTTATATATCCAAAACTTCACACAGGTATCGCACTTCAACATGGACACATGATGTCAGATATGACAATTTGAGCAATCCTAACAGAAGGACATGGCTATATAGCGTGTATCTTTTGTGTATTAATCTTATACAGATATACCTAGGTTGTTATTCATATGTGGATAACCTCAAATAGTAAAAATGACCTGTTTAATTTTCTTTTGTCTTGGGTGACATGACATACTTCATCTTGGACATACTTTTGAGGTGAATAAAGTTACATATTTGTAAGTGTTTGGTACTGAAAGACATGCCCGCCACTCCATTCTGTGTTGAGAAGCATCCTACATATAATAGTGTGGCTTACATGCAACATTGGAAATATTTCTACTTCTTCTATTTTAGGGTTAATTGTGGCTAGACGATCTTGTATTATTGCCCAATTGCAGATAGACACCCTAGTTCTATTGTTGCGGATAGACCTCCTGTACTATCTCCCAAGTGCGGATAGACCCCTGAGTGAATTTTTTGACTCTTTTATCCTGAGGATATCTGTTTGTCAAAAGCAAATTTCTCTTTCTCTGAGGGTGAAAGAGCGCCAAACAATTTCACTAGGGGGCCCATCTGCAACAATATAACTACAGGGGGTCTATCCGCAATTAACCTTTTATTTTACTTGAGATTTGAGTATTATCTACTTGTCTTTATTTCTGTAGCAGTTATATCTGACTTCGTGACTATTTGTTTGCAGATATATGGTCCTGAGAGTAGCGGAAAGACCACACTAGCATTACATGCTATTGCCGAAGTACAGGTGTGTGTGGTTAACTTTAAAGGACATGATTTCTTTTTTAAGGTATTTAAATGAACATTTACATCAAAATGCAGAAACTTGGTGGGAATGCCATGCTTGTTGATGCAGAACATGCTTTCGATCCCGCATATTCTAGGGCACTGGGAGTAGATATTGAAAATCTGATTGTCTGCCAACCTGATCATGGTGAAATGGCGCTGGAAAGTAACTTCTTTTGTACCCTTCTCTATTAAATGTGTATAGTTGAGTTTCTTAGGCTCATCTTTTTAACAGAGCATACTCTCTAATCTCTTAATATGACCGACTTAAATAGTGAAGCTATGAAGTTCTGCATGAAATTATTGTAGTGTTCTGTTGTATGCAACCCTTGTTAATGTCAGATATTTCACTTCCATATTCCTTATCACTTGGATTAACAATGGATGTCTTCATGAAATCATTCTAGTGTTCTTATATATGCAACCCTCGTTAACGTACTTGGATATTTCGACCATATTCCTTATCACGTGGATTAACCTTTGTATTCTGTCAACATACCATCTAAGCTGCATAACCTATCATATGACATCTGTTATCATCACTGAATTATCAATATATTAATTTAAAAAAAATTGATTTTAATTCAGAAACTATTTGGGTAAAAGAAAAGATTGACAAGTTAACTTGTGGCTCCACTGACATCCTTTTATCTCAGTTGCGGATCGTATGTGCAGATCAGGAGCAATAGATCTCATTTGCATCGATTCTGTTTCTGCTCTCACTCCACGGGCAGAAATCGAAGTAAACTTTCTTAATGGTTACATTTGTTCTTTCATGAACACTGCTGCATTGTTGATAATCTTCTAACAATAAATTCCATGTATTTCAGGGTGAGATTGGCATGCAACAGATGGGCCTGCAAGCTCGTTTAATGAGTCAAGCTCTGCGTAAAATGTCAGGAAATGCCTCAAAAGCTGGTTGTACTCTCATATTCTTGAACCAGATAAGATACAAGGTTTCACCTTCCTCTCCTATTTTCCTCCATACTACTACAACAATGATGTCCCAAAATTTTGGGATCAATTACATGAATCCAGCTCTTCCACTCTGTTCGGTTGAGGGTTCTCCTTCACTAAATCAATATCATATCCTTCTTAACAGCTTCTAACCAAGTTCTTTTTGGCCTATCTCTAGTCCTTCTTTCTCCATTAATTATAATCTTATCAATTCTCCTAATTGGTGCATTTCATGGCCAACATTGCAAATGCAAATCCATCTTACACAATTCTCTCAGTTATCCTCAATAGAAGCAACCTCTTAACTCCCTACACATTCACTCATTTCTTATCATTTGTCTTAGTGTATATCCCCTTGTTCATCATAGATTCTCGTTTCTGCTACATTCATTTTTTGCACACGTTTCTTAATTGGTCAACACACATTATGGACTAATAAATTATTGCGGTGCTTGATTTGGTAAGATTGGAGTTTATTATGGAAATCCTGAAGTTACCAGTGGAGGTATTGCATTAAAGTTCTTTGCATCTCTTCGCCTTGAGATACGTTCTACCGGGAAGATAAAGTCTGTAAGCACAATCCTCATGCAACTTGCTTTAGTTTCAGTGCACCAACACTATGATTCTCTTTTAATGTTTTATGGACATTTATTGGTTCTTTTTTTCAGGCCAAGGGTGATGAAGATATTGGGGTCAGGGTTCGTGTGAGGGTGCAGAAAAGCAAAGTATGCTAAGCATTTTTCTTTTTCTTTTGATGGCTTATTTTCAGACTAAATAAGTAAATCTACTCAAATGTTGGGAAGTCAGCTAAATATTTTAGTTTTTAGCTTTCACTGAAAAGTTAATTAAGTTAATAGTGACTGCAAATTCTCATTTTAATTTAATTTCAGGTGTCCAGACCTTATAAGCAAGCTGAATTTGAGATCATGTTCGGGGAAGGAGTGAATAAAGTGGTCAGTATCTATAGGCTGAAGACAAAAATGCAGCTTTCAAGTTTCTGAAAGTTGAAGCTTATAATGTTGTGACTGATTCTTACATGTAGGGCTGTGTTTTGGATTGTGCTGAGATTACAGACATTGTCGCAAAGAAGGGTGCATGGTATAGCTATGGAGAGCACAGGTTTGGCCTTGAACTTGGAGGTCACATTTATTTTGATTTAATACGTGAATGTGAGAGGAGGAGGAGCAGGAGAAGAGGGGGTTGCAAAGAGGGGCACCTGCATTCTTTAACCCTGGAGAGTCTCCTTTACTTATGTGGCCATTGAGTTTCCATTATGTTCACCCTCCTTAAAAAGAAACTCCGAAAAAAGGTAAAGAAAAAAAAAAAGTAAAAGGGTAGCGGTTTTGGAATTTGGTATATATTGTATTATTCTATATGCAGCAATTTGTACATGCAGCAAAAGTATTAAAATAGTGAAATATTAAGAATAGTTGTTTATGCACATTAGTAATTACCAAATTAAAATATAAAATCGTCCTTTTAGAGAAATGGGTATCCTCAAAGATGCACAGCATAGGGTTGCGCAAAGAATGTGTTGCCAGATTTTTGAATAGCAAAAAAATACAATTTTCTTAAATTTTTGAATCGCTCTTAGAGGTTTAAAGTGGTAAACCCTCTTTGCAGTGAACAAGAGGTTTGAGGTTCAAATGATGCTTGCACCAGGCTGTGATTCATTCTAAAACTGAAGAATAATAATAAATAGATAAAAATTCACCAATCTATTGTTTCTTAATTTTTGAACAGGCTGGGCCAAGGCAGGGAGAAAGCACTACAGTATCTAAGAGACCATCCTCTTGTCTTTAGTGAAATAGAAAAGGTACTTGGTACTTCCTCGATATCTCCTGGAATTTCTTTTAGACAAATTTTAAGATATTTTGAATAAAATTCCATCTTCTGCAATTTTCTTCCTTTCTTTCTACCTTCATCTTTAATCTTATAATGCAAACACTGCAAGCGGAATTCCCTTGTGTTGGTCTCAACTAAAGAAAAACGACGGAAAATTTTAGTTACTACAAATTGGCTATTATTTCTCATGTATTCTCTCACATGCTTAGTTCGCATAAAATAAAATTAACCTTTTAAACTTAAAATAGTGATTTTATAGAATATACCATTTTAATAGAATTTTTTTACATTACTTTCTTTATAAACCTCTCAAGAAGGTAATTTGCATGCATCTGCCTAAAACTCATAAAATTGTTTATCTGCACACACACCCATAAAGCAGTAGGTTGATGTTGGTTGTTTGTGCCCCAAAACTTTCCCTTTTCTTAATTTTTTTTAAGGATTTCTTCGGTTTTGTTAGTATTTGCTAGCATTGGAATGTGTTTTTGTTTTATTTATATACCTCAAGAAATACTTTTAACTCATAATATCATTTTGATAGCACATTTTTAATATGTTCTAGAAATATTGCCTTTTCGATTATTTTCCAATGGACAATCAAGCATACCTCTTTTACACAGAGACTGATGTATAAAGTTAAGTTTTATTTGTAAAATTTTCAGGTTAGATTTTTGTGGATCAACCATTAGGGAAAATTTTGAGGCTCCTTGATCTCCTTGTTCTCTTTACTTCTTTTGCAGTATATTTAGTTTTGCACATAATCCGTGCCACAACTCAAGTTTTGCCTTTTAACCTTCATTTGTTTTATCTTTATCTTAATGAATCAAATGTGTTATGTATCTTCAGATATTAAAACTGTTTCATATTAAACTCATTGCTGGAAAACTTTACATAATCTTATCATTTACTTATTCGACGGCAGGCTGTTCAGGCTATGGTGGCTGAAGGAAGTACTCACACGAGTCTTATAGCCTTCGGTCAGTCATCAACTGCTGAAGAAGAGCCCACCTATGAAGAGAGCTGACAGTTTGTTAAGGAACAAAATGCTTTAGATGATTGTGAACTGAAAAAGTGTAGAAGTTGAAGTGCAAATGGGAAGAAAATTGAAGCAAATATCATTTAATGGTTCTATTTCTTTGTAAGTTATTTACAAGTCTGTAGAACTCCATTTTGTTGTGTTCGTCAAATGTAAGAAAGTTGTTTCAGTAGGGAACATATATTATCGTCAAAGACCAGGTGACCACTTTTTGTTGAGCCCTAAGCTATATTTCAAAGCGTTCATATAAACATGATGAATTTAATTAACGAAACTGTCTGCAGCTTCATTCGCTTTCAAAAAATTTTTTTTTGGGGGGGGGGGTTGTTGTAATAATAGTTCATGTAATCGTGAATTTGAACTATGTAAAATTGTTTTCCATTGGGTTGAAACAAATAAAAATGGATAAAATTTTTTGGTTATAGCTCATACAGTTGTGGATTATAGTTCATAAAATTGTGAATTTTAAATTCCATAAAATTATTTTTCATTGTATCAAAATAGATTAAAAAATAAAAAAAATTATGGATTATAGTTCATGAAATTGTGAATTTTAAATTCCACAAAATTATTTACCCTTGGGTCAAAACAAACGAAAATTTTAAAATTTTTGGTTATAGCTCATGAAATCGCTGAGTTATATAGCTCATGAAATCGCGAGTTATATAGCTCATGAAATCGCGAATTTTAAACTCTGTAAAATTATTTTCCATTAGGTCAAAACAAATGAAAATATAAAAAAATGTACAAAAATCATGGGATCTAGCTTATAAAATTTAGATTATGAACTCCACAAAATTATTTACCCTTGGGTCAAAACAAATGAAAAAAATAAAAATTATGAGTTATATAGCTTATAAAATCGTGAATTTTGAATTCCGTAAAATTATTTCCTATTGGGTATGAACAAAAATGGACAAAAGTTACGAGCTATAGTTCATGAAATCGTGAATTTTAAACTCTAAAAAATAATTTTCTATTGGGTCAAAACAAACGAAAAAACTCAAAAAAAGTCGATTAATAGCTCATGAAATCGTGTGCTAATAGCTCATGAAATTGTGAAGTTTAAACTCCACAAAATTATTTGCCATTGGATCAAAATGAACAGAAAAGTTTAAAAATTATGGGTTATAACTCATGAAATTGTGAATTTTAAACGCCACAAAATTATTTGCCATTGGATTGAAACAAATTAAAATTTTAAAAATAATGGGTTATAGCTCATGAAATCATGAATTTTGAACTCCGTAAAATTGTTTTCCATTGGGTCAAAACGAATGAAAATGCGCAAAAATCGTTGGTTAATCGTGGGTTATAGTTTATAAAATCGTGAATTTTAAATTCCACAAAATTATTAGCCATTGATCAAAACGAACAAAAAAAATTCAAAAATCGTGGGTTATATCTCATGATGTTGTGAATTTTGAACTCCAAAAAATGGCAAAAACTCATGAAATTGTGAATTTTGAACTCCACAAAAGTTTTTGCCATTGTGTCAAAACAAACGAAAATTTTTAAAAATCATGGGTTATACCACTTGAAATTGTGAATATTGAACTATACAAAATTATTTGCCATTGTGTCAAAACAAATGACAAAAATTAAAAATTGTGGGTTATAGGTTGAAATCGTGAATTTTGAACTCTGTAAAATTATTTTCCATTGGCTTGAAACGAACGAAAATGCACAAAAATTGTGGATGTTGCTCATGAAATTGTGAATTTTGAACTCCACAAAATTATTTGCAATTGAGTTGAAACAGACAAAAAATAAAAGAATCGTTGGTTATAACTCTTGATATCATGAATTTTGAACTCCGTAAAGATATTTTTTCCATTGGGTCAAAACGAATGAAAATGGACAAAAAACGTGGGTTATAGTTCATGAGATCGTGAATTTTCAACTCCATGAAATTATTTGCCATTGGATCTAAATGAAAAAGAAAATAAAAAATTACAGGTTATAGCTCATAAAATTGTGAATTATGAACTTCACAAAATTATTTGCCATTGGACCAAAACGAACAAAAAAAATTTAAAATCGTGAATCATAGCTTGTGAAATAAAAATTTTAAAATCCATAAGCTATTTGCCATTTGGTCGAAACAAACGAATTTTTTAAAAAAAATCGTGGGTTATAAATCATGAAATCATGAATTTTGAACTCCGTAAAATTATTTTCCATTGGCTTGAAACGAACGAAAATGCACAAAAATCATGGGTTATAGCTCATAAAATCGTGGGTTATAGTTTATAAAATCGTGAATTTTAAATCCACAAAATTATTTTCCATTAGATCAAAATGAATAAAAATTTAAAAATTATGGGTTATAGCTTATGAAATTATAAATTTTGAACACCACAAAATTATTTTCCATTGGGTCAAAACAAACAAAAAATTTAATAATATTGGGTTATATCTCATGGAATCGTGAATTTTGAACTCTGTAAACTATTTTCTATTAGGTTGAAACGTATGAAAATGCACAAAAATTATGAGATATAACTCATGAAATTGTGAATTTTAAATCCACAAAATTATTTTCCATTGGGTTGAAATAAATGAAAAAATAAAAACTATAGGTTATAGGTTATGAAATCGTGAATTTTGAACTCCGTAAAATTATTTTTCATTGGGTTAAAATGAACGAAAATGAAAAAATTTAAAAATCATGGGTTATAGCTCATGATGTCGTGAATTTTAATCTCGAAGTATTATTTTCCATTTGGTTGAAACAAATAAATAAATTCAAAAATCATGGGTTATAGCTCATGAAATTATGAATGTCAAATTCGTAAAATTATTTTTCATTGGGTTAAAATGAGCGAAAATGAAAAAAATTGTAGGTTATATCTCATCAAATTGTTAGTTTTAAACTCGAAAAATTATTTACCATTGTATCGAAATGAACGAAATTGGATAAAACTTATGAAGTTATAGCTCATAAAATCGTGGGTTATATCTTATTAAGTTTTAAAGTTTGAACTCCAAAAGTTATTTGTCATTGGGTCAAAATGAAAGGAAAATAAATCATCGGTTATAGCTCTAAAAATCATAAACTTTGAACTACATAAAATTATTTTTTCATTGGGTCGAAATGGATGAAAATACGCAAAACACATGGGTTATAGCTCAACTTGTGAATTTTAAACTCCATAAAATTATTTGCCATGAAGTCAAAAAAAAAAAAGTTATGGGTTATAGCTCATGAAATTGTGAGTTTAGAACTTCGACAAAATTATTTGCCATTGGATCGAAATAAATGAAAAAATTTAAAAATCATGGGTTATAGCTTATGAAATTGTGAATTTTGTACTCGATGAAATTATTTTCTATTGGGTTGAAATGAAAAAATGCACAAAAATCATGGGCTATAACTCATGAAATTGAGAATTTTAAACTCTAAAATTATTTGCCATTGGATCAAAATGAATAAAAAGATTCAAAATCGTGGGTTATATAGGCCATGATCATCACATTTTATTATACTTTTTTACCCTCATTATCTCTTTTATTTTGAATAAAATATCTGCTAATAAAGTATTTTTATCTTAATTTGCAGGTAATGAAGGATTAATGAATAAAAGCTCAAAAGAACCAATTTCCCTTATTTTTTAGCCTTTTATTGAAGCTCAAGATCAAGCCAAGAGGAGGCCTACGAAGCCTAAAATATCAAGAAAAAATCGGGTCAACAAGTCAATAAAAGAATTAAATTATGTTAGAAACTAATTGATTAACCAATCGATTGGCTAATAGATTAGCTAATTGATTAGCCAATCGATTAGATCCTAACAGAATCAGTTAATGGCTGAGATTTATTTCTTAGAGCTCAAGACAAATCCAATGGCTCTTGTTAATTGTTGTAGGCTATAAATATGGGTAGAAGTGAGGGGTTTGGTGCGAAACTTTTTGTAAAAACTCTATTTTGGAGAGGAGGGTTACTCTTAATTGAAAACCTTCTAAAAGTTATAAACTTTTATTTGCAATAAATAAAAAATTTCTTACTTTTAATTTTTTCTTCTTCTTTGATGATGAAGATGAAGATTTGGCTTCAAGGGACTAATCTCATGCAATGTAACTTTTCATTTTCCACTTTTATTTTCTTATTTTAGAATAACATATTTTAGGATTTTATTTTCTTATTTTTATTTTATGTTTGGTAGCTTAGATTTATTTCATGCTTGTAGTGTAATTTTTCTTCATGCTTTACAGAGTAGATTTATTTTCTTGCTCTTTTATGCTTTGATTTTCTATTTCTTTCTTTTATTGCTTGTAGTTTAGATTTACCACTTGTTCTTTTATGCATACTAGTATAAATTTTATTTCCTTATTTTTATTTTATAAAATGAGTCACTAATTCTTGTAGGGAATCTAGATTTGTATGAAACTAGTTTTATTTTTTTTTATAGTTTATGGATTGCTCTCTTTATGCTTAAAATGATAATGTTTAGGATAATCAACTAGAGAACTAATTGGTAGAAAAGAGTTTGATAATCTATGCTTATCTTGAGTGTTTGATACGTTATGCTTATTCATTTCAAGGATTATTATCTAGTTGCTTGTTCTTTTTATTAATAGGAATTTTTGCTTGGATGATAATTTGATAGATTACGCTTTCTTTAAGCAATTTGATAATCTATGCCTAGTAAATCTAAGATAAAATATGATAAAAAAAGAGTAGTTAAATAAATCCTAATTAAAATTAACTAGTGGAATCAATTCTAGATTCCTAACTTCTCTACTTGTTTCTCCTCAATCTTTCTTGATTTGATTTTTCTCTTCCTCTCTTGATTTCCCTCTTCTTGATTTTATTTTATTGATTTTCTCTTCTTCCTACTTCCTTCTCTTTTCTTATTTTCATTTCTTTTTACTTCTTCTTAGTTTCCATTTTGTTTTTCTTTCATTTGTTTCCTCCTCCTCTCTTCCTTCCCTCTTATTTTAGTTTTTTTATTTTTGTGACAAATCTCTCTCTCTACGTATCTACACTTTCACACTTACTCCTTTTTGTCCACACTTTTCTAGAACCAAATTCAAAATTTCCAAACACACACCTTCATCGTTAGTTCGACATCTATACTATACTATAACTTGACAGTTGTGCACTTGCAACTTTGCATTATTTACCCCCTATAAAGCCATGAAATTGTGAATTTTGAACTCCACAAAATTATTTGAGATTGGATCGAAACAAGAAAAAAATAGAAAATCATGGGGTACTGTTTGCGAGAAAATTTGAGAAAGTGTAGAATCGGAGTTTATTCTCTCTAGTTGACTTAGAAAAAGAATGAATACAATCTCTCAAAAGTAATCTCTCTCTAACTGACTTAGAAAAAGAAATTACAATCTTTCGATCGGTTGCCCGATTTACAAAAAAAGGAAAGATCGACGGAGATCTTTCCCTTTGTTTAACCTGGGTTCTTCACGGTGGCGATGGGAGCTTGAGTCTTGTATCCCGTTGACGATCCGATCGTCTCGACTCGTGGAACGATGTTGAGAGGAACTCGCAGAGCAAGTTTAGAACTCTAACGAGTTTGGGAACTCGCAGTGCAAGTTTAGAACTCTAACGAGTTTGGGAACTCTAACGAGTTTGAGAACTCAAAGATGAGTTTTATAACTCTGCACGAGTTTATCTGTCAAGCCAAGCTGAAGTCTCCTTCGTCTCTTCCAAGAAGTCGAAGCTCAAGAGAAGCCCTCTCTTTTAAGTCTCTCCAAAACCTCTAATCGTCTCCCTGTTCAGCTGATTTTTTAGCTATTTATAGGGGTCTAAGGGGTACAACTAACCCCTTAAATCTCTCCTGAACGAGGGTTAGTTGCCCTCAGATCGTGCAAAACGGTTTTGGAACCGTTTAGATCGCGTTTGAACGAGTCAAAACGCGAATTCCGCGTTCTTGAACGACTTCCGCGTCTCCGCGAGGGTTGAGACCCTCGCGTTTTCGGCGTGAACGCGAGGATGACCTCTGCGTTTTGAACTTTGAGCATGGGGATGAGCTCTGCATTTTAGAGCTTGGACGCGGTGATGAGCTCCGCGCTTTGAGCTTGGACGCGATGCTGAGCTCCATGCTTTGTTTTGAAGCGATTATTTTCTTGTAATCTCTTAGTTGGACTTCACAAGGATTGTCAAGTTATAATCCCTATGTTCTAGAGTCATCGAATTGTGACTCTATTCTGTAATTGTGAAAGTCTTCAGATTGTGACTTCGCTTGACAGCGCTTTGTGGGTCTTAGCTAACAGTAGTAATTTTTTGACAGCCTACAGGTACATATATCATGAAATTGTGAATTTTAAACTTTACAAAATTATTTGCAATTGCTTCGAAACAAAGAAAAAAAATTCAAAAATAGTAGGGCAGCTCATGACATCATGAATTTTGAACTTCATAAAATTATTTTTCATTGGGTCAAAAGATAAAAGATAGAAAATAATTTTGGGTTTAGCTCATAAAATCATAAATTTTGAATTCGAAAAATCATTTGCTATTGGATCAAAATGAATTGTTTTTCATTGGATCAAAAAGATAAAAGATAGAAAAAATTATTGGTTTTAGCTCATAAAATCATGAATTTTGAATTCGAAAAATTATTTGCCATTGGATCAAAATGAATAACATTGGACAAAAATTATTTGCTTTTAGGTTGAAATGAACGAAATTGCACAAAAATCGTGTATTATAACTAACAAAATCATGAATTTTAAACTTTGAAAAGTTATTTAACATGAGATTGGAATAAAAAAAGGATAAAAATCATGGGTTATAGCTCATGAAACCAAGAATTTTAAATTCAGAAAATTATATACCGTTGGGACAAAATGAATAAAAGTGAACAAAATTGTTATTCATAAAATCATGGGTTATAGCTCATGAAACTGTGAATTTTGAACTCGTCATTTTTTTTCATTGGGTCAAAACAAACGACAATGCACAATATTGTGGATCGCTCATAAAATTTGCATTTTGAACTAATACAAATTAATTTTGTTTGGGTCAAAACAAATAAAAAATTAAAATATGGTGGGTTATAGCTAATGAAATCGCAGGTTATATAACTCATGAAATTATAAATTTTGAGCACCATAAAGTTATTTGCCATTGGATAGAAACAAGCCAAAAATTTTAAAAAATCATGGATAATAGCGCATGATATTGTGAATTTAAACTTTGTAAAATTATTTTTCATCAGGTTGAAATGAATGAAAATGGACAAAAATCTTGGTTTATAGTTCATGAAGTTTTGTATTGTGAAATCTACAAAATTATTTGTCATTGGGTCAAAAAAATGAAAAAAGTTCAAAAATTATGGGTAATTGCTCATGAAATCATGATTTTTGAACTCCATAAAATTTTTTCGGTTGGTCGAAATGAACAAAAATGACGAAAATCGTTGGCTATAGCTCATAAAATTATAAGTTATAGCTCATAAAATCTTGAGCTTTTAAATCCATAAAAGTATTTGCCATTGGATCAAAATGAATAAAAAAATCAAAAATCGTGAGTTATAGCTCATGAAATTGTGAATTTTGAACTCCACAAAATTATTTGCCATTGGGTCAAAACAAACAAAAAAATTTAAAAATATTGGGTTATAGCTCATGAAATCGTGAATTTTAAACTCTGTAAATTATTTTCTATTGGGTCGAAACGAATGAAGATGCACAAAAATTATGGGATATAACTCATGGAATTGTGAATTTTAAACTCCACAAAATTATTTGCCATTGGGTCGAAACAAATGAAAATAATTAAAAATTATGGGTTATAGGTCATGAAATCGTGAATTTTAAACAACGTAAAATTATTTGCCATTGGGTCGAAATGAATAAACATGGATAAAACCATGGGTTATATCTCATGAAATCGTGAATTTTAAACTTATAAATATTATTTTTAATTTGGTTGAAACAAATAAATAAATTAAAAATTATGGGTTATAGCTGATGAACTCATGAATTTGAATTTTGTACAATTATTTTTATTGGGTCAAAATGAATGAATAATGAACAAAAATTTGTAGGTTGTAGCTTATTAAATTATTAATTTTAAACTCCAAAAATTATTTGCGATTGGATCGAAATGAATAAAATTGGATAAAAATTACGAGTTATAGCTCATAAAATCGCGGGTTATATCTTATTAAGTTTTGAATTTTGATCTCTAAAAAATTATTTGCCATTGGTCAAAAAGAACGAAAAAAATGAAAGAATCATTGGTTATAGTTCTTGATGTCATGAATATTGAACTACATAAAATTATTTGCCATTGGGTCGAAATGAATAAAATTGGATAAAAATTACGAGTTATAGCTCATGAAATCGTGAATCTTGAACTCCACAAAAGTATTTGCCATTGGGTCAAAACGAACAAAGAAAAAAAAATCTTGGATTGTAGCTCATGATATTTTGAGTTTTGAACTCCACAATATTATTAGCCATTGGGTCGAAACAAATGAAAAAAAATTTAAAAATCATAGGTTATAGCTCATGAAATTGATAATTTTGTACTCCATAAAATTATTTTCCGTTGGATTGAAATGAAAAAATGCACAAAAATCATAGATTATAATTCATGATATCGAGAATTTTGAACTCTATAAAATTATTTGCCATTAGGTCAAAATGAAAAAAAAGATTCAAAATCATGGGTTATATAGGCCATGAAATTATGAATTTTGCACTCCATAAAATTACTTGCCATTGGGTCGAAACGAAGAAAAAAATTCAAAAATTGTGGGTTACACAGGTCATGAAATTATGAGTTGTGAACTCCACAAAATTATTTGACATTGGTTCAAAACAAAAAATAAAATCATGGGTAGCTAATGAAATTGTGAATTTTGAACTCCATAAAATTATTTTCCATTAGCTTGAAATGATAAAAGATAGAAAAATCATTGGTTTTAGCTTATAAAATCGTGAATTTTAAACTCTAAAAATTATTTGCCATCGGATCAAAATGAATAAAATTGGACAAGAATTATTTGCTATCAGCTTGAAATGAATGAAATTGGACAAATATCGTGTATTATAACTAATAAAATCTTAAAATTTTGAATTCTAAAAGTTTTTTATCATGAGATCGAAATGAAAATAATAGACACAAATTATGGATTATAGCTCATGAAATTATGAATTTTAAACTTTGCAAAATTATTTGCCATGTTGTCAAAATGAACCAAAAACAAATCGTGGGTTATAGCTCATGAAATTGGGAATTTTGAACTCCTTAAAATTATTTACCATTGGGACAAAATAAAAAAAATGCTTAAAAATTATGGGTTATAGCTCATGAAATCTTTAATTTTGAACTCCATAATATTTTTGCATTGGGTGAAAACAAACGACAATGCACAAAATTGTGGATTGCTCATAAAATTTGAATAAACTAATATACAATTAATTTCTTTTGGGTTGAAACAACAAAAAATTAAAACATGGTGAGTTATGACTCGTGAAATCGAGGGTTATAACTCTTGAAATTATAAATTTTAAACACCGCACAATTGTTTGCCATTGGATTGAAACAAGCAAAAAAAAAAAAAAGCGTGGCTAAGAGCCCATAATATCGTGAATTTGAACTCCGTAAAATTTTTTCTATTGGGTCGAAACGAATGAAAATGCACAAAAATATTGGCTTATAATTCATGATGTTTTGTATTTTGAACTCCACAAAATTACTTGTCATTGGGTCAAAATAAATGAAAAACATTCAAAATTATGGGTTATAGCTCATTAAATCGTGAATTTTGAACCCTATAAAATTATTTTTATTAGTCAAAATTAAAAAAATGGATGAAAATCATAGGTTAAAGCTTATGAAATTGTGAATTTTAACTCTGAAGAATAATTTTCTATTGGGTGAAACAAATGAAAAAATTAATAAATCAAGGGTTATAGCTCATGAAATCGTGAATTTTGAACAACATAAAATTATTTTTCATTGGGTTTAAAAGAATAGAAATGGATAAAAATTATGGGTTATAGTTCATAAAGTCATGAATTTTAAACTCTAAAAATTATTTGCCTTTTGGTGAAATGAACAAAATTGGTCAAAAATTATGAGTTATAGCTCATAAAATCGTGGGTTATAGCTCATGAAATTATGAATTTTGCACTCCATAAAATTATTTGCCATTCACCAAAACAAATAGAAAATTAATAAATTATGGGTTATAGCTCATGAAATTATGAATTTTAAAGCGTGTAAAATTATTTTCAATTAGGTCAAAAGAAGAAAAATGCAAAAATCATGGGTTATAGCTCACAAAATCAGGGGTTATAACTCATAAGATTGTGAACTCCATAAAATTATTTGCCATTGGGTCAAAATAAATAAAAAATAAAAAATCGTGGGTTATAGCTTATGAAGTTGTGAATTTTGAACTCCATAAAATTATTTTTCATTAGGTCAATTTGATAAAATTGTTGGTTATAGCTCATAAAAATATGAATTTTACCTTTGAAATATTTTTGCTATTGGATCAAAATGAGCAATTTGGACAAAAATTATTTCCTATTAGATTGAAATGAATAAAATTCGACAAAAATCATGTACTCTAACTCATGAAATTATGAATTTTGAACTCTGAAACATTATTTGTTATGGGATCAAAATGAAAACAATGGATAAAAATTGTAGGTTATAGCTCGTGAAATCTGAATTATAAACCTCACAAAATTATTTTCCATATAAACAAAATGAATAAAAATAGAAAAAAAATTGTGGGTTATAGCTTTTGAAATCCCAAATTTTAAACTCTTCAAAAGTATTTATCATTGGGTCAAAATTAACGATAATGCATAGAAAATTGTGGGTTATAGGTCATAAATCCTGAATTTTAAACTCCATAAATATTTTTTCATTGGGTCAAGACAAGCAAAAGTGCACAAAATTGTGGATTATATAGGTCATGAAATTTTGAATTTTGAACTATACAAAATCAATTTCCTTTGGGTCAAAACAAACAAAAAATTCAAAAATGGTGGGTTATAGCTCATGAATCGTGGGTTATAACTCATCAAATTTTAAATTTTAAACTATGAAAACCACAATATTATTTACCATTGGATCGAAATAGGCAAAAAAATTCAAAAATCGTGGATAATAGCTCATGAAATCGTGAATTTGAACTCCGTAAAATTGTTTTTCATCGGGTCAAAATGAATGAAAATGCACAAAAGTCATGGCTCATAGCTCATAAAATTATGTATTTTGAACTCCACAAAATTATTTGTCATTGGGTCAAAACAAATAAAAAATTCAAAATTATGGATTATAGCTCATTAAATCGTGAACTTTGAACGCCATAAAGTTCTTTTCGATTCGGTAAAATTAATAAAATAGACAAAAATCATGGGTTAAAAGCTCATGAAATCATGAATTTTAAACTCAAAAATTTATTTTCTCTTTTATCAAAACAAACGAAAAAATTCAAAAATCATGGATTATAGCTCATGAAATCAAGAATTTTGAACTATGTAAAAATATTTTTCATTGGATCAAAAAATAAATATGGATAAAAAATCATGGGTCATAGCTTGCAAAATCATGAATTTTAAACTCTAAAAAAATCATTCTCCATTGGATCGAAATGAACAAAATTGGATTAAAATTGTGAGTTATAGCTCATAAAATCGTGGGTTATTGCTCATGAAATTAAAATTTTAAACTCCATAAAATTATTTGCCATTGGGTCAAAACAAACAAAATATGAAAACATTATGGGTTATAGTTCATGAAATCATGAATTTAACTCCATAAAATTATTTTCCATTAGGTCAAATTGAAGAGAATCACACAAAAATTGAGGGTTATAGCTCATAAAATCGGGGTTATAACTCATAAAATCGAGAATTTTGAACCTCACAAAATTATTTGCCATTGGGTCAAAACAACAAAAATATTCAAAAGTGTAGGTTATAGCTCATGAAATTGTGAATTTTAACTCTGTAAAATTATTTTTCATTGGGTCGAAATGATACAAAATGGATAAAAATCGTTGGTTATAGCTCATAAAATCATGAATTTTGAAATCTAAATTTTTTGCCATTGGATCAAAATGAACAAAATTTTGGACAAAAATTATTTAGTGTTAGGTTGAAATGAACAAAATCATGTATTATAACTTATGACATCGTGAATTTTAAACTATGAAATTATTTGTCATGGGATTGAAATGAAAAAAATGAACAAAAATTGTGGGTTATAGCTCATGAAACTGTGAATTTTAAACTTCATAAAATTAATTGCCATGTAGTCAAAATGAATAAAAATGGAAAAAAATCATGGGTTATGGCTCATGAAATCGTGAATTTTAAACTCTACAAAATTATTTACCATTGGGTCAAAACGAACGAAAATGCACAAAAATCATGGGTTATAGCTCAGTAAATCATGAACCTTGAACTCCATTGTAGGATCGAAAAAAGTTTATTGATTGAATGAATGGGTTTACAATCAAATTCTCTCGATTACAGAGGAAGAGAAGATTGATTCGACTTCTCTTTTGTATGGGTTCTTGGTGGCGAAAGAATGCTTCACTCAATGCTCACGTTGAGATCCGCTTTTCGTTGACGATCAGAACAATGTTGTTGATGATTGATGAAGAACTCGATCTCTCTTGCGCGCAAGTGTTGAATTTTCCAAAAGTCCCTTTCTCATAGCTGCTCATGGCTATTTATAGGGCTTTTAGCATGTAACTATCATGCTAGAATTGTGGAAACGCGAGTTAACTGATATGGACGTGGGTATAACTGATGTCCACTACTTAATCCACGTGGTTGTCGTGGCTTTCGTGGCCTTTGGGTTCGCTACAAGGGCGAGCTTCGAGCCTCGTCGAATAACGAGCTTCGAGCTTCTTCGAACTTCGTTGCCTGGGCAAATCTTGATTGCATAACGAGGTCCGCTACTTGGATGAACTTCAGTTATATGACGAGCTTCGCTGTTTGGGCGAACTTCAGTCGAATGCATTTACGCATTTTGGTTGGATGGCGAGCCATTCCTGTAGGCGAACCTCGTATGAAAGTCGAGCCTCGCTAAGTGGGCGAACCTCGCCTTAAGATTAAAGTCAAGTTTCAAGACGAATGTCGAGCTTCGCTCCTCTTGTGAACCTCGGATGAAAGTGGAAATCACTGTTGTGGGCGAACTTCGTCAGACCACTGTTGTAGGCGAGCCTCGGCAGACCACTGTTGTAGGCGAGCCTCGGCAGACCACTGTTGTAGGCGAGCCTCGGCGGACCTTGTTGTAGGCGAGGCTCGTCTTTTGAAGGATGAGTCTCGTTTGGCGAGGCTCGTCTTTTGAAGGATGAGTCTCGTTTGGCGAGGCTCGTCTTTTGAAGGATGAGTCTCGTTTGGCGAGGCTCGTCTTTTGAAGGATGAGTCTCGTTTGGCGAGGCTCGTCTTTTGAAGGATGAGTCTCGTTTGGCGAGGCTCGTCTTCTTGAAGGATGAGTCTCGTTTGGCGAGGCTCGTCTTTTGAAGGATGAGTCTCGTTTGGCGAGGCTCGTCTTTTGAAGGATGAGTCTCGTTTGGCGAGGCTCGTCTTTTGAAGGATGAGTCTCGTTTGGCGAGGCTCGTCTTCTTGAAGGATGAGTCTCGTTTGGCGAGGCTCGTTTGGCGAGGCTCGTCTTCTTGAAGGATGAGTCTCGTTTGGCGAGGCTCGTCTTTTGAAGGATGAGTCTCGTTTGGCGAGGCTCGTCTTTTGAAGGATGAGTCTCGTTTGGCGAGGCTCGTCTTTTGAAGGATGAGTCTCGTTTGGCGAGGCTCGTCTTTTGAAGGATGAGTCTCGTTTGGCGAGGTTCGAGGCTCGTTTGGCGAGGCTCGTCTTCTTGAAGGATGAGTCTCGTTTGGCGAGGCTCGTCTTTTGAAGGATGAGTCTCGTTTGGCGAGGCTCGTCTTCTTGAAGGATGAGTCTCGTTTGGCGAGGCTCGTCTTTTGAAGGATGAGTCTCGTTTGGCGAGGCTCGTCTTTTGAAGGATGAGTCTCGTTTGGCGAGGCTCGTCTTTTGAAGGATGAGTCTCGTTTGGCGAGGCTCGTCTTCTTGAAGGATGAGTCTCGTTTGGCGAGGCTCGTCTTTTGAAGGATGAGTCTCGTTTGGCGAGGCTCGTCTTTTGAAGGATGAGTCTCGTTTGGCGAGGCTCGTCTTTTGAAGGATGAGTCTCGTTTGGCGAGGCTCGTCTTCTTGAAGGATGAGTCTCGTTTGGCGAGGCTCGTCTTTTGAAGGATGAGTCTCGTTTGGCGAGGCTCGTCTTCTTGAAGGATGAGTCTCGTTTGGCGAGGCTCGTCTTTTGAAGGATGAGTCTCGTTTGGCGAGGCTCGTCTTCTTGAAGGATGAGTCTCGTTTGGCGAGGCTCGTCTTTTGAAGGATGAGTCTCGTTTGGCGAGGCTCGTCTTCTTGAAGGATGAGTCTCGTTTGGCGAGGCTCGTCTTTTGAAGGATGAGTCTCGTTTGGCGAGGCTCGTCTTCTTGAAGGATGAGTCTCGTTTGGCGAGGCTCGTCTTTTGAAGGATGAGTCTCGTTTGGCGAGGCTCGTCTTTTGAAGGATGAGTCTCGTTTGGCGAGGCTCGTCTTTTGAAGGATGAGTCTCGTTTGGCGAGGCTCGTCTTTTGAAGGATGAGTCTCGTTTGGCGAGGCTCGTCTTTTGAATGATGAGTCTTGTTTAGCGAGGCTCGTCTTCTTGAAGGATGAGTCTCGTTTGGCGAGGCTCGTCTTCTTGAAGGATGAGTCTCGTTTGGCGAGGCTCGTCTTCTTGAAGGATGAGTCTCGTTTGGCGAGGCTCGTCTTCTTGAAGGATGAGTCTCGTTTGGCGAGGCTCGTCTTTTGAAGGATGAGTCTCGTTTGGCGAGGCTCGTCTTTTGAAGGATGAGTCTCGTTTGGCGAGGCTCGTCTTCTTGAAGGATGAGTCTCGTTTGGCGAGGCTCGTCTTTTGAAGGATGAGTCTCGTTTGGCGAGGCTCGTCTTTTGAAGGATGAGTCTCGTTTGGCGAGGCTCGTCTTTTGAAGGATGAGTCTCGTTTGGCGAGGTTTGATTCTTTAGACGAGGCTCGTTTGGCGAGGCTCGTCTTTTGAAGGATGAGTCTCGTTTGGCGAGGCTCGTCTTCTTGAAGGATGAGTCTCGTTTGGCGAGGCTCGTCTTTTGAAGGATGAGTCTCGTTTGGCGAGGCTCGTCTTTTGAAGGATGAGTCTCGTTTGGCGAGGCTCGTCTTCTTGAAGGATGAGTCTCGTTTGGCGAGGCTCGTCTTTTGAAGGATGAGTCTCGTTTGGCGAGGTTTGATTCTTTAGACGAGGCTCGTTTGGCGAGGCTCGTCTTTTGAAGGATGAGTCTCGTTTGGCGAGGCTCGTCTTTTGAAGGATGAGTCTCGTTTGGCGAGGCTCGTCTTTTGTTGGACGAGGCTCGTTTGGCGAGGCTCGTCTTTTGAAGGATGAGTCTCGTTTGGCGAGGCTCGTCTTCTTGAAGGATGAGTCTCGTTTGGCGAGGCTCGTCTTTTGAAGGATGAGTCTCGTTTGGCGAGGTTTGATTCTTTAGACGAGGCTCGTTTCGGCGAGTCTCGTCTTTTTGAATGATGAGTCTTGTTTAGCGAGGCTCGTCTTCTTGAAGGATGAGTCTCGTTTGGCGAGGTTCGAGGCTCGTTTGGCGAGGCTCGTCTTTTTGTTGGACGAGGCTCGTTTGGCGAGGCTCGTCTTTTTGAAGGATGAGTCTCGTTTGGCGAGGCTCGTCTTTTTGTTGGACGAGGCTCGTTTGGCGAGTCTCGTTGATTCGACCAGCCTTGTTATTATCATAGCCTTAATTCGTTGAAATAATGATTCAACTTTTACTCTGACTTCTTTTACTTTTGTGTTATGTGCAGTTGTGCATTCCTCTGCCCCTGTTCCACGTCGGGGTACTTTTGGTGCCAGCAGTGCTCAGAGCGCTCACTCAGATGTTCACTGCCCCTCTCTTAGGGATGTTCCCGTGTTTGAGAATAGAAGTGAGGAAGCTATTAGACTACTCTCTGAACCCTCGATCTCTACTTTCCGACGCCTGGTGACGGATGCTCCTTTGGAGTCTGTTGATCGGACTCTTATTGAGAAGCCTTTCTTTCTGTTCGGGGACAAAGACCCTGACCTACTGGAATTGGGTTCTTACAGATGGCTCAGAACTGTAGGCCAACGCTCCATGTTCTTGCCCGCGATGGAGCGTGATTACTCACTTGCTGACATGAGGACTGCTTCAGTTCCTAGAAAGATGAATTGGGATTTAACTCCCTCTCAAGATGGAGTAACTTGCGGCCATTTTTCTCGAGATGGTGCACAAGTGGACCGCAATGGCCATTATATAACCGGCTTACATCCGGGATTGTTTCAAAAGGATTTCCCCGTTGGTGAATCAGCTGCTGCGGCTGATACTTTCGGTCGTACCTTTCATACTTCTGAGCGTCAGTTCCCGGCGAAGGATTTTAGAACTCCTGGCTGGTCTCATTGGGGTTCCTCTCAATGGTGGCCACGCATCACCGAATACATCCTCAAAGAGTATTTCGCAGATCTTCAGCAGTTTGGGCTCTATGCACCTATTAGAGCCACCCAATTTGGTCTTAAGACCAACGCCCATCAATTTTTTGGGATTCTGGAATTGTACAATCCCATTACCCGCACGTTCTTTGTCCCCGACGGAGAATTGGGTATTGCTTTACATGAAATGGCTGAGGTGTCAGGGTTACCGTATGGCAGGTACCCTTATGAAGAATACATCCCAGGACAAAAAGAGCTAGCGAACTTGGAAAAGGACCACCCCCAAGTCGTAGAAACTTACTGGGAGTTGATGTGTCATTATCACATTTGTGTGTGTTCCCAAGGTCATAAGGATAAGAAGGGCGAGAAGACCGTCAGCCACAGCATGTGGGCGCATTATCTTTTCCCTGGCTTGGATAATAAGAATGATCTGTATTTCGCTAAGTCCCACAGGCGGGTCCTCTATCATGGCCGGTGCTCAACAACCTCCCGCTATCTTATGTGCCCTCCACCGATGAACATGGCTTTCCCGCGGGGATGACATTTGACACGTACATTTATCAAGCCGGGGAGCCTATATCCTCTAAGGCCGTATTGGCAGGTTATCTCATGCTGTGGTTAAAACATGTCGTTGTTCCCTGCGGCACTTTTGAGGTGTTAACTCCTGACATGATTTTCACGGCCGTTTGCATGGCTCACGGCCGACAATATGCTCTTCTCCCCGCCATGCTCACTCGCCTTCACTGGGGGTTACGAAGCCTTTGTATAGCTTTCAATCAGGGCGTTGAGAATCCTCGAGTAGAGTTACCTTATACCTACTTGATGGCGTGGTTTGTTATGCATTGCCCTGCGCTGATGAGTGCGCCTTCTACCCAAGTGGAAGGGCAGATTACTCCTTTTGTCCAAAGGTTGGAGAACTCTGAATGGAGCAAACATTACATGGCCGCAGTGAGACGTGCTCTCCGGGATTACAAGGGTTATTCTTTCAACCGGTGCTTTCCCCGTTTCTCTGGGGTCAATTATGGGCAAACCTTAGTGGATGAATCTAATTCCCAAGGTTATACCACTTTATCGCTGGGCTGTTTCCTATGGCTTTTGAGCATCCGTCCGGGGTACCTTATTTTCCGTGTTGGTCCAGTGTGTATAGTAGAACCCTATCTACCATGTCGCTTTGCCCGTCAATTTGGGTATGATCAGCTGTACATAGGTAATCCCAACACTCAATTGCAATCTGATGGCTGCAGCCTGATTATTGGAGCCAGAGCTTGGTTTTGGTCCGTCGCTGGCGGCACTGGTGCTCGCTTCTCTCTTCCACAGCGGGATGCCCAACCTCGGACAACTTTTGCCTATTGTAGATGGCATTGTATTGCCAATGCAGAGATCCCAGGCTTCAACATTAACTCCTCAGGACTACGATTGATCCGGCGTCGTTATAGGGAAGGCCAGACTTCAACGAGGAGCCGATTCGACCGAAGGAGTATTTAAATGCTGAGAAGGATGTTGGTGCGGAGACACCGCATCCACCTAGCCCTCATGAAACTCAGGCAGAAATAGATGAGGCCCTGAATGAGTACGGCAGCAACGTTCCTTTTTCTGTTGGTGTTGAAGAAACTTCCGGGGCTGAACCTGTATCAGAGGCACCTAGAGATTTTGTTCCTTTTGACGAACCATCGGAACATCTTCCACAAGATCCTCTTGAAAGCTCTACCTCACCCAGCCAGTTTGTTGGAGCTGTGCCCCAAGAAACCACCCCCACTCCAGAGCCTGGCGGAAGCAAAACCTTGGTGCCAACAACTCGAGGATCTAAAAGACCAGGGCCTCTTCGGACCAAGCGTGTAGTCAAGCGGGTAAGGAAAGAAACCTTGATTGAATCTGCCGCCAGCTTGAGCCCCATTACTGAAGGCCTTCCCGATGTTGCCAAGAGTATCTTGGGATGATCTTTGAAGAGTCTCCGGTGGTCGCTGTTTCGAAGTCGAGACCGTGACCCGTGCCGATGATGTTGTGATCCCTGCAGTGATTGTGCCTGGCAATTCACTTTCTTTGGCTATCGTCACCGCTCCTTCAGTTGAAATTCCTCCAGCCCCAACTTCCTTTTGTCAGTCGGAATCGAGTCCTTCCACTGCTACCCCCTCTTCTTTTGACTTGTCAAAAGAATATGGGGTGTCTATGATCATAACAATTTCCTCACCATCTTAAGAGGGTCTCCTACTCAAGTGTTGGAGCGTGGCGGGGATTTTGCTGGGCTTAAGAGTGTATTGGAGCCTCTCCTGGATGTAATGCAAAGCGACCAGCGCTCTGACTCTGTTGCCTTACGAACCTATACAGTGCGGTGAGACCCTTTTCAACAAATAGCAGAGACAGTGACCAGTCTCTTTATTCCATGATTGGGGACCGTGCCATGCAGCTTATGAGAATAAGAGATGATACCCAATTTGAGCTCCAACGTCAAATACTCGAGAAGAAGCAGACTATTGGCCAGCTCGCGGAGACGGCCGCGACTCTGTATAATGAAAAGAAAAGGGTTGCTGAGGCCGAGCGTAACCAACAACTCCTGGTTGACTCCTACAAGGCTGCACTCATCGATATTCAGGCAAAATTGGCGGAGGCAGAGAGTGGGCTAGAGGCGCTCTTGAGACATCGGACTCGATAGCTCAATATAGGACAATAAACATCACTTATGGGAAATGGTGGACATCGTAAAGATAAAATATTGACACATCACTTGGTAGGCCAATATAGGACAATAAACATCACTTATGGGAAATGGTGGACATCGTAAAGATAAAATATTGACACATCACTTGGTAGGCCAATATAGGACAATAAACATCACTTATGGGAAATGGTGGACATCGTAAAGATAAAATATTGACACATCACTTGGTAGGCCAATATAGGACAATAAACATCACTTATGGGAAATGGTGGACATCGTAAAGATAAAATATTGACACATCACTTGGTAGGCCAATATAGGACAATAAACATCACTTATGGGAAATGGTGGACATCGTAAAGATAAAATATTGACACATCACTTGGTAGGCCAATATAGGACAATAAACATCACTTATGGGAAATGGTGGACATCGTAAAGATAAAATATTGACACATCACTTGGTAGGCCAATATAGGACAATAAACATCACTTATGGGAAATGGTGGACATCGTAAAGATAAAATATTGACACATCACTTGGTAGGCCAATATAGGACAATAAACATCACTTATGGGAAATGGTGGACATCGTAAAGATAAAATATTGACACATCACTTGGTAGGCCAATATAGGACAATAAACATCACTTATGGGAAATGGTGGACATCGTAAAGATAAAATATTGACACATCACTTGGTAGGCCAATATAGGACAATAAACATCACTTATGGGAAATGGTGGACATCGTAAAGATAAAATATTGACACATCACTTGGTAGGCCAATATAGGACAATAAACATCACTTATGGGAAATGGTGGACATCGTAAAGATAAAATATTGACACATCACTTGGTAGGCCAATATAGGACAATAAACATCACTTATGGGAAATGGTGGACATCGTAAAGATAAAATATTGACACATCACTTGGTAGGCCAATATAGGACAATAAACATCACTTATGGGAAATGGTGGACATCGTAAAGATAAAATATTGACACATCACTTGGTAGGCCAATATAGGACAATAAACATCACTTATGGGAAATGGTGGACATCGTAAAGATAAAATATTGACACATCACTTGGTAGGCCAATATAGGACAATAAACATCACTTATGGGAAATGGTGGACATCGTAAAGATAAAATATTGACACATCACTTGGTAGGCCAATATAGGACAATAAACATCACTTATGGGAAATGGTGGACATCGTAAAGATAAAATATTGACACATCACTTGGTAGGCCAATATAGGACAATAAACATCACTTATGGGAAATGGTGGACATCGTAAAGATAAAATATTGACACATCACTTGGTAGGCCAATATAGGACAATAAACATCACTTATGGGAAATGGTGGACATCGTAAAGATAAAATATTGACACATCACTTGGTAGGCCAATATAGGACAATAAACATCACTTATGGGAAATGGTGGACATCGTAAAGATAAAATATTGACACATCACTTGGTAGGCCAATATAGGACAATAAACATCACTTATGGGAAATGGTGGACATCGTAAAGATAAAATATTGACACATCACTTGGTAGGCCAATATAGGACAATAAACATCACTTATGGGAAATGGTGGACATCGTAAAGATAAAATATTGACACATCACTTGGTAGGCCAATATAGGACAATAAACATCACTTATGGGAAATGGTGGACATCGTAAAGATAAAATATTGACACATCACTTGGTAGGCCAATATAGGACAATAAACATCACTTATGGGAAATGGTGGACATCGTAAAGATAAAATATTGACACATCACTTGGTAGGCCAATATAGGACAATAAACATCACTTATGGGAAATGGTGGACATCGTAAAGATAAAATATTGACACATCACTTGGTAGGCCAATATAGGACAATAAACATCACTTATGGGAAATGGTGGACATCGTAAAGATAAAATATTGACACATCACTTGGTAGGCCAATATAGGACAATAAACATCACTTATGGGAAATGGTGGACATCGTAAAGATAAAATATTGACACATCACTTGGTAGGCCAATATAGGACAATAAACATCACTTATGGGAAATGGTGGACATCGTAAAGATAAAATATTGACACATCACTTGGTAGGCCAATATAGGACAATAAACATCACTTATGGGAAATGGTGGACATCGTAAAGATAAAATATTGACACATCACTTGGTAGGCCAATATAGGACAATAAACATCACTTATGGGAAATGGTGGACATCGTAAAGATAAAATATTGACACATCACTTGGTAGGCCAATATAGGACAATAAACATCACTTATGGGAAATGGTGGACATCGTAAAGATAAAATATTGACACATCACTTGGTAGGCCAATATAGGACAATAAACATCACTTATGGGAAATGGTGGACATCGTAAAGATAAAATATTGACACATCACTTGGTAGGCCAATATAGGACAATAAACATCACTTATGGGAAATGGTGGACATCGTAAAGATAAAATATTGACACATCACTTGGTAGGCCAATATAGGACAATAAACATCACTTATGGGAAATGGTGGACATCGTAAAGATAAAATATTGACACATCACTTGGTAGGCCAATATAGGACAATAAACATCACTTATGGGAAATGGTGGACATCGTAAAGATAAAATATTGACACATCACTTGGTAGGCCAATATAGGACAATAAACATCACTTATGGGAAATGGTGGACATCGTAAAGATAAAATATTGACACATCACTTGGTAGGCCAATATAGGACAATAAACATCACTTATGGGAAATGGTGGACATCGTAAAGATAAAATATTGACACATCACTTGGTAGGCCAATATAGGACAATAAACATCACTTATGGGAAATGGTGGACATCGTAAAGATAAAATATTGACACATCACTTGGTAGGCCAATATAGGACAATAAACATCACTTATGGGAAATGGTGGACATCGTAAAGATAAAATATTGACACATCACTTGGTAGGCCAATATAGGACAATAAACATCACTTATGGGAAATGGTGGACATCGTAAAGATAAAATATTGACACATCACTTGGTAGGCCAATATAGGACAATAAACATCACTTATGGGAAATGGTGGACATCGTAAAGATAGAATATTGGCGCATCACTTGGTAGGCCAATATAGGACAATAAACATCACTTATGGGAAATGGTGGACATCGTAAAGATAAAATATTGACACATCACTTGGTAGGCCAATATTGGACAATAATCGTCATTTATAAGAAACGGCGAATATTGCGAATATAACATATTGGTATATCACTTGGTAAACCAATACTTAGAAATAACAAGATAATTAATTAGGGGTAATATTTCTTCAGAAACTTACCGTTGATAGGCATCATGATTTTGTCGCCTTCTTGATTGGTCAGGCGGTATGCTCCATTCGAGTAAACAGACTCCACTACGAATGGTCCTTCCCATTTTGGTTCGAATTTCCCCTTCTTCTTAGAATTGAGGATCATTGGGCGTCGGACAGCGAGAACGAGGTCGCCTTCCTTGAAAATGCGACACTTAACTTTCTTGTCAAATGCTTTAGAAATCCGGACTTGGTAGAACTCGATATGTTGTTGAGCCTGTAGTCGCTTTTCATCCAGCATTTCAAGTTCCTCAAGGCGTCGACGATGATTTTCTTCAGTCGTCATTCCAGTGGTTAATGCTATTCGTAGCGACGGAATTTGAATCTCCATCGGTAAAATAGCTTCGCAACCATAAACTAAAGAATATGGGGTGGTACCCGTTGGTGTGCGAACCGTTGTGCGGTAAGCCCACAAACTTTGTCCCAACTTGTCATCCCAATCCTTCTTATTTGAAGAGACCATCTTAGTAAGGATCTTGATGATCATCTTATTAAAAGCTTCAGCTTGTCCATTCGCAGCAGGATAGTAAGCTGTTGATGCTAAATTCCGGATTCGGAATTTATCGCAGAATCGCGTGAAAGCATGACTGACAAATTGTGGACCATTGTCGTGGACAATCTGCCTTGGCACACCATATCGGTATATGACGTGATGTTTGACAAATTTGATCACATCACTAGTCTTGACCATTCTCAATGGAATAGCTTCAGCCCATTTTGAGAAATAATCAGTTATCGCCAATATGAAGCAGTGTCCTTTTGAAGAAGGCGGAGAAATGGGACCAACAATATCCATTCCCCATGTTTCAAATGGCCAGGACGTGGCGGTAGGATGTAAGTGTTCCGGCGGTTGGTGAAGGTAATTAGCATGTATTTGGCATGCATGGCATCGTTTAGCGTAAGCCACGGCATCCCTTACCATTGTCGGCCAATAATAACCGAGTCTACGCAGCCGGTCCCATAACTTAGGTCCAGGCTGGTGTGCTCCACAAACACCGTCATGAGCTTCTTTCAAGACTTGCTCTGCTTCCTTAGTTGACAAACATCGAAGCAGTAACCCATCATATGACCTTCTATATAAAGTCTGTAATTGGGAATCATAGTAAAATCTTGATGCTCGTCGACGAATTGACTCTCTTTCTTTTATGTCTTCGGGCAATATCCCATGCAAGACATAGTCGATGATCGGGAACCACCAGTCTCTTACTTCAAGTGACTTAGGTTCGTCTTCGACTGCTTGGATCTGTAATGCATATTTTGGCCGAAATAGTTGCCGACTAGACACAATAATCTGCTGAGTATCATTCTCAGGCAGGGCTAGCGTAGCTGACTTCGTACTCTCCTCTTAGTTGTTTTACGATTAGCTGTGAATCCCCAAATGCTTCAAGGTGTTTCACGCCTAAATGTTTGGCTATGTCAAGACCAATCAATAACGCATTATACTCTGCTACGTTATTGGTGCATGGTTCTGATAACGACACAGCTCGTGGTATTACGTGGTTTTGTGGAGATATCAATACTACCACCACTCGGCTACAGCGGGGCCATCGAGGGTCGCTCTCGGTTCACAAAGAACAACCGCCATACCGTTCCTTAGAGACCAGATTACCTTCATAAGGTTCATCAGGCATGTCTTGATACAATTCGACTTTCCCTTTCAATGGATGGTTAGCCATAAGATCACACACAGCTTGACCCTTCATCGCCTTCTGAGGTTTGAAGTGAATGTCGTACTGAGATAATAACAGTGCCCATCTAGCCATTCGGCCATTCAACGTGCCAGGCTGGGTCATAAATACCCATATGGGGTCGATTTTAGAGATGACGTGTATAGTCTGTCCCACTAGATAATGCCGCATCTTTTGGATGGCGAAGACCAAAGCCAAACATTCCTTCTGAATGGGAGGATATCGATATTCGCCCCGACGGCCCCATCGAGGTAATAGATCACTGCTCGCTGCCATTGTCATCGTCTGTGCTAAAGACTCGCTAACGATACTCAGAAGCGGATGTAAATCAGGAAGGGCTTTCCTGATTTAGGTGTAACTAACACAGGGGGATTAGAAAGATATGTTTTAATCTCTTCGAATGCCTTCTGGCAATCTTCATCCCAAACGAACGATACACCTTTCTTCATGAGCTTCGAGAATGGTTGACATTTCCCCGATAAATTGGAAATGAATCTGCGAATGTAAGCCAAACGCCCTTGGAGACCACGAAGCTCTCTGAGGCTTCTAGGAGGTGGAAGTTCCTGGATAGCTTTGACCTTGTCCGGGTCGAGACGTATACCATCTGCTGTGACCACGAACCCTAGAAATTTGCCACTAGACATCCCCTAAAAGACTTAGTTGGGTTCATCTTCAGCTGATGTGCCCGCATTATCTCAAATGTTGTCTTCAAGTCATGCAAGTGATCACTTTTGCGACGACTCTTGACTACTAAATCATCTACGTAGCATTCCACCGCTTTTCCGTAAATGTTTTGAAAAATAGTGGTCATGGCACCGGGTATGTAGCCCCCGCGTTTTTCAAGCCAAAGGGCATGACTGCATAACAGTATATCCCTGACGGTGTTCGGAAGGCAGTATGCTTTTCATCATCAGGATGCATTTTGATTTGATTGTACCCTGAAAATCCATCCATAAAAGACATCCTTTCAAATCCGCATGTGTTGTCGATGATAATATCCGTAATTGGTAGAGGGAAATCGTCTTTCGGACATGCTGCATTTAAGTCTCGGTAATCAACGCCGCGGTCGGATCATCGTTTTCTTTACCACGGGTACTATATTTGATACCCAGTCAGGATGCTGCACTTCCCGGATGAACTCTGCTTTGATTAGTTTTTCGATTTCTCTTTCGATGGCCTTCATGACCTGAGGGGAAAATCGTCGTTGTTGTTGTTTAACAGGTTTAGCTCCTGGCTTGATGTTAAGGCGGTGCATGGCCACTTGAGGGTCTAAACCAGGCATATCTTCATAACTCCATGCGAAGACATCGATATGATCCCGTACCAAAGCGATAAGGCTCTCCTTTTCTTCAGCTGTCAAACTATCGCTTATGAATATGGGTTTTGGATTAGCTTCATCCCCCATATTAACTTGGACTATTTTGTCATCAGTGGGTGGTTCTCGTTGTTCAAAACGATGTTCCCATTGCATTCCAAGCTGTTGACTCAGTGGATCCTCGAATAGCGGTAAGAGATCATCTTCTTGAATCTCTATTGGATCAACTGAGGTCATATTGGCCATCAGGGACCTAAATTCATGTCCTATACTGACGTCAGAATCCCAGGAAGCTGCTTCAGAAGATGAGTGATCTGACTCACCCTCAGTCATAACATGCCATGAGTACGGCGGCGACTCATATCCCAACCCTTTACGAGTTTTATGATAGTAATCATCAGGCTGGCCTTCCGGGACATAAGCAGATCGGATCGGTGTCCTGATGCCTTTCCCATAGTTTAAACCCTTTTTACGAAGGAAGTCATATCCCATTTTCTTCATCAAATGTTGCGCCGTCGGCGAGAAATATGAAAATTGGGGTTCTTTTTCTTTTGCTTGGGGTTGTTCCACCTCAGCTTGCAATGGTTTGTTGACCTGCCCAAGGATAATGTCTTTCTGATCATTATTCTGGGCCGGTATCACAAAAACCGCTTGTGAAGAATTAAGGTGCCTTTGAGTTGTCATAAATGACGACTGAATGGGCATGTGCAATGCAGGTTCAGCATACTACCGTGAAAAAATTTCTGACATCAAGTCAGTATGACTTTTAACACCCGATACGTAAGCTAAATCATAATTTTCATTAAAAATAACTATGTCATCATCAGGATCATTCAGATCGATTACAAAGGGTTTTACATCATTGAAAACAACTCCTTGTTCGGACTCTATGTTAGCTTCATTTCCGCTGTCATAGTCCTCGATCTGTGGTTCACCGGTTTGGCCTTCCTCAAGGTAGTGGACAGAATCAGTAAAATAATTCTCCACACCTTTGAATGGTTGCCTTTCCGCGACCAATGTTTTAACCATCCCTTCTTCATCTACATACTTCATGCATTGATGCAACGTAGACGGGACGATCAAGTTTTCATGAATCCAGGGTCGACCCAAGAGCAAATTATAAGATGTATCCGCGTCGATGACATAGCAGGTAACATCTGTCTTCAAGTCTCCTATTTGGCATTTGAGTTTGATCTTGCCCAAGGGACGAGAATTGGTAGCATTGAAACCATAGATGGTGGTTCCTGTTGTTGCCAACCGATGCAACGGTATCCCAAGATGTTGTATAATTCTCAATGGGATGATACTCAATGCAGATCCCGGGTCAACTTGAACTCGGTTGATTCGGACAGAGCCAATGTAACCGGTAAAGTATAATGGCCTATCATGCTTCGGGTTCTTCACTTGCATGTCCTCCGATGAGAAGGTAATGCAAGGTATTGGCCCCTTGAAGACCTGGTGACATTGGGCACAAACTTCTGCTGAGCTTTCTGGGAAATAAGCGAGAAAGGCTTCGTTGTCCGCTAATGCTTCTCGCAGAGCTTCTCTGGTAGATTGAGAAAGCCGTAAGAGTTCGAATAAAGTAATTCTCGCCGGGATGTTGGAGAGTTGAGCTAGAACATCAAACTGGAAAGGGGCCTTCGAAGTTTCAGGCGTGTCCTTCCTGAGCGCTTTGTTGTAGCGGATCTCCCTTGTTTTGGGCTCACTGACTGGCGCCTTTGCTGGTACATCGGGTGTTGCCTCGGGATACTCCTTTGAGAACTCTTTCCCACCTCGGGTAGCCAACGCTGGTACAAGTTGTGCAACGGGGGTGATTTGTTGCTCGGTGGAGTCATTGACTTGCTCCTTTTCCGGTACGGCAGAGGTGGCATTACACGCCCTCCCTTTGGACTTCGAAGAAGTCCATTGCTCATCTGATAACAAGTCAGGATGAACCCACATAATTTCGCCTTTCGGCGTAGTGTAAGGGACCATACATTGTGCCTCCCGCCGAGGTCGGTTCACAACTCGCTTCGCTGATGGATCGGTTTTACACCATCCTGCACTTGGAATTCCGCAAAATCGCCAAATTGGAGAGCGACCATGTTTGCAGACACCTTCTTCTGATCCTCCCGCAGAGTCATAACACATGCTTCTAACAAGACTTGGATCTTGTCTTTCAAGATGTAACATGACCCTGTCGGATGGTGTACCATTCGATGGTACATGCAGTATTTTGGATCATCCGTCCTTGAAGCTTCCTCCGGCTTCTTTATTTTCGGAAGCGTGATCTTATTCATTTTGAGTAAAGTTTTAAGGATTGGGATGACCTGGTCATCCTTAAAATCATACTTCTTCTGAGGACGGCTGTCAGAAACATTCGATTTCTGCTTGAAGGACCTCGAAGTAGGTTGGGTCTCCACAGCCAAAGTCTCCTTCCCCTTCGATTGCTTTTGAGGAGTAAAATTGTTATGATTACCCCCCTTTTTAGGATGAGAATCCTGAGGTTCCTCTGCTTCGATCCTCTTAAGCATGTTCTCAATCTGCTCCCCTTGCCATACCAGGTCCCTCCAAGAGCGTGCTTCGACTGCACCCATCCTTGACAGTATGTTGATTGATAGGTTGTTTCTGCACATCTCGATGAGCGTCGCCTCCGAGACTTGGTCACGGGAGTGTAAGGATTGATTTCGAATCTCTTGGCGAAAGTCTTGCGGCAGACTCCGTCTTCTTTTGCTTTTCGCCAACAAAGTGGCCATAGACACCTCGTCATCATCGAAAAATCGGGCCATAAAAGCCTTTGCAAATCTTTCCAAGAGCCGATAGAACCGGCTCTAACCTTCGAAACCACTGAAGCTTAATTCTTTAAGAGTGCTAATGAATAATCGGGTCATAATAGGATCGTTACATTATATGCCGGTTTAGCAAATAGTAGATGTGTTGTGACGGAGAACTTTTCGTCGGCGCACTAGGTTAAGTGACTTGAATTTCGGAGGATATGGGACATCATCCCATTCTATAGGATATGGTCTCGCCACTGACTCTTTAGATTGCCCTTGAGTTTGAGAGCATCCGGTTGCTTTTGGAAATCCCGCAATTTACTTTCATGCAATTTACTTTCATGCAATTTACTTTCATGCAATTTACTTTCATGCAATTTACTTTCATGCAATTTACTTTCATGCAATTTACTTTCATGCAATTTACTTTCATGCAATTTACTTTCATGCAATTTACTTTCATGCAATTTACTTTCATGCAATTTACTTTCATGCAATTTACTTTCATGCAATTTACTTTCATGCAATTTACTTTCATGCAATTTACTTTCATGCAATTTACTTTCATGCAATTTACTTTCATGCAATTTACTTTCATGCAATTTACTTTCATGCAATTTACTTTCATGCAATTTACTTTCATGCAATTTACTTTCATGCAATTTACTTTCATGCAATTTACTTTCATGCAATTTACTTTCATGCAATTTACTTTCATGCAATTTACTTTCATGCAATTTACTTTCATGCAATTTACTTTCATGCAATTTACTTTCATGCAATTTACTTTCATGCAATTTACTTTCATGCAATTTACTTTCATGCAATTTACTTTCATGCAATTTACTTTCATGCAATTTACTTTCATGCAATTTACTTTCATGCAATTTACTTTCATGCAATTTACTTTCATGCAATTTACTTTCATGCAATTTACTTTCATGCAATTTACTTTCATGCAATTTACTTTCATGCAATTTACTTTCATGCAATTTACTTTCATGCAATTTACTTTCATGCAATTTACTTTCATGCAATTTACTTTCATGCAATTTACTTTCATGCAATTTACTTTCATGCAATTTACTTTCATGCAATTTACTTTCATGCAATTTACTTTCATGCAATTTACTTTCATGCAATTTACTTTCATGCAATTTACTTTCATGCAATTTACTTTCATGCAATTTACTTTCATGCAATTTACTTTCATGCAATTTACTTTCATGCAATTTACTTTCATGCAATTTACTTTCATGCAATTTACTTTCATGCAATTTACTTTCATGCAATTTACTTTCATGCAATTTACTTTCATGCAATTTACTTTCATGCAATTTACTTTCATGCAATTTACTTTCATGCAATTTACTTTCATGCAATTTACTTTCATGCAATTTACTTTCATGCAATTTACTTTCATGCAATTTACTTTCATGCAATTTACTTTCATGCAATTTACTTTCATGCAATTTACTTTCATGCAATTTACTTTCATGCAATTTACTTTCATGCAATTTACTTTCATGCAATTTACTTTCATGCAATTTACTTTCATGCAATTTACTTTCATGCAATTTACTTTCATGCAATTTACTTTCATGCAATTTACTTTCATGCAATTTACTTTCATGCAATTTACTTTCATGCAATTTACTTTCATGCAATTTACTTTCATGCAATTTACTTTCATGCAATTTACTTTCATGCAATTTACTTTCATGCAATTTACTTTCATGCAATTTACTTTCATGCAATTTACTTTCATGCAATTTACTTTCATGCAATTTACTTTCATGCAATTTACTTTCATGCAATTTACTTTCATGCAATTTACTTTCATGCAATTTACTTTCATGCAATTTACTTTCATGCAATTTACTTTCATGCAATTTACTTTCATGCAATTTACTTTCATGCAATTTACTTTCATGCAATTTACTTTCATGCAATTTACTTTCATGCAATTTACTTTCATGCAATTTACTTTCATGCAATTTACTTTCATGCAATTTACTTTCATGCAATTTACTTTCATGCAATTTACTTTCATGCAATTTACTTTCATGCAATTTACTTTCATGCAATTTACTTTCATGCAATTTACTTTCATGCAATTTACTTTCATGCAATTTACTTTCATGCAATTTACTTTCATGCAATTTACTTTCATGCAATTTACTTTCATGCAATTTACTTTCATGCAATTTACTTTCATGCAATTTACTTTCATGCAATTTACTTTCATGCAATTTACTTTCATGCAATTTACTTTCATGCAATTTACTTTCATGCAATTTACTTTCATGCAATTTACTTTCATGCAATTTACTTTCATGCAATTTACTTTCATGCAATTTACTTTCATGCAATTTACTTTCATGCAATTTACTTTCATGCAATTTACTTTCATGCAATTTACTTTCATGCAATTTACTTTCATGCAATTTACTTTCATGCAATTTACTTTCATGCAATTTACTTTCATGCAATTTACTTTCATGCAATTTACTTTCATGCAATTTACTTTCATGCAATTTACTTTCATGCAATTTACTTTCATGCAATTTACTTTCATGCAATTTACTTTCATGCAATTTACTTTCATGCAATTTACTTTCATGCAATTTACTTTCATGCAATTTACTTTCATGCAATTTACTTTCATGCAATTTACTTTCATGCAATTTACTTTCATGCAATTTACTTTCATGCAATTTACTTTCATGCAATTTACTTTCATGCAATTTAGATGTGTTGTGACGGAGAACTTTTTCCGCCGAACCGCACTAGGTTAAGTGACTTGAATTTCGGAGGATATGGGACATCATCCCATTCTATAGGATATGGTCTCGCCACCCCGACTCTTTAGATTGCCCTTGAGTTTGAGAGCATCCGGTTGCTTTTGGAAATAGTAGATGTGTTGTGACGGAGAACTTTTTCCGCCGAACCGCACTAGGTTAAGTGACTTGAATTTCGGAGGATATGGGACATCATCCCATTCTATAGGATATGGTCTCGCCACCCCGACTCTTTAGATTGCCCTTGAGTTTGAGAGCATCCGGTTGCTTTTGGAAATAGTAGATGTGTTGTGACGGAGAACTTTTTCCGCCGAACCGCACTAGGTTAAGTGACTTGAATTTCGGAGGATATGGGACATCATCCCATTCTATAGGATATGGTCTCGCCACTGACTCTTTAGATTGCCCTTGAGTTTGAGAGCATCCGGTTGCTTTTGGAAATAGTAGATGTGTTGTGACGGAGAACTTTTTCCGCCGAACCGCACTAGGTTAAGTGACTTGAATTTCGGAGGATATGGGACATCATCCCATTCTATAGGATATGGTCTCGCCACCCCAAAATTTTTAGATTGCCCTTGAGTTTGAGAGCATCCGGTTGCTTTTGGAAATAGTAGATGTGTTGTGACGGAGAACTTTTTCCGCCGAACCGCACTAGGTTAAGTGACTTGAATTTCGGAGGATATGGGACATCATCCCATTCTATAGGATATGGTCTCGCCACTGACTCTTTAGATTGCCCTTGAGTTTGAGAGCATCCGGTTGCTTTTGGAAATAGTAGATGTGTTGTGACGGAGAACTTTTTCCGCCGAACCGCACTAGGTTAAGTGACTTGAATTTCGGAGGATATGGGACATCATCCCATTCTATAGGATATGGTCTCGCCACTGACTCTTTAGATTGCCCTTGAGTTTGAGAGCATCCGGTTGCTTTTGGAAATAGTAGATGTGTTGTGACGGAGAACTTTTTCCGCCGAACCGCACTAGGTTAAGTGACTTGAATTTCGGAGGATATGGGACATCATCCCATTCTATAGGATATGGTCTCGCCACCCCAAAATTTTTAGATTGCCCTTGAGTTTGAGAGCATCCGGTTGCTTTTGGAAATAGTAGATGTGTTGTGACGGAGAACTTTTTCCGCCGAACCGCACTAGGTTAAGTGACTTGAATTTCGGAGGATATGGGACATCATCCCATTCTATAGGATATGGTCTCGCCACTGACTCTTTAGATTGCCCTTGAGTTTGAGAGCATCCGGTTGCTTTTGGAAATCCCGCAACGTATGATCTTGCTCTTTGTACGCTGGATTCGACTCCGCCGATGACACCGAGTGGACATCATGATCCCCTCGTAGCCTTCGCCGATTTGGATCCTCCTTCGTCTTCTTCTTGCCTACAAGTTTCTCCATCATTATTTCTAAACCGATAGATTCTTGTTGCGCAAGAATAGTAGCTTGTTGCTCTTCAATTCTTCGTGTCATCTCTTCTTCTCGCTCGCCATGAGGACACCGGCCCGACATCGAAATCAAGATTCGGTTGTTGAGACGAGCGATGCGAGTTCTCAAATTCTTCGGTACCCCTACCAATTGTCTATAATTGATTATCACATTTTAATTACATTTTTATACCCTTATTACCTATGTTATATGAATAATGATATTACTAATAATCATTTTATCTTATTTTGCGTGCTAATAAAGAAATAATGAATAAAAGCCCAAATGACTCAAATTCTCTCAATTTCTACCAATATTTGAAGCCCAAATCTGAAGACAAACAAAGGCCCAAGATACCAAATTGATCCAAGAGAAATTCGTGAAGAAAAATCAAGGAAAAGACAAATTAGGTTGGGAACCAATCGGTCGACCAACCGGTTATTAACCGATCGCCAACCGATCGGTTCCCAACAATTCAGTTAATGGTGGATTTCTTTCTTTTGGCTAGGTTTGATCCAATGGTTCACATCAACTCCGTTGGGCTATAAATAGGGTGAAGGTGAGTGTTTTGAGTGTGAAATATTTTGTAAAACTCCATTTGGAGAGGAGGGTTACTCTTAATTGAGGAGACCTTCCAAAATTGTAACTTTTGTTACACAATAAATGAAATTTTTCACCCTTCAATTTCCTTTCTCTTCTTCTAATCCAAGGACCAAAAGGAGGATTAGATTAAGATCGTGAGTTGTTGGTTTCTATTTTATTTCTTTTTCATTTTCTTCTTTATTTTCTTGTTTGTAGAATAGATTTACTTTCATGCAATTTACTTTCTTGCAATTTACTTTCATGCAATTTAATTCCTTGCAATTTACTTTCATGCAATGTATTTAATTTTGTATTTCCTTTCTAGAATAGAATTTTCTTTTCTTTAATTCACCTTGAGGCTAGAACCCTCTTGGGAATTACCCTTTTCTAAGTGTGGAGCCAATATTCGTGGGATCCCTAGAGATTGTTTGAAACTAGCTAACAAATCCAACTCATTCATTTGAGATTGAGATAAGCTAAGTGGATCTACTCTAGATTCCTCATATCTTTAATTAATCCTCCATACTTTACCTTCTTTATTTTCCTCTTATCCTTGTTTTTCATTTGTTTGTTATTTTCCTTTATTTTTGATTTCATTAATTTTTACTTCTCTCTCAATCTCATTTTCCCTTCATGTGCATATAATCTCAAACCTAGTTTTGTTATTATGTGCATATAACCACAACCACATTTTCAACTTTATTTTCTCCTCCTTTGCACATAATCCACAATCCACTCTCTCTTATCTCTCCACATCCACTCTCACCATTTCCTTACTTTCATTTTATTTTAATAAACTCCTAATTGTCACGCGCATAATTTGATAGCCAAAACTTGAGCAAAACTCTCCCTACTTCCCGTTCCTCGTGGGATCGATAATCTTATATACTATAACTTGATAAAGGTTGTATACTTGCAACTCTAGGAGGTAATCATTTAATTCCCATCAAGTTTTTGGCGCCGTTGCCGGGGAACGGTGCATAAGTAGGATTTTCATTAAGTTTGGTTTTTATTTTGTGTGTTTTCTTTTGTGTAGGAACTTGGAGCTTGAAGATCAAGAGTTGAAGATTCAAGATTGAAGAATTGCCTCCAACGAGGCTTTGCATTGCTTTTATGCGGGTAACTTCTCCATCTAGTATTTTCAATTCCACCCTTTAGATAGTTCATATACATTAGAGACAATTAGGAAAAAAATAAAAAATAAAAAATAAAAGGATTTTTTCCCTTGTCGACCCTAATAAACTTCATTTTTTATTGTCGACCATAATAAAAAAATAAAAAGATTTTTGTTTTTTTCGCATCCTTTTAGTTGCTTTTAATTCTTAGGGTTGCATTTCATATAATAGTAGGAATTCACCAAGTGATTTGAGCATCTTGATTTGGCACACACTTGAAAATATCTTAAGGGCAAAACCCATTAATCAAGATAAGGTAAGGGATTTCATCACCCTTTCTTTAGCCCAAAATCACTAATTCCTCACTACACATACCCAAGCCTCTTAAAATTTGATTAGGCGTTGGCCCCTAAGGATTCGAGCTCATTAAGGAACAATAATTTCTTAAGTGAACCGGTCCAAGTTTATTTGGATTAATTGGTGTCTAAGGCAAGGTTTAGGGGTTGCGTAAAGCTCAGAAAGGAAAGAGGTACTTAATTGATCTTTGATCTCCCTCTAGTACTATCCTTACGGCTAATTACCCAAGTAAACTTTGATCTTTTCACTAAGGAAATTTTGGTTAGGAGCCGGTCTAAGTCAAGTTTAGGCTTAACCCTAGAGTTAGGGTGATTGAAAAGTGATTGCCTTGATTTATTTTTAGTTAGTTTTTCCTCATTTTTTTTCCTCATCATCTTCTTAACTTTTTCTCTTGTCCTTTTTCAAATAAAAAAAAATATTTGATTTTGGTGTATGCAAACTTGGGTTAGGGATAATACTAATCGCTTAATTGCTTTTGATTCATCTCTTGAACCAAACGAAATGGCTAATACCAACCCACCTGTTCTTCAAGATGTTTGTTACCCCACTAGAAATGCAATCCCCTCTTGCATAAAACTCCCCGAGGTAAATGGAACCAATTTTGAACTTCGACCGCATTTCATAAACATGCTTCCCAAATTCTTAGGAGTCGAAACCAAGACGATACATCTTTATCTCGAATTTGAAGAAGTTTGCCTCATGATTAAGATGAGGGACTTAACTGAAGATGCGATCAAACTCCGATTTATTCCATTTGCCCTTAAGGACAAAGCCAAAAATGGTCAGATAGCTTGCCCACGATTCCATCTCAACTCGGGTGAATTTGTAAAAGTTTTTGAAAAAATTCTTTCCTATCCACAAAACGGTCAAGCTTAGAAACAAGATTCAAAATTTTAAAATTGTCCCGAGAACCTTTTTGGAAGTATTTTGACAAATTCAAAGATCTTCTTATCCAATGTCCTCACCATGGTCTTGAAAAGTGGCGATTATGCCAAATCATTTATGAAGGATTGGATTATTCTTCAAAACTTCCTTAGAGTCAATGTGTCAAGGGGATTTCATGAAGAAAAATCTTGTGAAGCTTGGGACTTTTAGAGAATTTATCAGAAAACTATGCGATGGGAACAACGTGATTCATCGATTACCCAATCCAGTTCTAGAGGTCCTTCCTTAGAGTCAAACATAGCCTCTGAAGCTAAGATGGCTACAATTCTACGCAGTTAGAAACTTTAGAAACCAAAGAACGAGCTCCTACCAAATCAATCAAGTTTACGCCTCGGGTTGTCATAGCTGTCTTTCTCTGACCCATGCTTGAGCAATGTCCACTCTTAGGAAGTACTCAATCTCTAGAAACGGATGAATCTTTGCATTCCGACATCCGATTAATGATCCATTTTCTCCAACCTATAATCCGGGTTGGAGAAATCATCCAATTTTGCATGGAATCGTGGTAATTTTTCGAAATCAAAATTTCACTCCCTCTTCAAACCAACAATTCCCTAGGGCAACGCAGCTTTCTTTCAGTTCTCAAACCAATTTTCCACAATCAAATCGGCCATTTCCAAATCGGTTTCCTCATCATCAATCTACAAATCATATTCCTTCAAATGTTGAGAAACGCCTTAATGTGTTGGAAAGAGGTTTGGAAGCCTTGATTAAAACCTCTACGGACCACGAACTTGTTGACTCAAACATCTAACACGATGAACTCCTTTATGCAATCAACAGACAAATTCTCAACTCCAACACTCAAGCCATAGCTAGATTAGAAACCCGGCTTGGTCAACTAGCTAGCTATAAGTGTGAGAGAGAAAGGATCATTTCCGAGTCAACCCGTGACCAATCCAAAGAACGCGGGTCAAGTTCAACTTTCCAAGATCAAGTGAATGCAATCCATTCACAACAATCGTGTAACTGTGTTAATAATCAAGTCCTTGAGCGAGAGAATTACGTTGAATACATGCATCTTGAAGCCAACATTTGAAGAACCCTTTGTCAATGAACTTAGATTGTTAGAAAATAGAAAACAACAAGATTTCATTTTTGATGAAATTTTGTTAATAACGAATCTAAGTTCAAAAGCATACAACCATTAATACCTACCTTTCATTCTTTGCGACCATCACTAAAACCCTGAAATTTTTGGAATTTAAGCACATCATTGATTATATCATTTTGAAATTCTTTAAATTTCTGGGTAGAATTTTCAAAGAATAAGGTAGGATTTAATGTAGAATTTGAGCTTCTCATGTTTCATCTTTTATTCTACATTTTTATTTTTATTTTTATCTCATAATAATAAAAGAATTTATTCTTCTCATGTGAGAGTTTCTTGTTGTTCTTTATTTCAAAAAAAAAAAAAAAATAAATAAATAAATTTTGACTTCACCTTCTCATACCAAAGGTAATTACAGAATTTTTATCATTGTTCAAGTCGATCGAACAAATGTAAGTGCTTCCATTCTTATCTGTTTTACTTTGTGCATAATAGAATTTGCATTGAGGACAATGCAAAATTTAGGTGTGGGGTGGGGATTAGTCATTTTATCTTTATCTTAGTTATTTTCTTACCATTTTTTATGTCATTTTTTTTCTCTTTTCATCATAAAAAAATAAAAAATAGTCACTTGCCAACTTAATAGAGTTGATTAATAATTGATCAAATTGATAGAATTTAAGTCTTCTAATCCTTAGTTAGTTCTATACTCAAGTTACCTTTTATGACAACTCCAAATAAATTTCTTGAGAAATGATTTTCAAGTAGTATACTTTACTTAAGTGTTAACTTAGATTTTTAATTAAAGTAATGGAATTTTTGCATGCCTAACTTAGAGTTGAAAATAATTTTTCAAGTTGTCTTGATCCAAATATTGTTCAGAACATATATACATATACACATATATATATTATACTAACTTAACAAAAAAGAAGAAAAATTTCTCTTAAAATCATTGGTGGTTCTATTTTACTAAGCCTAAGTTGGTGAGTAATTAAGCCCGAGGAGTATTTCTATGCTTAATGACCTAAGCCCAATGGGTTGGGATTCATTGGCCCAAAACTCGCTAAATGGTCACTTAGAAAGTCCGATTAAAAAGAACAAAACCACCAAGGAATAAAGAGTTAAAAAAAATATTTGTCATACTAATCATGTTTTTATATATAGTTATATTTGTATATGTTCTTGAAAAATTAAATGGATTTAAAGACTTGAAGTTTGTTTAAAACAAAGAGTTAGCATGTTCTTTTCAAAACTTTCAAATTAAATTTTTGAGTTAAACTTGGTTTTGTATAACTATAATGGAAGGATTTTCTTAAAAAATTACATTGGAGTTATGATAAAAGCGTTTTCTTGAGTATTAACCAACTTCAATTGGAATGTTTGAAGATATCAAATGAATTAATTATTTTATTAACTTCTTTAATTTGGCAAGTCGACTGAATTTTGTGGGTATATTCATCGCAAACCCTCACGAGACTACAACTCGCCCACTAGGGTAACCTAGGGGTTTAAAGGCTTGTTGTATGTGCTAAATACAACCGCGATTCTCGAAAGTGAGTTAGGTTTTCTTTTTATTTTCTTTGCTAGAGGACTAGCAAAAGTTTAGGTGTGGGGTGTTTGATTATCACATTTTAATTACATTTTATACCCTTATTACCTATGTTATATGAATAACGATATTACTAATAATCATTTTTATCTTATTTTGCGTGCTAATAAAGAAATAATGAATAAAAGCCCAAATGACTCAAATTCTCAATTTCTACCAATATTTGAAGCCCAAATCTGAAGACAAACAAAGGTCCAAGATACCAAATTGATCCAAGAGAAATTCGTGAAGAAAAATCAAGGAAAAGACAAATTGGTTGGGAACCAATCGGTCGACCAACCGGTTATTAACCGACGGCCAACCGACGGTTCCCAACAGATTCCGATTAATGATGGATTTCTTCCTTTTGGCTAGGTTTGATCCAATGGTTCACATCAACTCCGTTGGGCTATAAATAGGGTGAAGGTCGAGTGTTTTGAGTGTGAAATATTTTGTAAAACTCCATTTGGAGAGGAGGGTTACTCTTAATTGAGGAGACCTTCCAAAATTGTAACTTTTGTTACCCAATAAATAAAATTTTTCACCCCTTCAATTTCCTTTCTCTTCTTCTAATCCAAGGACCAAAAGGAGGATTAGATTAAGATCCGGAGTTGTTGGTTTCTATTTTATTTCTTTTTCATTTTCTTCTTTATTTTCTTATTTGTAGAATAGATTTACTTTCATGCAATTTACTTTCTTGCAATTTACTTTCATGCAATTTAATTCCTTGCAATTTACTTTCATGCAATGTATTTAATTCTTGTATTTCCTTTCTAGAATAGATTTTTCTTTTCTTTAATTCACCTTGAGGCTAGAACCCTCTTGGGAATTACCCTTTTCTAAGTGTGGAGCCAATATTCGTGGGATCCCTAGAGATTGTTTGAAACTAGCTAACAAATCCAACTCATTCATTTGAGATTGAGATAAGCTAAGTGGATCTACTCTAGATTCCTCATATCTTTAATTAATCCTCCATACTTTACCTTCTTTATTTTCCTCTTATCCTTGTTTTTCATTTGTTTGTTATTTTCCTTTATTTTTGATTTCATTAATTTTACTTCTCTCTCAATCTCATTTTCCCTTCATGTGCATATAATCTCAAACCTAGTTTTGTTATTATGTGCATATAACCACAACAGGTTCGCCACTTGGACGAGGTTCATCCCTTTAGAGGGACCTCATGTTGGCGGTTCGCTGCTTGGACGAGGTTCATCCCTTTAGAGGGACCTCATGTTGGCGGTTCGCTGCTTGGACGAGGTTCATCCCTTTAGAGGGACCTCATGTTGGCGGTTCGCTGCTTGGACGAGGTTCATCCCTTTAGAGGGACCTCATGTTGGCGGTTCGCTGCTTGGACGAGGTTCATCCCTTTAGAGGGACCTCATGTTGGCGGTTCGCTGCTTGGACGAGGTTCATCCCTTTAGAGGGACCTCATGTTGGCGGTTCGCTGCTTGGACGAGGTTCATCCCTTTAGAGGGACCTCATGTTGGCGGTTCGCTGCTTGGACGAGGTTCATCCCTTTAGAGGGACCTCATGTTGGCGGTTCGCTGCTTGGACGAGGTTCATCCCTTTAGAGGGACCTCATGTTGGCGGTTCGCTGCTTGGACGAGGTTCATCCCTTTAGAGGGACCTCATGTTGGCGGTTCGCTGCTTGGACGAGGTTCATCCCTTTAGAGGGACCTCATGTTGGCGGTTCGCTGCTTGGACGAGGTTCATCCCTTTAGAGGGACCTCATGTTGGCGGTTCGCTGCTTGGACGAGGTTCATCCCTTTAGAGGGACCTCATGTTGGCGGTTCGCTGCTTGGACGAGGTTCATCCCTTTAGAGGGACCTCATGTTGGCGGTTCGCTGCTTGGACGAGGTTCATCCCTTTAGAGGGACCTCATGTTGGCGGTTCGCTGCTTGGACGAGGTTCATCCCTTTAGAGGGACCTCATGTTGGCGGTTCGCTGCTTGGACGAGGTTCATCCCTTTAGAGGGACCTCATGTTGGCGGTTCGCTGCTTGGACGAGGTTCATCCCTTTAGAGGGACCTCATGTTGGCGGTTCGCTGCTTGGACGAGGTTCATCCCTTTAGAGGGACCTCATGTTGGCGGTTCGCTGCTTGGACGAGGTTCATCCCTTTAGAGGGACCTCATGTTGGCGGTTCGCTGCTTGGACGAGGTTCATCCCTTTAGAGGGACCTCATGTTGGCGGTTCGCTGCTTGGACGAGGTTCATCCCTTTAGAGGGACCTCATGTTGGCGGTTCGCTGCTTGGACGAGGTTCATCCCTTTAGAGGGACCTCATGTTGGCGGTTCGCTGCTTGGACGAGGTTCATCCCTTTAGAGGGACCTCATGTTGGCGGTTCGCTGCTTGGACGAGGTTCATCCCTTTAGAGGGACCTCATGTTGGCGGTTCGCTGCTTGGACGAGGTTCATCCCTTTAGAGGGACCTCATGTTGGCGGTTCGCTGCTTGGACGAGGTTCATCCCTTTAGAGGGACCTCATGTTGGCGGTTCGCTGCTTGGACGAGGTTCATCCCTTTAGAGGGACCTCATGTTGGCGGTTCGCTGCTTGGACGAGGTTCATCCCTTTAGAGGGACCTCATGTTGGCGGTTCGCTGCTTGGACGAGGTTCATCCCTTTAGAGGGACCTCATGTTGGCGGTTCGCTGCTTGGACGAGGTTCATCCCTTTAGAGGGACCTCATGTTGGCGGTTCGCTGCTTGGACGAGGTTCATCCCTTTAGAGGGACCTCATGTTGGCGGTTCGCTGCTTGGACGAGGTTCATCCCTTTAGAGGGACCTCATGTTGGCGGTTCGCTGCTTGGACGAGGTTCATCCCTTTAGAGGGACCTCATGTTGGCGGTTCGCTGCTTGGACGAGGTTCATCCCTTTAGAGGGACCTCATGTTGGCGGTTCGCTGCTTGGACGAGGTTCATCCCTTTAGAGGGACCTCATGTTGGCGGTTCGCTGCTTGGACGAGGTTCATCCCTTTAGAGGGACCTCATGTTGGCGGTTCGCTGCTTGGACGAGGTTCATCCCTTTAGAGGGACCTCATGTTGGCGGTTCGCTGCTTGGACGAGGTTCATCCCTTTAGAGGGACCTCATGTTGGCGGTTCGCTGCTTGGACGAGGTTCATCCCTTTAGAGGGACCTCATGTTGGCGGTTCGCTGCTTGGACGAGGTTCATCCCTTTAGAGGGACCTCATGTTGGCGGTTCGCTGCTTGGACGAGGTTCATCCCTTTAGAGGGACCTCATGTTGGCGGTTCGCTGCTTGGACGAGGTTCATCCCTTTAGAGGGACCTCATGTTGGCGGTTCGCTGCTTGGACGAGGTTCATCCCTTTAGAGGGACCTCATGTTGGCGGTTCGCTGCTTGGACGAGGTTCATCCCTTTAGAGGGACCTCATGTTGGCGGTTCGCTGCTTGGACGAGGTTCATCCCTTTAGAGGGACCTCATGTTGGCGGTTCGCTGCTTGGACGAGGTTCATCCCTTTAGAGGGACCTCATGTTGGCGGTTCGCTGCTTGGACGAGGTTTGCAAATGGGCGACGTTCGTCTCGTGGACGAGGTTCGCAGTTGGGGCGACGTTCGTCTTGTGGACGAGGTTCGCAGTTGGGGCGACGTTCGTCTTGTGGACGAGGTTCGCAGCTGGGGCGACGTTCGTCTTGTGGACGAGGTTCGCAGCTGGGGCGACATTTGTCTTGTTTTGAATGAACCCCTTGATGATGACGAGGTTCGTTGACTTTCTTTGGACGATAGTGGAATCCGTCCAACGAGACCAAAGCTCGAGCACGTCGGCGAGCTTGGTTCTGTCGCTGACGTTGTCTGGCACGTCTTGAGAGTGGACCGTTAGAAGGTCCGGTCTTCACACAGGCAGAGCGAGGCCCGCCAGAAGCCAAAACTTGGCTAACAACATCCGAAGTTGACTTGGGTTGCTTAACAACCCACTTCTTAGCCTGCTGGCTAACTTTTGGAGCCTTGTCCTTGAGAGACAGAGGCTGATTGTCGAGGTTCGCTCGAGAGGATTCAGCAGAAGCCACGGGGGCTGAAGTCTCATACGAGACTCGACGACACTTGCGTGTCTTCACTGGGCTAGATGCCCCAGAGGAAAGAAACTCCTCGTACTTACTCTGATCGAATTCAATAACCAAGGTTTGAACCTCGGTTCCAACTGCAACCTTGTCTGATTGCGCCACCACCAGTTCATCGGAATGAATGGTTGCTCCCACTGTGGTCGCCATCTTCTGTAGGATCGAAAAAAGTTTATTGATTGAATGAATGGGTTTACAATCAAATTCTCTCGATTACAGAGGAAGAGAAGATTGATTCGACTTCTCTTTTGTATGGGTTCTTGGTGGCGAAAGAATGCTTCACTCAATGCTCACATTGAGATCCGCTTTCCGTTGACGATCAGAACAATGTTGTTGATGATTGATGAAGAACTCGATCTCTCTTGTGCGCAAGTGTTGAATTTTCCAAAAGTCCTTTTCTCATAGCTGCTCATGGCTATTTATAGGGCTTTTAGCATGTAACTATCATGCTAGAATTGTGGAAACGCGGATTAACTGATATGGACGTGGGTATAACGGATGTCCACTACTTAATCCACGTGGTTGTCGTGGCTTTCGTGGCCTTTGGGTTCGCTACAAGGGCGAGCTTCGAGCCTCGTCGAATAACGAGCTTCGAGCTTCTTCGAACTTCGTTGCCTGGGCAAATCTTGATTGCATAACGAGGTCCGCTACTTGGATGAACTTCAGTTATATGACGAAGCCATTGCTTGGGCTTAACTTCACCGAATGCATTTACGCATTTTGGTTGGATGGCGAAGCCACGCTGTAGGCGAACCTCGTATGAAAGTCGAGCCTCGCTAAGTGGGCTAACCTCGCCTTTAAGATTAAAGTCAAGTTTCAAGATCTAATGTCGAAGCCGCCCTCTTGTGAACCTCGGATGAAAGTGGAAATCACCGTTGTGGGCGAACTTCGCCGCACCACCGTTATAGGCGAAGCCGCGCACCACCGCTGTAGGCGCAGGTTCGCCGCACCATCGTTGTAGGCGCAGCCTCTGCACCATCGCTGTAGGCTAACCTCATCATATGATCGTTGAGCTTCGCTTCTCGCGGCGAACCTCGTGTTAAGATCGAACTCCGCCCACGTGCGAACCTCAGATTGAGATCGAGCCTCGCCTCTTGAGCAAGTCTCGTTTTGAAGCTTGCATGGTCTAGCCTCGCCCCATCAGCGAGCCTCGTCTTGAAGCTTTAACAACTAGGGTGCGCGTGACCCTCGCCTAGAGAATTTTTTGACTGTCTACATCCATAAATTTTTTTCATTGGGTTAAAGCAAACAAAAAACCATAAAAACTATGGATTAAATCGTGAATTTTAAACTCTACAAAATTATTTACCATTGGGTCAAAACGAACGAAAATGCACAAAAATCATGGGTTATAGCTCAGTAAATCATGAACCTTGAACTCCATAAATTTTTTTCATTGGGTTAAAGCAAACAAAAAACCATAAAAACTATGGATTATAGCTCATAAAATTTTGAACTGGAACTCTGCAAGATTTAATTTCTTTGGGTGGAAACAAATGTAAAATTAAAAAAATAGGAGATTATAGCTCATAAAATTGTGGGTTATAGCTCATCAAAGTTTGAATTTCAAACTCTAAAAAATCATTTGCCATTGGATCCAATGGGGAAAAAAATTCAAAATCGTGTACAATAGCTCATCAAATCGTGAATTTGAACTCCATTAAATTATTTTCCATCAGGTCAAAGTGAACAAAAATGCAAACAAAATCATGGCATACAGTTCAAGAAATTGTGTATTAAGAACTCCACAAAAGGTTTTGTCATTTGGTGAAAACAAATGATAAAAATTCAAAAATCGTGGTTCTGACTCAATAAATCGTGAATTTTGAATACCGTAAATTTAATTCCATTTGGTCAAAATTAATAAAAATTATTGGTAAACCTCATGAAATCATAAATTTTAAACTCTAAAAATTATTTTCCATTAGATTGAAACAAGCTAAAAAATTTAAAAACGTGGGTTATAGCTTATGAAATCGTGAATGTTAAACTATGTAAAAGTAATTTCGATTGGGTGAAATGAATGAAAATAGATAAAAATCATGGGTTATAGCTCATGATATCATGAATTTTAAACTCTAAAAATTATTTTCCATTAGATCAAATAGAAAACTTGGACAAAATTGTGCGTTATAGCTCATAAAATCATGAGTTATAGCTCATAAAATTAAGAAATTTAAATTCCATAAAATTATTTGCCATTAGGTCAAAACACACAAAAAATTAAAAAATTTGTGGGTTATAGCTCATGAAATCATGAATTTTAAACTCCATAAAATTATTTTTCATAATGTCAAAATAAAGAAAATTGGACAAAAATCAAGGATTATAGCTCATAAAATCGGAGTTATAAAATCGAGAATTTTAAACTCCACAAAATTATTTACTATTGGGTCTAAACAAATACAAAAATTTAAAATTTATGGGTTATAGCTAATGAAATCGTGAATTTTGAACTCCATGAAATTGATTTCCATTAGGTCGAAATGATAAAAAATGGACCAAGATTGTTCGTTATCGCCATAATATCATGAATTTTAAACTCTAAAAATTATTTGCTATTTGATTGAAACGAACAAAATTGGACAAAACTTATTTTTATTAGGTTGAAACGAATGGAATTCGACAAAATATATATTATAACTTATAAAGCTATGAATTTTAAACTCTAAAAATTATTTGTCATGGGATCAAAATGAACAAAAATAGACAAAAACGTGCTTTATAATTCATGAAATCATGAATTTTAAACTCCATAAAATTATTTTCCATCAGGTCAAAGTGAACAAAAATGCACAAAAATCATGGGTTATAGCTCATGAACTCATGAATTTTAAACTCTGCAAAATTATTTACCTTTGGGTCAAAATGAACGAAACCGTGAGTGAAATCATGAAGTTTGAAGTCCATAAATTTTTATTGGGTCAAAGTGAACAAAAATGCACAAAAACTATGGATTATAACTCATAAAGTTTTGAATTTTGAATACTACAAGATTAATTTCATTTGTGTCAAAACAAATGTAAAATTAAAATTTGGTGGACTATATAGCTCATGAAATCATGGGTTATAGCTCATTAAATTATGAATTTTATACTCCACAAATATTTTTTGATATAGGATCGAAACAAGCTAATTCAAAAATCACGGATAATAGCTCATAAAATTGTTAATTTAAACTCCATAGAATTATTTTTCATTGGGTCAAAACGAATGAAAATGCACAAAAACGTGGCTTATAATTCATAAAATTGTATATTTTGAACTCCACAATTTGTTTTGTCATTGGGTCAATGCAAATGAAAATAGTAAAAATTATGGTTATAGCTCATAGAATCGTGAATTTTGAGCTTCAGAAAATTATTTTCTATTGGGTCAAAATTAACATAACTGGTAAAACATTGTTGGCTAAAGCTCATGAAATCTTGAATTTTAAACTTTAAAAATTATTTTCCATTTGGTTATAGCTCATGAAATTGTTAATTTTGAACTAGGTAAAATTATTTTCCATTGGGTTATAGCTCATGAAATCGTTAATTTTAAACTAAATAAAATTATTTTTCATTGGGTCAAAATTAATGAAAATAAATAAAAACATGGGTTATAGCTCTTGAAATTGTGAATTTTAACTCCAATAAATTATTTGCCATTGGATTGAAAGGAATGAAATTAAACAAAAATAGTGAGTTATAGCTCATTAAATTGTGGGTTATAGCTTATGGCATTATGAATTTTAAAGTCCACCAAATTATTTACCATTAGGGCAAAATATATAAAAATTCAAAAATTATGGTTATAACTCATGAATTCATGAATTTTGAACTCCGTAAAATTGATTTCCATTAGGATGAAATACAAAATTGCATAAAAATCGTGAGTTATAGCTCATAAAATCAAGGGTTATAGCTCATAAATTTATTAATTTTGAACTCCTCAAAATTATTATATTTTTAGTTATTTTGACCTATTGACAAATAATTTAATGGAGACCACAATTCACAATTTCCTGGGCTACCATGTTTTTTGGGCAATATTTAGTCATTTTGACCCGTTGGCGAATAATTTCGCAAAGGGCAAAATTCACAATTTTGTGAGCTATGACCCATGATTTTTGGCTTTTTTTAGTCATTCAACTCATTGGCAAATAATTCCATTAAGACATTCACGATTTCATGAGCTATAATCCATGATTGTTTTATAAGACCAAAATTCACGATTTCATGAGCTATAACCCACGATTTTTTACCATTTGTAGTCGTTTTGACCCATTAGTAAATAATTTCATAAAGGCCAAAATTTATGATTTCATGCACTATAATCGATGATTTTTGACTATTTTAAGTAGTTTTTACCCCTAGCAAATAATTTCACGGAGGCTAAAATTCATGATTTAGTGGGCTATAAGCCTATAACCCATGTTTTTTGGCCATTTTTAGTCATTTCAATCCGTCAACAAATACTTTCGCGAATGACAAAATTCATGATTTTGTGAGCTATAACCCATATTTTCTGACCATTTTTAGTAATTTTGACCTGTTGCCAAATAATTTCGCGGAGGTCAAAATTCATAATTTCATGAGCTATAACCACGAGTTTTTGCCATTTGTAGTCGTTTCGACCCATTGATAAATAATTTTGTAAAGACTAAAATTCACGATTTCATGATCTATAACCTATGATTTTTGGCCATTTAAAGTAGTTTTTACCCATTGGCAAATAATTTTACGGAGACTAAAATTCACGATTTCAAGAGCTATAACCTATGATTTTTGGCCATTTTTGCTCGTTTCGACCCATTAGCCAATAATTCCGTTGAGACAAAATTCTCGATTTCATGAGCTATAACCCATGATTTTTTTGCTACTTTTAGTCATTTTGACCCATTTGAAAATAATTTTGTGGAGTCCAAAATTTATGATTTTATGAGCTATAGCCCATAATTTTTTATTACATTTTTAGTCATTTCGACCAGTTGGCAAATAATTTCGTGAAGACCAAAATTTAGGATTTCGTGAGGTATAATCCGCGATTTTTGGTTTTTTAGTCATTTTGAGCCATTGACAAATTATTTCAAGGATACAAAAATTCATGATTTCATGACCCATAACCTACGAATTTTGACCATTTCTAGTCGTTTCGACCCATTAGCAAATAATTTCATAAATGTCAAAATTCATGATTTCATGAGCTATAACCCATGATTTTTGGCCATTTTAAGTAGTTTTTGCCTATTGGCAAATAGTTTTGTGGAGATTAAAATTCACGATTTCAAGAGCGTTAACCATGGTGTTTAGCCATTTTTGCTCGTTTTGACCCCTTAGCAAATAATTCTGCTGAGACTAAAATTCACGATTTTGTGAACTATAACCCATGATTTCTGGCCATTATTTATCATTTCGACCCATTTAAAAATAATTTTGCAGAGTCTAAAATTCACAATTGTATGAGTTACAACCCTTAATTTTTCTTTATTTTTAGTTTTTGACTCGTTAGCAAATAATTTTGCAGAGGCCAAAATTCATGATTTCCCGAGCTATAACCTATGATTTTTGATCGTTTCTGGTCGTTTCGACCCTTTGGCAAATAACTTCGTAAAGGCCAAAATTTATAATTTTATGAACTATAACCTATGATTTCTGGCCATTTTAATTAGTTTTTGCCCATTAGAAAATAATTTCATGGAGGCTGAAATTCACGATTTTAAGAGCTATAACCCATAATTTTGGCATTTTTGCTTGTTTTGGCAAATAATTCCGCTGAGATCAAAATTCATGATTTCGTGACCTATAACCCACGATTTCGGCCATTATTTATCATTTCGACCCATTAGCAAATAATTTTGCAGAGGCCAAAATTCATGATTTCATGAGCAACCTATTATGTTTTTTATTTACATATTTAGTCATTTTGACCCGTTGGCAAATAATTTCGTGAAGACCAAAATTTAGGATTTCGTGAGGTATAATCCATGATTTTTGGTTTTTAGTCATTTTGACTCGTTGGCAAATAATTTTGCGGAGGCCAAAATTCACAATTTCATGCACATTAATCTATAATTTTTGGCCATTTTTAGTCATTAACCTGTTGGAAAATAATTTTGGAGAGCCATAATTCACAATTTTGTGGACTACAACACATGTTTTTTTGGCTATTTTTAATCATTTTGACTCGTTGGCAAATAATTTCACGAAGGCTAAAATTCATTATTTCTTGAGGTATAACTCTCAAATTTTGGCCATTTTAAGTAGTTTTGCCCATTGGCAAATAATTTTGCGGAGGCTAAAATTCACGATTTTATGAGCTATAACCCATAGGTTTTGCCATTTTAAGTAGTTTTTGCCCATTGGCAAATAAAGTCGCGGAGGCTCAAATTCATGATTTCAAGAGCTATAACCTATGATTTTTGGCCATTTGTAGTCGTTTCGACCCATTGGCAAATAATTCACCGAGATCAAAATTCATGATTTCGTGACCTATAACCCACGATTTTTGCCATTTTTAATCATTTCTTAGAAATAATTTTCTAGAGTCCAAAATTCAGGATTTCATGAGCAACCTATTATGTTTTTTTTTATTTACATATTTAGTCATTTTGACCTGTTGGCAAATAATTTCGCGGAGACCAAATTCACGATTTTGTGGGTTACAATCCTTATTGTTTTTTGCCGTTTTTAGTCATTTCGACTCGGTCAGCAAATAATTTTGCGGAGGCCAAAATTCACAATTTCATGCACATTAATCTATAATTTTTGGCCATTTTTAGTCATTAACCTGTTGGAAAATAATTTTGGAGAGCCATAATTCACAATTTTGTGGACTACAACACATGTTTTTTTGGCTATTTTTAATCATTTTGACTCGTTGGCAAATAATTTCACGAAGGCTAAAATTCATTATTTCTTGAGGTATAACTCGCAAATTTTGGCCATTTTTAGTAATTTCGACCCGTTGGCAAATAATTTTGCGGAGGCTAAAATTCACGATTTTATGAGCTATAACCCATAGGTTTTGCCATTTTAAGTAGTTTTTGCCCATTGGCAAATAAAGTCGCGGAGGCTCAAATTCATGATTTCAAGAGCTATAACCTATGATATTTGGCCATTTTTTATCGTTTCGACCCATTGGCAAATAAATTCACTGAGATCAAAATTCTTAATTTCGTGAGCTATAACCTAATATTTTTGGCCATTTTTAGTCATTTCGACCCATTAGAAAATAATTTTGTGGAGTCCAAAATTTATAATATCATGAGTCAGAGCCCATGATTTTTAAAAATATGTTTAGTCATTTCGACCCATTGGCAAATAATTTTGCAGAGGCCAAAATTCATGATTTCGTGGGCTATAACTCATTTTTGGCAATTTTAGTCATATCGACTCGATGAAAAATAATTTCGAAGGCCAAAATTCACGATTTTGTGAGCCATAACGCATGATTTTTGGCCATTTTAGTCATTTTGACTCGTTGGCAAATAATTTTATGAGGCTAAAATTCACGATTTTATGAGCTATAACCCATAGGTTTTGCCATTTTAAGTAGTTTTTGCCCATTGGCAAATAAAGTCGCGGAGGCTCAAATTCATGATTTCAAGAGCTATAACCTATGATATTTGGCCATTTTTTATCGTTTCGACCCATTGGCAAATAAATTCACTGAGATCAAAATTCTTAATTTCGTGAGCTATAACCTAATATTTTTGGCCATTTTTAGTCATTTCGACCCATTAGAAAATAATTTTGTGGAGTCCAAAATTTATAATATCATGAGCTGTAGCCCATGATTTTTTAAAAATATGTTTAGTCATTTCGTCCTGTTGGCAAATAATTTTGCAGAGGCCAAAATTCATGATTTCGTGGGGCTATAACTCATTTTTTGGCAATTTTTAGTCATATCGACTCGATGAAAAATAATTTCGAGAAGGCCAAAATTCATGATTTCAAGAGTTATAACCCATAATGTTTTGCCTTTTCTAGTCATTTTAACCCATTGGCAAATAATTCCCTAGTGACCAAGATTTAAGATTTCATGAGCAACCCATGATTTTTTAATATTTTTATCATTTTAATCCATTGGCAAATAATTTTGTGAAGCTAAAATTCACGATTTCCTGCGCTACAACCCATGTTTTGTTTTTGGATATTTTCAGTTATTTCGACCCATTGGCAAATAGTTTCATAGAGGCCAAATTCACGATTTTTGTGAGCCATAACGCATGATTTTTGGCTATTTTTAGTAATTTCGACTAGTTGGCAAAAAGTTTCGTGGAGGCCAAAATTCACGATTTCATGAGGTATGACCCACGATTTTTGGCCATTTGTAGTCGTTTCGACCCATTAGCAAATAATTTGGTAAAAACTAAATTTTATGATTTTATGAGCTATAACCCACAGTTTTTGGCCATTTATAGTCGTTTTGACCCATTAGCAATTAATTTTGTAAATGCCAAAATTCACAATTTTATGAGCTACAAGCCACGGATTTTGGCCATTTTAAGTAGTTTTTGCTCATTAGCAAATAATTTCACGAAGGCTAAAATTTATGATTTCATGAACTATAACCCATGATTTTTTTACTTTTTTAGTCATTTCGATACGTTGACAAAAACTTTTGCGAAGCTAAAATTTAGGATTTCATAGGTTACAAACCATGTTGCTTGGTCAGTTTTTGTCATTTCGACTCATTAGCAAATAATTTGGCGTAGGCCAAAATTCACGATTTTGTGAGCTATAACCCCACGATTTTTGGCTATTTTTTTTTAATTTCAACCGTTGGCAAATAATTTAGTGGAGGCCAACATTAACGATTTCATGAGTTATAACCCATGATTTTTAGCCATTTGTAGTTGTTTCGACCCATTGGCAAATAATTTTGTAAAGGCCAAAATTCACAATTTTATGAGCTATAAGGCACGATTTTTTACCATCTTAAGTAGTTTTTGCCCATTGTCGAATAATTTTGCTGAGGCAAAAAATCACGATTTCAAGAGGTATAGCTTATGAATTTTGGTCATTTTTGTTCGTTTCGACCCATTGACAAATAATTCTACTGAGACCAAAATTAACAATTTCATGAGAAATAACCCACGATTTTTGGCCATTTTTAGTCATTTTGACCCATTTGAAAATAATTTCATGGAGTCCATAATTCACGATTTTATGAGCTATAACCCATGAGCTTTTTACATTTTAGTCATTTTGATCCATTAGCAAATAATTTCACGAAGGCTAATATTTACGATTTCATAGGCTACAACCCATGTTTTTTTTGGCAATTATTAGTCATTTGACCTGTTGGTAAATAATTTCGTGAAGGCCAAAATTCACGATTTTGGAGCTACAACTAATGTTTTTGGCTATTTTAGTTATTTTGACTCGTTGGCAAATAATTTTGTGTAGGCTAAAATTCACGATTTCATGAGTTATAACCCATGATTTTTAGCCATTTGTAGTTGTTTCGACCCATTGGCAAATAATTTTGTAAAGGCCAAAATTCACAATTTTATGAGCTATAAGGCACGATTTTTTACCATCTTAAGTAGTTTTTGCCCATTGTCGAATAATTTTGCTGAGGCAAAAAATCACGATTTCAAGAGGTATAGCTTATGAATTTTGGTCATTTTTGTTCGTTTCGACCCATTGACAAATAATTCTACCGAGACCAAAATTAACAATTTCATGAGAAATAACCCACGATTTTTGGCCATTTTTAGTCATTTTGACCCATTTGAAAATAATTTCATGGAGTCCATAATTCACGATTTTATGAGCTATAACCCATGAGCTTTTTACATTTTAGTCATTTTGATCCATTAGCAAATAATTTCACGAAGGCTAATATTTACGATTTCATAGGCTACAACCCATGTTTTTTTTGGCAATTATTAGTCATTTGACCTGTTGGTAAATAATTTCGTGAAGGCCAAAATTCACGATTTTGGAGCTACAACTAATGTTTTTTTGGCTATTTTTAGTTATTTTGACTCGTTGGCAAATAATTTTGTGTAGGCTAAAATTCATGATTTCCTGAGCTATAACGCATGATTTTTGGTCATTTCTAGTCGTTCGACCTATCAGCAAATAATTTCGTAAATGCCAAAATTTATGATTTCATGAGCTATAACTCACGAATTTTGGCCATTTAAAGAAGTTTTTGCCCATTGGAAAATTATTTTGCGGAGGCTAAAATTTATGATTTCAAGAGCTATAACCCATGAGTTTTTGGCCAGTTGTGATCGTTTCGACCCATTGGCAAATAATTCCGCTGACACCAAAATTCATGATTCCATGAGTTATAACCCATGATTTTTGTTTAATTTTTAGTCACATTGACCCGTTGGCAAATAATTTTACGGAGGCCAAATTTCACGATTTCGTTGGCTACAACCCATGTTTTTTCTTTCCATTTTTAGTCATTTCGACTCCGTTAGTAAATAATTTCATAGAGGCCAAAATTCATGATTTCGTACACCATAATCCATAAATTTTGGCCATTTTTAGTCATCTCGAGCTGTTGGCAAATAATTTTGTGGAGCCATAATTTATGATTTCATAGGCTACAATCCATGTTTTTAGCTATTTTTAGTCATTTCGAGTCATTGGTAAATAGCGGAGGTCAAAATTCACGATTTCTTCAACTATAACCCATAATTTTTGGCTATTTTTAGTAATTTTAACCCGTTGGCAAATAATTTAGTGAAGGCAAAAATTCACGATTTTATGAGCTATAACCCACGATGTTTAACCATTTTAGTCATTTCAACCCATTGGCAAATAATTTCGTAAAGGTCAAAATTCACAATTTCAAGAGTTATAACCTATGATTTTTACCATTTTAAGTAGTTTTTGCCCATTGGCAAATAATTTAGTGAAGGCAAAAATTCACGATTTCAAGAGGTATAGCTTATGAATTTTGGTCATTTTGTTCGCTTCGACCCATTGGCAAATAAGTCTGCTGAGACCAAAATTAACAATTTCATGAGAAATAACCCACGATTTTTGGCCATTTTAGTCATTTGACCCATTTGAAAATAATTTCATGGAGTCCATAATTCACGATTTTATGAGCTATAACCCATGAGCTTTTACATTTTAGTCATTTTGATCCATTAGCAAATAATTTCAAGGCTAATATTTACGATTTCATAGGCTACAACCCATGTTTTTTGGCAATTATTAGTCATTTGACCTGTTGGTAAATAATTTCGTGAAGGCCAAAATTCACGATTTTGGAGCTACAACTAATGTTTTTGGCTATTTTAGTTATTTTGACTCGTTGGCAAATAATTTTGTGTAGGCTAAAATTCACGATTTCGTGAGCAATAGCCCATGATTTTTGGTCATTTCTAGTCGTTTGACCCATTAGCAAATAATTTGGTAAATTTTAAAATTTACGATTTCATGAGCTATAACCCACGATTTCTGGATATTTTAAGAAGTTTTTACCCATTATCAAATAATTTCTCGGAGGTCGAAATTCACGATTTCATGAGCTAAACCCACGATTTTTGGCCATTTTAAACTGTTTCAACACATTTGGAAAATAATTTTGCGGAGTTCAAAATTCATGATATGAGCTATAACCCATGATTTGTTTTTTACATTTCTAGTCATATGGACCCGTTGTCAAATAATTTTACGGAGGGAAAAATTCACAATTTCGCTAGCTACAACCGATGTTCTTTTTTTTTGCCATTTTCAGTCATTTCGACCCGGATAACAAATAACTTCGTGGACGCCAAAATGCATGATTTCATGCGCCATAACCAATGATTTTTGCTATTTTTAGTCATTTCGACCTGTTGGCAAATAATTTTGTAAATGCCAAAATTTATGATTTCATGAGCTATAACTCACGAATTTTGGCCATTTTAAGTAGTTTTGCCCATTGGAAAATAATTTCTGAGGCTAAAATTTATGATTTCAAGAGCTATAACCCATGATTTTTGGCCATTTTAGTCATTTCAACCCATTGGCAAATAAGTCTGCTGAGACCAAAATTCATGATTCCATGAGTTATAACCCATGATTTGTTTAATTTTTAGTCACATTGACCGTTGGCAAATAATTTTGTGGAGGCCAAAATTCACGATTTCGTTGGCTACAACCCATGTTTTTTCTTTCCATTTTTAGTCATTTCGACTCCGTTAGTAAATAATTTCATAGAGGCCAAAATTCATGATTTCGTACACCATAATCCATAAATTTTGGCCATTTTTAGTCATCTCGAGCTGTTGGCAAATAATTTTGTGGAGCCATAATTTATGATTTCATAGGCTACAATCCATGTTTTTAGCTATTTTTAGTCATTTCGAGTCATTGGTAAATAGCGGAGGTCAAAATTCACGATTTCTTCAACTATAACCCATAATTTTTGGCTATTTTTAGTAATTTTAACCCGTTGGCAAATAATTTAGTGAAGGCAAAAATTCACGATTTTATGAGCTATAACCCACGATGTTTAACCATTTTTAGTCATTTCAACCCATTGGCAAATAATTTCGTAAAGGTCAAAATTCACAATTTCAAGAGTTATAACCTATGATTTTTTACCATTTTAAGTAGTTTTTGCCCATTGGTAAATAAATTCGCGGAGGCTAAAATTCACGATTTTTAGAGCTATAACCTATGATTTTTGGCTATTTTTGCTCATTTAGACCCATTGGCAAATAAGTCTGCTGAGACCAAAATTCTCGATTTCGTGAGCTAACCCAATATTTTTAGCAATTTTTAGTTGTTTTGACCCAATTGAAAATAATTTTGTGGAGGCCAAAATTCACGATACCCACGATTTTTGGCCATTTTTCATAATTTTGAACCGTTGGCAAATTATTTCGCGGTGGCCAAATTTCCTAATGTCATGAGCTATAACCCACGATATTTGGCTATTTGTAGTCGTTTTGAACCATTGGGAAATAATTTCGTAAAGGCTAAAATTCACGATTTCATGAGCTATAACTCATGATTTTTGGCTACTTTAAGTAGTTTTTGCCCATTGGAAAATAATTTCGCGAGTGCTAAAATTCACAATTTCAAGAGCTATAACCTATGATTTTTGGCCATTTTTTCTCATTTCGATCCATTGGCAAATAATTTCACTGAAATAAAAATTCACGATTTCGTGAGCAATAGCCCATGATTTTTAGCCATTCTTAGTCATTTTGATCTATTTGGAAATAATTTTGCAGAGTACGAAATTCATAATTTCGTGAGCTATAACCCAAAAATTTTTGGCCTCTTTAAGTCATTTCGACCTGTTGGCAAATAATTTGAAGGAGGTAAAAATTCACGATTTCATGACACATAGCCCATGATTTTTGGCCATTTGTAGTTGTTTCGACTCATTGGTAAATAATTTTATAAAGGTCAAAATTCACGATTTCATGCGTTATAACCCATGATTTTTCACCATTTTAAATAGTTTTTACCATTGCCAAATAATTTTGTGGAGCTTAAAATTCATGATTTCAAGAGCGATAACCCATGATGTTTGGCCATTTTTGCTTATTTCGATCGATTGACAAATAATTCCGCTGAGACTGTTTCTGGCCATTTTTAGGCGTTTTCTCCCATTTGGAAATAATTTTGTAGATTTCAAAATTCACAATTCCATGAGCTATAAGCCATGATTTTTTTAATTTTTTATCATTTCGACCCGCTGGCAAATAAATTTGCGAAAGCCAAAATTCATGATTTCGGGGCTATAACTAATGCTTTATTGGCCATTTTTAGTCATTTCGACTCGTTGGCAAATAATTTATGGAGGCAAAAATTCATGATTTCCTAAGCTATAACCCACGATTTTTGACCATTTCTAGTCGTTTCGACCCATTAGCAAATAATTTGGTAAATTTTAAAATTTACGATTTCATGAGCTATAACCCACGATTTCTGGATATTTTAAGAAGTTTTTACCCATTATCAAATAATTTCTCGGAGGTCGAAATTCACGATTTCATGAGCTAAACCCACGATTTTTGGCCATTTTAAACTGTTTCAACACATTTGGAAAATAATTTTGCGGAGTTCAAAATTCATGATATGAGCTATAACCCATGATTTGTTTTTTACATTTCTAGTCATATGGACCCGTTGTCAAATAATTTTACGGAGGGAAAATTCACAATTCGCTAGCTACAACCGATGTTCTTTTTTGCCATTTTCATCATTTCGACCGGATAACAAATAACTTCGTGGACGCCAAAATGCATGATTTCATGCGCCATAACCAATGATTTTTGCTATTTTTAGTCATTTCGACCTGTTGGCAAATAATTTTGCAGGGCCAAAATTTATGATTTAATGGGCTACAACCAATGTTTTTTGGCCATTTTCAGTCATTTCAACGCGTTGGCAAATAGTGGAGGCCAAAATTCACAATATCTTGAGCTATTACGCATGATTTTTGCACATTTTAGTAATTTGACTGGTTGGCAAATAATTTTGCGGATGCCAAAATTCACTACTTCATGGGCGATAACACATGATGTTTGACTATTTTTAATCGTTTCAACCCATTAGCAAATAAATTTGCAAAGGTTAAAATTCACGATTTTATGAGCTATAACCCATGATTTTTGGCCATTTTAAGTAGTTTTGGCCCATTGGTAAATAATTTTGCGTATGCTAAAATTCACGATTTCAAGAGTTATTACCTATTATTTTTGGCCATTTTTTCTCGTTTAGACCCATTGGAAATTAAGTCCGTTGAGACCAAAATTCTCGATTTCATGAGCTATAACCCAATATGTTTGGCAATTTTTAGACATTTTGACCCATTTGAAAATAATTTTGTGGAGGCCAAAATTCACGATTTCGTGAGCTATATATAACCCACGATTTTTACACATTTTTAGTAATTTGGACGGGTTGGCAAATAATTTCACGGTGCCAAAATTCATGATTTCATGAGCTATAACCCACGATTTTTGGCCATTTTCAATTGTTTCTAACACATTTGGAAATAATTTTATGGAGTTCAAAATTCATGATTTCATGCGCCATAACCAATGATTTTTGCTATTTTTAGTCATTTCGACTGCTGGCAAATAATTTTGTGGAGGCCAAAATTCATGATTTCGGGCTACAACCAATGTTTATTTGGCCATTTTAGGCATTTCACTCGTTGGCAAATAATTTTATGGAGGCAAAATTCATGATTTCCTAAGCTATAACCCACGATTTTGACCATTTCTAGTCGTTTCGACCCATTAGCAAATAATTTGGTAAATTTTAAAATTTACGATTTCATGAGCTATAACCCACGATTTCTGGATATTTTAAGAAGTTTTTACCCATTATCAAATAATTTCTCGGAGGTCGAATTCACGATTTCATGAGCTAAACCCACGATTTTTGGCCATTTTAAACCTGTTTCAACACATTTGGAAATAATTTTGCGGAGTTCAAAATTCATGATATGAGCTATAACCCATGATTTGTTTTTTACATTTCTAGTCATATGGACCCGTTGTCAAATAATTTTACGGAGGGAAAAATTCACAATTTCGCTAGCTACAACCGATGTTCTTTTTTTTTGCCATTTTCAGTCATTTCGACCCGGATAACAAATAACTTCGTGGACGCCAAAATGCATGATTTCATGCGCCATAACCAATGATTTTTGCTATTTTTAGTCATTTCGACCTGTTGGCAAATAATTTTGCAGGGCCAAAATTTATGATTTAATGGGCTACAACCAATGTTTTTTGGCCATTTTCAGTCATTTCAACGCGTTGGCAAATAGTGGAGGCCAAAATTCACAATATCTTGAGCTATTACGCATGATTTTTGCACATTTTTAGTAATTTGGACTGGTTGCCAAATAATTTTGCGGTGGCCAAAATTCACGACTTCATGGGCGATAACCCATGATGTTTGGCCATTTTTAGTCGTTTCAACCCATTAGCAAATAATTTTGTAAATGCCAAAATTCACGATTTTATGAGCTATAACCCACGATTTTTGGCTATTTTAAGTAGTTTTTGCCCATTGGTAAATAATTTCTCGGAGGCTAAAATTCACGATTTCAAGAGTTATAACCTATTATTTTGGCCATTTTTTCTTGTTTAGACCCATTGGAAAATAAGTCTGCTGAGACCAAAATTCTCAATTTCGTGAGCCATAACCCAATATTTTTGGCCTTTTTTAGTCGTTTTGACCCATTTGAAAATAATTTTGTGGAGGCCAAAATTCATGATTTCATGAGCTATAACCCATAATTTTTTTACATTTTTAGTCCTTTCAATCCGTTAGCAAATGATTTCACGAAAACCAAAATTCACGATTGCATGAGCTATAGCCCATATTTTTTTGGCAATTATTATTCATTTTGACCCGTTAGCAAATAGTTTCGTGAAGGCAAAAATTCACAATTTTGTGAGTTATAATGCATGATTTTTGGCCTTTTTTAGTCATTTTGACTCGTTGGTGAATAATTTTAAGACAAAAATCACGATTTCATGACCCATAACCCATGATTTTTGGCAATTTGTAGTTGTTTCGTGGCAAATAATTTCATAAATGTCAAAATTCACAATTTCCTGAGCTATAGCCCATAATTTCTGGTCATTTCTAGGTGTTTCGACCAATTTGGAAAATATTTTGCAGATTCAAAAATTCAAAATTAATGAGTTACAACCCAAGATTTTTTGTCATTTGACCCGTTGGCAAATAATTTCGTGGAGGCAAAAATCCATGATTTCGGGGGCTACAACCAATGTTTATTTGGCCATTTTTAGGCATTTCGACTCGTTGGCAAATAATTTTGTGGAGTCTAAAATTCATGATTTCCTGAGCTATAACCCACAAATTTTGGCCATTTCTACTTGTTTCAACCCATTAGTAAATTATTTTGTAAATGCAAAAATTTACGATTTTATGAGCTATAACTCACGATTTCTGGCCATTTTAAGAAGTTTTTCCTCATTGGCAAATAATTTTGCGGAGGCTGAAATTCAAGATTTCAAGAGCAATAACCCATGATTTTTGGCCATTTTGGTCATTTCGACCCATTTGCAAATAATTCAGCTGAGACCAAAATTCACGATTTCATGACCTAAACCCACGATTTTTGGCCATTTTCAATTGTTTCTAACACATTTGGAAATAATTTTGCGGAGTTCAAAATTCATGATTTCATGAGCTATAACCTATGATTTTTGTTACATTTCTAGTCATATGGACCCGTTGCCAAATAATTTTATGGAGGGAAAAATTCACAATTTCGCTGGCTGCAACCCATGTACTTTTTTGCCATTTTTAGCCATTTCGACCCGGCTAGCAAATAACTTCACGGACGCCAACATTCATGATTTCATGCGTCATAACCCATATTTTTTGCTATTTTTAGTCATTTCGACCTGTTGGGAAATACTTTTGCGGAGCCAAAATTTATGATTTCATGGGCTACAACTAATATTTTTTTGGCTATTTTCAGTCATTTCAAAGCGTTGGCAAATAGTGGAGGCCAAAATTCACGATTTAAGTGAGCTATATATAACCCACGATTTTTACATTTTTAGTAATTTGACGGTTGGCAAATAATTTTGCGGATGCCAAAATTCACTACTTCATGGGCGATAACACATGATGTTTGACTATTTTAATCGTTTCAACCCATTAGCAAATAAATTTGCAAGGTTAAAATTCACGATTTTATGAGCTATAACCCATGATTTTTGGCCATTTTAAGTAGTTTTGGCCCATTGGTAAATAATTTTGCGTATGCTAAAATTCGATTTCAAGAGTTATTACCTATTATTTTTGGCCATTTTTCTCGTTTAGACCCATTGGAAATTAAGTCCTGAGACCAAAATTCACGATTTCATGAGCTATAATCCACAAATATTTTTTACCATTTTTAGTCAATTCGACCCATTATTAAATAATTTTGTGGCGGCCAAAATTCATGATTTTATGAGCTATAACCCATGACTTTTTAATATTTTTAGTCATTTTAATCCATTAGCAAATGATTTCATGAAAACTAAAATTCACGATTGCATGGGCTATATAACCCATGTTTTTTTTGGCAATTATTAGTCATTTTGACCGTTAGCAAATAGTTTTGTGAAGGCCAAAGTTCACAATTTCGTGAGTTATAACCCACGACTTTTTGTCTTTTTAGTCATTTCACTTCGTTGGCGAATAATTTTGAGGAGACAAAAATCACGATTTCATGACAAATAACCCACGAATTTTGGCCATTTGTAGTTGTTTCAATCAATTAGCAAATAATTTCATAAAGGTCAAAATTCACGATTTCTGATTTATAGCCCATAATTTCGCCATTTTTGGTATTTGACCAATTTGGAAATTATTTTGCGATTCCAAAATTCGAATTTCATGAGTTATAAGCCATTATTTTTGTCATTTTGACCCGTTGGCAAATAATTTGTGAGCCCAAAATCCATGATTTGGGGCTACAACCAAAGTTTTGGCCATTTGTAGGCATTTCGACTCGTTGGCAAATAGTTTTGTGAAGGGTAAAATTCATGATTTCTGAGCTATAACCCACAATTTTGCCTATTTCTACTCGTTTGACCCATTAGCAAATAATTTTGTAAAGGCTAAAATTTATGATTTTATGAGCTATAACCCACGATTTCGGCCATTTTAAGAAGTTTTTCCTCATTGGCAAATAATTTTGCGGAGGCTGAAATTCAAGATTTCAAGAGCAATAACCCATGATTTTTGGCCATTTTGGTCATTTCGACCCATTTGCAAATAATTCAGCTGAGACCAAAATTCACGATTTCATGACCTAAACCCACGATTTTTGGCCATTTTCAATTGTTTCTAACACATTTGGAAATAATTTTATGGAGTTCAAAATTCATGATTTCATGAGCTATAACCCAATATTTTTTACCATTTTTAGTCATTTTGACCCGTTAGCAAATAGTTTTGTGAAGGGTAAAATTCATGATTTCATGCGTCATAACCCATATTTTTGCTATTTTTAGCCATTTCGACCCGGCTAGCAAATAACTTCACGGACGCCAACATTCATGATTTCATGCGTCATAACCCATATTTTTTGCTATTTTTAGTCATTTCGACCTGTTGGGAAATACTTTTGCGGAGCCAAAATTTATGATTTCATGGGCTACAACTAATATTTTTTTGGCTATTTTCAGTCATTTCAAAGCGTTGGCAAATAGTGGAGGCCAAAATTCACAAGAGCTATTACGCATGATTTTTTTTTCTATTTTTAGTAATTTTAACCCGTTGGCAAATAATTTTGCGGATGCCAAAATTCACTACTTCATGGGCGATAACACATGATGTTTGACTATTTTTAATCGTTTCAACCCATTAGCAAATAAATTTGCAAAGGTTAAAATTCACGATTTTATGAGCTATAACCCATGATTTTTGGCCATTTTAAGTAGTTTTGGCCCATTGGTAAATAATTTTGCGTATGCTAAAATTCACGATTTCAAGAGTTATTACCTATTATTTTTGGCCATTTTTTCTCGTTTAGACCCATTGGAAATTAAGTCCGTTGAGACCAAAATTCTCGATTTCATGAGCTATAACCCAATATGTTTGGCAATTTTTAGACATTTTGACCCATTTGAAAATAATTTTGTGGAGGCCAAAATTCACGATTTAAGTGAGCTATATATAACCCGATTTTTACACATTTTAGTAATTTGGACGGGTTGGCAAATAATTTCCACGGTGCCAAAATTCATGATGTCATGAGCTATAAGCCACAATTTTGGCTATTTGCGGTCGTTTGACCCATTGGGAAATAATTTTGTAAAGGCAAAATTCATGATTTCAAGAGCTATAACCCATGATTTTTGGCCATTTTAAGTAGTTTTGCCCATTGGTAAATAATTTGTGAAGGCTAAAATTCCACGATTTCAAAAGCTATAACATATTATTTTTGGGCATTTTTGCTCGTGTAGACCCATTGGAAATTAAGTCCTGAGACCAAAATTCACGATTTTATGAGCTATAACCCAATATTTTTTACCATTTTTAGTCATTTTGACCCATTTGAAAATAATTTTGTTGAAGCCAAAATTCATGATTTTATGAGCTATAACCCATGACTTTTTAATATTTTTAGTCATTTTAATCCATTAGCAAATGATTTCATGAAAACTAAAATTCCGATTGCATGGGCTATATAACCCATGTTTTTGGCAATTATTAGTCATTTTGACCGTTAGCAAATAGTTTTGTGAAGGCCAAAGTTCACAATTTCGTGAGTTATAACCCACGACTTTTTGTCTTTTTTTAGTCATTTCGACTTCGTTGGCGAATAATTTTGAGGAGACAAAAATCGATTTCATGACAAATAACCCAATTTTGGCCATTTGTAGTTGTTTCAATCAATTAGCAAATAATTTCATAAAGGTCAAAATTCACGATTTCTGATTTATAGCCCATAATTTCTGGCCATTTTTAGGTGTTTCGACCAATTTGGAAATTATTTTGTAGATTCTAAAATTTAGAATTTCATGAGTTAATAAGACATAATGTTTTGTCATTTAACCCGTTGGCAAATAATTTCGCGGAGGCCAAAATCCATGATTTCGGGGCTACAACCATTATTTGTGTGCCATTTTTTGGCATTTCGACTCGTTGGAAAATAATTTTGTGGAGGCTAAAATTCATGATTTCCTAAGCTATAACCCATGAATTTTGGCAATTTCTACTCATTTCGACCCATTAGCAAATCATTTTGTAATGGCCAAAATTTACGATTTTATGAGCTATTACCCACGATTTCTGGCCATTTTAAGAAGTTTTTTCTCATTGGCAAATAATTTTGCGGAGGCTAAAATTCATGATTTCAAGAGCTATAACCCATGGTTTTTGGCCATTTTTTCGTTTAGACCCATTGGAAATTAAGTCCGTTGAGACCAAAATTTCGATTTCATGAGCTATAACCCAATATTTTTTACCATTTTTAGTCATTTTGACCCATTTGAAAATAATTTTGTGGAGTCTAAAATTCATGATTTCATGAGCTATAACCCAATATTTTTTACCATTTTTAGTCATTTCGACTCGTTGGCAAATAATTTTGTGGAGGCCAAAATTCACGATTTTATGAGCTATAACCCACGATTTTTACACATTTTAGTAATTTGGGCCGGGTTGGCAAATAATTTTGCGGATGCCAAAATTCACTACTTCATGGGCTTATAACACATGATGTTTGACTATTTTAATCGTTTAACCCATTAGCAAATAAATTTGCAAAGGTTAAAATTCACGATTTTATGAGCTATAACCCATGATTTTTGGCCATTTTAAGTAGTTTTGGCCCATTGGTAAATAATTTTATGATGCCAAAATTCACTACTTCATGGGCGATAACACATGATGTTTGACTATTTTAATCGTTTAACCCATTAGCAAATAATTTTGTAAAGGCTAAAATTTATGATTTTATGAGCTATAACCCACGATTTTTACATTTTTAGTAATTTGACGGTTGGCAAATAATTTTATGAGGTGAAATTCAAGATTTCAAGAGCAATAACCCATGATTTTTGGCCATTTTTTCGTTTAGACCCATTGGAAATTAAGTCCTTGAGACCAAAATTCGATTTCATGACCTAAACCCGATTTTTGGCCATTTTTTCGTTTAGACCCATTGGAAATTAAGTCGTTGAGACCAAAATTCACGATTTAAGTGAGCTATATATAACCCACGATTTTTGGCCATTTTGGCAAATAATTTTGTGGAGGCCAAAATTCACGATTTCTCGATTTATAGCCCATAATTTACGGCCATTTTAAGAAGTATTTTCTCATTGGCAAATAATTTTATGATGCTAAAATTCACGATTTCGTGAGCTATATATAACCCACGATTTTTACATTTTTAGTAATTTGACGGTTGGCAAATAATTTTGTGGAGTCTAAAATTCACGATTTCATGAGCTATAACCTATGATTTTTGTTACATTTCTAGTCATATGGACCCGTTGCCAAATAATTTTATGGAGTTCAAAATTCATGATTTTATCACTATAACCCATGATTTTTGGCCATTTTTCTCGTTTAGACCCATTGGAAATTAAGTCGTTGAGACCAAAATTCACGATTTCAAGAGTTATTACCTATTATTTTTGGCCATTTTCAATTGTTTCTAACACATTTGGAAATAATTTTGGAGTTCAAAATTCATGATTTCATGAGCTATAACCCAATATTTTTTACCATTTTTAGTCATTTTAATCCATTAGCAAATGATTTCATGAAAACTAAAATTCCGCGATTTCAAGAGTTATTACCTATTATTTTTGGCCATTTTGGCAAATAATTTTATGATGCTAAAATTCACGATTTCAAGAGTTATTACCTATTATTTTTGGCCATTTTAAGAAGTTTTTCCTCATTGGCAAATAATTTTGCGGAGTTCAAAATTCATGATTTCCTGAGCTATAACCCACGATTTCGCCATTTTAAGAAGTATTTTCTCATTGGCAAATAATTTGTGAGCCCAAAATCCATGATTTGGGGCTACAACCAAAGTTTTGGCCATTTGTAGGCATTTCACTCGTTGGCAAATAATTTTGCGGATGCCAAAATTCACTACTTCATGGGCTTATAACACATGATGTTTGACTATTTTAATCGTTTAACCCATTAGCAAATAATTTTGTAAAGGCAAAATTCATGATTTTATGAGCTATAACCCATGATTTTTGGCCATTTTAAGTAGTTTTGCCCATTGGTAAATAATTTTGCGTATGCTAAAATTCACGATTTTATGAGCTATAACCCACAATTTTGGCCATTTGTAGTTGTTTCAATCAATTAGCAAATAATTTTGTAAAGGCAAAATTCATGATTTTATGAGCTATAACCCACGATTTTTACATTTTTAGTAATTTGACGGTTGGCAAATAATTTTATGGAGTTCAAAATTCATGATTTTATGAGCTATAACCCATGACTTTTAATATTTTTAGTCATTTTGACCCATTTGAAAATAATTTTGTTGAAGCCAAAATTCATGATTTTATGAGCTATAACTCACGATTTCTCGCCATTTTAAGAAGTATTTTCTCATTGGCAAATAATTTTCGGAGTTCAAAATTCATGATTTTATCACTATAACCCATGATTTTTGGCCATTTTGGTCATTTCACCCATTTGCAAATAATTCACCGAGACCAAAATTCACGATTTCATGACAAATAACCCACAATTTTGCCTATTTCTACTCGTTTGACCCATTAGCAAATAATTTTGTAAAGGCAAAATTCATGATTTCGAGCTATAACCCACAAATTTTGGCCATTTCTACTTGTTTCAACCCATTAGCAAATAATTTTGTAAAGGCAAAATTCATGATTTTATCACTATAACCCATGATTTTTGACCATTTTAAGTAGTTTTGCCCATTGGTAAATAATTTCAAGGCTAAAATTCACGATTTCGTGAGCTATATATAACCCACGATTTTTACATTTTTAGTAATTTGACGGTTGGCAAATAATTTTATGGATGCCAAAATTCACTACTTCATGGCGATAACACATGATGTTTGACTATTTTAATCGTTTCAACCCATTAGCAAATAATTTTGTAAAGGCAAAATTCATGATTTCATGAGCTATAACCCATGATTTTTGGCCATTTTCAATTGTTTCTAACACATTTGGAAATAATTTTGAGTTCAAAATTCATGATTTCATGCGTCATAACCCATATTTTTGCTATTTTTAGTCATTTTGACCCGTTAGCAAATAGTTTTGTGAAGGGTAAAATTCATGATTTCCTGAGCTATAACCCACGATTTTTACATTTTTAGTAATTTGACGGTTGGCAAATAATTTCCGCGGTGCCAAAATTCATGATTTCATGCGCCATAACCCATATTTTTGCTATTTTTAGTCATTTCGACTGTTGGGAAATACTTTTATGAGCCAAAATTTATGATTTCATGGGCTACAACTAATATTTTTGGCTATTTTCAGTCATTTCAAAGCGTTGGCAAATAGTGGAGGCCAAAATTCACAAGAGCTATTACGCATGATTTTTTTTTCTATTTTTAGTAATTTTAACCCGTTGGCAAATAATTTTATGGATGCCAAAATTCACTACTTCATGGGCGATAACACATGATGTTTGACTATTTTAATCGTTTCAACCCATTAGCAAATAAATTTGCAAGGTTAAAATTCACGATTTTATGAGCTATAACCCATGATTTTTGGCCATTTTAAGTAGTTTTGGCCCATTGGTAAATAATTTTGCGTATGCTAAAATTCACGATTTCAAGAGTTATTACCTATTATTTTTGGCCATTTTTAGTCATTTTGACCCATTTGAAAATAATTTTGTTGAAGCCAAAATTCATGATTTCATGAGCTATAACCCAATATGTTTGGCAATTTTTAGACATTTTGACCCATTTGAAAATAATTTTGTGGAGGCCAAAATTCACGATTTAATGAGCTATAACCCACGATTTTTACACATTTTAGTAATTTGGACGGGTTGGCAAATAATTTCCGCGGTGCCAAAATTCATGATGTCATGAGCTATAACCCACAATTTTGGCTATTTGCGTCGTTTCGACCCATTAGCAAATAATTTCATAAAGGTCAAAATTCACGATTTCATGACCTAAACCCGATTTTTGGCCATTTTAAGTAGTTTTGCCCATTGGTAAATAATTTTGGTATGCTAAAATTCCGATTTCAAAAGCTATAACATATTATTTTTGGGCATTTTTGCTCGTTTAGACCCATTGGAAATTAAGTCCGTTGAGACCAAAATTCTCGATTTCATGAGCTATAACCCAATATGTTTGGCAATTTTTAGACATTTTGACCCATTTGAAAATAATTTTGTGGAGGCCAAAATTCACGATTTCGTGAGCTATATATAACCCACGATTTTTACACATTTTTAGTAATTTGGACGGGTTGGCAAATAATTTCACGGTGCCAAAATTCATGATGTCATGAGCTATAAGCCACAATTTTTGGCTATTTGCAGTCGTTTCGACCCATTGGGAAATAATTTTGTAAAGGCAAAAATTCATGATTTTATCAGCTATAACCCATGATTTTTGACCATTTTAAGTAGTTTTTGCCCATTGGTAAATAATTTCGCGAAGGCTAAAATTCACGATTTCAAAAGCTATAACATATTATTTTTGGGCATTTTTGCTCGTGTAGACCCATTGGAAAATAAGTCCGCTGAAACCAAAATTCTCAATTTTGTGAGCTATAACCCAATATTTTTTTACCATTTTTAGTCATTTTGACCCATTTGAAAATAATTTTGTTGAAGCCAAAATTCATGATTTTATGAGCTATAACCCATGACTTTTTAATATTTTTAGTCATTTTAATCCATTAGCAAATGATTTCATGAAAACTAAAATTCACGATTGCATGGGCTATATAACCCATGTTTTTTTTGGCAATTATTAGTCATTTTGACCCGTTAGCAAATAGTTTTGTGAAGGCCAAAGTTCACAATTTCGTGAGTTATAACCCACGACTTTTTGTCTTTTTTTAGTCATTTCGACTCGTTGGCGAATAATTTTGAGGAGACAAAAATCACGATTTCATGACAAATAACCCACGAATTTTGGCCATTTGTAGTTGTTTCAATCAATTAGCAAATAATTTCATAAAGGTCAAAATTCACGATTTCCTGATTTATAGCCCATAATTTCTGGCCATTTTTTGGTATTTCGACCAATTTGGAAATTATTTTGCAGATTCCAAAATTCAGAATTTCATGAGTTATAAGCCATTATTTTTTGTCATTTGACCTATTGGCAAATAATTTCGCGGAGCCCAAAATCCATGATTTCGGGGCTACAACCAAAGTTTTTTGGCCATTTGTAGGCATTTCGACTCGTTGGCAAATAGTTTTGTGAAGGGTAAAATTCATGATTTCCTGAGCTATAACCCACAATTTTTGCCTATTTCTACTCGTTTCGACCCATTAGCAAATAATTTTGTAAAGGCTAAAATTTATGATTTTATGAGCTATAACCCACGATTTCTGGCCATTTTAAGAAGTATTTTCTCATTGGCAAATAATTTTACGGAGGCTGAAACTCATGATTTCAAGAGCTATAACCCATGATTTTTGGCCATTTTGGCAAATAATTTTGCGGAGGCTGAAACTCTTGATTTCAAGAGCTATAACCCATGATTTTTGGCCATTTTGGTCGTTTTGACCCATTTGCATATAATTCAGCTGAGACCAAAATTCACGATTTCATGAGCTAAACCCACGATTTTTGGCCATTTTCAATAGTTTCATGAGTTAATACCCATGATTTTTTATCGTTTTTAGTAATTTTAACCTGTTGATAAATAATTTTGCGGATGCCAAATTTCACAACATCGTGGGCAATAACCCATGATGTTTGGCCATTTTTAGTCGTTTCAACCAATTAGCAATTAATTTTGCAATGGCCAAAATTCAAGATTTCATGAGCTATATAACCCACGATTTTTGACCATTTTAAGTAGTTTTTGCCCATTGGTAAATAATTTCGCAGAGGCTAAAATTCACGATTTCAAGTGTTATAACCTATTATTTTTGGCCAATTTTGCTCGTTTAGACCCATTGGAAATTAAGTCCGTTGAGACCAAAATTCACGATTTCATGAGCTATAACCCATGACTTTTAATATTTTTAGTCATTTCGACTCGTTGGCAAATAGTTTTGTGAAGGCCAAAGTTCACAATTTCGTGAGTTATAACCCACGACTTTTTGTCTTTTTAGTCATTTCGATCCATTAGCAAATGATTTCATGAAAGCGAAAATTCACGATTTCATGAGCTATAACCCACGATTTTTGGCCATTTTAAGTAGTTTTGCCCATTGGTAAATAATTTTGGGAGGCTAAAATTCACGATTTCAAAAGCTATAACATATTATTTTTGGGCATTTTTGCTCGTGTAGACCCATTGGAAATTAAGTCCGTTGAGACCAAAATTCTAAATTTCATGAGCTATAACCCAATATTTTTGCCATTTTTAGTCATTTTGACCCATTTGAAAATAATTTTGTGGAGGTCAAAATTCATGATTTCATGAGCTATAACCCATGACTTTTAATATTTTTAGTCATTTAGATCCATTAGCAAATGATTTCATGAAAACTAAAATTCACGATTGCATGGGCTATATAACCCATGTTTTTGGCAATTATTAGTCATTTTGACCCATTTGAAAATAATTTTGTGGAGGCCAAAATTCACGATTTCATGAGCTATAAGCCATGACTTTTTACATTTTTAGTCATTTCGACTCATTGGCGAATAATTTTGAGGAGACAAAATCATGATTTCATGACCCATTACCAACAATTTTGGCCATTTGTAGTTGTTTCAACCCATTAGCAAATAATTTCATAAAGGTCAAAATTCACGATCTCTGAGCTATAGCTTATAATTTCTAGCCATTTTAGGTGTTTCGACCAATTTGGAAATTATTTTGCGATTCCAAAATTCAATTTCATGAGTTATAAGCCATGATTTTTGTCATTTGACCTATTGGCAATAATTTCATGAGCCCAAAATCCATGATTTCGGGCTACAACCAATGTTTTTGGCCATTTTAGTCATTTCGACCCATTGGCAAATAATTTTGTGGAGGCCAAAATTCATGATTTCATGAGCTATAACCCACAATTTTGGCCATTTGTAGTTGTTTGATTCATTGGCAAATAATTTTGTGGAGGCCAAAATTCACGATTTCGTGAGCTATATATAACCCACGATTTCGGCCATTTTAAGAAGCTTTTCCTTGTTGGCAAATAATTTTGTGGAGGCCAAAATTCATGATTTCAAGAGCTATAACCCATGATTTTTGGCCATTTTGGTCGTTTTGACCCATTTGCATATAATTAATTTGAGACCAAAATTCTCGATTTCATGAGCTAAACCCACAAATTTTGACCATTTTAAGTAGTTTTGCCCATTGGTAAATAATTTCGCAGAGGCTAAAATTCACGATTTCATGAGCTATAAGCCATGACTTTTTACATTTTTAGTCATTTTGACCCATTTGAAAATAATTTTGTGGAGGCCAAAATTCATGATTTCATGAGCTATAAGCCATGACTTTTTACATTTTTAGTAATTTGGACGGGTTGGCAAATAATTTCACGGTGCCAAAATTCATGATTTCATGAGCTATAACCCATGATTTTTGCCATTTTTAGTAATTTGGACGGGTTGGCAAATAATTTTGTGGAGGCCAAAATTCACGATTTCATGAGCTATAACCCAATATTTTTGCCATTTTTAGTAATTTGGACGGGTTGGCAAATAATTTTGTGGAGGCCAAAATTCACGATTTCATGAGCTATAACCCATGATTTTTGCCATTTTTAGTAATTTTAACTTTGTTGGCAAATAATTTTGCGGATGCCAAATTTCACAACATCGTGGGCAATAACCCATGATGTTTGGCCATTTTAGTCGTTTCAACCAATTAGCAATTAATTTTGCAATGGCCAAAATTCACGATTTCATGAGCTATAACCCACGATTTTTGGCCATTTTAAGTAGTTTTGCCCATTGGTAAATAATTTCAAGGCTAAAATTCACGATTTCAAGTGTTATAACCTATTATTTTTGGCCAATTTTGCTCGTTTAGACCCATTGGAAAATAAGTCCACTGAAACCAAAATTCTCAATTTTGTGAGCTATAACCCAATATTTTTTACCATTTTTAGTCATTTTGACCCATTTGAAAATAATTTTGTGGAGGCCAAAATTACGATTTCATGAGCTATAACCCACGATTTTTACACATTTTAGTAATTTGGACGGGTTGGCAAATAATTTTGTGGAGGCCAAAATTCACGATTTCATGAGCTATAACCCATGATTTTTGCCATTTTTAGTCATTTCGACTCGTTGGCAAATAGTTTTGTGAAGGGTAAAATTCATGATTTCATGAGCTATAACCCATGATTTTTGACCATTTTAAGTAGTTTTGCCCATTGGTAAATAATTTCAGAGGCTAAAATTCACGATTTCAAAAGCTATAACATATTATTTTTGGGCATTTTTGCTCGTGTAGACCCATTGGAAATTAAGTCCGTTGAGACCAAAATTCTCGATTTCATGAGCTATAACCCAATATTTTTGCCATTTATAGTCATTTTGACCCATTTGAAAATAATTTTGTGGAGGCCAAAATTCATGATTTCATGAGCTATAAGCCATGACTTTTTTTTACATTTTTAGTCATTTCGATCCATTAGCAAATGATTTCATGAAAGCGAAAATTCACGATTGCAAGGGCTATAACCCGAGTTTTTTTTGGCAATTATTAGTCATTTTTACCCGTTAGCAAATAGTTTCGTAAAGGTCAAAATCCACAATTTCGTGAGTTCTAACCCATGATTACTGGCCTTTTTTAGTCATTTCGACTCGTTGGCGAATAATTTTGAGACAAAAATCACGATTTCATGACCCATTACCAACAATTTTTGGCCATTTGTAGTTGTTTCGATTCATTGGCAAATAATATCATAAAGGTCAAAATTCACGATCTCCTGAGCTATAGCTTATAATTTCTAGCCATTTTTAGGTGTTTCGACCAATTTGGAAATTATTTTGCAGATTCCAAAATTCAGAATTTCATGAGTTATAAGCCATGATTTTTTGTCATTTGACCCGTTGGCAAATAATTTCGCGGAGGCCAAAATTCATGATTTTGGGGCTACAACCAATGTTTTTTGGCCATTTTTTAGCATTACAACTCGTCGGCAAATAATTTTCTGGAGGCTAAAATTCATGATTTTCTGAGCTATAACCCACGAATTTGGGCCATTTGTAGTTGTTTCGATTCATTGGCAAATAATTTTGCGGTGGCTAAAATTCATGATTTCTGAGCTATAACCCACGATTTCGCCATTTTAAGAAGTTTTTCCTCATTGGCAAATAATTTTGCGGAGGCTAAAATTCATGATTTCAAGAGCTATAACCCATGATTTTTTAGCCATTTTGGTTGTTTCGACCATTTGCAAATAATTCAGCTGAGACCAAAATTCACGATTTCATGAGCCAAACCCACGATTTTCAGCCATTTTCAATTGTTTTAACACATTTGTTTATAATTTTGCGGAGTTCAAAATTCATGATTTCATGAGCTATAACCCATGGTTTTTATTACATTTCTAGTCATATGGACCCATTGCCAAATAATTTTATGGAGGGAAAAATTCGCAATTTCACTGGCTACAGCCCATATTCTTTTTTGCCATTTTTAGTCATTTCGACCCGGCTAGCAAATAACTTCGCGGACGCCAAAATTTATGATTTCATGCGTCATAACCCACAAATTTTGCCATTTTTAGTCATTTTGACCGTTTGCAAATAATTTTGCGGAGCTAAAATTTACGATTTCATGGGCTACAACCAATGTTTTTTTGGCCATTTTCAGTCATTTCAACGCGTTGGCAAATAGTGGAGGCCAAAATTCATAATATCTTGAGCTATAACCCATGACTTTTGGCCATTTTAAGTAGTTTTTGCCCATTGGTAAATAATTTTGCGGTGGCTAAAATTCATGATTTCAAGAGTTATATAACCTAATATTTTTTTCCGTTTTTGCTCGTTTAGACCCATTAGAAAATAAGTCCGCTGAGGCCAAAGTTCTCGATTTCATGAGCTATAACCCAATATTTTTGGCCATTTTTAGTTGTTCCGGCCCATTTAAAAATAATTTTGTGAAGGCCAAAATTCACGATTTCTTGACCTGTAACCCATGATTTTTACACATTTTTAGTAATTTGGATGGGTTGGCAAATAATTTTGCGGTGGCCAAAATTCATGATGTCATAAGCTATAAGTCATAATTTTTCATAAGCTATAAGTCATAATTTTTGGCTATTTGCTATCGTTTCGACCCATTAGGAAATAAATTCGTAAAGGCAAATTTTCATGATTTCAAAAGCTGTAACCCACGATATTTGGCCATTTTAAGTAGTTTTTGCCCATTGGTGAATAATTTCGTGGAGGCTAAAATTCACGATTTCAAGAGCTATAACATATATTTTTGGCCATTTTTGGTCGTGTAGACCTGTTGGAAAATAAGTCCGCTGTAACCCAATATTTTTTGCCATTTTTTGTCATTTGACCCATATGAAAATAATTTTGTGGAGGCCAAAATTTAGGATTTCATGAGCTATAACCCATGACTTTTTTATATTTTTAGTCATTTCGATCCATTAGCAAATGATTTCACGAAAGCCAAAATTCACGATTGCATGGGCTATAACCCGTGTTTTTTTGGCAATTATTAGTCATTTTGACCTATTAGCAAATAGTTTCGTGAAGACCAAAATCCACAATTTCATGAGTTCTAACCCATGATTTTGGCCTTTTTTTAATCATTTTGACTCGTTGGCGAATAATTTTGAGACAAAAATCACGATTTCATGACCCATAACCCACGAATTTTGTCCATTTGTAGTTGTTTCGATCCATTGGCAAATAATTTCGCGGAGGCCAAAATCCATGATTTCGGGGCTACAACCATTATTTGTGTGCCATTTTTTGGCATTTCGACTCGTTGGAAAATAATTTTGTGGAGGCTAAAATTCATGATTTCCTAAGCTATAACCCATGATTTTTACATTTTTAGTCATTTTGACCTATTAGCAAATAGTTTCGTGAAGACCAAAATCCACAATTTCATGAGTTCTAACCCATGATTTTGGCCTTTTTTTAATCATTTTGACTCGTTGGCGAATAATTTTGAGACAAAAATCACGATTTCATGACCCATAACCCACGAATTTTGTCCATTTGTAGTTGTTTCGATCCATTGGCAAATAATTTTGCGGTGGCCAAAATTCATGATTTCATGAGCTATAACCCATGACTTTTGGCCATTTTAAGTAGTTTTGCCCATTGGTGAATAATTTTGCGGAGGCTAAAATTCATGATTTCAAGAGCTATAACCCATGGTTTTTTGGCCATTTTGGTTGTTTCGACCATTTGTAAATAATTCAGCTGAGACCAAAATTCACGATTTCATGAGCTAAACCCACGATTTTTAGCCATTTTCATTGTTTCAACACATTTGGAAATAATTTTGCGGAGTTTAAAATTCATGATTTCATGAGCTATAACTCATGATTTTTGTTACATTTCTAGTCATATGGACCCGTTGCCTAATAATTTAAGGAGGGAAAAATTCACAATTTTGATGGCTACAACCCATGTTCTTTTTTGCCATTTTTAGTCATTTCGACCCGGCTTGCAAATAACTTTGCGGATGCCAAAATTCATGATTTTATGCTCCATAACCCACTAGTTTTGCCATTTTTAGTTATTTCGATCTGTTGGCAAATAATTTTGCGGAGCCAAAATTTACAATTTTATGGGCTACAACCAATGTTTTTTGGCCATTTTCAGTCATTTCAACGCGTTGGCAAATAGTGAAGGCCCAAATTCATAATATCTTGAGCTATTACCCATGATTTTTTTTCCATTTTTAGTAATTTTAACCCGTTGTCAACTAATTTTGCGGATGCTAAAATTCACAACTTCATGGGCGATAACTGATAATCACATTTTAATTATAAAATTATACCCTCATTACCTATTTTATATGAATAAAGATATTACTAATAATTGTTTTTATCTTATTTTGCAGGTTAATAAAGAAATAATGAATAAAAGCCCAAAAGACTCAAACTCTTTATTTTTCTGCCAATTATTGAAGCCCAAAAATGAAGTCTAAAGAAGGCCCAAGAAGACCCTAGGATCCAAGAGAAATTCGTGAAGAAAAATCAAGAAAAGACAAAATCGGTTACAAACCAACCGATTGGCCAATCGGTCGGCTAACCAATTGGCCAACCGATTGGCTGATCGGTTGGTTCGCAACAGATTTAAATTAAGGGCTGATTTATTTTCCTTGGTGGCCAAGTTTGATCCAATGGTTCACATCAACTCCGTTGAGCTATAAATAGGGATAGATTGTGAGGGTTTTGAGTGTGAAATATTTTGTAAAAACTCTATTTGGAGAGGAGGGTTACTCTTCATTGAGAAGACCTTCCAAAAATTATAACTTTTGTTACACAATAAATAAAATTTTTCACCCCTTCAATTTCCTTTCTCTTCTTCTTATCCAAGAACCCAAAGGAGGATGAGATGAAGATCAGGAGTTGTAGGTTTTCATTTTATTTTTTTTTCATTTCATGTTCATTTATATGCTTTGTAGTTTAGATTTACTTTCATGCAATTTACTTTCATGTCTTGTCTTTAATTTGTAGTATAGATTTATTTCCTTGCAATTAGTTAGATTGTCTTTATTTCTTTTCTTCTCATTTTCTTTTCTTTTTCTTTATTTCTTTGTTTTTATTTTCCTTTTTGTACTTAGTTTTCTTCCCTCCTCCCTCTCTTGATTTCTTTTTATTTTCCAAAGATGTGGAACTAACCTCTTGTGGGGATCTAGTTTTGCATGAAACTAGTCTAATTCTCTCTTATATTTGTGAATCACTCTCTTATGCTTAAAAAGATCATGCTTAGGCTAATCAACAAGAGAACTAATCGATAGAAGAAGAATTTGATAGTCTATGCTTTCCTTAAGTGGTTTGATAGGTTATGCTTTCCTTAAGTGGTTGGATAGTCTATGCTTAATAAATCTAAAATGAAATGTGATAAAAGAGAATGGTTCATATCTTATAAGTAAGATTAGCTAGTGAATTCAATTCTAGATTCCTTCATATCTCTAATTGAATCCTCCATCTTTTACTTTATTGATTTTATTTTCTTGATCTTGATTTTTCTTTACTCTCTCCCTCATCTCAATCTCGTTTTATTTTCTTTACATTTATTTTCTCTCACTCTCCATCTCTCCATTCTCACTTCCATTTTGATTTATTTACACTTTGTCACCTTCACAATCTCAATCTCTCCACAACACATTTTCTTCCTCGTTTCATTTATTTTGCACATAATACACAATCCACTCTCTAATTGTTTCATGACCACTTTCACCATGTACATAAACTCCTAATTATCGCGCATAATTTGAGAACCAAAACTTGAATAAACTCTTCCTACTTCCCGTTCCTCGTGGGATCGATAACTCTTTATACTATAACTTGAAGGTTGTATACTTGCAACTCTAGGACATCATTAAGTCCCCATCAATAACCCATGATGTTTGGCCATTTTTAGTCGTTTCAACCCATTAGCAAATAATTTTGCAAAGGCCAAAACTCACGATTTCATGAGCAATATAACCCATGATTTTTGGCCATTTTCAATTGTTTCAATACATTTGGAAATAATTTTGCGAAGTTTAAAATTCATAATTTCATGAGCTGTAACCCATGATTTTTGTTACATTTCTAGTCATATGGACCCGTTGCAAAATAATTTTACGGAGGAAAAAATTCACAATTTCACTAGCTACAACCCATGTTCTTTTTTGTCATTTTTAGTCATTTTGACCCGGCTAGCAAATAACTTCGTGGATGCCATAATTCATGATTTCATGCACCATAACCCACAATTTTTGCCATTTTTACTCATTTCAACTTGCTGGCAAATAATTTTGCGGAGCCAAAATTTACGATTTCATGGGCTACAACTAATATTTTTTGGCCATTTTCAGTCATTTCAACGCGTTTGCAAATAGTGGAAGCCAAAATTCACAATATCTTGAGCTATTACCCATGATTTTTTTTTGCCATTTTTAGTAATTTTAACCCGTTGGTAAATAATTTTGTGGATACCAAAATTCAAGACTTCATGGGCGATAACCCATAATGTTTGGCCATTTTTAGTCATTTCAACCCAATTAATTTTGCAAAGGCCAAAATTCACGATTTCTTGAGCTATATAACCCACGATTTTTGGCCATTTTAAGTAGTTTTTGCCCATTGGTAAATAATTTCGCGAGGATAAAATTCACGATTTCAAGAGTTATAATTTATTATTTTTGGTCATTTTTGCTCGTTTAGACCCATTAGAAAATAAGTCCGTTGAGACCAAAATTCACGATTTAGTGAGCTATAACCCATGAATTTTGCATATTTTTATAATTTTAACCCGTTGGTAAATAATTTTGTGGATACCAAAATTCAAGACTTCATGGGCGATAACCCATAATGTTTGGCCATTTTTAGTCATTTCAACCCAATTAATTTTGCAAAGGCCAAAATTCACGATTTCTTGAGCTATATAACCCACGATTTTTGGCCATTTTAAGTAGTTTTTGCCCATTGGTAAATAATTTCGCGAGGATAAAATTCACGATTTCAAGAGTTATAATTTATTATTTTTGGTCATTTTTGCTCGTTTAGACCCATTAGAAAATAAGTCCGTTGAGACCAAAATTCACGATTTCGTGAGCTATAACCCATGAATTTTGCATATTTTTTATAATTTGGACTGGTTGGTAAATAATTTTGTGGTGGCCAAAATTCATGATGTCATGAGCTATAACCCACAATTTTTGGCTATTTGCAGTCATTTCGACCCATTGGGAAATAATTTCGTAAAGGCGAAAATTCACGATTTCATAAGCTATAACGCACGATTTTTGGCCATTTTAAGTAGTTTTTGCCCATTGGTAAATAATTTTGGGAGGCTAAAATTCACGATTTTAAGAGCTATAATTTATTATTTTTGGTCATTTTGCTCGTTTAGACCCATTAGAAAATAAGTCCGTTGAGACCAAAATTCTAAATTTCATGAGCTATAACCCAATATTTTTGCCATTTTTAATCATTTTGACCCATTTGAAAATAATTTTGTGGAGGTCAAAATTCATGATTTCATGAGCTATAACCCACGATTTTTTTTATATTTTTAGTCATTTAGATCCATTAGCAAATGATTTCCACGAAAGCTAAAATTCACGATTGCATGGGCTATAACCTTTATTTTTGGTAATTATTAGTCATTTTGACCCGTTAGCAAATCGTTTAGTGAAGGCCAAAATTAGCAATTTAAGTGAGTAATAACCCATGATTTTTTACCTTTTTAGTCATTTCGACTCATTGGCGAATAATTTTGAGGAGACAAAATCATGATTTCATGACCCATAGCCCACAATTTTGGCCATTTGTAGTTGTTTCAATCAATTAGCAAATAATTTCATAAAGGTCAAAATTCTCGATTTCTGAGCTATAGCACATAATTTCGGGACATTTTTGGTGTTTGACCAATTTGGAAATTATTTTACAAATTCCAAAATTCAGGATTTTATGAGTTATAAGCCATGATTTTTTGTCATTTGACCTGTTGGCAAAAAATTTCGCAGAGGCCAAAATCCATGATTTCGGGGCTACAACCAATGTTTTTTGGCCATTTTTAGGCATTTCGACTCATTGGCAAAAAATTTTCTGGAGGCTAAAATTCATGATTTCCTTAGCTTTAACTCACGAAGTTTGGCCATTTCTACTAGTTTTGACCCATTAGCAAATAATTTTGTAAAGACCAAAATTTACAATTTTATGAGCTATTATCCACGATTTCGGCCATTTTAAGAAGCTTTTCCTTGTTGGCAAATAATTTTTCGGAGGCTAAAATTCATGATTTCAAGAGCTATAACCCATGATTTTTGGCCATTTTGATCATTTCGACCAATTCAGAAATAATTCACTAAGACCAAAGTCACGATTTCATGAGCTAAACCCACAATTTTGACCATTTTCAATTGTTTCAACACATTTGGAAATAATTTTGCGAGTTTAAAGTTCAGATTTCATGAGCTCATGATTTTTGTTACATTTCTAGTCATATGGACCCATTGTGAAATAATTTTACAGAGGGAAAAATTCATAATTTTGCTACCTACCACCCATGTTCTTTTTACCATTTTTAGTCATTTCGACCGGCTAGCAAATAACCGCGGGCGTAAAATTCATGATTTCTGAGCTATAACCCACAATTTTGCCTATTTCTACTCGTTCGACCCATTAGCAAATAATTTTGTAAAGGCTAAAATTTATGATTTTATGAGCTATAACCCACGATTTCGGCCATTTTAAAGTATTTTCTCATTGGCAAATAATTTTACAATTTGAAACTCATGATTTCAAGAGCTATAACCCATGATTTTTGGCCATTTTGGCAAATAATTTTCTGGTGGAAATTCATGATTTCAAGAGCTATAACCCATGATTTTTGGCCATTTTGGTCGCTTTTGACCCATTTGCATATAATTATTTGAGACCAAAATTCACGATTTCATGAGCTATAACCCATGATTTTTGGCCATTTTCAATAGTTTCATGAGTTAATACCCATGATTTTTATCGTTTTTAGTAATTTTAACTCGTTGGCAAATAATTTTGCGGATGCAAATTTCACAACATCGTGGGCAATAACCCATGATGTTTGGCCATTTTAGTCGTTTCAACCAATTAGCAATTAATTTTGCAATGGCCAAAATTCAAGATTTCATGAGCTATAGCTCATGATTTTTGTTACATTTCTAGTCATATGGACCCATTGTGAAATAATTTTACAGAGGGAAAAATTCATAATTTTGCTACCTACCACCCATGTTCTTTTTTACCATTTTTAGTCATTTCGACCCGGCTAGCAAATAACTTCGCGGACGCCAAAATTCATGATTTCATGCGCCACAACCCACGATTTTTGCCATTTTTAGTCATTTCGACCTGTTGGCAAATAATTTGGTGGAACCAAAATTTACGATTTCATAGGCTACAACCAATATTTTTTGGCCATTTTCAGTCATTTCAACGCGTTGGCAAATAGTGGAGGCCAAAATACACAATATCTTGAGCTATTACCCATGATTTTTGCCATTTTTAGTAATTTTAACCTTGTTGGCAAATAATTTTGTGGATGCCAAAATTCCGACTTCATGGGTGATAACCCATCTTTGTTTGGCCATTTTAGTCATTTGAACCTATTAGCAAATAGTTTTGTAATGGCCAAAATTCACGATTTCATGAGCTATAACCTACGATTTTTGGTCATTTTAAGTAGTTTTTGCCCATTGGTAAATAATTTCGCAGAGGCTAAAATTCACGATTTCAAGTGTTATAACCTATTATTTTTGGCCAATTTTGCTCGTTTAGACCCATTGAAAAATAAGTCCACGGTAACCCAATATTTTTTGCCATTTATAGTCATTTGACCCATTTGAAAATAATTTTGTGGAGGCCAAAATTCATGATTTCATGAGCTATAAGCCATGACTTTTTTTTACATTTTTAGTCATTTCGATCCATTAGCAAATGATTTCATGAAAGCGAAAATTCACGATTGCAAGGGCTATAACCCGAGTTTTTTTTGGCAATTATTAGTCATTTTGACCCGTTAGCAAATAGTTTTGTAATGGCCAAAATTCACGATTTCATGAGCTATAACCCATGATTTTTGGCCATTTTAGTCATTTCGACTCATTGGCGAATAATTTTGAGACAAAAATCACGATTTCATGACCCATTACCAACAATTTTGGCCATTTTAGTCATTTCGACTGTTGGCAAATAATTTCATAAAGGTCAAAATTCTCGATTTCTGAGCTATAGCACATAATTTCAGGACATTTTTGGTGTTTGACCAATTTGGAAATTATTTTACAAATTCCAAAATTCAGATTTTATGAGTTATAAGCCATGATTTTTGTCATTTTGACCGTTGGCAAATAATTTTGTGGAGGCCAAAATTCATGATTTTGGGGCTACAACCAATGTTTTTGGCCATTTTTAGCATTTCACTCATTGGCAAAAATTTTACGGAGGCTAAAATTCATGATTTTTAGCTTTAACTCACGAAGTTTGGCCATTTCTACTAGTTTTGACCCATTAGCAAATAATTTTGTAAAGGCTAAAATTTATGATTTTATGAGCTATAACCCATGATTTTGGCCATTTTAAGTAGTTTTTCCCATTGGCAAATAATTTTGCGGAGGCTAAAATTCATGATTTCAAGAGCTATAACCCATGATTTTTGCCATTTTAGTCATTTCGACCCATTGGCAAATAATTTTGAGGAGACAAAATCATGATTTCATGACCCATAGCCCACAATTTTTGGCCATTTTAATCGTTTGAACCATTTGAAAATAATTTTGTGGAGGTCAAAATTCATGATTTCATGAGCTATAACCCATGATTTTTTACCTTTTTAGTCATTTCGACCCATTGGCAAATAATTTTATGGAGGCTAAAATTCATGATTTCAAGAGCTATAACCCATGATTTTGGCCATTTTGATCATTTCGACCAATTCGCAAATAATTCACTAAGACCAAAGTCACGATTTCATGAGCTAAACCCACAAATTTTGACCATTTTCAATTGTTTCAACACATTTGGAAATAATTTTGCGAGTTTAAAGTTCAGATTTCATGAGCTATAGCTCATGATTTTTGTTACATTTCTAGTCATATGGACCCATTGTGAAATAATTTTACGGAGGAAAAATTCATAATTTTGCTACCTACCACCCATGTTCTTTTTACCATTTTTAGTCATTTCGACCGGCTAGCAAATAACTTCGCGGACGCCAAAATTCATGATTTCATGCCACAACCCACGATTTTTGCCATTTTAGTCATTTGACTGTTGGCAAATTATTTTAGAGGCCAAAATCCATGATTTCGGGCTACAACCAATGTTTTTGGCCATTTTCAGTCATTTCAACGTTGGCAAATAGTGGAGGCCAAAATTCATGATTTCATGAGCTATAACCCATGATTTTGGCCATTTTAAGTAGTTTTGCCCATTGGTAAATAATTTTGCGGAGGCTAAAATTCATGATTCTAAGAGTTATAACCTATTATTTTTGGCCATTTTTGCTCGTTTAGACCCATTGGAAAATAAGTCCGTGAGACCAAAATTCACGATTTCATGAGCTATAACCCAATATTTTTGGCCATTTTTAGTCATTTTGACCCGTTAGCAAATAGTTTTGTGAAGGCCAAAATTAGCAATTTAAGTGAGTAATAACCCATGATTTTTTACCTTTTTAGTCATTTCGACTCATTGGCGAATAATTTTGAGGAGACAAAATCATGATTTCATGACCCATAGCCCACAATTTTTGGCCATTTGTAGTTGTTTCAACCCATTAGCAAATAATTTCATAAAGGTCAAAATTCGATTTCTGAGCTATAGCACATAATTTGGGACATTTTTGGTGTTTCGACCAATTTGGAAATTATTTTACAAATTCCAAAATTCAGGATTTTATGAGTTATAAGCCATGATTTTTGTCATTTGACTGTTGGCAAAAATTTGCGAGGCCAAAATCCATGATTTGGGGCTACAACCAATGTTTTTGCCATTTTAGGCATTTCGACTCATTGGCAAAAATTTTACGGAGGCTAAAATTCATGATTTCCTTAGCTTTAACTCACGAAGTTTGGCCATTTCTACTAGTTTTGACCCATTAGCAAATAATTTTGTAAAGACCAAAATTTACAATTTTATGAGCTATTATCCACGATTTACGGCCATTTTAAGAAGCTTTTCCTTGTTGGCAAATAATTTTTCGGAGGCTAAAATTCATGATTTCAAGAGCTATAACCCATGATTTTTGCCATTTTTAGTAATTTTAACTCGTTGGCAAATAATTTGGTGGAACCAAAATTCACGATTTCATGAGCTATAACCCATGATTTTTGGCCATTTTAGTCATTTCGACCCATTGGCAAATAATTTCATAAAGGTCAAAATTCGATTTCCGAGCTATAGCACATAATTTCGGACATTTTTGGTGTTTCGACCAATTTGGAAATTATTTTACAAATTCCAAAATTCAGGATTTTATGAGTTATAAGCCATGATTTTTGTCATTTGACCTGTTGGCAAAAATTTGCGAGGCCAAAATCCATGATTTGGGGCTACAACCAATGTTTTTGGCCATTTTAGTCATTTCGACCCATTGGCAAATAATTTCACGAAGCTAAAATTCATGATTTCATGAGCTATAACCCATGATTTTTGGCCATTTTTGCTCGTTTAGACCCATTGGAAAATAAGTCATTTGAGACCAAAATTCTAAATTTCATGAGCTATATAACCCACGATTTTTGCCATTTTTAGTAATTTTAACTCGTTGGCAAATAGTTTTGTGAAGGCCAAAATTGCAATTTCGTGAGTAATAACCCATGATTTTTGGCCATTTTAGTCATTTCGACCCATTAGCAAATAATTTTGTAAAGGCTAAAATTTATGATTTTATGAGCTATAACCCACGATTTCGGCCATTTTAAGAAGCTTTTCCTTGTTGGCAAATTATTTTGCGAGGCCAAAATCCATGATTTCGGCTACAACCAATGTTTTTGGCCATTTTTGCTCGTTTAGACCCATTGGAAAATAAGTCCATTGAGACCAAAATTCACGATTTCATGAGCTATAACCCACGATTTTTGACCATTTTCAATTGTTTCAACACATTTGGAAATAATTTTGCGGAGGCTAAAATTCATGATTTCATGAGCTATAGCTCATGATTTTTGTTACATTCTAGTCATATGGACCCATTGTGAAATAATTTTCTGAGAGGGAAAAATTCATAATTTTGCTACCTACCACCCATGTTCTTTTTACCATTTTTAGTCATTTCGACCGGCTAGCAAATAACCATGGGGCGTAAAATTCATGATTTCATGCGCCACAACCCGATTTTTGCCATTTTTAGTCATTTCGACTGTTGGCAAATAATTTGGTGGAACCAAAATTCACGATTTCATAGGCTACAACCAATATTTTTTGGCCATTTTCAGGTCATTTCAACGCGTTGGCAAATAGTGGAGGCCAAAATACACAATATCTTGAGCTATTACCCATGATTTTTGCCATTTTAGTAATTTTAACTCGTTGGCAAATAATTTTGCGGATGCTAAAATTCACAACTTCATGGGCGATAACTGATAATCACATTTTAATTATAAAATTATACCCTCATTACCTATTTTATATGAATAAAGATATTACTAATAATTGTTTTATCTTATTTTGCAGGTTAATAAAGAAATAATGAATAAAAGCCCAAAGACTCAAACTCTTTATTTTTACTTATTGAAGCCCAAAATGAAGTCTAAAGAAGGCCCAAGAAGACCCTAGGATCCAAGAGAAATTCGTGAAGAAAAATCAAAAAAGACAAAATCGGTTACAAACCAACCGATTGGCCAATCGATGGCTAACCAATTGGCCAGGTTAGGTGTCGGTTGGTTATGATTTAAATTAAGGGCTGATTTATTTCCTTGGTGGCCAAGTTTGATCCAATGGTTCACATCAACTCCGTTGAGCTATAAATAGGGATAGATTGTGAGGGTTTTGAGTGTGAAATATTTTGTAAAAACTCTATTTGGAGAGGTTACTCTTCATTGAGAAGACCTTCCAAAATTATAACTTTTGTTACACAATAAATAAAATTTTTCACCCTTCAATTTCCTTTCTCTTCTTCTTATCCAAGAACCCAAGGAGGATGAGATGAAGATCAGGAGTTGTAGGTTTTCATTTTATTTTTTTCATTTCATGTTCATTTATATGCTTTGTAGTTTAGATTTACTTTCATGCAATTTACTTTCATGTCTTGTCTTTAATTTGTAGTATAGATTTATTTCCTTGCAATTAGTTAGATTGTCTTTATTTCTTTTCTTCTCATTTTCTTTTCTTTTTCTTTATTTCTTTGTTTTTATTTTCCTTTTTGTACTTAGTTTTCTTCCCTCCTCCCTCTCTTGATTTCTTTTTATTTTCCAAAGATGTAGAACTAACCTCTTGTGGGGATCTAGTTTTGCATGAAACTAGTCTAATTCTCTCTTATATTTGTGAATCACTCTCTTATGCTTAAAAGATCATGCTTAGGCTAATCAACAAGAGAACTAATCGATAGAAGAAGAATTTGATAGTCTATGCTTTCCTTAAGTGGTTTGATAGGTTATGCTTTCCTTAAGTGGTTGGATAGTCTATGCTTAATAAATCTAAAATGAAATGTGATAAAAGAGAATGGTTCATATCTTATAAGTAAGATTAGCTAGTGAATTCAATTCTAGATTCCTTCATATCTCTAATTGAATCCTCCATCTTTACTTTATTGATTTTATTTTCTTGATCTTGATTTTCTTTACTCTCTCCCTCATCTCAATCTCGTTTTATTTTCTTTACATTTATTTTCTCTCACTCTCCATCTCTCCATTCTCACTTCCATTTTGATTTATTTACACTTTGTCACCTTCACAATCTCAATCTCTCCACAACACATTTTCTTCCTCGTTTCATTTATTTTGCACATAATACACAATCCACTCTCTAATTGTTTCATGACCACTTTCACCATGTACATAAACTCCTAATTATCGCGCATAATTTGAGAACCAAAACTTGAATAAACTCTTCCTACTTCCCGTTCCTCGTGGGATCGATAACTCTTTATACTATAACTTGAAGGTTGTATACTTGCAACTCTAGGACATCATTAAGTCCCCATCAATAACCCATGATGTTTGGCCATTTTAGTCGTTTCAACCAATTAGCAATTAATTTTGCAATGGCCAAAATTCACGATTTCATGAGCTATAACCCATGATTTTTGGCCATTTTCAATTGTTTCAACACATTTGGAAATAATTTTCGAGTTTAAAGTTCAGGATTTCATGAGCTATAACCCATGATTTTTTACCTTTTTAGTCATTTGACTCATTGGCAAAAATTTTCTGAGGCTAAAATTCATGATTTCATGAGCTATAACCCATGATTTTTGTTACATTTCTAGTCATATGGACCCATTGTGAAATAATTTTACGGAGGCTAAAATTCACGATTTCATGAGCTATAACCAATAATTTTTGACTATTTTTATTAATTTTGACCTGTTGGCAAATAATTTTGAGGAGACAAAATCATGATTTCATGACCCATAGCCCACAATTTTTGCCATTTTAGTCATTTCGACTGTTGGCAAATAATTTGGTGGAACCAAAATTCTGATTTCATAGGCTACAACCAATATTTTTGGCCATTTTCAGTCATTTCAGCGCGTTGGCAAATAGTGGAGGCCAAAATACACAATATCTTGAGCTATTACCCATGATTTTTGCCATTTTAGTAATTTTAACTCGTTGGCAAATAATTTTGTGGATGCAAAATTCACGACTTCATGGGTGATAACCCATGCCGTTTGGCCATTTTAGTCATTTGAACCTATTAGCAAATAGTTTTGTAATGGCCAAAATTCACGATTTCATGAGCTATAACCTACGATTTTTGGTCATTTTGCTCGTTTAGACCCATTGGAAAATAAGTCCATTGAGACCAAAATTCCGATTTCATGAGCTATAACCAATAATTTTTGACTATTTTTATTAATTTTGACTGTTGGCAAATAATTTTGTGGAGGCCAAAATTCATGATTTCATGAGCTATAACCCACAATTTTGGCCATTTTAGTCATTTCGATCCATTAGCAAATGATTTCACGAAAGCTAAAATTCCGCGATTTCATGAGCTATAACCCATGATTTTTGGCCATTTTAAGTAGTTTTTGCCCATTGGTAAATAATTTTGGGAGGCTAAAATTCACGATTTTAAGAGCTATAACATATTATTTTTGGCCATTTTTGCTCGTGTAGACCCATTGGAAAATAAGTCCGCTGAGACCAAAATTCTAAATTTCATGAGCTATAACCCAATATTTTTTGCCATTTTTAATCATTTTGACCCATTTGAAAATAATTTTGTGGAGGTCAAAATTCATGATTTCATGAGCTATAACCCACGATTTTTTTTATATTTTTAGTCATTTAGATCCATTAGCAAATGATTTCACGAAAGCTAAAATTCACGATTGCATGGGCTATAACCTTTATTTTTTTGGTAATTATTAGTCATTTTGACCCGTTAGCAAATCGTTTCGTGAAGGCCAAAATTCGCAATTTCGTGAGTAATAACCCATGATTTTTTTTACCTTTTTTAGTCATTTCGACTCATTGGCGAATAATTTTGAGGAGACAAAAATCATGATTTCATGACCCATAGCCCACAATTTTTGGCCATTTGTAGTTGTTTCAACCCATTAGCAAATAATTTCATAAAGGTCAAAATTCTCGATTTCCTGAGCTATAGCACATAATTTCAGGACATTTTTTGGTGTTTCGACCAATTTGGAAATTATTTTACAAATTCCAAAATTGAGGATTTTATGAGTTATAAGCCATGATTTTTGTCATTTGACTGTTGGCAAAAATTTCGCGAGGCCAAAATCCATGATTTGGGGCTACAACCAATGTTTTTGGCCATTTTAGGCATTTCGACTCATTGGCAAAAATTTTACGGAGGCTAAAATTCATGATTTCCTTAGCTTTAACTCACGAAGTTTGGCCATTTCTACTAGTTTTGACCCATTAGCAAATAATTTTGTAAAGACCAAAATTTACAATTTTATGAGCTATTATCCACGATTTCTGGCCATTTTAAGAAGCTTTTCCTTGTTGGCAAATAATTTTGCGGAGGCTAAAATTCATGATTTCAAGAGCTATAACCCATGATTTTTGGCCATTTTGATCATTTCGACCAATTCAAAATAATTGACTAAGACCAAAGTCACGATTTCATGAGCTAAACCCACAAATTTTGACCATTTTCAATTGTTTCAACACATTTGGAAATAATTTTGCGAGTTTAAAGTTCAGGATTTCATGAGCTATAGCTCATGATTTTTGTTACATTTCTAGTCATATGGACCCATTGTGAAATAATTTTCTGAGGAAAAATTCATAATTTTGCTACCTACCACCCATGTTCTTTTTACCATTTTTAGTCATTTCGACCGGCTAGCAAATAACCAGCGGGCCAAAATTCATGATTTCATGCGCCACAACCCACGATTTTTGCCATTTTAGTCATTTCGACTGTTGGCAAATAATTTGGTGGAACCAAAATTCTGATTTCATAGGCTACAACCAATATTTTTTGGCCATTTTCAGTCATTTCAACGCGTTGGCAAATAGTGGAGGCCAAAATACACAATATCTTGAGCTATTACCCATGATTTTTTGCCATTTTTAGTAATTTTAACCTGTTGGCAAATAATTTTGTGGATGCCAAAATTCCGACTTCATGGGTGATAACCCATCTTTGTTTGGCCATTTTAGTCATTTGAACCTATTAGCAAATAGTTTTGTAATGGCCAAAATTCACGATTTCATGAGCTATAACCTACGATTTTTGGTCATTTTAAGTAGTTTTTGCCCATTGGTAAATAATTTCGCGAAAGCTAAAATTCATGATTCTAAGAGTTATAACCTATTATTTTCAGCCATTTTTGCTCGTTTAGACCCATTGGAAAATAAGTCCGCTAAGACCAAAATTCTCGATTTTAGTAGCTATAACCTAATATTTTCGGCTATTTTTAGGCGTTTGATACATTTGAAAATATTTTTGTGGAGGCCAAAATTACGATTTCATGAGCTATAACCAATAATTTTTGACTATTTTATTAATTTTGACTGTTGGCAAATTATTTTGCGAGGCCAAAATCACAATGTCATGAGCTATAGCCCATGATTTTTGGCCATTGTAGTCATTTAGACCCATTGGCAAATAATTTTGTAAAGACTAAATTTTATGATTTCATGAGCTATAACCTATCATTTTTTACCATTTTAAGTAGTTTTTCCCATTGGCAAATAATTTTGCGGATGCTAAAATTCATGATTTCAAGAGCTATAACCTATGATCTTTGGCCATTTCTGCTCGTTCGACCCTTTGGCAAAAATTCTGTTCATAAAAAAATTCTCAATTTCATGGGCTGTAACTCACAATTTTTGGCCATTTTTAATCGTTTCGAACCATTTGAAAATAATTTTGTAGAGTCTAAAATTCATAATTTGATTAGCTATAGCCCATGACTTTTTACAATTTTAGTCATTTCGACCCATTGGCAAATAATTTCCACGAAGGCCAAAATTCATGATTTAGTGGGCTACAACCCTTATTTTTGGGGCAATTTTTATTCATTTGACCCATTGGCAAATAATTTTATGGATGCTAAAATTCTCAATTTCATGAGTGTAACTCACAATTTTGGCCATTTTAGCTCGTTTAGACCCATTGGCAAATAATTTTGTAAAGACTAAATTTTATGATTTCATGAGCTATAACCTACGATTTTTGGTCATTTTAATTAGTTTTTGCCCATTGGCAAATAATTTTGTGGTGGCGAAAATTCACGATATTGTGAGCTATAAACCACGATTTTTAGTCATTTCACCCATTGCCAAATAATTTCGTGGAGGCTAAAATTCATGATTTCAAGAGCTATAACCCATGATTTTTGGCCATTTTTGCTCGTTTAGACCCATTGGCAAGTAATTCTTTGAGACCAAAATTCACGATTTCATGAGCTATAACCCACGATTTTTGCCATTTTAGTCATTTCGACTGTTGGCAAATAATTTGGTGGAACCAAAATTCACGATTTCATAGGCTACAACCAATATTTTTGGCCATTTTCAGGTCATTTCAACGCGTTGGCAAATAGTGGAGGCCAAAATACACAATATCTTGAGCTATTACCCATGATTTTTTGCCATTTTTAGTAATTTTAACCTGTTGGCAAATAATTTTGTGGATGCAAAATTCACGACTTCATGGGTGATAACCCATCTTTGTTTGGCCATTTTAGTCATTTGAACCTATTAGCAAATAGTTTTGTAATGGCCAAAATTCACGATTTCATGAGCTATAACCTCGATTTTTGGTCATTTTAAGTAGTTTTGCCCATTGGTAAATAATTTGTAGCTAAAATTCATGATTCTAAGAGTTATAACCTATTATTTTCAGCCATTTTTGCTCGTTTAGACCCATTGGAAAATAAGTCCGCTAAGACCAAAATTCTCGATTTTAGTAGCTATAACCTAATATTTTCGGCTATTTTTAGACGTTTCGATACATTTGAAAATATTTTTGTGGAGGCCAAAAATTACGATTTCATGAGCTATAACCAATAATTTTTGACTATTTTTATTAATTTTGACCTGTTGGCAAATTATTTTAGAGGCCAAAATCACAATGTCATGAGCTATAGCCCATGATTTTTGGCCATTTGTAGTCATTTAGACCCATTGGCAAATAATTTTGTAAAGACTAAATTTTATGATTTCATGAGCTATAACCTATCATTTTTTTACCATTTTAAGTAGTTTTTCCCATTGGCAAATAATTTTGCGGATGCTAAAATTCATGATTTCAAGAGCTATAACCTATGATCTTTGGCCATTTACGCTCGTTCGACCCTTTGGCAAAAATTCTGTTCATAAAAAAATTCTCAATTTCATGAGCTGTAACTCACAATTTTTGGCCATTTTTAATCGTTTCGAACCATTTGAAAATAATTTTGTAGAGTCTAAAATTCATAATTTGATTAGCTATAGCCCATGACTTTTTACAATTTTAGTCATTTCACCCATTGGCAAATAATTTCACGAAGGCCAAAATTCATGATTTCGTGCTACAACCCTTATTTTTGGGGCAATTTTTATTCATTTCGACCCATTGGCAAATGATTTCGCAAATGCCAAAATTCACGATTTCCTGAGCTATAACCCACGATTTTTAGCCTTTTTCGTCATTTGAACTTGTTGGCAAATAATTTTGCTGAGACCAAAATTCATGATTTCGTGAGCTATAACCCACGATTTTTGGCCATTTTTAGTAATTTTGATCCGTTGAAAATAATTTTGGAGGCCAAAACTCACTATTTCGGAGCTATAACCCATGATTTTTGACCATTTTAGTAATTTTGACCGTTGTTAAATAATTTTGTCGTGGCTAAAATTCACGATTTAAGTGAGGTATAGCCATGATTTTTGATAATTTTAGTAATTTTGACTTGTTGGCAAATAATTTCATGGTGACTAAAATTCACAATGTCATGAGCTATAACCCATGATTTTTGGCTATTTTAAGTAGTTTTGCCCATTGGTAAATAATTTCGTGGAGGCTAAAATTCATGATTTCAAGAGCTATAACCTATGTTTTTGGCCATTTTAGTCATTTGAACCTATTAGCAAATAGTTTTGTAATGGCCAAAATTCCGCGATTTCATGAGCTATAACCTCGATTTTTGGTCATTTTAAGTAGTTTTGCCCATTGGTAAATAATTTCAAAGCTAAAATTCATGATTCTAAGAGTTATAACCTATTATTTTCACCATTTTTGCTCGTTTAGACCCATTGGAAAATAAGTCCGCTAAGACCAAAATTCTCGATTTTAGTAGCTATAACCTAATATTTTAGGCTATTTTTAGACGTTTCGATACATTTGAAAATATTTTTGTGGAGGCCAAAAATTACGATTTCATGAGCTATAACCAATAATTTTTGACTATTTTTATTAATTTTGACCTGTTGGCAAATTATTTTGCAGAGGCCAAAATCACAATGTCATGAGCTATAGCCCATGATTTTTGGCCATTGTAGTCATTTAGACCCATTGGCAAATAATTTTGTAAAGACTAAATTTTATGATTTCATGAGCTATAACCTATCATTTTTTTACCATTTTAAGTAGTTTTTTCCCATTGGCAAATAATTTTGCGGATGCTAAAATTCATGATTTCAAGAGCTATAACCTATGATCTTTGGCCATTTCGCTTTCGTTCGACCCTTTGGCAAAATTACGTTCATAAAAATTCTCAATTTCATGGTAACTCACAATTTTTGGCCATTTTTAATCGTTTCGAACCATTTGAAAATAATTTTGTAGAGTCTAAAATTCATAATTTGATTAGCTATAGCCCATGACTTTTTACAATTTTAGTCATTTCGACCCATTGGCAAATAATTTCAAGGCCAAAATTCATGATTTCGTGGCTACAACCCTTATTTTTGGGGCAATTTTTATTCATTTGACCCATTGGCAAATGATTTCATAAATGCCAAAATTCACGATTTCTGAGCTATAACCCACGATTTTTAGCCTTTTTCGTCATTTGAACTTGTTGGCAAATAATTTTGCTGAGACCAAAATTCATGATTTCGTGAGCTATAACCCACGATTTTTGGCCATTTTTAGTAATTTTGATCCGTTGAAAATAATTTTGCGGAGGCCAAAACTCACTATTTCAGGAGCTATAACCCATGATTTTTGACCATTTTTAGTAATTTTGACCCGTTGTTAAATAATTTTGTCGTGGCTAAAATTCACGATTTAAGTGATTTTTGATTTTTGATAATTTTAGTAATTTTGACTGTTGGCAAATAATTTCATGGTGACTAAAATTCACAATGTCATGAGCTATAACCCATGATTTTTGGCTATTTTAAGTAGTTTTTGCCCATTGGTAAATAATTTCGTGGAGGCTAAAATTCATGATTTCAAGAGCTATAACCTATGTTTTTTGGCCATTTTAGCTCGTTTAGACCCATTGGCAAGTAATTCTGCTGAGACCAAAATTCTGAATTTTGTGAGCTATAACCTAATATTTTTGGCCTATTTTAGTCGTTTCGACCAATTTGGAAATAATTTTGTGGTGGCGAAAATTCACGATATTGTGAGCTATAAACCACGATTTTTAGTCATTTCAAGTAATTTTGACACATTGCCAAATAATTTCGTGGAGGCAAAAATTCCCCATGTCATGAGATAGAACCCATGATTTTTGGGCAGTTGTAGTCATTTCGACCCATTGCCAAATAATTTCATAAAGACCAAAATTCATGATTTCATGAGCTATACCCATGATTTTTGGCTATTTTAAGTAGTTTTGCCCATTGGTAAATAATTTCGGAGGCTAAAATTCATGATTTCAAGAGCTATAACCCATGATTTTTGGCCATTTTAGTCATTTGAACCTATTAGCAAATAGTTTTGTAATGGCCAAAATTCCGCGATTTCATGAGCTATAACCCACGATTTTTGGCCATTTTAATCGTTTGAACCATTTGAAAATAATTTTGCGGATGCTAAAATTCATGATTTCATGAGCTATAGCCCATGACTTTTTACAATTTTAGTCATTTGACCCATTGGCAAATAATTTTGTGGATGCCAAAATTCCGCGATTTCATGAGCTATACCCATGATTTTTGCCATTTTAGTCATTTCGACCGGCTAGCAAATAACCAGCGGACGCCAAAATTCATGATTTCATCGCCACAACCCGATTTTTGCCATTTTTAGTAATTTTGACCTGTTGGCAAATAATTTGGTGGAACCAAAATTCTGATTTCATAGGCTACAACCAATATTTTTGGCCATTTTGGTCATTTCAGCGCGTTGGCAAATAGTGGAGGCCAAAATACACAATATCTTGAGCTATTACCCATGATTTTTGCCATTTTTAGTAATTTTAACTTGTTGGCAAATAATTTTGTGGATGCCAAAATTACGACTTCATGGGTGATAACCCATCTTTGTTTGGCCATTTTAGTCATTTGAACCTATTAGCAAATAGTTTTGTAATGGCCAAAATTCACGATTTCATGAGCTATAACCTACGATTTTTGGTCATTTTAAGTAGTTTTGCCCATTGGTAAATAATTTCAAGCTAAAATTCATGATTCTAAGAGTTATAACCTATTATTTTACCATTTTGCTCGTTTAGACCCATTGGAAAATAAGTCCGCTAAGACCAAAATTCTCGATTTTAGTAGCTATAACCTAATATTTTCATTATTTTTAGGCGTTTGATACATTTGAAAATATTTTTGTGGAGGCCAAAATTACGATTTCATGAGCTATAACCAATAATTTTTGACTATTTTTATTAATTTTGACTGTTGGCAAATTATTTTGGAGGCCAAAATCACAATGTCATGAGCTATAGCCCATGATTTTTGGCCATTTGTAGTCATTTAGACCCATTGGCAAATAATTTTGTAAAGACTAAATTTTATGATTTCATGAGCTATAACCTATCATTTTTTTACCATTTTAAGTAGTTTTTTCCCATTGGCAAATAATTTTGCGGATGCTAAAATTCATGATTTCAAGAGCTATAACCTATGATCTTTGGCCATTTCTGCTCGTTCGACCCTTTGGCAAAAATTCTGTTCATAAAAAAATTCTCAATTTCATGAGCTGTAACTCACAATTTTTGGCCATTTTTAATCGTTTCGAACCATTTGAAAATAATTTTGTAGAGTCTAAAATTCATAATTTGATTAGCTATAGCCCATGACTTTTTTACAATTTTAGTCATTTCGACCCATTGGCAAATAATTTCCACGAAGGCCAAAATTCATGATTTAGTGGGCTACAACCCTTATTTTTGGGGCAATTTTTATTCATTTGACCCATTGGCAAATGATTTCAAATGCCAAAATTCACGATTTCTGAGCTATAACCCACGATTTTTAGCCTTTTTCGTCATTTGAACTTGTTGGCAAATAATTTTCTTTGAGACCAAAATTCATGATTTCGTGAGCTATAACCCGATTTTTGGCCATTTTAGTAATTTTGATCCGTTGAAAATAATTTTAGGAGGCCAAAACTCACTATTTGAGCTATAACCCACGATTTTTGGTCATTTTAAGTAGTTTTTCCCATTGGCAAATAATTTTGCGGATGCTAAAATTCTCAATTTAAAGAGCTACAACCTATGATTTTGGCCATTTTGCTAGTTTCGACCCATTGACAAATAATTCACTGAGACCAAAATTCATGATTTGTGAGCTATAACCTAATATTTTCTGGCTATTTTAGACGTTTGATACATTTGAAAATATTTTTGTGGAGGCCAAAATTCATGATTTCGTGAGCTATAACCCATGATTTTTGACCATTTTAGTAATTTTGATCCGTTGAAAATAATTTTGGAGGCCAAAATTACGATTTCATGAGCTATACCCATGATTTTTGGCCATTTTCACCATTTCAACGCTATAAATAGTGGAGGCCAAAATTACGATTTCATGAGCTATAACCCATGATTTTTGGCCATTTTAGCTCGTTTAGACCCATTGGCAAATAATTTCAAAGGCCAAAATTCATGATTTCAAGAGCTATAACCCATGATTTTTGGCTATTTTAAGTAGTTTTGCCCATTGGTAAATAATTTCGTGGAGGCTAAAATTCATGATTCTAAGAGTTATAACCTATTATTTTGACCATTTTTGCTCGTTTAGACCCATTGGCAAATAATTTTGGATGCTAAAATTCTCAATTTCATGAGTCAGTAACTCACAATTTTGGCCATTTTAATCGTTTGAACCATTTGAAAATAATTTTGTGGATGCCAAAATTACGACTTCATGGGTGATAACCCATCTTTTTTGGCCATTTTAGTCATTTGACCCATTGGCAAATGATTTCGCAAATGCCAAAATTCACGATTTCATGAGCTATAACCCATGATTTTTGGCCATTTTAGTAATTTTGACCTGTTGGCAAATAATTTGGTGGAACCAAAATTCACGATTTCATGAGCTATAACCCATGATTTTTGGCTATTTTAAGTAGTTTTGCCCATTGGTAAATAATTTCGAGGCTAAAATTCATGATTTCAAGAGCTATAACCTATGTTTTTGGCCATTTTAGCTCGTTAGACCCATTGGCAAGTAATTCACTGAGACCAAAATTCATGATTTCAAGAGCTATAACCTATGTTTTTGGCCATTTTAGTCATTTCGACCCATTGGCAAATAATTTTGTAAAGACTAAATTTTATGATTTCATGAGCTATAACCCATGATTTTTGGCCATTTTAGTCATTTAGACCCATTGGCAAATAATTTGGTGGAACCAAAATTCTGATTTCATAGGCTACAACCAATATTTTTGGCCATTTTAGTCATTTCGACCCATTGCCAAATAATTTCGTGGAGGCTAAAATTCATGATTTCGTGAGCTATAACCCATGATTTTTGGCCATTTTAGTCATTTGAACCTATTAGCAAATAGTTTTGTAATGGCCAAAATTCATGATTTCATGAGCTATAACCTACGATTTTTGGTCATTTTAAGTAGTTTTTCCCATTGGCAAATAATTTTATGGATGCTAAAATTCATGATTTCAAGAGCTATAACCTATGATCTTTGGCCATTTCGCCGTTCGACCCTTTGGCAAAATTTCGTTCATAAAAATTCTCAATTTCATGAGTCAGAACTCACAATTTTGGCCATTTTAATCGCTTTGAACCATTTGAAAATAATTTTGTAGAGTCTAAAATTCATAATTTGATTAGCTATAGCCCATGACTTTTTACAATTTTAGTCATTTCGACCCATTGGCAAATAATTTCAAAGGCCAAAATTCATGATTTCGTGCTACAACCCTTATTTTTGGGGCAATTTTTATTCATTTCGACCCATTGGCAAATGATTTCGCAAATGCCAAAATTCACGATTTCGAGCTATAACCCATGATTTTTGACCATTTTCAATTGTTTCAACACATTTGGAAATAATTTTGTGGCTAAAATTCACGATTTCGTGAGGTATAGCCATGATTTTTGATAATTTTAGTAATTTTGACCTGTTGGCAAATAATTTGGTGGAACCAAAATTCACGATTTCATGAGCTATACCCATGATTTTTGCCATTTTAGTCATTTCGACCGGCTAGCAAATAACCAGCGGACGCCAAAATTCATGATTTCATGCGCCACAACCCACGATTTTTGCCATTTTAGTCATTTCGACTGTTGGCAAATAATTTGGTGGAACCAAAATTTACGATTTCATAGGCTACAACCAATATTTTTGGCCATTTTGGTCATTTCAGCGTTGGCAAATAGTGGAGGCCAAAATACACAATATCTTGAGCTATTACCCATGATTTTTGCCATTTTTAGTAATTTTAACTCGTTGGCAAATAATTTTGTGGATGCCAAAATTCACGATTTCATGAGCTATAACCAATAATTTTTGACTATTTTTATTAATTTTGACCTGTTGGCAAATAATTTTATGATGCTAAAATTCATGATTTCATGAGCTATAACCAATAATTTTTGACTATTTTTATTAATTTTGACTGTTGGCAAATAATTTCAAAGGCCAAAATTCATGATTTCGGCTACAACCCTTATTTTTGGGGCAATTTTTATTCATTTGACCCATTGGCAAATAATTTCACGAAGGCCAAAATTCATGATTTCATGAGCTATACCCATGATTTTTGCCATTTTAGTCATTTCAAGTAATTTTGACATTGCCAAATAATTTCATAAAGACCAAAATTCATGATTTCATGCCACAACCCACGATTTTTGGCCATTTTAGTCATTTCGACTGTTGGCAAATAATTTCAATGGCCAAAATTCACGATTTCGTGAGGTATAGCCAATGATTTTTGATAATTTTAGTAATTTTAACCTTGTTGGCAAATAATTTCAATGGCCAAAATTCACGATTTCGTGAGGTATAGCCAATGATTTTTGATAATTTTAGTAATTTTGATCCGTTGAAAATAATTTTGGAGGCCAAAACTCACTATTTCGAGAGCTATAACCCATGATTTTTGGCCATTGTAGTCATTTAGACCCATTGGCAAATAATTTTGAGACCAAAATTCAATTTTGTGAGCTATAACCCACGATTTTTAGCCTTTTTCACATTTGAACTTGTTGGCAAATAATTTGGTGGAACCAAAATTACGATTTCATGAGCTATAACCTCACGATTTTTGGTCATTTTAAGTAGTTTTTCCCATTGGCAAATAATTTTATGATGCTAAAATTCATGATTTCATGAGCTATACCCATGATTTTTGGCCATTTGTAGTCATTTAGACCCATTGGCAAATAATTTCAATGGCCAAAATTCACGATTTCATGAGCTATAACCTATCATTTTTTACCATTTTAAGTAGTTTTTCCCATTGGCAAATAATTGTCTGGATGCTAAAATTCTCAATTTCATGGTAACTCACAATTTTGGCCATTTTAGTAATTTTAACTTTGTTGGCAAATAATTTTCTTTGAGACCAAAATTCTGAATTTTGTGAGCTATAACCTAATATTTTGGCTATTTTAAGTAGTTTTTCCCATTGGCAAATAATTTCCACGAAGGCCAAAATTCATGATTTCATGAGCTATACCCATGATTTTTGGCTATTTTAAGAAGTTTTTGTGCATTGGCAAATAATTGTGCGGATGCTAAAATTCATGATTTCATGAGCTATAACCAATAATTTTTGACTATTTTTATTAATTTTGACTGTTGGCAAATAATTTTATGATGCTAAAATTCATGATTTCATGCCACAACCCACGATTTTTGGCCATTTTAATCGCTGAACCATTTGAAAATAATTTTGCGAGTTTAAAGTTCAGATTTCATGAGCTATACCCATGATTTTTGGCTATTTTAAGTAGTTTTGCCCATTGGTAAATAATTTGTGGCTAAAATTCACGATTTAAGTGAGGTATAGCCAATGATTTTTGATAATTTTAGTAATTTTGATCCGTTGAAAATAATTTTGTAGAGTCTAAAATTCATAATTTGATTAGCTATAGCCCATGACTTTTTACAATTTTAGTCATTTAGACCCATTGGCAAGTAATTCTCTGAGACCAAAATTCATGATTTCATGAGCTATACCCATGATTTTTGCCATTTTTAGTAATTTTAACTTGTTGGCAAATAATTTTCTTTGAGACCAAAATTCTGAATTTTGTGAGCTATAACCTAATATTTTCTACTATTTTAGACGCTTCGATACATTTGAAAATATTTTTGGAGGCCAAAACTCACTATTTCAGAGCTATAACCCATGATTTTTGACCATTTTAGTAATTTTAACTTTGTTGGCAAATAATTTCACGGCCAAAATTCATGATTTCATGCCACAACCCACGATTTTTGCCATTTTAGTCATTTCAAGTAATTTTGACACATTGCCAAATAATTTCATAAAGACCAAAATTCATGATTTCATGCCACAACCCACGATTTTTGGCCATTTGTAGTCATTTAGACCCATTGGCAAATAATTTTGAGACCAAAATTGAATTTTGTGAGCTATAACCTAATATTTTTGGCCTATTTTAGTCGTTTCGACCAATTTGGAAATAATTTTCGAGTTTAAAGTTCAGATTTCATGAGCTATAACCCATGATTTTTGGAAGTTGTAGTCATTTCACCCATTGCCAAATAATTTCGTGGAGGCAAAATTCCCCATGTCATGAGATAGAACCCATGATTTTTGGCCATTTTAGTCATTTCGACCCATTGGCAAATAATTTCAATGGCCAAAATTCACGATTTCATGAGCTATAACCCATGATTTTTGACCATTTTCAATTGTTTCAACACATTTGGAAATAATTTTGTGGCTAAAATTCACGATTTCGTGAGGTATAGCCATGATTTTTGATAATTTTAGTAATTTTGACCTGTTGGCAAATAATTTTGTGGATGCCAAAATTCACGATTTCATGAGCTATACCCATGATTTTTGCCATTTTAGTCATTTCGACCGGCTAGCAAATAACCAGCGGACGCCAAAATTCATGATTTCATGCGCCACAACCCACGATTTTTGCCATTTTAGTCATTTCGACTGTTGGCAAATAATTTGGTGGAACCAAAATTCTGATTTCATAGGCTACAACCAATATTTTTGGCCATTTTGGTCATTTCAGCGCGTTGGCAAATAGTGGAGGCCAAAATACACAATATCTTGAGCTATTACCCATGATTTTTGCCATTTTTAGTAATTTTGACCCGTTGTTAAATAATTTTGTGGATGCTAAAATTCATGATTTCATGAGCTATAACCCATGATTTTTGGCCATTTTAGTAATTTTAACCTGTTGGCAAATAATTTCAAAGGCCAAAATTCATGATTTCGTGAGCTATAACCCGATTTTTGGCCATTTTAAGTAGTTTTGCCCATTGGTAAATAATTTCGGAGGCTAAAATTCATGATTCTAAGAGTTATAACCTATTATTTTGACCATTTTTGCTCGTTTAGACCCATTGGCAAATAATTTTCTTTGAGACCAAAATTCACGATTTCATGAGCTATACCCATGATTTTTGCCATTTTAGTCATTTGAACTTGTTGGCAAATAATTTTGTGGATGCTAAAATTCTCAATTTCATGAGTGTAACTCACAATTTTGGCCATTTTGATCATTTCGACCCATTGGCAAATGATTTCATAAATGCCAAAATTCACGATTTCATGAGCTATAACCTACGATTTTTGGTCATTTTAAGTAGTTTTGCCCATTGGTAAATAATTTCGGAGGCTAAAATTCATGATTCTAAGAGTTATAACCTATTATTTTGACCATTTTTGCTCGTTTAGACCCATTGGAAAATAAGTCCGAGACCAAAATTCATGATTTCGTGAGCTATAACCCACATTTTTGGCCATTTTAGTAATTTTGATCCGTTGAAAATATTTTATGGAGGCCAAAACTCACTATTTCGTGAGCTATAACCCATGATTTTTGACCATTTTAGTAATTTTGACCCGTTGTTAAATAATTTTGTCGTGGCTAAAATTCACGATTTCGGAGGTATAGCCAATGATTTTTGATAATTTTAGTAATTTTGACCTGTTGGCAAATAATTTCATGGTGACTAAAATTCACAATGTCATGAGCTATAACCCATGATTTTTGGCTATTTTAAGTAGTTTTGCCCATTGGTAAATAATTTCGGAGGCTAAAATTCATGATTTCAAGAGCTATAACCTATGTTTTTGGCCATTTTAGCTCGTTTAGACCCATTGGCAAGTAATTCTCACGAGACCAAAATTCTGAATTTTGTGAGCTATAACCTAATATTTTCTGCTATTTTAGACGTTTGACCCATTTGAAAATAATTTTGTGGAGGTCAAAATTCATGATTTCATGAGCTATAACCCACGATTTTTTTATATTTTTAGTCATTTAGATCCATTAGCAAATGATTTCACAAAGCTAAAATTCACGATTGCATGGGCTATAACCTTTATTTTTGGTAATTATTAGTCATTTTGACCCGTTAGCAAATCGCTTGAAGGCCAAAATTGCAATTTCGTGAGTAATAACCCATGATTTTTTACCTTTTTAGTCATTTCGACTCATTGGCGAATAATTTTGAGGAGACAAAATCATGATTTCATGACCCATAGCCCACAATTTTGGCCATTTGTAGTTGTTTCAACCCATTAGCAAATAATTTCATAAAGGTCAAAATTCTCGATTTCCGAGCTATAGCACATAATTTCGGACATTTTTGGTGTTTCACCAATTTGGAAATTATTTTACAAATTCCAAAATTCAGATTTTATGAGTTATAAGCCATGATTTTTGTCATTTGACTGTTGGCAAAAATTTCGCAGAGGCCAAAATCCATGATTTGGCTACAACCAATGTTTTTGGCCATTTTAGGCATTTCACTCATTGGCAAAAATTTTCTCGAGGCTAAAATTCATGATTTCCTTAGCTTTAACTCACGAAGTTTGGCCATTTCTACTAGTTTTGACCCATTAGCAAATAATTTTGTAAAGACCAAAATTTACAATTTTATGAGCTATTATCCACGATTTCGGCCATTTTAAGAAGCTTTTCCTTGTTGGCAAATAATTTTGTGGTGGCCAAAATTCACGATTTCGTGAGCTATAACCCATGATTTTTGGCCATTTTAGTCATTTTGACCCGTTAGCAAATCGTTTCGTGAAGGCCAAAATTCGCAATTTCGTGAGTAATAACCCATGATTTTTTTTACCTTTTTTAGTCATTTCGACTCATTGGCGAATAATTTTGAGGAGACAAAAATCATGATTTCATGACCCATAGCCCACAATTTTTGGCCATTTGTAGTTGTTTCAACCCATTAGCAAATAATTTCATAAAGGTCAAAATTCTCGATTTCCTGAGCTATAGCACATAATTTCAGGACATTTTTTGGTGTTTCGACCAATTTGGAAATTATTTTACAAATTCCAAAATTCAGGATTTTATGAGTTATAAGCCATGATTTTTTGTCATTTGACCTGTTGGCAAAAAATTTCGCAGAGGCCAAAATCCATGATTTCGGGGCTACAACCAATGTTTTTTGGCCATTTTTAGGCATTTCGACTCATTGGCAAAAAATTTTCTGGAGGCTAAAATTCATGATTTCCTTAGCTTTAACTCACGAAGTTTGGCCATTTCTACTAGTTTTGACCCATTAGCAAATAATTTTGTAAAGACCAAAATTTACAATTTTATGAGCTATTATCCACGATTTCTGGCCATTTTAAGAAGCTTTTCCTTGTTGGCAAATAATTTTGCGGAGGCTAAAATTCATGATTTCAAGAGCTATAACCCATGATTTTTGGCCATTTTGATCATTTCGACCAATTCGCAAATAATTCAGCTAAGACCAAAAGTCACGATTTCATGAGCTAAACCCACAAATTTTGACCATTTTCAATTGTTTCAACACATTTGGAAATAATTTTGCAGAGTTTAAAGTTCAGGATTTCATGAGCTATAGCTCATGATTTTTGTTACATTTCTAGTCATATGGACCCATTGTGAAATAATTTTACAGAGGGAAAAATTCATAATTTTGCTACCTACCACCCATGTTCTTTTTACCATTTTTAGTCATTTCGACTGTTGGCAAATAATTTTATGGAGGCTAAAATTCATGATTTCATGCCACAACCCACGATTTTTGCCATTTTAGTCATTTCGACTGTTGGCAAATAATTTGGTGGAACCAAAATTTACGATTTCATAGGCTACAACCAATATTTTTGGCCATTTTCACCATTTCAACGCTGGCAAATAGTGGAGGCCAAAATACACAATATCTTGAGCTATTACCCATGATTTTTTGCCATTTTTAGTAATTTTAACCTGTTGGCAAATAATTTTGTGGATGCCAAAATTCACGACTTCATGGGTGATAACCCATGCTGTTTGGCCATTTTAGTCATTTGAACCTATTAGCAAATAGTTTTGTAATGGCCAAAATTCACGATTTCATGAGCTATAACCTACGATTTTTGGTCATTTTAAGTAGTTTTGCCCATTGGTAAATAATTTTGGGAGGCTAAAATTCATGATTTCAAGAGCTATAACCCATGATTTTTGGCCATTTTGATCATTTCGACCAATTCGCAAATAATTCAGCTAAGACCAAAAGTCACGATTTCATGAGCTAAACCCACAAATTTTGACCATTTTCAATTGTTTCAACACATTTGGAAATAATTTTGCAGAGTTTAAAGTTCAGGATTTCATGAGCTATAGCTCATGATTTTTGTTACATTTCTAGTCATATGGACCCATTGTGAAATAATTTTACAGAGGGAAAAATTCATAATTTTGCTACCTACCACCCATGTTCTTTTTTACCATTTTTAGTCATTTCGACCCATTAGCAAATAATTTTGTGGAGGCCAAAATTCATGATTTCATGCGCCACAACCCACGATTTTTGCCATTTTAGTCATTTCGACTGTTGGCAAATAATTTGGTGGAACCAAAATTCACGATTTCATAGGCTACAACCAATATTTTTGGCCATTTTTAGTAATTTTAACTGTTGGCAAATTATTTTGCAGAGGCCAAAATCACAATGTCATGAGCTATAACCCACGATTTTTAGCCTTTTTCGTCATTTGAACTTGTTGGCAAATAATTTTGTGGATGCCAAAATTCACGACTTCATGGGTGATAACCCATGCTGTTTGGCCATTTTTAGTCATTTGAACCTATTAGCAAATAGTTTTGTAATGGCCAAAATTCACGATTTCATGAGCTATAACCTACGATTTTTGGTCATTTTAAGTAGTTTTTGCCCATTGGTAAATAATTTCGCGAAAGCTAAAATTCATGATTCTAAGAGTTATAACCTATTATTTTCAGCCATTTTTGCTCGTTTAGACCCATTGGAAAATAAGTCCGCTAAGACCAAAATTCTCGATTTTAGTAGCTATAACCTAATATTTTCGGCTATTTTTAGACGTTTCGATACATTTGAAAATATTTTTGTGGAGGCCAAAAATTACGATTTCATGAGCTATAACCAATAATTTTTGACTATTTTTATTAATTTTGACCTGTTGGCAAATTATTTTGCAGAGGCCAAAAATCACAATGTCATGAGCTATAGCCCATGATTTTTGGCCATTTGTAGTCATTTAGACCCATTGGCAAATAATTTTGTAAAGACTAAATTTTATGATTTCATGAGCTATAACCTATCATTTTTTTACCATTTTAAGTAGTTTTTTCCCATTGGCAAATAATTTTGCGGATGCTAAAATTCATGATTTCAAGAGCTATAACCTATGATTTTTGGCCATTTTGCTAGTTTCGACCCATTGGCAAATAATTTCATAAAGACCAAAATTCTCAATTTCATGAGTCAGAACTCACAATTTTTGGCCATTTTTAATCGTTTCGAACCATTTGAAAATAATTTTGTAGAGTCTAAAATTCATAATTTGATTAGCTATAGCCCATGACTTTTTTACAATTTTAGTCATTTCGACCCATTGGCAAATAATTTCACGAAGGCCAAAATTCATGATTTCGTGGGCTACAACCCTTATTTTTTGGGGCAATTTTTATTCATTTCGACCCATTGGCAAATGATTTCGCAAATGCCAAAATTCACGATTTCCTGAGCTATAACCCACGATTTTTAGCCTTTTTCGTCATTTGAACTTGTTGGCAAATAATTTTGCTGAGACCAAAATTCATGATTTCGTGAGCTATAACCCACGATTTTTGGCCATTTTTAGTAATTTTGATCCGTTGAAAATAATTTTGCGGAGGCCAAAACTCACTATTTCAGGAGCTATAACCCATGATTTTTGACCATTTTTAGTAATTTTGACCCGTTGTTAAATAATTTTGTCGTGGCTAAAATTCACGATTTCGTGAGGTATAGCCAATGATTTTTGATAATTTTTAGTAATTTTGACCTGTTGGCAAATAATTTCATGGTGACTAAAATTCACAATGTCATGAGCTATAACCCATGATTTTTGGCTATTTTAAGTAGTTTTTGCCCATTGGTAAATAATTTCGTGGAGGCTAAAATTCATGATTTCAAGAGCTATAACCTATGATTTTTGGCCATTTTGCTAGTTTCGACCCATTGACAAATAATTCACTGAGACCAAAATTCTGAATTTTGTGAGCTATAACCTAATATTTTTGGCCTATTTTAGTCGTTTCGACCAATTTGGAAATAATTTTGTGGTGGCGAAAATTCACGATATTGTGAGCTATAAACCACGATTTTTAGTCATTTCAAGTAATTTTGACACATTGCCAAATAATTTCGTGGAGGCAAAAATTCCCCATGTCATGAGATAGAACCCATGATTTTTGGGCAGTTGTAGTCATTTCGACCCATTGCCAAATAATTTCATAAAGACCAAAATTCATGATTTCATGAGCTATACCCATGATTTTTGGCTATTTTAAGAAGTTTTTGTGCATTGGCAAATAATTGTGCGGATGCTAAAATTCTCAATTTAAAGAGCTACAACCTATGATTTTGGCCATTTTTGCTAGTTTCGACCCATTGACAAATAATTCCGCTGAGACCAAAATTAATAATTTTCTGTGCTATAACGCATGATTTTTGGCCATTTTTAGACTTTTTGACCCATTTGAAAATTCAAAATTTCATTAGCTATAACTCATGATTTTTAAAAAAAAATTTACTCGTTTTGACCCATTAGCAAATAATTTCACGGAGGCCAAAATTCACGATTTCTTAGGCTACAACCCATATTTTTAAAGAAAATTTTGGTCATTTCGACCCGTTGGCAAATAATTTCACAAATGACAAAATTCACGATTACGTGAGCTATAATCCACGATTTTTACCTTTTGTAAGTCATCTGAACGCGTTGGCAAATAATTCAGCTGAGAACAAAATTCAAGATTTCGTGAGCTATAACCCACGATTTTTAGCCATTTTTAGTAATTTTGACATGTTGGTAAATAATTTCGCAGAGGCTAAAATTCACAATTTCACGAGCTATAACTCATGATTTTTGGCCATTTTAGACTTTTTGACCCATTTGAAAATTCAAAATTTCATTAGCTATAACTCATGATTTTTAAAAAAATTTACTCGTTTTGACCCATTAGCAAATAATTTCACGGAGGCCAAAATTCACGATTTCTTAGGCTACAACCCATATTTTAAAGAAAATTTTGGTCATTTCGACCGTTGGCAAATAATTCAGCTGAGAACAAAATTCAAGATTTCGTGAGCTATAACCCACGATTTTTAGCCATTTTTAGTAATTTTGACATGTTGGTAAATAATTTCGCAGAGGCTAAAATTCATGATTTTATGAGCTATAACTTATGATTTTTGACTATTTTTAGTAATTTTAACCTGTTGAAAAATAAATTCACGGAGGCTAAAATTCATGATTTCGTGAGTTATAACTCATGATTTTTGGCCATCTTTAGTAATTTTGACCAGTTTGCAAATAATTTCGTGAAGGCCAAAATTCATGATGTCATAAACTATTACCCATATTTTTTGGCCATTTGTAGTCGTTTCGTCCCATTGGCAAATATTTTCGTAAAGGTCAAAATTCACAATTTCACGAGCTATAACTCACGATTTTTGGCCATTTTAATTAGTTTTTGCCCATTGGCAAATAATTTTGACGATGCTAAAATTCACGAATCCAAGAGCTATAACCTATGATCTTTGGCCATTTCCGTTCGTTTCGACTCATTGGCAAATAATTCCGCTCATACCAAAATGCTCAATTTCGTGAGCTGTAACCAATTATTTTTGGTTATTTTTAGTCGTTTCGACCTATTGAAAAATATTTTTGTGGAGTCTAAAATTCATAATTTCATTAGCTATAGCCCATGAATTTTTTTGGTATTTTTAGTCATTTCGACCAATTGGCAAATAATTTTGCACAGGCCAAAAAATTCACGATTTCATATGGCTACAACCCATATTTTTTTGGCAACTTTTAGTCATTTCGACCCGTTGGCAAATAATTTCGCAAATATAAAATTTCATGACTTCATGAGCTATAACCCATGATTTTTGGTCTTTTTAGTCATTTGAACCTGTTGGCAAATAATTTCACTGAGACCAAAAATTCTTGATTTCGTGAGCTATAACCCACGATTTTTGGCCATTTTTATTAATTGTGACCCATTGAAAAATAATTTTGTGCAGACCAAAATTCACGATTTCATGAGCTAATCCACAAATTTTTGTCATTTATACTAATACTTACTCATTGACAAATAATTTTGTTGTGGCCAAAATTCACGATCTCGTGAGCTATAACGCACGATTTTTGGCTATTTTTAGTAATTTCGACCCGTTGGCAAATAATTTTGCGGCGGCAAAAATTCACAATGTCATGAGGTATATCCCATGATTTTTTGCCATACTAAGTAATTTTTTCTTATTGGTAAATAATTACGCGGAGGCTAAAATTCACGATTTCAAGAGCTATAACGTATGATTTTTGGCAATTTTAGTTCGTTTAGACCCATTGGCAAATAATTCCGTAACGGCTAAAATTCATGATTTCATGATCTATAACCCATGATTTTTGGCCACTTATAGTCATTACGACCCATTGATAGATAATTTCATAAACGCTAAAATTCACGATTTCTTGAGTTACAACCCACGATTTTTGGCCATTTTAAGTTATTTTTGCCCTGTGGCAAATAATTTTGTGGAGGTTAAAATTCATATTTTTAAGAGTGATAACCCATGATGTTTGGCTATTTTTGCTCATTTTGACCCAGGCAAATAATTTCGCTGAGACCGAAATTCATGATTTCAAGAGCGATAACCCACGAATTCGTGGGCTACAACCCATTTTTTGGGGCAATTTTTAGTTCTATAACTTATGATTTTTGGCCATTTTAGTTTGTTTAGACCCATTGACAAATAATTTCGCTGAGACCAAAATTCTGGATTTCGTGAGCACCCAATATTTTTGGCCATTTTTAGTCGTTTCGACCCATTTGGAAATAATTTTGTGGTGGCGAAAATTCACGATTTCCTGAGCTATAACCCACGATTTTTAGCCTTTTTTTAGTAATTTTGACCCGTTGCCAAATAATTTCATGGAGGCTAAAGTTCAAGATGTGATGAGCTATAGCTCATGATTTTTGGCCAGTTGTAGTCATTTCGATCCATTGGCAAATAATTTTGTTGAGGCCAAAATTCACTATTTCATGAGTTATAACCCATAATTTTTGGCCATTTTATGTTGTTTTTGCCCATTGGTAAATAATTTCGCAAATGCTAAAATTTATAATTTCAAGAACTATAACCTATGGTTTTTGGCTATTTAAATTCCTCAATTTAGTGAGTTGCGACACATGATTTTTGACCATTTTTTAGTCATTTTGACCCATTTAAAAATAAATTTTTAGAGTCTAAAATTCATAATTTCATTAGTTATAGCCCATGATTTTTTTTACATATTTAGTCATTTCGACCCATTGGCAAATAATTCCACGGAGGTCAAAATTCATCATTTCGTGGGCTACAACCCATATTTTTTTAGCAATTTTTAGTCAATTCGACCCGTTAGCAAATAGTTTCTCAAATGCCAAAATTCATGATTTCGTGAGTTATAACCCATGATTTTTGGCCTTTTTAGTGCTTTGAACCTGTAGGGAAATAATTTCTCTGAGACTAAAATTCATAATTTCGTGAGCTATAACCCATGCTTTTTGGTCAATTTTTGTAATTTTGACCCGTTGGCAAATAATTTTGTAGAGGCGAAAATTCATAATTTTATGAGCTACAACCCATGATTTTTGGCCATTTTTAGTAATTTTGACCCGTTGGCAAATAATTTCGTGGAGGCCAAAATTCACGATTTCGTGAGCTATAACCAACGATTTTCGGCCATTTTTTGTAATTTCGACCCGTTAGCAAATAATTTCATGGAGGCCAAAATTCATGATGTATTGAGCTATAACCTATGATTTTTGGCCATCTATAGTCGTTTAGACCCATTGGCAAATAATTTCGTAAAGGTCAAAATTCATGATTTCCTTAGTTACAACCCAAGATTTTTGGCCATTTTAAGTAGTTTTCACCCATTGGCAAATAATTTTATGGAGGTTAAAATTTATGATTTTAAGAGCGATAACCCATGATTTTTAGCCATTTTTGCTCATTTTAGCCCAGGCAAATAATTCCGTTGAGATCAAAATTCATGATATCAAAAGCGATAACCCACAATTTTGTGGGCTACAACCCTTTTTTCGGCAATTTTTAGTCATTCTGACCCGTTGGCAAATAATTTCACAAATGACAAAATTCACGATTTTGTGAGCTAAGTTTTGGTCTTTTTTAAGTCATTTGAACCCGTTGGAAATAATTTCGTTGAGACCAAAATTCATGATTTCGTGGGCTATAACTCACGATTTTTAGCCATTTTTAGTAATTTTGACCCGTTGGAAAATTATTTCACGGAGGCCAAAATTCGATTTTGTGAGCTAAGTTTTGGTCTTTTAAGTCATTTGAACCCGTTGGAAATAATTTCGTTGAGACCAAAATTCATGATTTCGTGGGCTATAACTCACGATTTTTAGCCATTTTTAGTAATTTTGACCCGTTGGAAAATTATTTCACGGAGGCCAAAATTCACGATTTTGTGAGCTATAACCCATGAGTTTTTACTATTTTTAGTATTTTCGATAAATAATTTCACGGAGGCCAAAATTCATGATGTCATGAGCCATTACCCACGATTTTTGGCCATTTGTGGTCGTTTTGACCCATTGGCAAATAATTTACTAAATGTCAAAATTCACGAGTTCACAAGTTATTACCCACGATTTTTTAGCCATTTTAATTACTTTTTCCCCATTGGCAAATAATTTTGAGGATACTAAAATTCACGATTTTATGAGCTATAACCTATGATCTTTGGCTATTTTCGGTTGTTTCGACTCATTGGCAAATAATTCCGCTCATACCAAAATTCTTACATTCGTGAGCTGTAACCAATAATTTTTGGTCATTTTTAGTCATTTCAACCTAATTGAAAATATTTTTGTGGAGTCTAAAATTTATAATTTCATTTGCTATAGCCCATGATTTTTTAAAAAGTTTTAGTCATTTCGACCCATTGGCAAATAATTTTGCGCAGGCCAAAATTCATGATTTCATGGCCTACAACCCATATTTGTTTGGTAATTTTTAGTCACTTAAACTCGTTGGCAAATAATTTCACAAATGCAAAAATTCATGACTTCGTGATCGATAACCCACGATTTTTGGCCTTTTAGTCATTTGAACCCGTTGGAAATAATTTCGTTGAGACCAAAATTCATGATTTCGTGGGCTATAACTCACGATTTTTAGCCATTTTAGTAATTTTGACCCGTTGGAAAATTATTTCACGGAGGCCAAAATTCACGATTTTGTGAGCTATAACCCATGAGTTTTACTATTTTAGTATTTTCGATAAATAATTTCACGGAGGCCAAAATTCATGATGTCATGAGCTATAACCCGATTTTTGGCCATTTGTGGTCGTTTTGACCCATTGGCAAATAATTTACTAAATGTCAAAATTCACGAGTTCACAAGTTATTACCCACGATTTTTAGCCATTTTAATTACTTTTTCCCCATTGGCAAATAATTTTGAGGATACTAAAATTCACGATTTTATGAGCTATAACCTATGATTTTTGGCCATTTGTGGTCGTTTTGACCCATTGGCAAATAATTCGCTCATACCAAAATTCTTACATTCGTGAGTCAGAACCAATAATTTTTGGTCATTTTAGTCATTTCGACCCATTGGCAAATATTTTCGTAGATGCTAAAATTCATGATTTTATGAGCTACAACCCATGATTTTTGGCCATTTTAGTAATTTTAACCCGTTGGCAAATAATTTCGCGCAGGCCAAAATTCATGATTTCATGGCCTACAACCCATATTTGTTTGGTAATTTTTAGTCACTTAAACTCGTTGGCAAATAATTTCACAAATGCAAAAATTCATGACTTCGTGATCGATAACCCACGATTTTTGGCCTTTTTAGTCATTTGAACCTGTTGGCAAACAATTTTTGGCCATTTTTATTAATTTTGACCCGTTATAAAATAATTTAGCGCAGACCAAAATTCACGATTTTGTGAGCTACAATCCATGATTTTTGGCCATTTTAGTAATTTTGACCCATTAGCAAATAATTTCACGGAGGCCAAAATTCATGATTTCAATAGCTATAACCTATGATTTTTGGCCATTTGTAGTCGTTTTGACCCATTTGAAAATAATTTTGTGGAGGCCAAAATTCATGATTTCAATAGCTATAACCTATGATTTTTGGCCATTTTAGTAATTTTGACCCATTAGCAAATAATTTCACGGAGGCCAAAATTCACAATTTCATGGGCTACAACCCATATTTTTGGCAATTTTAGTCATTTTGACCCGTTGGCAAATAATTTCATAAATGTCAAAATTCACGATTTCGTGAGCTATAACCCATGATTTTTGGCCTTTTTAGTCATTTTGACCCGTTGGCAAATAATTTGTGAGCTATAACCCACAATTTTTGGCCATTTTAGTAATTTTGACCCATTAGCAAATAATTTCGTGAAGGCCAAAATTCACAATTTTGTGAGCTACAATCCATGATTTTTGGCCATTTTAGTCATTTCGACCCATTGGCAAATAATTTCATGGTGGCCAAAATTCATAATCTCGTGAGCTACAACCCATGATTTTTGACTATTTTTTGTAATTTCAACCTGTTAGCAAATAATTTCGTGGTGGCCAAAATTCACGATGTCATGAGCTATACTAATGATTTTTAGCCATTTTAAGTAGTTTTTGCCATTTAAAGTAATTTTTGCCCATTGGTAAATAATTTCAAGTAGGCTAAAATTCACGATTTTTAGCTATTTTTAGTAATTTTGACCCGTTGCCAAATAATTTTGTGGAGGCCAAAATTCATGATGTGATGAGCTATAGCCCGTGATTTTTGACCAATTGTTGTTATTTCGATCCACTAGCAAATAATTTCATTAATGCCAAAATTCATAATTTCTTGAGTTATAACCCATAATTTTTTGCCATTTTAAGTAGTTTTTGCCCATTAGGAAATAATTTTGCAGATGCTAAAATTCATGATTTCAATAGCTATAACCTATGATTTTTGGCCATTTCCCCTCGCTTTGACCCATTGGTAAATAATTTCGCTGAGACCAAATTCCTCAATTTAGTGAGCTGCGACCCACGATTTTAGGCTATTTTTTAGTCGTTTTGACCCATTTGAAAATAATTTTGTGGAGTATAAAATTCATAATTTTGTTAGTTATAGCCCATGATTTTTTTAACATTTTTATTCATTTCGACCTATTGGCAAATAATTCCACGGAGGTCAAAATTCACGATTTCATCGGCTATAACCCATATTTTTTGGCAATTTTTAGTCATTTCAACCCTTTAGCAAATAATTTTGCAAATGCCAAAATTTCATAATTTCGTGAGCTTTAACCCATAATTTTTATCCTTTTTTAGTCATTTGAACCCGTTGCAATTCTTTGAGACCAAAATTCATAATTTTGTGAGCTATAACCCATAATTTTTTGGCCATTTTTAGTAATTTTGACCCGTTGGCAAATATTTTCGTAGAGGCCAAAACTTACGATTTTATGAGCTACAACCCATGATTTTAGGTTATTTTTAGTAATTTTAACCCGTTGGCGAATAATTTCGTGGAGGCCAAAATTCACGATTTCGTGAGCTATATAACCCACGATTTTTGGCCATTTTTAGTAATTTTGACCCATTAGCAAATAATTTCACGGAGGCTAAAATTCTTGTTGTCATGATCTATATCCCACGATTTTTGACCATTTGTAATCGTTTAGACCCATTGGCAAATAATTTTTTAAAGGTCAAATTTTAAGATTTTACGAGCTATAAACTACGATTTTTGGCCATTTTAAATAGTTTTTGCCCATTGGCAGATATTTTCGTAGATGCTAAAATTTATTATTTCAAGAGCTGTAACCTATGACTTTTGGCTATTTTAGTCATTTCGACCAGCTAACAAATAATTTCGTGAAGGCCAAAATTCACAATTTTGTGAGCTGTCCCCTATGATTTTTGGCCATTTTTTAGCCTTTTCAACCCATTTGAAAATAATTTTGCAGAGTCTAAAATTCATAATTTTATTAGCTATAGCCCATGATTTTTGACCATTTTTAGTCATTTCGACCCATTGGCAAATAATTTTGTGGAGGCCAAAATTCACGATTTCATGAGCTATAACCCATGATTTTTGGCCATTTTAGTCATTTCGACCCATTGGCAAATAATTTCGTGAAGGCCAAAATTCATGATTTCATGAGCTATAACCCACAATTTTTGGCCATTTTAGTAATTTTGACCCGTTGGCAAATAATTTTGTGGAGGCCAAAATTCACAATTTTGTGAGCTATAACCCACAATTTTTGGCCATTTTAGTAATTTTGACCCGTTGGCAAATAATTTTGTGGAGGCCAAAATTCACGATTTTATGAGCTACAACCCATGATTTTTGGCCATTTTAGTAATTTTGACCCGTTGGCAAATAATTTTGTGGAGGCCAAAATTCATGATTTTATGAGCTATAACCCATGATTTTTGGCCATTTTAGTCATTTTGACCCATTAGCAAATAATTTCATGAAGGCCAAAATTCACGATTTTATGAGCTATAACCCATGATTTTTGGCCATTTTAGTAATTTTGACCCGTTGGCAAATAATTTCATGAAGGCCAAAATTCATGATTCCATGAGCTATAGCCTATGATTTTTGGCCATTTTTTAGCCTTTTCAACCCATTTGAAAATAATTTTGCAGAGTCTAAAATTCATAATTTTATTAGCTATAACCCATGATTTTTGACCATTTTTAGTCATTTCGACCCATTGGCAAATAATTTCATGAAGGCCAAAATTCACAATTTCATGGGCTACAACTAATATTTGTTTTGGTTATTTTTAGTCATTTCGACCCGTTGGTAAATAATTTCACAAATATCAAGATTCACAATTTTGTGAGCTACAATCCATGATTTTTTGGGCTTTTTTAGTCATTTGAACGCATTGGAAAATAATTCTATGAAGACCAAAATTTATGATTTCGTAAGCTATATAACCCACAATTTTTGGCCATTTTTAATAATTTTGACTCGTCTGTAGATTATTTCACGGAGGGCAAAATTCATGATTCCATGAGCTATAGCCTATGATTTTTGGCCATTTGTAGTCATTTCGACCCATTGGCAAATAATTTCATGAAGGCCAAAATTCACGATTTTTTGCCATTTTAAGTAGTTTTTGCCCATTAGCAAATAATTTTGCAAAGGTGAAAATTCAAGATTTCAACAGATAGAACCAATGATTTTTGGTCGTATTTGCTTGTTTGGCCTATTGGCAAATAATTTCACTGAGACCAAAATTCACGATTCGGCGAGCTATAACCAAGATTTTTGGCCATTTTTTAGTTGTTTTGACTGACCCATTTGGAAATACTTTTTGTGGAGTCCAAAATTCATGATTTTATGAGCTGTAGCCCATTTTTTTTATATTTTTAGACATTTCTACCTATTAGTAAATAATTTCGCGGAGGTAAAAATTCACAATTTCATGGGCTACAACCCATTTTTGGCAATTATTAGTCATTTCGACCCGCTAACAAATAATTTCGTGAAGGCCAAAATTCACAATTTTATGAGCTATAAACCCATGATTTTTGGCCTTTTTTAGTCATTTCGACCCATTGGCAAATAACTTTAAGGAGGCAAAAATTCACAGTTTTATGATCTATAACCCACGATTTTTTGCCATTTATAGTCGTTACGACCCATTGACAAATAATTTCATAAATGTCAAAATTTACGATTTGATCCTAGCCTTTTTTGCTCATTTTGACCCTGGCAAAGAATTCCGTTGAGACCAAAATTCATGATTTTATGAGCTATAACCCATAATTTCTGGCCATTTTTAGTCGCTTCGACCCATTTGAAAATAATTTTGCAAAGTAAAAAATTCACGATTTTATGAGTTTATAACCCATGGTTTTTTTCTATTTTTAGTCATTTCGAGCTGTTGGCAAATAATTTGGCGGATGACAAATTTCTCGATTTCGGGGCTACAACTAATATTTGTTTTGGTTATTTTTAGTCATTTTGACTTGTTGACAAAAATTGTAGGTTGTAGCTCGTGAAATCATGAATTTCATACTTCACAAAATTATTTGCCATATAGTGAAAATGAACAAAAATAAACAAAAATTATGGGTTATAGCTCATAAAATCGTGAATTTTGAACACTAGAAAATTATTTACCATGGGTCAAAACGAACAAGAATGCACAAAAATTGTGGGTTTAGTTCATGAAATCTAGAATTTTAAACTCCATAAAATTATTTACTATTTGGTTGAAACAAACTAAAAATTTAAAAATTATGTGTTAGAGCTTTTGAAATCATGAATTTTAAACTCAGTAAAATTATTTTCTATTGGTTCTAAATGTATGAAAATAAACAAAAATTATGGGTTATAACTCATGAAATTTTGAATTTTGAACTGCACAAAATTATTTGCCTTTGGATTGAACTGAATGATAAATTAAAACATCCCGGATTATAGCTCATGAAGTTATAAATTTTAAACTTTAAAAATTATTTTCCATTAGGTCGAAACAAATAAAAAATTTAAAAATCATGGGTTACAGCTTAAAATTGTGAATTTTGAACTTCATAAAATTATTAGCCATTAGAACGAAACAAATGAAAAAATTTAAAAATCATGGATAATTTCTCTTGAAATCATGAATTTTGAACTCCGTGAAATAATTTTTCATTAAGTCAAATGAACAAAATGGATAGAAATCATTTGTTATAGCTAATATAATCATAGGTTATAGCACATAGAATTATGAAATTTAAACTCTACAAAATTATTTTCCATTGGATTAAAACAAACAAAAATTAAAACATCATGAATTATTGTTCATGAAATTGTGAAGTTTGAACTCCAAAAATTATTTTCCATTGGGTCAAAATGAATGAAAAATAAACCATCGGCTATAGCTCTTGAAATCATGAAATTTAAAACTCCATAAAATTATTTTTTATTGGATCAAAATGAATGAGAAAGTGCAAAAATGTGGGTTATAGCTCATGAAATCAAGACTTTGAACTCTAAAAATTATTTTCCATTAGATCCAAATGAACAAAAAATTCAAAAGTCGTTAAATTGTGAACTCCACAAAAGTAATTACCATTGGATCAACATGAACAAAAACATTCTAAATCGTGGGTTATATGTCATTAAATTGTGAATTTTAAACTCCACAAAATTATTTTTCACTAGGTCAAAATGATAAAAAAGGACAAAACCGGTTCATATAGCTCATAAAATCATAAATTTTGAACTCTAAAGGTTATTGTCATTCAATAAAATGAACAAAATTAGACAAAATTATTTTGCTATTAGGTTGAAATGAATGAAATTGGACAAAAATTATGTGTTATAACTCATGAAATTATGAATTTTAACTCTGAAAACCTATTTGTCATGGGATCAAAATGAACAAAATGGAAAAAAATCATGAGTTATAGTTCATGAAATTGTGAATTTAAAATTTCGTAAAATTTATCCGCTATATAGTCAAAATGAAAAAAATGGACAGACATCATTGGTTATAGCTCATGAAATGTGAATATTGAACTTTGCAAAATTTTTACCATTGGGTCAAAATGAGCGAAAATGCACAAAAATTGTGGGTTATAGCTCATGAAATTGTGAATTTTGAACTCCATAAATTTTTTATTGAATCAAAACAAATGAAAATGCACAAAATTACGAATTATAGCACATAAAATTTTAAATATACAAAATTAATTTCCTCTGGTCAAAACAAACAAAAATTCAAAAATAGTGAGGGTTATAGCTCATGAAATTGTGAGTTATAATTCATGAAATTATGAATTTTAAAACTATTAACCATTGGAATGGAACAAGTGGAAAAATTAAAAATCATGGATAAAATTTCATGAAATCATGAATTTTAAACTCCATAAAATCCATCGGATAAAAATGAAAAAAAATGCACAAAATGTTCATGAAATAGTGTATTTTGAACTCCACATAATTTTGTCATTACGTTAAAACAAATTAAAATAATTTAAAAATCATGGGTTATAGCTCATTAAAGCGTGAATTTTGAACTTCATAAAACTATTTTCCATTGGGTCAAAATGAATAAAATTGGACAAAAATTATGGGTTATAGCTCATGAAATCGTGAATTTTAAACTCTGTAAAATTATTTTCCATTAGGTCGAAACAAATGAAAAATTTCAATAATTATAAGTTATAGCTCACAAAATCGTGAATTTTGAACTACGTAAAATTATTATTCATTTGGTCGAAATAAATAAAAATTAATTTAAAGTCGTTGGTTATAGCTCATGAATTCATGAATTTTAAACTCTAAAAGTTATTTACTATTGGATCAAAATGAATAAAATTGGACAAAAATTATGAGTTATAGCTCATAAAATTGTGGGTTATACTAACAAAATTGCGAATTTGGAACTACATAAAATTACTTGCTATTGGGTCAAAACAAACCAAAAATTAAAAATTATGGTTCTAGCTCTTGAAATATTGAATTTTGAACTCAGTAAAATAATTTTCTATTAGGTGACAAAGAAACAAATGCTCAAAATTTATGGATTATAGCTCATAAAATCAGGGATTATAACTCAAAATCATAAATTTTGAACTCTACCAAATTATTTGGCATTGGGTCAATACAAATGAAAAAATTTATAAATTATGGGTTATAGCTCATGCAATCGTGAATTTTAAACTCTGTAAAATTATTTTCTATTAGGTCAAAATAATTGAAAACACACAAAAATTATGGGATATAGCTCATGAAATTGTGAATTTTAAACTCCTCAAATATATCGCCATTGGGACAAAACAAATGATAAAATTTAATAAATTGTTGCTTATAGTTCATAAAATCCGAATTCGAACTCCATTAAACTATTTCCGTTGGGTTGAAATGAATAAAAATGGATAAGAATTATTAGTTATAACTCATAAAATCGTGGATTATAGCCCATAAAATCATGAATTTTGAACTCCACAAAATTATTTGCCATTGGGTAAAAATAAACAAAATAATTTAAAAATCTTAGATTATAGCTCATGAAATCGTGAATTTTAAACTCCATAAAATTATTTTCCATTGGGTCAAAATGAGCGAAAATGCACAAAAATAATGGAATATGACTCATGAAGTTGTAAATTTTGAAATTAACAAAACTATTTACCATTGAATCGAAACGAATGAACAAAATAAAAATTATCGATTATAGCTCATGAAATCGTGAATTTTGAACATCGCAAAAATATTTTCCATTAGGTCGAAACAAATAAAAAATTCAAAAGTCATGGGCTGTAGTGCATTAAATCATGAATTTTAAACTCCGTAAAGTTATTTTCCATTGGGTCAAAATGAATGATATTGGACAAAAATTATATGCTTTAGCTTATTAAATCATTAAGTTTAAACTCTAAAAATTATTTTATTGGATCGAAATGAATGAAATTGGACAAAAATATGATTTATAGCTCATAAAATCATGGGTTATATCTCATGAAATCGTGAATGTTGAACTCCTAAAATTATTTTTCATTGGGTCGAAATGATGAAAAATGGACAAAAATTATTGGTTATAATTCATAAAATCTTAAATTTTAACTGTGAAAAATCATTTACCATTAGATCGAAACGAATGAATTGGACAAAAATTATTTGCTATTAAATTAAAATGAACTAAATTGACAAAAATCCTTTATTATAACTCATGAAATCATGAATTTTAAATTCTTAAAATTATTTGGTATGGGTTCAAAATGATAAAAAAATGGATAAAAATCACGGGTTATAATTCATAAAATCGTGAGCGTTAAATTTTACAAATTTATTTGCCACATAGTCAAAATAAACAAAAATCGATAAAAATCATGGGTTATAGCTCATGAAATCACAATTTTGAACTCTACAAAAATATTTTACATTGGATTAAAATAAACAAAAATGCAAAATTATTATGGGTTATAGCTCATAAAATCAAGAATTTTAAACTCAACAAAATTATTTGCCATTGGGTGAAACAAATAAAAACTTCAAAAATTATGGGTTATAGCTCTTGAAATCATGAATTTTGAACTCTCTAAAAATTATTTTTCACTGGTTCTAAAAGAACAAAATGTACAAAAATCGTGGGTTATAGCTCATGATATTTTGAATTAAACTTTGCAAAATTATTTGCCGTTGGATTAATGATAAATTAAAAATCCTGGATTATAGATTATAAAAGTATGAATTTTAAACTCCATAAAATTATTTGCCATTAGATTGAAACAAGTAAAAATAAATACAAATGGAGTAAAATCATAGTTTATAACTAATAAAATTGTGTGGTTAAAATCCTTAATTTTAAAATCCCCAAAATTAATTTTCATTGGATCTAATCAAACAAACAAACTTCAAATATCATGAATTATAGCTCTTGAAATTAGGAATGTAAAAATTATTTACCATTTGGTCAAAATGAATAAAAAATTCAAAAATCATTTGCTATAGTTCATAAAATCATGAATTTTGAACTCCATAAAATTATTTGCAAAAATTCAAAAATCATGGGTTATAGCTAATGAAATTGTGAATTTTAACTCTATAAAATTATTTTTATTGGATCTAAATGAACAAAAATGCACAAAAATCATGAGTTCCAGCTCATAAAATTGAGAATTTTAAACTCCACAATCATTTGCCATTGTATCAAAACAAACAAAACAAATCCAAAGCTGTGGGTTATCGGTCATGAAATTGTGAATTTTAAATGCCACAAACTTATTTGCTAGTGGGTCAAAACAAATAAAATTTTTAAAGTCATGGGTTATAGCTCATGAAATCATGAAGTTTGAACTCTGAAAAATTATTTGCTAGTCGATCGAAACTAGACAAAAATTATTTTCTATTAGGTTGAAACTAATAAAATTCAACAAAAATCATGTATTATAACTCAGGAAATCATTAATTTTGAAATGTAAAATTTTTTGTCATGGGATCGATATGAATAAAAATGGATAAAATATCATGGTTATAGCTCTTGAAATCATAAATTTTAAATTCTATAAAATTATTTTCCATTGCTTTTAAATGAATGAAAATATTTGCCTTTGGATCTAAACGAATGAAAAATTATGGATTATAACTCATAAAATTATTAATATTAAACTCTACAAAATTATTTGTCATTTGTTCAAAACAAACAAAACAAATTCAAAAATCATGGGTTATAGCTCTTGAAATTGTGAATTTTGAACTCCACGAATTATCCGCCATAATGTCAAAATGAAAAAAATGGACAAACATCGTGGGTTATAGTTCATAAAATTGTGAATATTAAACTCTACAAAATTATTTACTATTCAGTCAAGGCGAACAAAAATACACAAATATCGTGGGTTATAGCTCATAAAATAGTGAATTTTAAACTCCAAAAATTTTTATTAGGTCAAAATGAATGAAAATGCACCAAAATTATATATTATAGCTTATAAAATTTTGAATTTTGACTCTACAAAATTAATTTTCTTTAGGTCAAACAAATAAAAATTTTAAAAATGGTGAGTTATAGCTCATGAAATCGTGGGTTATAGCTCATGAAATCGTGAATTTTGAACTCCACAACGTTATTTGCCATTGCATCGAAACAAACAAAAAAAATTCAAAAATCATGGATAATAAGTCATGAAATCGTGAATTTGAACTACGTAAAATTAGTTTCCATCGGGTCGAAAAGAATGAAATGCACAAAAAGCGTGGGATTTAGCTCATGAAATTGGGAATTATAAACTCCAAAAGTTATTTGCCATTTGGCCGAAACAAATGAGAAAATAAAAAATTATTGGTTGTAGCTCATGAAATCGTGAATTTTAAAGTCCATAAAATTATTTTCTATTGAGTCAAAATAAACAAAAATGTAGAAAAATCATGGGTTATAGCTCATGCAATCATGAATTTTGGACATCGTAAAATTATCTTCCCTTGAACCAGAATGAACAAAAATGGACAAAAACCATGGGTTAGCTTATTAAATTATGAATTTGAATCTCTAAAAATTATTTGGCATTGGGTCAAAACAAACAAAAATTACAAAAATCGTGGGTTATTGCTCCTAAAATCGTGAATTTAACTCTGTAAAATTGTTTTATTGCATCAAAATGATACAAAACAAATAAAAATCATTAGTTATAGCTCATAAAGTTGTGAATTTTTAATCAAAAAATTATTTATTATTGGCTCGAACCAAATAAAAGTATACAAAAATTATTTGCTATTAGGTTGAAACTAAAAAATGGGACAAAAATAGTGTTTATAACTCATGAAATCATGAATTTTGAACTTTAAAAATTATTTATTGTTGGCTTGAAACGAACTAAATTATACAAAAATTATTTGCTATTAGGTTGAAACGGACAAAAGTGGACAAAAATCGTGTATCATAGCTCATGAAATCATGAATTTTGAAATCTGAAAAATTATTTGCCATGTGACCAAAATGAACAAAAATAGACAAAATTGTAGGTTATAGCTCGTAAAATCGTGAATTTTATACTTCACAAAATTATTGCCATCTAGTAAAAATGAAAAAAATGGAAAAATTTTAATTCTTTTTACCATGGGGTCAAAATGAACAAAATGCACAAAATTATCAATTATATAGCTCATGAAATAGAGAATTTTAAACTCTACAAAATTATTTACTATTGAGTTGAAACAAACTAAAATTTTTTAAATTATGTGTTATAGCTCTTGAAATCATGAATTTTGAACTCCATAAAATTCTTTTCCACTGGTTCTAAATGATGAGTTATAGCTCATGAAATTTTCAATTATGAATTGAAAAATAATATTCATCTTTGGATCAAAATAAATGACAAACTAAATAATTATGGATTATAACTCATGAAATTATGAATTTTAAACTCCAAAAACTATTTGCCATTGGGTCGAAAGAAACAAGAAAATTAAAAATCGTGTGTTATAGCTCATGAAATTGTGAAATTTGAAAATTATTAGCCATTGGATCGAAACAATTGAAAAAATTCAAAAATTATGTATAAAATAGCACATGAAATCGTGAATTTAAAATCCATAAAATAATTTTTCATTTGGTCAAACGTGAAAACTGGATAAAAATTGTTGGTTATAGCTCATATACTTGTGGGTTATAGTACATAAAATCATGAATTTTAAACTCCACAAAATTATTTACCATTGGATCAAAACAAACAAAAAATTATGAATTTATTTATAGCTCTTAAAATTATTTGTCATTGGTCAAAATGAACAAAAACCATCGGTTATACCTCTAGAAATTCTGAATTTTGGACACGAGAAAATTAGTTTTTCAATTGGGTTGAAAAGAATTAAAATGCACAAACAAAGATGGGTTATAGCTCATGAAATCATGAATTTTAAATTCCACAAAATTATTTACCATAAGATCAAAATGAATAAAAAATTCAAAAGTTATGGGTTATATCTCCTGAAATTGTGTATTTTAAACTCCACAAAATTATTTGCCATTGGGTCGAAAGAAACAAGAAAATTAAAAATCGTGTGTTATAGCTCATGAAATTATGAATTTTGAACTCCATAAAATTATTTTCCAATTGGTCGACACAAATAAAAATACACAAAAATCATTGGTTATAGCTCATGAAATAGAGAATTTTGAACCCCACAAAATTAATTACCCATTGTATAAATACGAGCAAAAAATTCAAAATCATGGGTTATAGCTCATAAAATCATAAATTTTAAACTCCAAAAACTATTTGCCATTGGGTCGAAAGAAACAAGAAAATTAAAAATCGTGTGTTATAGCTCATGAAATTGTGAAATTTGAAAATTATTAGCCATTGGATCGAAACAATTGAAAAAATTCAAAAATTATGTATAAAATAGCACATGAAATCGTGAATTTAAAATCCATAAAATAATTTTTCATTTGGTCAAACGTGAAAACTGGATAAAAATTGTTGGTTATAGCTCATATACTTGTGGGTTATAGTACATAAAATCATGAATTTTAAACTCCACAAAATTATTTACCATTGGATCAAAACAAACAAAAAATTATGAATTTATTTATAGCTCTTAAAATTATTTGTCATTGGTCAAAATGAACAAAAACCATCGGTTATACCTCTAGAAATTCTGAATTTTGGACACGAGAAAATTAGTTTTTCAATTGGGTTGAAAAGAATTAAAATGCACAAACAGCATGGGTTATAGCTCATGAAATCATGAATTTTAAATTCCACAAAATTATTTACCATAAGATCAAAATGAATAAAAAATTCAAAAGTTATGGGTTATATCTCCTGAAATTGTGTATTTTAAACTCCACAAAATTATTTATTTGGTCAAAAAAGAAAAAAATTCAAAATCATGGGTTATAGCTCATGAAATTATGAATTTTGAACTCCATAAAATTATTTTCCAATTGGTCGACACAAATAAAAATACACAAAAATCATTGGTTATAGCTCATGAAATAGAGAATTTTGAACCCCACAAAATTAATTACCCATTGTATAAATACGAGCAAAAAATTCAAAATCATGGGTTATAGCTCATAAAATCATAAATTTTAAACTCCAAAAAATTTTGTCATTGGATCGAAATGAACAAAATTGGACAATTTTTGCAACTAGTTTGAAAAGGATGAAATTGGAAAAAATCATGTGTTATGACTTATAAAATTTTGAGTTTTAACCACGAAAACTTATTTGTCATAGGGTCAAAATGAACAAAATGGATAAAAATCATGGGTTATAGCTCATGAAATTATGAATATTAAACTTTACAAAATAGTCGAAATGAAAAAATGGACAAACAACGTGGTTTATAGCTTATGAAATTCCAAATATTAAACTCTGCAAAATTATTTACCATGGGGCAAAAACAAACAAAAATGCAGAAAAAACATGGATTATTACTCATGAAATCGTGAATTTCAAACTCTATAAAAATATTTATTGGGTCAAAATGAATGAAAATGCGCAAAAATTATGGATTATAGCTCATAAAATTTTGAAATTTCAACTCTACAAAACTAATTTCCATTGGGTCAAAACAAACAACAAATTCAAAATTGGGGGGGGGCGGGGGGGGGTTATATTCTATAAAATTATTTGCCATTGGATCGAAACAAGTAAAAAATTCAAAAATCTAGCGTAATTGCTCATGAAATCGTGAATTTAAACTCTATAAAATTAGTTTCAATCGGGTCGAAACGAAAGAAAATGCACAAAAATTGTGGCTCCTAGTTCATGCAATTGTGCATTTTGAACTCCAGAAAATTGTTTTTCATTGGGTCAAAATAAATAAAAAAATAAAAAAATCATGGGTCACAGCTTATTAAAGCATGAAATTTGAGCTTTATAAAATTATTTGCCATTGGGTTAAAATTAATAAAAATGGGCGAAAATTGTTGGTTAAAGCTCCTAAAATCATGAATTTTAATTCTCAAAAATTATTTCCCATTGGGTTGAAACAAATGAAAAATTCAAAATCGTGGATTATAGTTCATGAAATTGTGAATTTTGAACTACATAAAATTATTTTTCATTGGATCGAAATGAATGAAAATTGGTTTAAAGTCGTGAGTTATAGCTCATGAAGTTATAAATTTTAACACTGAAAAATTATTTATCATTGGATCGAAATGAATGAAATTAGATAAATATTGTGAGTTATAGCTCATAAAATCGAGGGTTATAACTCACAAAATTGTGCATTTCAATCTCCACAAAATTATTAGCAATTGTGTCAAGCAAATAAAAATAAAAATTATGAATTATAACTCATGAAATCTTGAATTATATACCCGTAAAATAGTTTTTGATTAGGTCAAAATAAAAAATGTATAAAAATCATGGATTTTAGCCCATAAAAATTGGGAGTTATAACTCATAAAATCATAAATTTTAAACTCCACCAAATTATTTGTCATCGGATCAAAATATACAAACAAATTCAAAAATCACATGTTATAGCTCACAAAATCGTGAATTTTAAAATCCAGAAATATATTTGTTATTGTGTCAATATAAATGAAAATTTTAAAAATTATGGCTTATAGCTCATGCAATCGTGAATTATAAACTCTATTAAATTATTTTCCATTAGGTTAAAATGATAAAAATGCAAAAATTGTGGGATATACCTCATGAAATTGTGAATTTATAATTTCGCTACATTATTTACCATTGGGTCAAAATAAATGATAAAATTTAATAAATTGTGGGTTATAGCTCATAAAATCTTGAATTTTGAACGCCATAAAATTGTTTCAATTGGGTCAAAATAAATAAAAATGGATAAAAATTATTGGTTATAACTCATAAAATCATGGGTTATAGGCCATAATATCGTTAATTTTGAACTCCATAAAATTATTTGTCATTGGATTAAAATGAGCAAAATAATTCAAAAATCATGTATTATAGGTCATGAAATTGTGAATATTGAGCTCCACAAAATTATTTGTCATTGGGTAAAACAAACAAAATAATATTAAAATCTTGGATTATAGCTCATGAAATTTTGAATTTTAAACTCCATAAAATTATTTTCTATTGGGTGAAATGAGCAAAGCGTAAAAGAATCACGGGATATGAATCATGAAGTTGTGAATTTTAAAATCAATAAAATTATTTGCCATTGGGTGAAATGAATAAAAATTTAAAATTATGAATTAATTGCGAATTTTAAACATTACAAAAATATTTTCCATTGGGTCCAAATGAACAAAAATCATGAGTTATAGCTCATAAAATAGTGACTTTTAAACTCTAAAAAATATTTTCCATTGGATCGAAACAAATAAAGAAATTCGAAAATCATGGGTTATAGCACACTAAATCATGAATTTTGAGCTCTGTAAAGTTATTTTCCATTAAGTAGCTTATTAAATCATTAATTTTAAAGTCGAACAAATTATTTGTCATTGGATCGAAATGAATAAAATTGGACAAAAATTGCAAGTTATAGCTCATAAAATCATGGGTTATATCTCGGGCAATCGTGAATATTGAACTCCTAAAATTATTTTCCATTGGGTTGAAATGAAAAAAATCTATAAAATTTATTGGTTGCAGCTCATAAAATCACAAAATTTTAACTCTGAAAAATTATTTACCATTGGATCTAAACAAACAAAGCTGGACAAAAATTAATTGTTGTTTGATTGAAACGAACGAGATTTGACAAAAATCATGGATTATAACTCACGAATCATGACTTGTGAACTTTGCAAATTTATTTTTCATGGGTTTGAAATTAAAAATAGACAAAAATTCTGGGCCATAATTCATAAAATTGTATATTTTAAATTTCATAAATTTATTTAGCACATAGTCAAAATCAACAAAATCGGACAAAAATTGTGGGTCAAAGCTCATCAAATCATGATTTTGAACTCTGCAAAAATTTATCATTGGGTCAAAATGAATTAAAATGTAAAAATTTATGGATTTATAGCTCACGAAATCGAGAATTTTAAACTCCACAAAATTATTTACCATTAGGTTGAAATAAATCAAAATTTTCAAAAATCATGGGTAATAGCTCTTGAAATCATGAGTTTTAAACTGTATAAAATTATTTTCTATTTGTTCTATATGAACAAAAACATAAAAAAAGTCATGGGTTTTAGCTCTTGGAATTTTGAATTTTAACTTCATAAAATTATTTGCCTTTGGATCAAAACGACTGACAAATTAAAAATCTTGGATTGTAGCTCATGAAATTATGAATTTTAAACTCCAAAAATACTTTGCTATTGGGTCAAAACAAACAAAAAATTTCAAAATTCGTGGATTATAGCTCTTGAAATTGTGAATTTTAAACTTCAAAAATTATTAGCCATTAGATCGAAACAAATGAAAAAATTCAAAAATTATGGATAATAGCTCAAGAAATCATGAATTTGAACTCCATAAATAGTTTTCCATTGGGTAAAATGAACAAAAATGGAAAAAATCATAGGTTATAACTCATAAAATCATGGGTTATAGCACATAAAATCATTAATTTTGAACTCCACAAAATTATTTTTCATTGGATTAAAACAAACAACAAACTTCAAAAATCATGAATTATAGCTCTTAAAATTAGGAATTTTGAATTCTAAAAAATATTTACCATTTGGTCAAAATGAATGAAAAAATTCAAAAATCATTTGTTATAGCTCTTGAAATCATAAATTTTAAACTCCATAAAATTATATTTTTTTATTGGATCGAAGGAAGGAAAAAGTGCAAAAACATGGGTTATAGTTCATGAAATTGTGCATTTTGAACTTCACAAAATTATTTGTAAATATATCAAAAATCATGGGTTATAGCTCATAAAATTATGAACTTTAAACTCCATAAAATTATTTTCCATTGGGTCAAAGTGATAAAAAATGCACAAAAATCGTGAGTTATAGCTCATGAAATTATAAATTTTAAACTCCACAATATATTTTCCATTAGATCAAAACCAAAAAATCAAAATCATGGGTTACGGGCCATGAAATTATAAATTTTAAACTCCACGAACTTATTTCCCATTGGGTGAAACATCTGAAATGTTTTAAAATCATGGGTTATAGATAATGAAATCGTGAATATTAAACTCCATAAAATTATTTTTCATTAGGTCAAAACAATATCCTGAATTTTGAACTCTAAAAATTATTTGCTATTAGATCGAAACAAACAAAATTGGACAAAAACTATTTGCTATTAGGTTGAAACAAAAGAAATTTAACCAAAATCATGTATTATAACTCATGACATCATTATTTTTGAAATCTAAAAATTACTTGTCATGAGATCAAAATGAACAAAACGGACAAAAATCATAGGTTATAGCTCATGAAATCGAGAATTTTAAACTTTGCAAAATTATTTATCATTGGGTCAAAATGAATGAACATGCATAAAAATCATGGGTTATAGCTCATGAAATCATGAATTTGAACTCTAAAAATTATTTGCTATTAGATCGAAACAAATGAAAAATATTTAAAAATCATGGATTATAGCTCTTGAAATCATGAATTTTAAACTCCATAAAATTATTTTCCATTTGTATTAAACAAACGAAATGTATAAAAATCATGGGCTATAGCTCATGAAATTTAGAATTTTTACTTTACAAAATTATTTGACTTCGGTCCAAAGTGAAAGATAAATTAAAAATTATGGATTATAGCTCATAAAATTATTTGCCATTGGTTCAAAATTATGGGTTACAGTTTAAGAAATTGTAAATTTTAAACTCCATAAAATTATTTTCTACTAGCTCTAAATAAATAAATATGCAAAAATCATATATTATAGCTCATGAAATAGAGAATCTTTGAACTCCACAAAATTATTTGCCATTGGCACAATATGAAAAAAATTTAAAATCATGAGTTATAGCTCATGAAATCATAACCATTGAACTCAGAATTTATTTTCCATTGGGTCTAAACAATAAAAATGGACATAAATCATCGGTTATATCTCATAAAATGTGAATTTTAAACTCTAAAAAATTTGTCATTGGATCAAAATGAACAAATTTGGACAAAAATTATTTGCTATTAGGTTGAAACAAAAGAAATTTAACCAAAATCATGTATTATAACTCACGAAGTCATGAATTTGAACTCCACAAAATTATTTGTCGTGGGATTGAAATGAACCAAAATGATTAAAAATCATGGACTAGAGCTCATTAAATTGTGAATTTTAAACTTCACAAATATTTTTACGTATGGTAAAAATAAAGAAAAATGGACAAAAATCATGGGTTGGCTCATGAAATCACGATTTTGAACTTTGCAAAATTATTTATCATTGGGTCAAAATGAATGAACATGCATAAAAATCATGGTTTATTGCCCATTAAAATCGAGAATTTTAACTCCACGAATTGTTTCTTGTTGGGTCGAAACAAATGAAAAATATTTAAAAATCATGGATTATAGCTCTTGAAATCATGAATTTTAAACTCAGTAAATTATTTTCCATTTGTATTAAACAAACGAAATGTATAAAAATCATGGGCTATAGCTCATGAAATTTAGAATTTTTACTTTACAAAATTATTTGACTTAGGTCCAAAGTGAAAGATAAATTAAAAATTATGGATTATAGCTCATAAAATTATTTGCCATTGGTTCAAAATTATGGGTTACAGTTTAAGAAATTGTAAATTTTAAACTCCATAAAATTATTTTCTACTAGCTCTAAATAAATAAATATGCAAAAATCATATATTATAGCTCATGAAATAGAGAATCTTTGAACTCCACAAAATTATTTGCCATTGGCACAATATGAAAAAAAATTTAAAATCATGAGTTATAGCTCATGAAATCATAACCATTGAACTCTGTAAATTTATTTTCCATTGGGTCTAAACAATAAAAATGGACATAAATCATCGGTTATATCTCATAAAATGTGAATTTTAAACTCTAAAAAATTTGTCATTGGATCAAAATGAACAAATTTGGACAAAAATTATTTGCTATTAGGTTGAAATGAATAAAATTCGACAAAAATCATGTATTATAACTCACGAAGTCATGAATTTTGAAGTCCGAAAAATTATTTGTCGTGGGATTGAAATGAACCAAAATGATTAAAAATCATGGACTAGAGCTCATTAAATTGTGAATTTTAAACTTCACAAATATTTTTACGTATGGTAAAAATAAAGAAAAATGGACAAAAATCATGGGTTGGCTCATGAAATCACGATTTTGAACTTTGCAAAATTATTTATCACTTGGTGAAAATAAACAAAATGCATAAAATCATGGGTAGCTCATGAAATTGAGAATTTTGAACTCCACAAAATTATTTAACATTGGGTCGAAACAAACAAAAATTTAAATATCATGGGTTATAGCTCTTGAAATCATGAATTTGGAACTCCCTAAACTTATTTTTCATTGGTTCAAAGTGAACAAAAATATACAAATATCGTGAGATATAATTCATGAAATTTTGAATTTTAAAATTCACAAAATTATTAACCTTTGGATCGAAACAAATGATAAATTAAAAACTATGGATTATACCTCATGAAATTATAAATTTTAAACTCTATAAAATTATTTATCATTGGATCGAAACAAACAAAAATATTCTAAAAATCATGGGTTATAGCTCTTGAAATTGTGAATTTTAAACTTCACATAATTATTTGTCACTAGATCAAAACATACCAAAAATTTTAAAAATCATGGATAATTGCTCTAGAAATCGTGTATTTGTACTCCTTAAAATTATTCTACATTTGGTTAAAATGAACAAAAATAGACAAAAATCGTAGGTTATAGCTCATAAAATCGTGGGTTATGACAAATAAAATCATTCATTTTGAACTCTACAAAATAATTTTCCATTGGATCAAAACAAACAAACACACTTCAAAAATTGAGAATTATAGCTCATGAAATTGGGAATTTTAAACAATAAAATATTATTTTCCACTTGGTTAAAATGAACAAAAAATTTAAAAATCATGGGTTATAGCTCTTGAAATCATGAATTTTGAACTCTACAAAATAATTTTCCATTGGATCAAAAGGAATAAAATTAGACAAAAGTTATTTGCTATTAGGTTGAAATGAATAAAATTCGACAAAAATCATGGGTTATAGCTCATGAAATCATGAATTTTGAACTCTATAAAATTATTTGTCGTGGGATTGAAATGAACCAAAATGATTAAAAATCATGGACTAGAGCTCATTAAATTGTGAATTTTAAACTTCACAAATATTTTTACGTATGGTAAAAATAAAGAAAAATGGACAAAAATCATGGGTTGGCTCATGAAATCACGATTTTGAACTTTGCAAAATTATTTATCATTGGATCGAAACAAATGAAAAATGGACAAGAATCAAAGCTAATAGCTTATGAAATCCCAAATTTCAAACTCCACTAAATTATTTACCATTGGGTCAAAACAAACAAAAAATTTAAATATCATGGGTTATAGCTCTTGAAATCATGAATTTGGAACTCCCTAAACTTATTTTTCATTGGTTCAAAGTGAACAAAAATATACAAATATCGTGAGATATAATTCATGAAATTTTGAATTTTAAAATTCACAAAATTATTAACCTTTGGATCGAAACAAATGATAAATTAAAAACTATGGATTATACCTCATGAAATTATAAATTTTAAACTCTATAAAATTATTTATCATTGGATCGAAACAAACAAAAATATTCTAAAAATCATGGGTTATAGATCATGATATTTTAAATTTTAAAGTTCACAAAATTATTTGCTACTAGATCGAAACAACCAAAAATTTAAAAATCATGGATAATTGCTCTAGAAATCGTGTATTTGTACTCCTTAAAATTATTCTACATTTGGTTAAAATGAACAAAAATAGACAAAAATCGTAGGTTATAGCTCATAAAATCGTGGGTTATGACAAATAAAATCATTCATTTTGAACTCTACAAAATAATTTTCCATTGGATCAAAACAAACAAACACACTTCAAAAATTGAGAATTATAGCTCATGAAATTGGGAATTTTAAACAATAAAATATTATTTTCCACTTGGTTAAAATGAACAAAACATTCAAAAATCATTTGTTCATAAAAAACTCAATAAAATTAGTTTTTCATTGGATCGAAAGGAATAAAATGCCCAAAAACATGGGTTATTGTTCATAAAATCATAAATTTGAACTCCATAAAATTATTTGTAATTGGCTCGAAACAAATGAAATAATTCAAAAATTATGGGTTATACGTCATAAAATTATGAATTTTGAACTCTATAAAATTATTTTCTATTGGATCAAAATGAACAAATTATTTTCTATTGGATCAAAATGAACAAATTATTTTCTATTGGATCAAAATGAACAAAAATTATGAGTTGTAGCTCATGAAATTGAGAATTTAAACTCCACCAAATTATTTGCCATTGAATCAAAATGAACAAAAAATTTAAAATCAAGGGTTATAGGTCATGAAATTATGAATTTTAAACTCCTCTTATTTATTTGGGTTGGGTGGAAATAGACAAATTTTTTAAAATCATGGGTTATAGCTAATGAAATCGTGAATATTAAACTTCATAAAATTATTTTCCACTAGGTCAAAATGATAAAATGGATAAAAATTATTGTTTATTGCTCATAATATCCTGAATTTTGAACTCTAAAAATTATTTGCTACTAGATCGAAACAACCAAAATTAGACAAAAGTTATTTGCTATTAGGTTGAAATGAATAAAATTCACAAAAATCATGTATTATAACTCACAAAATCATTAATTTTAAACTCTACAAAAAATTTCATTGGATCAAAATGAACGAAATGGACAAAAATCAAGTGTTATAGCTCACGAAGTCTTGTATTTTAAACTTCAGAAACTTATTTGCCACAGTCCAAATGAAAAATGGACAAGAATCAAAGCTAATAGCTTATGAAATCCCAAATTTCAAACTCCACTAAATTATTTACCATTGGGTCAAAACAAACAAAAAATAAAAATTATGGGTTATAGCTCTTGAAATTATGAATTTTGAACTCCACAAAATTATTTTCCATTAAGTTGTAACAAACAAAAACTTAAAAAATATAGGTTATAGCTCTTGAAATTACGAATTTTAAACTCTGTAAATTATTTTCTATTGGTTCTAAATGAACAAAAATGTATCAAAATTATGGGTTATAGATCATGATATTTTAAATTTTAAAGTTCACAAAATTATTTGCCTTTTGATCAAAATGACTGATAAATTAAAAATTCAAGGAATATTCCTCATGAAATCATGAATTTTAAAATCCATAAAATTATTTTCCATTGAGTCGAAATAAACCAAAAATTTAAAAATCATGGGTTACATCTTTTGTAATTATGAATTTTGAACTCTACAAAATTACTTGTTATTAGATCAAACAAACCAAAAATTTAAAATTCATGAACAATTGTGAAGAAATTGAGAATTTAAACTCAACAAAATTATTTTCCATTGGATCAAAAGGAATAAAATTAGACAAAATTTGTAAGTTATAGCTCACAAAATATAGGGTTATAGCATTTAAAATCTTTAATTTTAAAATCCACAAAATTTGTAGGTTATAGCTTACAAAATAGTGGATTAACACTAAATGACTTAAACTTCACAGAAATGACGTAAAATTTATAGCGAATGTCTTAGACTTAGATTTAACACTAAGGACTTAAACTTCACAGAAAATGACTTAGACTTAATACAAAATCACTTAAACTTCACAGGAAATGACTTAAAATTCACAGGGAAGGACTTTGACTTAACACGAAATGACTTAGACTTAACACACAATTGCTTAAACTTCACAGAAAATGACTTAGACTTAACACACAATTGTTTAAACTTCACAGAAAATAACTTAGACTTAACATGAAATGACTTAGACTTAATACGAAATGACTTAAACTTCACAGGAAATAACTTAAACTTCATAGGTAAGGACTTAGACTTAACACCAAATTTGTGTATTTTGAAACCAGAACTACCTCGTGACGTGGTCTTATTACTCAAGGTATTCTTCAATTAACTCAAAGGAAACACAAAATCTCCTTTTGAACATAAAATTAAAGCAACAATGTTCATTATTTAAAACCAGTTATGGAACTAATATACTAAACATAAATTACTAAAAAGAGTAACACATATAAAATCTTAATCTTGTAGGCAATACATCAAACATCTACTGGGCATCAAATACAGTACTCAACTCAAGATCCATACATGATCTAGGGTCCCTTATAGCCTACTCCCCTATCAAAATTACTAATCCAAAAGCATCCAGTTCCATTACAGACATCTTGGACTTTGAAGTGAAAGCTGTAGAGATGAGTTGGAAGTAATTTCTAGAGAACATCTCTCGCAGCATATTCTTAAGTTGAGGAGAGCACACCTTCTTCTTAGCGGTGATCTCAGAGAAGGAGATCTTGTCATAGACATTGGAGGCAAACTTGTTGAGGATGTGCTCGAGATCAGTAGTGGCGGAGAGGGAGGCGGGAGAGGGAGACTGTGAGGATGGAGGGTGCACTCGAGGTTGGTGGTGACGAAGGGGGAGGCGGAAGAAGGAGACAACATGGCCGGAGCGTGCACTCAAGGTCGGTGGTAGCGGAGGGGGATGTCGGTGTCTGAGGGAAAAAGGAGGAAGAGGGAGAGAGGAGGAAGGTTAGGGTTAGGAGAGAAGAGAGAGGAGGAAATAAGGGCATTTTTGGATTTTATATATTTTCTCTCTCTATACTTAGTTGGCAGGGAATAAGGGCCGAATCACACTTTTTTTGGGTTTTAGGGGCTTTTACACATGGGAGAAAGGTTGAAGATGTTGCTCACATGAGTTTCTTGAAGTTGGGGCTTGCTCACAATTTTCCCAAATTATTTTCCTTTCGATCAAAATAAATGATAAATTAAAAATCAAGGATTATTCCTCATGAAATTATGAATTTTAAACTCCACAAAATTATTTGTCATTGGGTCAAAATAAACAAAAAAATTAAAAATTGTGGGTTATATCTTTTAAAATTATGAATTTTGAACTCTACAAAATTGCTTGTTATTAGATCGAAACAAACCAAAAATTTTAAAATTCATGGATAATTGCTCAAGAAATTGAGAATTTAAACTCAACAAAATTATTTTCCATTGGATCAAAATGAACAAATATACAAAAATCATAGGTTATAACTCAAAAATAGTGGGTTAGAGCATATAAAATATTTAATTTTGAAATCCACAAAATTATTTTCCATTGGATAAAAACAAAAACAAACTTCAAAAATCTTGAATTATAGCTTATGAAATTGAGAATTTTGAACACTGAAAAATTATTTGCCATTTGGCCGACACAAACAAAAAATATAATAAGTCATTTGTTTTAGCTCTTGAAATCATGAATTTTGAACTCTATAAAATTATTTTTCTCAATGGATCAAAGGGAACAAAAATGCTAAAAATCATGAATTATAACTTTATGTAATTGATAATTTTGAACACTAAAATTTTATTTTCCATTTTGCCAACACAAACAAAAAATCAAAAATCATTTGTTATAGCTCTTGAAATCATGAATTTTAAAATTAGTAAAATTATTTTTTCATTGGATTGAAAGGAATGAAAATGCACAAAAACATGAATTATAGTTGATGAAATCATAAATTTTGAACTCCACAAAATTATTTGCCATTGGCTCGAAAAATTTAAAGAATTCAAAAATGATAGGTTATAGCTCATGAAATTGTGAATTTTGAACTTCATCAAATTATTTTCTATAGAGTCAAAATGAACAAAAATGCACAAAAATCGTCAGTTACAACTCATGAAATTGAGAATTTTGAGCTACACCAAATTATTTTCCATGGGATCAAAATGAAAAAATTCAAAATCGTGAGTTATAGGTCATGAAATTGTGAATTTTAAATTCCACAAAATTATTTTCCATTGGGCTGAAATAATTAAAAGTTTTAAAAATCATGGGTAATAGCTCATCAAATTGTGAATATTGAATTGCATAAAATTATTTTCCATTGGGTCCAAATGATTAAAAAATGGACAAAATTTATTGCTTATTGCTCATAAAATCATGAATTTTGAACTCGAAAAATTATTTACAATTGGATTGAAACAAACAAAATTGGCCAAAAATTATTTGATATTCGGTTGAAACGAATGAAATTGATAAAATTCTTGTATTATAACTCATGAAATCATTAATTTTGAACTCTAAAAATTATTTGTGATGGGATCAAAATGAATAAAATGGACAAAAATCTTGTGTTATAGCTCTTGAAATCTTGAATTTTAAACTTCACAAATTTATTTGCCACATAGTTTAAATGAAAAATGGACAAAAATATTAGGTAATAGCTCATGGAATTGCAATTTTAAACTCCATAAAACTATTTACCATTGGATCGAAACAAGTGAAAAAATTCAAAAATCATGGGTTATTGCTCTTGAAATCATAAATTTTAAACTCAGTAAAATTATTTTCCATTGATTCTAAACGAACTAAAATGTATAAAAATCATGGGTTATAGCTCATGAAAATTTGAATTTTAAGCTTCAAAAATTATTTGCCTTTAGATCGAAATGAATAATAAATTAAAAATTGTGGATAATACCTCATAAATTTATGAATTTTAAACTCCACACAATGATCGCCAATGGGTCAAAGCAAATAAAAATAAACAAATCATGGGTTATAGCTCCTAAAATTATGAATTTTAACTCTACAAAATTATTTGCCATTAGATAAAAACAAACAAACAAAATTTCAAAAATCTTGGATAATTGCTTAAGAAATCTTGAATTTTGAACTCCGTAAAATTATTTTCCATTGTGTTAAAATGAACAAAACTAGACAAAAATCATATATTATAGCCCATAATCGTGTGTTATAGCACATAAAATCGTTAATTTTGAACTCCATAAAATTATTTTCCATCAAATCAAAACAAATGAATAGACTACAAAAATCATGAATTGAAACTCATGTAATTGAGAATTTTGAACACTAAAAATTATTTGCCATTTGGACAACTCCAAAAAATCAAAAATTATTTGTTATAGCTCTTGAAATCAAGAATTTTAAACTTAGTAAAATTATTTTTCATTGGATTGAAAGAAATGAAAATGTGCAAAATAATATGAGTTATAGTTCATGAAATCGTGAATTTTAAACTCCACAAAATTATTTACCATTGGCTCGAAACAAATACAAAATTCAAAAATGATGGGTTATACTCATAAAATTGTGAATTTTGAACTCCGTCAAATTATTTTTCATTGGGTTGAAACGAACAAAAATGTACAAAAATTGTGAGTTACACTCATGAAATTAAGAATTTTAAACTCTACAAAATTATTTGCCATGGGATCAAAATGAAAAAATTTAAAATCATGAGTTATAGGTAATAAAATTGTGAATTTTAAACTCCACAAAATTATTTTCCATTGGGTCAAAATAATTAAAACTTTTAAAATCATCGGTAATAGGTCATTAAATTATGAATATTGAATTGCATAAAATTATTTTCCATTGGGTCGAAATAATAAAAATTGACAAAATTATTGGTTATTGCTCATAAAATCATGAATTTTAAATTCTGAAAAATTATTTACAATTGGATCGAAACGAACAAAATTAGAAAAAAATTATTTGTCGTTAGGTTGAAATGAACAATTTCGATTAAAATTGTGTATAATAACTCATGAAATCATTAATTTTGAACTCTAAAACTTATTTGTGATGGGATTGAAATGGACAAAAATCTTGTGTTATAGCTCTTGAAATCTTGAATTTTAAACTTCACAAATTTATTTGCCACACAGTCTAAACAAAAAAGATGGACAAAAATCGTAGGTAAGAGCTCATGGAATCGAAAATTTTGAACTTGATGAAATTATTTACCTTTGGGACAAAACAAGCGAAAAAATTCAAAAATCATGGGTTATTGCTCTTTAAATCATGAATTTTAAACTCCAGTAAAATTATTTTCTACTGATTCTAAAGAAACAAAATGTATGAAAATCGTGGGTAATAGCTCATGAAATTTTGAATTTTAAGCTTCAAAAATTAATTTCCTTTGGATCAAAATGAATGATAAATTAAAAATTATGGATCATTCCTCATAAAATTATAAATTTTAAACTCCACACAATTATCTCATTGGGTCAAAACAAATAAAAAATTAAAAATCATGGGTTATAGCTCCTGAAATTATGAATTTTGAACTCCATAAAATTATTTGCCATTAGATTAAAAAAATTCAAAAATCATGGATAATTGCTTAAGAAATCGTGAATTTTGAACTCTATAAACTTATTTTTTCATTGAGTCAAAATAAATAAAATGGACAAAAATCATAGGTTATAGCTCATAAAATAGCGGGTTATAATGTAAAATTATTAATTTTAAATTTGACAAAATTATTTTTCATTGGATCAAAACAAACAGATGGACTCCAAAATTGTGAATGATAGCTCATGAAATTGGAAATTTCAATCACTAAAAATTATTTGCCATTTGGTCAAATTAAACAAAAAATTCAAAAATCATTTGCTATAGCTCTTGAAATCATGAATTTTAAACTTCATAAAATTATTTTTCATTGGATTGAAAAGAATAAAAATGTGCAAAAATATGGGTTATATAGCTCATGAAATCGTGAATTTTGAACTCAACAAAATTATTTTCCAATGGCTCGGAAATAATAAAAAATTTAAAATCATAGATTATAGCTCATGAAATTGTGAACTTTGAACTCCATAAAATTATTTTTCATTGGGTCTAAATGAACGAAAATGCACATACAAAATTATTTTCCATTAGAGCAAAACAAAAAAGTAAAATTTCAAATTCCACAAAATTATTTTTGAGCTCCACAAAAATATGGACTATTAAGTCAAAACAAATGATAAAATTCAAAAATCACGGGTTATAGCTCATGAAGTTGTGAATTTTGAACTCAATAAAATTATTTGCCATTAAGTCGAAATAAATGATGAAATTTAAAAATTATGGATTATAGCTACGAAATGGTGAATTTTAAACTCCACAAAATTGATTTCCATTGATCAATATGAATGAAAAATTTTAAAAATCATCGGTTATAGCTCATGGAATTATGAATTTTAAACTCCATAAAATTATCTTCCATTGGGTCAAAATAAATGAAAAACACAAAATTTGTGGGATATAGCTTATGAAATTGTGAATTTTGAACTCCATAAAATTATTTTCTATTAATTAAGTAACAAATGATAAAATTAAAAATCATCGGTTATAGCTCATGAACTTGTGAATTTTGAACTCCCTAAAATTAGTAAATCATGGGTTATAGCTCTTGAAATTATGAATTTTAAACTCCATAAAATTATTCTCCAATGAATCTAAACAAATAAAAATGCACAAAAATCATGAGTTATAGTTCATGAAATTTTGAATTTTAAATTTCACAATATTGTTGGCCTTTGGATCAGAATGTATGGTAAACTAAAAAATCATGGATTATAGCTCATGAAATTATGAATTTTAAGCTCAATAAAATTATTAGCCATTGGGTCGAAATAAATAAAAACATTTAAGAATCGTGGGTTATAACTCTTGAAATGGTAAATTTTGAACTCCACTAAATTATTTGTCAAAGAATCAAAATAAAAAATTTAAAAATTATGGATAATAGCTCATGAAATCATGAAACTTAACTGCATAAAATATTTTCCATTGGCTTGAAACAGACAAAAATAGACAAAAATCATTGGTTATAGCTCATAAAATCGTGGGTTATAGCTCATAAAATCTTGAATTTTGAACTCCACTAAATTATTTGTCAAAGAATCAAAATAAAAAATTTAAAAATTATGGATTATAGCTCATGAAATTATGAGTTTTAAACTCCACAAAATTATTTGCCATTGGGTCAAAACAAAGGAAAAAATTTAAAAATCATGAGTTATAGCTCATGAAATCATGAAATTTAAACTCCAGAAAATTATTTTACATTAGGTCGAACTGAATGAAAATAAATAGAAATCATGAGATATAACTCATGAAATTGAGAATTTTGAACTCCACAAAATTATTTACCATTGGATCAAAATAAATAAATAATTAAAATTCATGGGTTATAGCTCATGAAATCGTGAATTTTGAACTTTGTAAAACACTTTCCATTAGGTCCAAAGGAGCAAACACGAACAAAATTCATGGGCTATAGCTCATAAATTTTGGATTTTAAACTCTAAAAGTTATTTTCTATTAGGTCCAAACAAAGGAAAAAATTCAATAAAACATAGATTATAGCTCATAAAATCTTGAATTTTGAACTCCATAAAATCATTTGCCATTAAATAAAAATCAACAAAAGTTTCAAAACCATGGGTTAAAAATTGTGAATTTTAAACTCCACAGAATTATTTATCATAGGGACGAAAATACACAAAAGTATTTTCCATTGGGTCGAAAGAACGAAAATATGCAAAATTTATGGGTTATAGCTCATAAAATAGCGGGTTATAATTCATAAAATTGTGAATTTTAAAATCCACAAAATTATTTACCATTGGATCAAAATAAATAAATAATTAAAATTCATGGGTTATAGCTCATGAAATTATGAATTTTAAACTCCCTAAAAATATTATCCATTGGGTCGAAATGAATAAAATACACAAAATTCATGGATTACAGGTTATGAAATCAAGAATTTTAAACTCCACAAAATTATTTGCCATTTGGTCAAAATAAATAAAAACATTCAAAAATCATGAGTTATAGCTTTGGAAATCATGAATTTTCAACTCCATAAAATTATTTTTCAATGGTTCTAAATGAATAAAATGTATAAAAATCATAGGTTATAGCTCATAAAATTTTAAAATTTGCACTTCACAATATTGTTAGCTTTTGGATTGAAACAAATGATAAATTCAAAAATCCTAGATTATAGCTCATGAACAAAAATGCACAAATATTATGGGATATAGCTCATAAAATCGTAAATTTTGAACTCCACAATATTATTTTCTATTGAATCAAAACAAAAAAATAAATATTTAAAAATCATTGATTATAGCTCATGAAATTATTAGTTTTGAACTCAACAAAATTTTTGTCATTAGGTCAAAACAAATGAATTTTTAAATTGAGAGTTCTAACTAATGAAAGCGTTAACTTTGAACTTAGTAAAATTATTTTTATAAGATCGATAAGAACAAAAATGCATAAAATTATGGAATATAGCTCATGAAATTGAGAACTTTGAACTCCACAAAATTATTTTCCATTAGGTCAAAACAAATAAAAAATAAAAATTCGTGGGATTTGTTTATGAAATCATGAATTTTAAACTCCATAAAATTATTTTCCATTAGGTCATAATGAACAAATATGGACAAAATTTAATGATTATAGCTCATGAAATCATAAATTTTAAACTCTAAAAATTATTTTCTATGAAGTTGAAGCCAAAAATTCAATAAAATATGGATTAGCTTATGAAATCGTGAATTTTGAACTCCACAAAATTATTCGTCATTAGATCAAAATGAGCAAAAGAGTTCCAAAATCATAGGTTATAGCTCATGAAAATTATAAATTTCAAACTCCACAAAATTATTTGTCATAGGGTTGAAAAAATTAAAAATTAAAAATCATGGATTATAGCTCGGAAATCATAAATTTTGAACTCTATAAAATTGTTTTCCATTGGATCAAAAGGAACGAAAACATCGTGGGTTATAGCTCATAAAATTGTGAATTTTGAACTCCGCAAAAATATTTATCGTTGGATAAAAAATAAAATTAAAAAATCATGGCTTAAAGCCATGAAACTTGTGAATTTTAAATTGCACAAAATCATTTTCCATTATATCAAAACAAATGAAATTATTTTTAAAATCAATGTTACAGCTCATAAAATCATGAATTTTGAACTCGTAAAATTATTTTCTTTGGGTTGAAAGGAATAAAAAGAACAAAAATATGGGATATATCTCATAAAATTGTGAATTTTGAACTCCACAAAATTATTTGTCACCGGGTTGTAACAAATGAAGAAAAATAAAAAATCTTAGGTTATAGCCCATAAAATAGTGAATTTTAAACTCCGTAAAAATATTTTTCATTAGGTAGAAATAAAGTAAAATAGATGAAAGCCATGGGTTATAGATCCTAAAATCGTGAATTTAAAATTCTAAAAATTATTTTTGTTTGGTCAAAACAAACCAAAAATTCTAAAATCGTGGATTATAGCTCAAGAAATTGTGAATTTTAAGTCCATAAAATTATTTTCCATTTGCTGAAAATGAATGAAAATGCAAGGAAATCATGGGATATAGCTCATGAAATTGAGAATTTTGTACTCCACAAAATTATTTGTTATTGAATCGAAATGACTGAAATTAGACAATAATTGTGAGTTATAGCTCATAAAATCATAGGTTATATCTCATGAATTTTTGCATTTTGAACTCTAAAACTTATTTGTCATTCAGAGAAAATGAACAAAATATTTCAAAAATCATGGGGTATAGCTCTTAAAATCATGAATTTTAAACTCCATAAAAATATTTGGCATTGGATTGAAATGAACGAAGTTGGTTATAAAATTGTGAATTTTAAACTCTGAAAATTTATTTCGTTTTAAACTCTAAAAATTTATTTAGCATTGGATCGAAGCGAATAAAATTAGACACAAAAATATTTGCTATTAGGTTGAAACAGATGAAATTGGACAAAAATCATGTATCATAGCTCATAAAATCATGAATTTCAATCTCATAAAATCTTGGTTAAAGCTCATGAAATCATGAATTTTTAACTACAAAAACTATTTCCTATTAGGTCAAAACAAATGAAAAATTTAAAAATCATGAGTTATAGCTCATGAAATCGTGAATTTTAAACTACGTAAAATTATTTTTCATTGGGTCAAAATCAATAAAAATTATAAAAAATTGTGGGTTAGAGCTCATGAAATTGCAAATTTTAAACTCTAAAAATTATTTGTCATTAGATCGAAGCGAATAAAATTGGATAAAATTTTTGAGTTATAGCTCCTAAATTCATGGGTTATAGCTCGTCAAATTGTGAATTTTAAACTCCACAAAATAATTTGTCACAAGGTCAAAACAAACAAAATAATTTAGAAATTGTGGGTTATAATTCATGAAATTATGAATTTTAAACTCCATAAAATTATTTTCCATTTGGTCCAAATGAACAAAAATACACAAAAATTATGGTTTATAGCTCATAGAACCGGGGTTATAGCTCATTAAATCTAGAATTTTTGACTCCACAAAATTATTTTCCATTGGATCAAAATAAATAAAAATTTCAAAACTCATGTGTTACAACAAGAAATTGTGAATTTAGAACTCCACAAAATTATTTACCATTGTGTCAATACAAATGAAGAAATTTAAAAATCATGGGTTATAGCTCATGAAATCATAAATTTTGAATTTCGTAAAATTATTTTTATTGGGTCAAAACGAAAAAATGCACAAAAATCATGGGATATAGCCCATGAAATTCTAAATTTTGAACTTTACAAAATTATTTTCCATTAAGTCAAAATAAATGATAAAGTTTAAAACTGTGGGTTATAGCTCATAAAATTGTGAAATTTAAACTCCCTAAAATTGTTACTTATTAAGTCAAATTGAACGAAAATACAAAAAATCGTGGGTTATAGGTTATGAAATTGAGAATTTTGAACTTCACAAAATTATTTGCTATTTGGTCGAAACAAATAAAAAATTAAAAATCATGGGTTATAGCTCTTGAAATCAAGAATTTTATGTAAAATTATTTTCTATTAGTTCTAAATAAATAAAATGCATAAAAATCATGGGTTATATAACTCATGATATTTTGAATTTTGAACTTCACAATATTGTTTGCCTTTAGATCGGAACAAATGATAAATTCAAAAATTATAGATTATAGCTCACGAAATTAGAATTTTAAGCTGCACAAAATTATTATGAATTGTAAACTCCACAAAATTATTTGTCATTGGGTTGAAATAAATAAAAATTTAAAAATCGTGGGTCATAGCTCTTGAAATTGCGAATTTTGAACTCCACAAAAGTTATTGTCAATGAGTTGAAACCAATGAAAAAATTCAAAAATCGTGAATAATAACTCACGAAATCATGAATTTTGAACTATATAAAATTGTTTTTATTGGGTTGAAAAGAAATTAAAATAGAATCAATGGTCATAGCTCAAAACATCGGGGTTAAAGCTCAAAAATAGTGAATTTTAAACTCCACAAAATTATTTTTCACTGGAACCATCAAAAAATAAAAATCATGGGTTATAGCTCATGCAATTTTAAATTTTGAATTTCACAATATTGTTTGCCCTTAGATCGGAACACATGATAAATTTAAAAATCATAGATTATAGCTCATAAAATTATTAATTTTAAAGTTCACAAAATTATTATGAATTTTAAACTCCACAAAATTATTTGTCATTGGGTCAAAATAAATAAAAATTTAAAATTATGGGTTATAGCTTTTGAAATTGTGAATTTTAAACTCCACAAAAGTTATTGTCAATGGATTGAAACAAATGAAAAAATTTAAAAATCATGGATAATAACTCACGAAATCATGAATTTTGAACTATATAAAATTATTTTTATTGGGTCAAAAAGAACTAAAAATGGAAGAAAATCATTAGTTATAGCTCATGAAATCTGGGGTTATAGCTCAAAAATAGTGAATTTTGAACTCCACAAAATTATTTTCCATTGGATCCAACAAAGAACTCAAAACCATGGATTATAGCTCATAAAATTGTGAGTTTTGAACACCACAAAATATTTGTCATTGGGTTAAAAATTAAAAAGAATAAAATTCGTGAGTTATAGCTCATGAAATTATGACATTTGAACTCTGTAAAATTAAGTCAAAATGAAAGAAAATGCATAAAAATCATGGGATATAGCTTATGAAACTGTGAATTTTAAACTCCACAAAATTATTTTCCACTGGATCCAACAAAGAAATCAAAAATCATGGATTATAGCTCATAAAATTGTGAGTTTTAAACTCCACAAAATATTTGCCATTGGGTTAAAAATTAAAGAATAAATTTCATGAGTTATAGCTCATGAAATTATGACTTTTGAACTTCGTAAAATTGGGTCAAAATGAAAGAAAATGCACAAAAATCATGGGATATAGCTTATGAAATTGAGAATTTTGAAATCCACAAAATTATTGGCCTTTCGGTCAAAATAAATGGGAAATTAAAAATTATTGGGATATATAGTTCATGAAATTATGAATTTTAAACTCTGTAAAATTATTTTTCATTGGGTCAAAATAAACAAATATGATAAAAATTCATGGGCTATAGTATATGAAATTGTGAATTTTAAACTATTAAATATTATTTTCTATTGCATCAAAACAAATAAAAATTTAATAAAAGTGTGTTATAGCATGAAATCGTCAATTTTAAACTCCACAAAATTATTTAACATTGGATCGAAGCAAACAAAACAAGTTCCAAAATCATGGGTTATAGCTCATGAAAATTCTTAATTTTGAACTTTATAAAATTACTTGTCATAGAGTCAAAACAAATAAAAAATTAAAATATTATGGATTATAACTCAGCAAATCATGAATTTTAACTCCATAAAATAGTTTTCCATTAAGACAAAAGGAACGAAAATAAACAAAAATCATGGATTATAGCTCATAAAATCATAAATTTTGAACTTGTCGTTTGACCAAAATGAACAAACAATTCGAAAATCATGGAACATAGCTCATGAAATTATGAATTTTGATCTCCACAAAACTATTTACGGTATGTCAAAATAAATGAAAATAATTTTTAAGCAGTTGTTATAGCTCATAAAATCGTGAATTTTAAACTCAGAAAATTATTTTCTATTGGGTCAAAATGAACAAAATGCATAAAAATATGAGATATAGCTCATGAAATTGTGAATTTTGAACTCCACAAAATTATTTTTCATTTGGTCGAAATAAATGAAAAAATTCAAAAATCGTGGGTTATAGCTCATGAAATTGTGAATTTTGAACTATGTAAAATTATTTTCCATTAGGTCAAAATGAACTAAAATGTTTAAAAATTATGAGTTATAGCTCATGAAATCATGAATTTTAACTCTTAAAAATTATTATTTATTGGGTTGAAACAAACAAAAAATTAAAAATCATGGGTTATAGCTCATGAAATCATGAATTTTAACTCCATAAAATTATTTTCTATTGGGTGGAAACAAACAAAATGCATATTCATGAAATTATGCATTTTCAACACTACAATTGTCATTAGGTCAAAGCAAATGAAAAAATTCAAAAACACGGGTTATAAGCATTAAATCAGAATTTTAAACTCTATAAAATTATTTTCCATTGGGTCAAAATTAACAAAAATAAACAAAAATCTTGGTTAAAGCTCATGAAGTCGTGAATTTTTAACTATGAAAAAATTTCCATTAGGTCAAAACAAACAAAAAACTCAAAAATTATGGGTTATATAGCTCATGAAATCGTGAATTTTGAACTATGTAAAATTATTTTCCATTGGGTCAAAATCAATAAAAATTATAAAAATTCTGGGTTATATAGCTCATGAAATTGTGAATTTTAAAATCTAAAAATTATTTGACATTGGAGCAAAACAAATAAAATTGGACAAAATTTTGAATTATAACTCATAAACTCATGGATTATAGCTCATGAAATTTTAAATATTGAACTTCACAAAATTATTTTCCATTAGGTCAAAACAAACAAAAAACTCAAAAATTATGGGTTATAGCTCATGAAATCATGAATTTTAACTCTTAAAAATTATTATTTATTGGGTTGAAACAAACAAAAAATTAAAAATCATAGGTTATAGATCAAGAAATCGTGAATTTTGAACTCCGTAAAATTATTTTCTATTGGGTGGAAACAAACAAAATGCATATTCATGAAATTATGCATTTTCAACACTACAATTGTCATTAGGTCAAAGCAAATGAAAAAATTAAAATTATGGGTTATATAGCTCATGAAATCGTGAATTTTAAACTCTATAAAATTATTTTCCATTGGGTCAAAATTAACAAAAATAAACAAAAATCTTGGTTAAAGCTCATGAAGTCGTGAATTTTTAACTATGAAAAAATTTCCATTAGGTCAAAACAAACAAAAAACTCAAAAATTATGGGTTATATAGCTCATGAAATCGTGAATTTTGAACTATGTAAAATTATTTTCCATTGGGTCAAAATCAATAAAAATTATAAAAATTCTGGGTTATATAGCTCATGAAATTGTGAATTTTAAAATCTAAAAATTATTTGACATTGGAGCAAAACAAATAAAATTGGACAAAATTTTGAATTATAACTCATAAACTCATGGATTATAGCTCATGAAATTTTAAATATTGAACTTCACAAAAATTTTTGCCATAGGGTCAAAACAAGCAAAATAATTCAAAATTTATGGGTTATCGATCACGAAATCATGAATTTTAACTCTTAAAAATTATTATTTATTGGGTTGAAACAAACAAAAAATTAAAAATCATAGGTTATAGATCAAGAAATCGTGAATTTTGAACTCCGTAAAATTATTTTCTATTGGGTGGAAACAAACAAAATGCATATTCATGAAATTATGCATTTTCAACACTACAATTGTCATTAGGTCAAAGCAAATGAAAAAATTCAAAAACACGGGTTATAAGCATTAAATCGTAAATTTTAAACTCTATAAAATTATTTTCCATTGGGTCAAAATTAACAAAAATAAACAAAAATCTTGGTTAAAGCTCATGAAGTCGTGAATTTTTAACTATGAAAAAATTTCCATTAGGTCAAAACAAACAAAAACTCAAAAATTATGGGTTATATAGCTCATGAAATCGTGAATTTTGAACTATGTAAAATTATTTTCCATTGGGTCAAAATCAATAAAAATTATAAAAATTCTGGGTTATATAGCTCATGAAATTGTGAATTTTAAAATCTAAAAATTATTTGACATTGGAGCAAAACAAATAAAATTGGACAAAATTTTGAATTATAACTCATAAACTCATGGATTATAGCTCATGAAATTTTAAATATTGAACTTCACAAAAATTTTTGCCATAGGGTCAAAACAAGCAAAATAATTCAAAAATCATGGGTTATAGCTCATGAAATCATGAATTTTAACTCCGTAAAATTATTTTCCATTAGGTCATAATGAACAAAAATACACAAAGGTTATAGCTAAAAATCGAGGGTTATAACTCATGAAATCAAGAATTTTAAACTCCACAAAATTATTTACCATTAGATCAAAATAAACAAAAATTTTAAAAATCATGGGTTATAGCTCATGAAATTGTGAATTTTGAACTCCACAAATTTATTTGCCATTGTGTCAATACAAATAAAAAATTAAAAATCGTGGTTAATAGCTCATGAAATTATGAAATTTGAACTCTTTAAAATTATTTTCCTTTGGTCCAAAATGAACAATAATGCATAAAAATTGTGGGATATAGTTCTTGAAATTATGAATTTTAAACTCCACAAAATTATTTATCATTAAGTCAAAATCAATTATAAAATTAAAAATTGAGAGTTATAGCTCATGATATTGTGAATTTTAAACTACACAAAATTATTTGTCATTATGTCAATACAAAAGAAATATTTTAAAATTATGGGTTATAGATCATGAAATTATGAATTTTAAATTTTGTAAAATGATTTTTCATTGGGTTAAAACGAACAAAAATGCAAAAAATCATGGGATATAGCTTATGAAATTATGAATTTTCAACTCCACTAAATTATTTTCCATTAAGTTAAATTAAATGATAAAATTAAAAATTATATGATATAGTTCATGAAATTATGAATTTTGAAATCCTTAAAATTGTTATCCATTGGGTCAAAATGAACAAAAATCATAACTTGTAGGTTATGAGATCAAGAATTTTAACTCCACAAAATTATTTGACATTTGGTCAAAACAAACAATAAATTCAAAAATCATGGGTTATAGCTCTTGAAATCATGAATTTTGAACTCCGTAACATTATTTTCTATTGGTTCTAAAAGGATGAAAATGCACAAAAATCATGAATTATAGCTCAAAAATTTTGAATTTTAAACTTCAAAATATTGTTTACCTTTGGATCAGAATAAATGATAAATTCAAAAATCATGGATTATACCTCATGAAATTATGAATTTTAAACACAACACAATTATTTGCCATTGAGTCGAAACAAATAAATAATTCAAAAATCGTGTGGGATAGCTCTTGAAATTATAAATTTTGAACTCCATAAAATTTATTATCAATGGATCGAAACAAATGAAAAATTTTAAAAATTATGGATAATAGCTCATGAAATTGTGAATGTGAACTCCATAAAATGGTTTTCAACTGGTTCAAAAAGAATTTAAAATGGGCAAAAATTATTGGTTATAGCTCATAAAATCTAGGGTTATAGCTCATAAAGTCACGAATTTTGAACTCTACATAATTATTTTTCACTGGATCAAAACAAGTAAAAAATCAAAACCATGGATTATAGCTAAAGAAAATGTGAGTTTTGAACTCCACAAGTATTTGTAATTAGGTCAAAACAAACAAATAAAATTAAAAATCGTGAGTTATAGTTTATGAAATTATAAATTTTGAACTCTGTAAAATTATTTTCCATTGGGTTGAAATGAACGAAAATGCACAAAAATCGTTAAATATAGCTCATGAAATTGACAATTTTGAACTCCACAAAATTTATTGCTTTTGGTCAAAACAAATAAAATTAATTTCTGGGTTATATAGTTTATGAAATCATGAATTTGATCTCAATTATTTTTATTGGGTCGAAATGAACAAAAATAGGTGAAATTCATGGATTATAGCTCATGAAATTGTGAATTTTAAACTCTAAAAATTATTTTCTATTGGGCAAAATAAATGAAAAAATTCAATAAAATGTCGTCATAGGGCATGAAATAGAGAATTTTAAACTCTAGAGAATTATTTTCCATTGAATCAAAATAAACAAAAAAGTTTTAAAATCATGGATTATAGCTCATGAAAGTTCTAAATTTTGAACTCCACAAAAATATTTTTCATTGGGTCAAAACAGGTATAAAAATTAAAAATCATGGGTTATAGATCAACAAATCATGAACTTTGAACTCTAAAAATAGTTTTCCATTGGGACAAAAGGAACAAAAATACATAAAAATCGTGGGTTATGGCTAATAAAATTGTGAATTTTGAACCATTATTCGATCAAAATGAACAAAAACTTTAAAATTGTGCGTTATAGCTCATGAAATTGTGAACTTTGAACTCCATAAAATTATTTGCCATTATATCAAAACAATTGAAAATTTTAAAAACTGTTGTTCTAGATCATGAAATCAGATTTTAAACTTCGTAAAATTATTTTCAATTGGGTCAAAACAAATAAAAATGCATGAAAAACATGGGATATAGCTCATGAAATTATTACTTTGAATTCCACAAAATTATTTGTCATTAAGTCGAAACATATGAAAAACTAAAAATTGTGGGTTATAACTCGTGAAATCGTGAATTTTGAACATCGTAAAATTATTTTCCATTAGATTGAAATGAACTAAAATGGATAAAAATCATGAGTTATAGCTCATGAAATCATGAATTTTAAACTCTAAAAACTATTATTCATTATGTAGAAACAAATGAAAAAATTCAAAAATCATGAGATATAGATCAAGAAATCATGAATTTTGAACTCCGTAAAATTATTTTCCATAGGGTGAAAATAAGCAAAAATGCAAAACAAATCATGGGATACAACTGATGAAATTGAGAATTTTGAACTCCACCAAATTATTTATCATTGAATCAACAAATGAAATTACATAAAAATCATTAGTTATAGCTCACAAAATCATGAGTTATAGCTCATAAAATCATGAATTTCAAACTCCACAAAATTATTTGCCATTGGATAAAATGAACAAAAATGTAAAATTTTTGTTATAGCTCATGAAATTGTGAATTTTGGACTCTATAAAATTATTTTCCATTGGGTCAAAATAAATAAAAATGCATAAAAACATAGGATATAGCTCATAAAATCGTGAATTTTGAACTCCGTAAAATTATTTTCTATTGGATTAAAAATGAAATCATGAGCTATAGCTAATGAAATCATGAATTTTAGACTCCATAAAATTATTTTCCATTGGGTCGAAAAGAACAAAATGGACAAAAATTGTGGATTATAGCTCATAAAATTGACAATTTTAAACTCCACAAAATTATTTACCATTGGATCAAAATGAATTAAAAAATACCAAATCATGGATTATAGCTCATGAAATCGTGAATTTTGAACATCGTAAAATTATTTTCAATTGGGTCAAAACAAATAAAAATGCATGAAAAACATGGGATATAGCTCATGAAATCGTGAATTTTAAACTCTATAAAATAGTTTTCCATTGGGATGAAACTAACAAAATGCATAAAGATTGACAAAAATAGGTTGTTTTAGCACATAAAAATCGTGAATTTGAAACTCTAAAAATTATTTGCTATTGGATCAAAACGAACAAAATTGAACAAAAATTATTTTCTATTAGGTTGAAACAGACAAAATTGGATGAAAATTATGTATTATAGCTTATGAAATCATGAATGTTGAACTCTAAAAAATATTTGTCATTGGATCGAAATGAAAAAATGAACAAAATGAATAAAAATCGTGGATTATAGCTTATGAAATCGTGAATTTTAAACTCCGTAAAATTATTTGCCATATAGTCAAAATGAGAAAAATGAACAAAAATCATGGGTTAGCGCTCATGAAATCGTGAATTATGAGCTCTACAAAATGATTTACCAATAGGTCAAAACAAACGAAAATGCACAAAAATCGTAGATTATAGCTCATGAAATCGTGAATTTTAAACTCTATAAAAACTTCATTGGGTCTAAATGAATGAAAATGCTCAAAAATTATGGATTATAGCTCATAAAATTTTGAATTTTGAAGTCTACAAAATTAATATCTTTTGGGTTGAAACAAACAAAAAATTCAAAAATTGTGGATTTTGAATTCTAAAAATTATGTGCCATTGGATCGAAACAAGCAAAAAAATTCAAAAATTATGGATAATTGCTCATGAAATCATGAATTTGAACTATATAAAATTATTTTCCATCGGGTCAAAACAAAAAAAATGCACAAAAATCGTGGCTTATTGTAAGGCCCCAGATTTTTTGATTAAATCATATATTTAATTGAGGGGATTTTTGCAAAAAATTATAACTATGTCTACTCGATATGACAAAATTACCTAAGGTATAACTTTATTAGAATGGAATTCATGAATTAATCATGAAAAGGGGATTTGCATATATAACCTTTAGGGTTATAAGAGTAAAAGAAATAATAGTTTATGATATTGCAAGTAGGTCCAATGCCTATAAATGCCCCAGATTTTTAGGGTTTCTCTTCTTTTCTGAAACGCAACTTTTGGGAGTAGGAGTTCTGCGGGAGAGGACGGCCAGAGAGTGGAATTGCAGTCGGAGCAAACGATCTACAACTCAGGGAAGGGTTTCTCCACTTTGATTCTTGTTTTAGGGATTTCCCTTGTTTATATCTCTCTGTTATAATTTTTTGGACTTGTTAAACCCTAGATCTTCATGCTAAAATAGTTAGGATTCTTGCTAAAACTAGTCAGCGCTCTTTGTTTATAATTTCCTGAAGTTTTAGAGAAGTTTTGATGAGATCTAATAGGGTTTCCCAAACATAGATCATTAGTTTGATGAATATGAATAGGTTTTAGGGGAAAAAAAACCTAGTTTTCTTCATTTTTCTTGCTATTTAATCTTAGAAACATGGTGGAATCATGTATTTTTAGTCCCTACCATAATTCTAGGGAGTTACGAGAACATTAGAGGCGCAACAATAAAGAAACGAGGTGAAATAGATCAATCAAGCAGCAACAGCATCGATGCAGTCGTATGATCACTCAACATCAGACATCTAATTTGAAATTAGACGTCTGGTGGTCCGACATCAAACATATGATCTGAAAATCAGACGTCTGGTCAGGGTTAGGAGGCGTCTGATCGCGATTGACAGAAAGCCAGTTTTCGAGTTATTCTATATAGACGTCTGATTTTAGTTAGGAGACGTGTGGTTTGTGCTTCAGATGTCTGGTTGGTTTATTCGGCCGTCTGAATTTATTCAGAACTATTTTGAACTCTCTAATAAATTGTAGTAGTCTGATTAGACTCATTATCAGTTTTAACCCTATTTAAAGAGAGAATATGCGTATTTGATGATGTAGAAGTAGTCCTATGAGATACCTACACAATATTTTGATCACTCGGATAACTCAACACATGTTAAATGTATATAAGCTCGCTATAAGGTGAATGAATGGTTAAATGAATATCGTTATAAATTAAATGGTGCTAGAGTTAATGATAAATTAGGATGTTACACCTAATCACTGTACATATGGATGGGTGCGGAGACCTATATCCTAGAGTATGGAGTATACCCCGACGTAGTTAGTCCGAATACATGATTCGATTAGGTAGTTGATCTCTGACCTAGACACTTCTGGTTTGTACTAACTAGGTTTTGTGAGGTTGCCATAGAATGTGGATTTTAGTGCATGACATTGCATGTACAAATTAAATAACAACGGGATGGATGATAAGTAATGAGATGAATCACATCTTAAGGTTGATTGGTTGGCCACAGGACTCCGACGTGAGTACCTATTTGATGATTTTATATTAATTATGTGTAACCACTTTAATCGGGCAGACTCAATCATTTCATATCCAAATAAGAACGTAATTAATTTCTTTAATATGTTGTTTATGTTTTAATATATATTGCAGGCACAACACTGCATGATATATCCTTTTGAGACTTAAGAATGTTATCATTGATTCATATTTCATTCTTTTCTAGCTGATAAGGATTTGATTATTATTGTGCAGCTAACCATTGATTCTTGCAGTTCCCCACTATTTCATTGCTTAGACCTTACGTCTTACACTTTTGTGGATCCCCTTCTTCAGTGAGTCCGACTGCAACGGACCATGCTTACTTGAATAAGCAGGTTATGAGAAATAGCCAGAGCCATGCAGTAGCAATCATATAAACAAAGATAATTTAATTGTTTATTTTATTTAATAGATACTTCATAATATTTCTCTAACTACAATTATCTAGTTTTGATGGCCGTGTTTGGGCCAAGACTTGTATTTATCCTTGAATATTGAAGTTATTTATCTAGTGAACTTCATACTTAGACAATTTGATATACCTCTTTCTTGTCTCTACTTGATATTTTTGTGATGCTGATATTGTTGTGATGAGAGATGTACTTTTATGTATATTTGTATTGTGAGTGATTGCGCATGTATATAACGAAATAGGTTACAGGATATTTATAGAACATTTTATCCTTTTAATTCTATAAATATTCTGTCCACCAGGTCATTTTCCATGAGCGGGGCCTGACACTTATAGTTCATGAAATTGTGTATTTTGAACCCTACAATTGTCATTGGGCCAAAACAAATGAAAAAAATTTTAAAAATCGTGGGTTATAGCTCATTAAATCGTGAATTTTAAACACCATAAAATTATTTTTTATTGGATCAAAATTAACAAAATGGATAAAATTGTTGGTTAAAGTTCATGAATTCATGAATTTTTAACTCTGAAAAATTATTTTTTATTGGGTCGAAACAAAACAAAAATTTTAAAAATCATGGGTTATAGCTCATGAAATCGTGAATTTTAACTACGTAAAATTATTTTTCATTGGGTCAAAATGAATGGAAATGGATAAAAATCATGGATTAGAGCTCATGAAATCATGAATTTTAAACTCAAAAATTATTTGCCATTGGATCGAAACGAATGAAATTGAACAAAAATCGTGGAGTTATAGCTCATAAAGTTGTGAATTTTAAACTCCAAAAATTATTTGCCATTTTGGGTCAAAATAAATGAAAAATATTTAAAATTTATGGGTTATAGCACATGAAATCATGAATTTTGAACTCTGTAAATATATTTTCCATTAGGTCAAAACAAACAATAATGCACAAAAATCATGGATTATAGCTCATAAAATTGAGAATTTTAACTCCACAAAATTATTTGCCATTGGATTAAAGCAAACAAAAAAAGTTCAAAAATCGTGGGTTATAGCTCATGAAATTATGAACTTTGAACTCCATAAAATTATTTGCCATTAAGTCAAAACAAATGATAAAATTCAAAAATCATGGTTTGTAGCTCATAAAATTGTGAAATATGAAACTCCCTAAAATTGTTATCCATTGGTTAAAACGAACTAAAATGCACAAAAATCATAGGTTATAGGCTATGAAATTGAATATTTTAAACTCTACAAAATTATTTGCCATTAGGTTGAAACAAACGAGAAATTTCAAAAATCATGTGTTATAACTCTTGAAATCATGAATTTTAAACTTTATAAAATTATTTTACATTGGTTCTAAATGAACGAAAATGCACAAAAGCGTGGGTCATAGCTCATGAACTTTAAACTTTGAACTTGACAAAATTGTTTGCCTTTCAATCAAAACAAATGATAAATACAAAAATCATGGATTATAGATTATGAAATTATGAATTTTAAACTCCACAAAATTATTTTTCATTGGGTCGAAAAACTAAAAATTCCAAAGCTGTTTCTTATAGCTCTTGATATTGTGAATTTTAAACTCCACATAATTATTTGTTATTGAATCAAAACAAAACAAAAAAAATTCATGGATAATAGCTCAAGAAATCGTGAATTTGAGATCCGAAAAATTGTTTTCCATTAGGTCAAAACAAGCTAAAATGGACAAAAATTGTTGGTTATAGCACATAAAAGTTTGGATTAGATCTCATAAAATCATGATTTTTGAAATCCATACAATTATTTTCCATTGGATCAAAACAAATGAAAAAATTTTAAAAATCATTGATTATAGCTTATGAAATCATGAATTTTGAACTCTGTAAATATATTTTCTATTAGGTCAAAACAAACAATAATGCACAAAAATCATGGATTATAGCTCATAAAATTGAGAATTTTAACTCCACAAAATTATTTGCCGCTAGATTAAAGTAAATAAAAAATTCAAAAATCATGGATTACAACTTATGAAATTATGAACTTTGAACTCCATAAAATTATTTGCCATTAAGTCAAAACAAATGATAAAATTCAAAAATCATGGTTTGTAGCTCATAAAATTGTGAAATATGAAACTCCCTAAAATTGTTATCCATTGGTTAAAACGAACTAAAATGCACAAAAATCATAGGTTATAGGCTATGAAATTGAATATTTTAAACTCTACAAAATTATTTGCCATTAGGTTGAAACAAACGAGAAATTTCAAAAATCATGTGTTATAACTCTTGAAATCATGAATTTTAAACTTTATAAAATTATTTTACATTGGTTCTAAATGAACGAAAATGCACAAAAGCGTGGGTCATAGCTCATGAACTTTAAACTTTGAACTTGACAAAATTGTTTGCCTTTCAATGAAACAAATGATAAATACAAAAATCATGGATTATAGATTATGAAATTATGAATTTTAAACTCCACAAAATTATTTTTCATTGGGTCGAAAAACTAAAAATTCCAAAGCTGTTTCTTATAGCTCTTGATATTGTGAATTTTAAACTCCACATAATTATTTGTTATTGAATCAAAACAAACAAAAAAAATTCATGGATAATAGCTCAAGAAATCGTGAATTTGAGATCCGAAAAATTGTTTTCCATTAGGTCAAAACAAGCTAAAATGGACAAAAATTGTTGGTTATAGCACATAAAAGTTTGGATTAGATCTCATAAAATCATGATTTTTGAAATCCATACAATTATTTTCCATTGGATCAAAACAAATGAAAAATTTAAAAATCATTGATTATAGCTTATGAAATCATGAATTTTGAACTCTGTAAATATATTTTCTATTAGGTCAAAACAAACAATAATGCAATAAAATCATGGGTTATAGCTCATAAAATTGAGAATTTTAACTCCACAAAATTATTTGCCGCTAGATTAAAGTAAATAAAAAATTCAAAAATCATGGATTACAACTTATGAAATTATGAATTTTGAACTTCATAAAATTATTTGCCATTAAGTCAAAACAAATGATAAAATTCAAAAATCATGGTTTGTAGCTCATAAAATTGTGAAATATGAAACTCCCTAAAATTGTTATCCATTGGTTAAAACGAACTAAAATGCACAAAAATCATAGGTTATAGGCTATGAAATTGAATATTTTAAACTCTACAAAATTATTTGCCATTAGGTTGAAACAAACGAGAAATTTCAAAAATCATGTGTTATAACTCTTGAAATCATGAATTTTAAACTTTATAAAATTATTTTACATTGGTTCTAAATGAACGAAAATGCACAAAAGCGTGGGTCATAGCTCATGAACTTTAAACTTTGAACTTGACAAAATTGTTTGCCTTTCAATCAAAACAAATGATAAATACAAAAATCATGGATTATAGATTATGAAATTATGAATTTTAAACTCCACAAAATTATTTTCATTGGGTCGAAAAACTAAAAATTCCAAAGCTGTTTCTTATAGCTCTTGATATTGTGAATTTTAAACTCCACATAATTATTTGTTATTGAATCAAAACAAACAAAAAAAATTCATGGATAATAGCTCAAGAAATCGTGAATTTGAGATCCGAAAAATTGTTTTCCATTAGGTCAAAACAAGCTAAAATGGACAAAAATTGTTGGTTATAGCACATAAAAGTTTGGATTAGATCTCATAAAATCATGATTTTTGAAATCCATACAATTATTTTCCATTGGATCAAAACAAATGAAAAATTTAAAAATCATTGATTATAGCTTATGAAATCATGAATTTTGAACTCTGTAAATATATTTTCTATTAGGTCAAAACAAACAATAATGCAATAAAATCATGGGTTATAGCTCATAAAATTGAGAATTTTAACTCCACAAAATTATTTGCCGCTAGATTAAAGTAAATAAAAAATTCAAAAATCATGGATTACAACTTATGAAATTGTGAACTTTGAACTCCACAAAATTATTTGCCATTAAGTCAAAACAAATGATAAAATTAAAAATCATGGTTTGTAGCGCATGAAATTGTGAATTTTAAACTATCCTAAAATTATTTTCCATTGGATCAAAACAAATGAAAATGCATAAAAATCATGGGTTATAGCTCATGAAATCGTAAATTTTAAACTATCCTAAAATTATTTTCCATTGGATCAAAACAAACAAAATATTCAAAAATTATGGGTTATAGCTCATGAAATTGTGAATTTTGAACTCCACATAATTATTTGTTATTGAATCGAACCAAATGAAAAGACTAAAAATTCATGGATAATAGCTCATGAAATTGTGAAGTTCAAAAATTATTTTCCATTAGGTCAAAACAAACAAAAATAGACAAAAATCGTTGGTTATAGCTCATAAAATTATGTGTTATAGCTCATAAAATCATAAATTTTAAACTCTACAAAATTATTTTCATTGAATCAAAACAGATGAAAAAAATTTAAAATTATTAATTATAGCTCATGAAATTGTGAGTTTGAACTCCACAAAATTATTTATCATTGATCAAAATAAATAAAATATTTTAAAATTGAGAGTTATAACTCATGATATTGTGAATTTTCAACTTCATAAAATTATTTTCCATTGGGTCTAATGAACAAAAATCATGGGATATACCTCATGAAATTGAGAATTTTGAATTCCACAAAATTATTTGTCATTGGGTTAAAACAAATAAAAAGATTAAAATATTGTGTGATGTAGTTCATGAAATCGTAAATTTTAAACTATCCTAAAATTATTTTCATTAGTCAAAAATTATGGGTTATAGCTAATGAAATCATGAATTTTGAACTTTAAAATTTTATTTTTATTGCATGGAAAAAATGAAAATTTTTTAAAATGTGGGTTATAGCCCATAAAATCGTGAATTTTGAACTTCATAAAATTATTTTTGAATAGGTCAAAAGGAACGCAAATGCACAAAAATTATGGGTTATGACTCATAAAATCACCGATTATAGATCATAACATTGATAATTTTAAACTCCACAAAATAATTTATTGTTGGATCAAAACAAACAAAATATTCAAAAATTATGGGTTATAGCTCATAAAACTGTCAATTTTGAACTCCACAAAATTATTTGGCATTCGTTAAGACAAATAAAAAATAAAAAAATTATGGTTCTGACTCATAAAATCTAACTCCGTAAAATTATTTTCCATTGGGTCAAAATGATCAAAAGTACACAAAAATCATGGGATATAGCTCATGATATTATGAATTTAAAAATTATGGGTTATAGCTCATAAAATTATCAATTTTGAACTCCACAAAATTATTTGGCATTGCGTTAAGACAAATAAAAAATTGCGTCGGAAAAATTAAAAATCATGGGTAGCTCATGAAATTGTTAATTTTGAACTCCATAAAATTATTTTTCATAGGGTTGAAATGAAAAAAATGGACGAATATCATGGGTTATAGCTTATGAAATCAGGAATTTTAAACTCTAAAACTTATTTTCAATTAGGTCGAAAAAATGATAAAATCAATAATTATGGTTCTGACTCATGAAATCGTAAATTTTGAACTCAGTAAAACTATTTTCCATTTGGTGGAAACAAATGAAAATGCATAAAAATCATGGGATAGAGCTCATGAAATTGAGAATTTTGAATTCCACAAAATTATTTGCCATTGAATCAAAATGAATGAAATTAGAAAAATAATGAGTTATATCTCAAAAATCTTGGGTGATATCTCATAAATTTGTGCACTTTGAACTCCATAAAATTATTTGTCATTGGGTCATAATGAACAAAACAAATATAGAAATAGTGGGTTATAGCTCTTAAAATTATTAATTTTGAACTCCATAAAAATATTTTTTCCATTGGGTCAAAATGAATGAAAATACACAAAAATATGGGTTATACCACATAAAATCATGAATTTTCAACTCCATAAAATCATTTGTCATTGGATAAAATGAACAAAAAATTCAAAAATTATGGTTTATAACCCATGAAATTGTGAATTTTAAAATCCCGAAAATTATTTATCACTGAAAATAAAAAAGTTCAAAATCATGGGTTATAGCTCATGTAATTGTGAATTTTGAACTCCATAAAATAATTTGTCATTGGGTCAACATAAACAAAAAATTCATAAAATTGTGTGTTGTAGCTCATGAAATCATGAATTTTGAACACCATAAAATCATTTTCTATCGGTCGAAATGATCAAAAATGGATAAAAATCGTTAGTTATAGCTCATAAAATCATAAATTTAAAACTCCACAAAATTATTTGTCATTGGCTCAAAATGAACAATGCAATTTAAAAATCATGGTTATACCTTATGAAATTTAAAAATCCTTGGTTACGGTCATAAATCGTGAATTTTAAACTCCGTAATATTATTTTTCCATTAGATAAAAATGAAAATAATGGATTATAGCTCATGAAATTGTAAATTATAAACTCCGTAAATTTATTTTCCATTGGGCGAAATAAACGAGAAAAATTATTTACCATCGGATCAAAACAAATAAAAATTATTTGCCATATAGACAAAATGAACAAAAAAATTCAAAAACGTGGGTTATAGCTCATGAAATTGTGAATTTTGAACTCCACAAAGTTATTTTCCATAGGGTGAAAACAAACGAAAAAATTTAAAAATTATGGGTTATAGCTTATGAAATCGTGAATTTTGAACTCAGTAAAATTATTTTTCCATTGGGTCAAAATGAATAAAATGGATAAAAATATTGGTTATAGCTCATAAAATTGTGAATTTTAAACTCTGAAAAATTATTTGGTATTTGATCGAAATGAACAAAATTGGGCAAAATTTATTTGCTATTAGGTTGGAACAGACAAAAATGGATAAAAATCGTGTATTATAGCTCATGAAATCATAAATTTTCAACTCTGAAAAATTATTTGCCATTGGATTGAAATGAACAAAATGGACAAAATCATGGGTTATAGCTTATGAAATCGTGAATTTTAAACTCCATAAAATTATTTGCCATATAGACAAAATGAACAAAATGGATTAAAATCGTATGTTAGCTCATGAAATCGCAAATTTTAACTCGCAAAATTATTTACCATTGGATCAAGATGAATAAAATGCCCAAAAATCATTGGTTATAGCTTATGAAATCGTGAACTTTTAATTCCATAAATTTTTTCATTGGGTCAAAATTAGGGTTGAGCAAACTTGCTCAAACCGATAAAATTGACCGAACCGCTGATTTTGGGGAGTTCGGTGCGGTTTTGAGTTATTTTCAGTTCAGGTTGGGTTGAAAAAATTTCAACCCATAATAACCGAACCAACCGGACATAAGTGTGTAGAAATTTGATAATAACCGTAACTTACATGCTCCTTTCTCTTTCACACACTCACATAGTAGACCCACGCACGTGACCTTGCACTTCCCTATTCAAAATAACAAACAGTCTCCCACTTATAACATCAGGAATAGAGAGGAAAATTTTCAAACAAAGTAACCCGCTCCTCTCCTTCTCTCCACTTCTCATCTAATCATCATACAAACTTATGGCCCATTTAAATATCTCTTAATCATCAACTTCACAAGATTCACTCTCTTGTTTTTCTTTGATTTTCATTTTCCTTAACTCCTTGTATGCTCTCTCTTATTTAATTTCCAATTATCACTTGGGCCTGGCTTTTAATAGTCTCCATTTTTCTGGATTGTCGCCATGGTAGCTGCTGTTTGGAGCTCGGTGGCGAGGTCCCATAGAAATCGAAATAATCGACCGAACCGAACCGAACCGAAATAATTCCGTTCGGTTTGGTTCGGTTTGGTTCGGTTCGGTTCGGTTCAGTATATATTGTCGGTTTGGTTGGGTTCGGTTTCATAAAATTGATCAAAAATGACCGAAGCGACCGCTTGCTCACCCTAGTCAAAATGAACGAAAATGTATAAAATTATGGGCTATAACTCATAAAATTTTGAATATTGATCTCTACAAAAATATTTTTCTTTGGGTCAAAACAAACGAAAAAATTCAAAATTATGGTTTATAACCCATGAAATTGTGAATTTTAAACTCAAAAATTATTTTCATTGGGTCAAAATAAATGTAAAAATTTAAAAATCATGGGTTATAGCTCATGTAATTGTGAATTTTGAACTCCATAAAATAATTTGTCATTGGGTCAACATAAACAAAAAAATTCATAAAATTGTGTGTTGTAGCTCATGAAATCATGAATTTTGAACACCATAAAATCATTTTCTATCGGTCGAAATGATCAAAAATGGATAAAAATCGTTAGTTATAGCTCATAAAATCATAAATTTAAAACTCCACAAAATTATTTGTCATTGGCTCAAAATGAACAATGCAATTTAAAAATCATGGTTATACCTTATGAAATTTAAAAATCATGGGTTATAGTTCATGAAATCGTGAATTTTAAACTCCGTAATATTATTTTTCCATTAGATAAAAATGAAAATAATGGATTATAGCTCATGAAATTGTAAATTATAAACTCCGTAAATTTATTTTCCATTGGGCGAAATAAACGAGAAAAATTATTTACCATGGATCAAAACAAATAAAAATTATTTGCCCCTAGATCAAAACGAACAAAAAAATCAACAAACATGGATTATAGGTCATGATATTGTAAATTTTGACCTCAACAAAATCATTTGCCATGGGTCGAAACAAACAAAAAAAATTCAAAAACGTGGGTTATAGCTCAGGAAATCGTGAATTTTGAACTCTGTAAAATTATTTTTCCATTGGGTCAAAATGAATAAAAATGGATAAAAATATTGGTTATAGCTCATAAAATTGTGAATTTTAAACTCTGAAAAATTATTTGGTATTTGATCGAAATGAACAAAATTGGGCAAAATTTATTTGCTATTAGGTTGGAACAGACAAAAATGGATAAAAATCGTGTATTATAGCTCATGAAATCATAAATTTTCAACTCTGAAAAATTATTTGCCATTGGATTGAAATGAACAAAAATGGACAAAATCATGGGTTATAGCTTATGAAATCGTGAATTTTAAACTACGCAAAATTATTTGCCATATAGACAAAATGAACAAAAATGGATTAAAATCGTGCGTTAGCTCATGAAATCGCAAATTTTTAACTCTGCAAAATTATTTACCATTGGATCAAGATGAATAAAAATGCCCAAAAATCATTGGTTATAGCTTATGAAATCGTGAACTTTTTAATTCCATAAATTTTTTTCATTGGGTCAAAATTAGGGTTGAGCAAACTTCGGCTCAAACCGATAAAATTGACCGAACCGCCTGATTTTGGGGAGTTCGGTGCGGTTTTGAGTTATTTTCAGTTCAGGTTGGGTTGAAAAAATTTCAACCCATAATAACCGAACCAACCGGACATAAGTGTGTAGAAATTTGATAATAACCGTAACTTACATGCTCCTTTCTCTTTCACACACTCACATAGTAGACCCACGCACGTGACCTTGCACTTCCCTATTCAAAATAACAAACAGTCTCCCACTTATAACATCAGGAATAGAGAGGAAAATTTTCAAACAAAGTAACCCGCTCCTCTCCTTCTCTCCACTTCTCATCTAATCATCATACAAACTTATGGCCCATTTAAATATCTCTTAATCATCAACTTCACAAGATTCACTCTCTTGTTTTTCTTTGATTTTCATTTTCCTTAACTCCTTGTATGCTCTCTCTTATTTAATTTCCAATTATCACTTGGGCCTGGCTTTTAATAGTCTCCATTTTTCTGGATTGTCGCCATGGTAGCTGCTGTTTGGAGCTCGGTGGCGAGGTCCCATAGAAATCGAAATAATCGACCGAACCGAACCGAACCGAAATAATTCCGTTCGGTTTGGTTCGGTTTGGTTCGGTTCGGTTCGGTTCAGTATATATTGTCGGTTTGGTTGGGTTCGGTTTCATAAAATTGATCAAAAATGACCGAAGCGACCGTTTGCTCACCCCTAGTCAAAATGAACGAAAATGTATAAAATTATGGGCTATAACTCATAAAATTTTGAATATTGATCTCTACAAAAATATTTTTCTTTGGGTCAAAACAAACGAAAAAATTCAAAAATGGTGGATTATAGATAATGAAATCATAAATTTGAACTTGTAAATTTGTTTCACATCTGGTCGAAGTGAACAAAAATGCACAATAATCATGGCTAATAGTTCATGAAATTGTGTATTTTGGACTCAAAAATTATTTTCATTGGGTCAAAATAAATGTAAAAATTTAAAAATCATGGGTTATAGCTTATTAAATTGTGAATTTTGAACTCTGTAAAAATTATTTTCCATTGGGTCGAAATTAGTAAAATTGAAGAAAATTGATAGTTATAGCTCTTGAAATCGTGAATTTTAAACTCTGAAAAATTATAATCCATTGGTTGAAACAAACTAAAAATTAAAAATCATGGGTTATAGTTCATGAAATCGTGAATTTTGAAATCCGTAAAATTAATTTTCATTGGGTCATAATGAACAAAATTGAATAAAATTGTGAGTTGAGCTCATAAAATCATGGGTTATATCTCAAAAGTGTGAATTTTGAACTCCACAAAGTTATTTTCCATAGGGTGAAAACAAACGAAAAATTTAAAAATCCTAGGTTATAACTCTTGAAATCATGAATTTTAAACTCAGTAAAATTATTTTTTATATTGGGTGAAACAAATGAAAATGTGAGGAAGAAAAAGCGTGTTGCTCAAGAAATTGTGATTTTTTGATAGCATGAAATTGTGAATTTTGTAACTCCACAAAATTATTTGTCATTGGATCAAAAGGAATAAAAAATTTAAAAATTATGGGTTATAGCTCATAAAATTATGAATTTTAAACTCCATAAAATTATTTACCATTAGATTGAAACAAATAAAAAATTTTAAAAATCGTGGATAATAGCTCATAAAATTGTGAATTTTGAACTTTATAAAGTTGTATTCAATTAGGTCAAAATGAATGAAAATATACAAAATCTATGGGTTATAGCTCATAAAATCAGGAATTTTTAACTCTAAAAAATAATTGCCATTGGATTTAAATGAATAAAAATTTAAAATCGTGAGTTATAGGTCATTAAATTGTAAATTTTAACAACCCCAAAATTATTTGCCATTAGAACGACACAAAAACTTTTAAAATTCATGGACTATAGCTCATGAAATCAAGAATTTTGAACTCTAAAACTTATTTTTCACTGGATTGAAATGAAAAAAATGGATAATAATTGCTGGTTATAGCACATAAAATCGTAAATTTTAAACTCTGAAAAATTATTTGTCATTGGATTGAAATTAACAAAATGAAAAAATCATGGGTAATAACTCACAAAATCATGAATTTTAAACTCTACAAAATTATTTTCCATATAGTTAAAATGAATAAACAATGCACAAAATCATGAGTTATAGCTCATGAAATCGAGACTCAAAAATTATGTGCCATTGGATTGAAATAAGCAAAAATGGAAAAAAAATGGGTTAAAATCATGAATTTTAAACTCCATAAAATTATTTATCATATAGTCAAAATGAACAAAATGGACAAAATCGTGAGTTATAGCTCATGAAATTGGGAATATTGAACTTTATAAAAATTATTTATCATTAGGTCAAAATGAAGGAAAATGCACAAAAATTATTGGTTATAACTCATGAAATTATGAATTTTAAACTCCATAACAATTTCATTATGTTAAAATGAACGAAAATGCACAAAAATTCGGGTTATAGCTCATAGAATATTAAATTTTGAACTATACAAAATTATTTTCCTTTTAGTCAAAATAAACAAAAAATCAGAAATGGTTGGTTATATGTCATGAAATCGTGGGTCATAGCTCATGAAATTATGAATTTTGAATCCACAAAATTATTTGGCCTTGGATCAAAAAATAAAAATTTCAAAAATCATGAATAATAGCTCATGAAATCACGGATTTAAACTCCATAAAATTATTTTCTATTGGGTGAATTGAAAATAAAATTTATAAAAATTATGGATTATAGTTCATGAATTTTTGTATTATAAACTCTACAAAATTGTTTATCATTGGGATAAAAATATGAAAAAATAAAAATCATGGGTCATAGCTCATAAAGTATTGAACTCCACAAAATTATTTGCCATTAGATCAAGCATATGAAAAAAGTAAAAATCGTGAATAAGAGCTTATTACATCATTAAATTTGATCTCCATAAAAGTATTTTCCATTGGGTTAAAATTTAAAAAGGGATAAAATTGTTGGTTATATAGCTTATGAGATCGTGAATTTTAAACAACCAAACATTATTTTCCATTAGATCGAAACAAATAAAAATTAAAACTTTGAATTTTTAAACTCGTAAAATTATTTGCTATTGGGTTGAAATGAAAAAAATAGACAAAAATCATGGGTTAAAACTCATTGGATTAAGCCCATGAAATTGTGAAGTTTAAAATCTGAAAAATTATTTGCCATTGGATCAACGAAATTAAACAAAAATTATGTGTTATAGCTCATATATTCATGGGTTATAGCTTATGAAATTGTGAATTTTGAACTCCATGACATTATTTGACGTTGGGTCAAAAAGAACGAAAAATTAAAAAACATGGGTTATAGCTCTTGATTTCGTGAATTTTAAACTCCGTAAAACTATTTTTCATTCGGTCAAAATAAACAAAAACACAAAATTACTTGCCATTGAATCAAAATAAATAAACAAATTCAAAAATCATGATATATAGCTCAAGAAATTGTGAGTTTCGAACTTCACAAAATCTAAAAAATTGTGGGTTATGTCATAAAATCGTGAATTTAAAGCTCCACAAGATTTTTTTTTTTTTTTTTTTTTACATTGGGTCGAATCAAACTGAAATGCACAAAAATGGCGGCTATGCTCGTAAACTTTTAAATTTTGAACTCTACAAAATTATTTTCGATTTGGTGAAAAAAACAAAAAAGTTTAACAATTGTAAGTTATATAGCTCATAAAATTGTGGGTTATATAGTAAGGGTAGACGTGGGCTGAGCCGGGCCTGACTCATGAACCAGCCGGCAAGTTTGGGTCCGTGCTGGTTCAAACCTGGGCCAAATCAGGCCTCAGTGTGCAAGGCCGAGAAATTTGTCCTCAGGTCTGGGACTAGACCCAGCCCAGCCCACCGCCCGCATGGGGCCGAGCCGGGTCTAACCCGACCCACGGCGGGCCAACCGTGGCTTGTAGCTCCCAATTCACCAAGTACTAGCATGAATCGGATTAATGTTATTAATGCAGAAGCATAAGTATCAGTCATTACAAACTCCCAAATCCCGAGCCAGATCCGACCCGGGCCACGGCGGGCCAACCGTGGCTTGTAGCTCCCAGTTCACAAAGTACTAGCATGAATCGGATTAATGTTATTAATGCAGAAACGTCAGTCATTACAAACTCCCAAATCATGTCTAGTGTTTCATTATACTAGTGTTTCATTATACATAGGACTTATAAAGAATATATATACCGTCACTGTTCTATAGAAACAACTCAAGATAAGCATATCGAACAAGCATGTATAGTTAACTAAATTTATTTTGCTACTTGGACTTCAACGACGCCAGCCTCTTCTCCAAATCATCGACACCATGAGCTGCAGGGGCTGGAGCAGCAGGGGCAGGAGCGGCAGGGGCTACAGTTCTGCCAAAATAAAAATAATATTAATAACATAAATAGCACAAGAAATTATAGAAAAGAAATAAAACATTATTATATAGAAGAAACTCATGGTCTTTTGTTTTTTGTTAAGAACCATGTTAGTTGATGTTATCTGTGAAAATAAAAACAAGAATGCTAAACTTGTCGGATCCAAAGTAACCTATTCAAGTCAGACACTACGAAACAAACGAACATTACTCAAAAAGAGCTAACCATTGCTCCAAACTAAACATTATGAAACAAATGAACGAACATTATTTGGCTCTATGAAATAAATGAAAATAAAAATACAACTGCTTTTCTGTAACAATCCAAAACATTGCTCCAAGCTCCAACTAGCTTATGCTTGATCGCTTCATGTTAAATGTGTCATCATCCAAAAACATCCTTATTTCTATATTGTGCAAAGAATCATGTGAAAAATTGCTTAAGCTTAATGCTTAGTCTTATGTTGAATTTGAAGCACCAAGAAGTAAATAAACTAAAAGAAGAACCTTTAAATATTCATTAACGAAGAGCCATCCACAGTTTAAACTTTATGAGATGTCAATGTCCTCGATATCAGCTAGAGAAGAAGAGGAAGGAGAGAATAAAGGGGGAAAATGTAACAAAGCAAAGGAAAGTGTACCTTGGGGCATTTTCGACTCTCTTATTCATTGCAATTCGACCCTTAGGAGCTGAAGATAACTGTAAGAAATTAACAAAAAAAATGAATCAGCATCAAAACTAGTGAGGTTACTAAATATATATATATACTGCTTTTGCTGAAAACAAATGCATACCTGGGAGGCAATGTCAACTCCAATTTCATCAAGCACCTGAAAAAGGATCATCATATTAAAATATGAATCAAGATACTTATTTTGTTAATTCAACTTCTATTTCCAAATAGGCTATACTTTTTTTTCGCAGCCTTACGTAAAGGAGTAGCTTACCTGGTTGGTTAGCTCCTCAGTTTCTTCTTCTTGTTCATCTTTATCCAATGTTTCATCGATTGCCTCAGACATCATCTCAAGCTGCAAATTGAACAATAAACAAAAAGGCAATCCAGAAACCTTTGTGCAAACATTTAACTGCACATACTAGTTTTTACACTTTGTAAATTAAATATTCTTCAGTTGTCTTGTAATTAAATGCATCGATTAAAAAATGCACATATTAGTTTTTTTCCTCACTCCTTTCGATTCTTATGCATCAATTCTGAAATGCAGATACTAGCTTTTTCTCATGGATATATGAAGCTTTGGCCTCCACAAAATTCTGTAGTTGTTACAATAGAGGGTGATGACAAGTGAAGAAAAAAATGTACAAATTAGTTTTGGCGTAACATATATGGTTTTTTCTTTTCCTTTTTTTCCCTTTTTTCTTTTTTTTTCTTTTTTCCTCTCTCTCCTTTTTCTCACTCCTTTCGATTCTTATGCATCAATTCAGAAATGCAGATACTAGCTTTTTCTCATGGATATATGACGCTTTGGCCTCCACAAACTTCTGTAGTTGTTACAAATTACAATAGATAGTGATGACAAGTGAAGAAAAAATGTACAAATTAGTTTTGGCATAACATATATGGTTTTTCTTTTTCTTTTTTCCTTTTTTCTTTTTTCCTCTCTCTCCTTTTTTATTTTTTAAGAAAGCATAACATATATGGCTGTTATATGAAATTTCCTGTTAGTCCAAAAATGTAATGATTGTCACACTGGCATGAGATTAAAATTATTATTTAAGAATCTGAAGCTTTTCTTACTAAATTTGCAGCAGAACTTCTCATGTTTAGCAGAACATCGAAATAAGATAGATTAAAACTGTTTAACAGAACATCGAGACAAATATATTGTTTTTCATAACATTTGAACAAGTATATAAGAGTGATAACCTCATTCTAGATCACATAATGGCAGAAAAGTGATGAACATGAAGAACAAGCACTTGCCAAGTAATAAATGGAGACATGTTTCAAACATTTTCAAAAGTAAAATAGCTATTGCATGCACACGGTATTTGACAGCAAAAGAGAAAAATGTTACATAGTATGTAGTGTTGAGAGAATTTTACCGTCATGTCCATTTGGGCTGATTGCTTCTGGAATTCTCTCATCACTTTAACCTGTTTTGCCGGTTCCATTTGCTGAAGCTTGCAAAATACATCACAGTTAACAGAAGAATTTTCATATAGCTTTTTCTCATGGATATATGACGCTTTGGCCTCCACAAACTTCTGTAGTTGTTACAAATTACAATAGATAGTGATGACAAGTGAAGAAAAAAATGTACAAATTAGTTTTGGCATAACATATATGGTTTTTTCTTTTTCTTTTTTTCCCTTTTTTCTTTTTTCCTCTCTCTCCTTTTTTATTTTTTAAGAAAGCATAACATATATGGCTGTTATATGAAATTTCCTGTTGCGTCCAAAAAATGTAATGATTGTCACACTGGCATGAGATTAAAATTATTATTTAAGAATCTGAAGCTTTTCTTACGAAATTTGCAGCAGAACTTCTCATGTTTAGCAGAACATCGAAATAAGATAGATTAAAACTGTTTAACAGAACATCGAGACAAATATATTGTTTTTCATAACATTTGAACAAGTATATAAGAGTGATAACCTCATTCTAGATCACATAATGGCAGAAAAGTGATGAACATGAAGAACAAGCACTTGCCAAGTAATAAATGGAGACATGTTTCAAACATTTTCAAAAAGTAAAATAGCTATTGCATGCACACCGGTATTTGACAGCAAAAAGAGAGAAAAATGTTACATAGTATGTAGTGTTGAGAGAATTTTACCGTCATGTCCATTTGGGCTGATTGCTTCTGGAATTCTCTCATCACTTTAACCTGTTTTGCCGGTTCCATTTGCTGAAGCTTGCAAAATACATCACAGTTAACAGAAGAATTTTCATATAGATTTTTCTAAAGAATTTATACTTGCGATATAAAAAAAAAGTCATATAGAATTAGAGCTAAATAGTTTGTTTTAGTTGTCAACTGTACTTTATCATGCTAAATGACATAGAGCTTTCAAATCACTATACCTTGTTCATTGCTGCCATTGCTTTACTTGCTCCTTTCATTCCAACAGAGATTGAAGTACTTGCATACATAGCCTGTATATAAGAAACATTAATCTTACACTCCAATTGGAAAATGACCTTAAAGATTGCAAATATTAACTGTTAAAACTTCAAGCTTCTAAACCTGTGTATGAGTTGCTACTCCTCTTATCTGTGCACGAGTTCCCTGCAGATTTGTGATTTGCTGCCTCAGGCGTATAAGTTGGCGAGCCAAGATCCTAGTGGCAGCCTGAAAGAAAAGATATAGCCACATAGTTATGCAACATGAATTCCTTTTTATGATACAAAATGTAGCATTGCAGTTGATTTATTTTTTTTATTTTTACCTTATCAAGATTGTGCTCTCAAGCAGTAGTATGGTATTTCAACACAATGGCATGAGCACAAAGCATTTTTCTTGAAACCGCAATCCATGGTTTACAAATAGATTACTTGCTTGGTGCTTTCATAGCTTTCATATATGTCATTTGCTTGGTTCAAGTGAATTGAGGGTTGTAATTTCTGAAGATCTTAGTATTATAAGTTCCTTTTCTTATTTGTTTCCAATACATTACTAAGAACACGCTGAAAGAAAGAAAGAAAAAAAAGCAGGACCCACATCAACCTTGTTCTTGTTAATTAATTTTATATTTGTGCTTAGGATCATCCCAATTGTTTATGCTAAATTTTTTTCGTGCGTGTGTCACACAAGTATCATATTATTATATGAAAGTAGAAGAACAAGATAAGATGTTTTCTCACAAGAATTAGTCCAATGCAAGTCTTAACAAATTATAATATACTAGCTGAACAGATCATGGAGGTGTGAATCACATAACAAGCATAAATCAAACTGTTAGTAAATACGGTACTAATCAAAATCATGTATTAGAAGAACTCACCTCATTTCCCGTTTTCGCGGTCTTTTTAATCTCTGCGACCAGCTTCTTCTCCTGCCACATTTTCTCTACCGAATAAATTACAAGCCATAAACTTTATCCTTCTCTGAATTAAAGATTACATAAAGCTTAGACTAGCAAACCTCCAACTGCAGGCATGCGATCTCTCTCTCAACATCTAGATATACAGAAAATAACCAATACCAAATTAATCTCCTCACACTTATTAAGGTACGAAAATTCTCAATCTCAGCCATAGCCAACAAAAAAAAAACTATTCAAATTGCATCAAAATTAAAGACATAACATCTCACTTCTAGTGGCCACCGACATTTCCCTCTTGCTCGATCTAAGCGCCTCTGAGACACATAAAAAAAGATCTTTTTAGTCCAAAAAACCCTAAAAAAACCCTCAAGATCAAACATTTTGAATCCAATTTTCGAGAATCGAAAGAAAGACTCAATCTTTCAGAGATTAGAATAAAGCTCTGACCTTTGGCTGAGGTTTTCTTCCTGAAGATGTTCATCGCCTTCTTTCTAACTTTAGCAAACGAGAGCTCCATCTCGCTTTCACTCTCTCCTCCAATCAATTTCGAGATCTGAGGCGAGAGACGATGAAAGCTAGGGTTTTTGAGAATTTAAGCGAGACAAGAAAATAAAAAAGGAAGCTTTTTTAGGCTTTTTTTGGGAGCTGCTCGATTCTATGTCCAACGGGAGCGAACCAAGTAGCCGTTGAAATGCTCTTGGATGCCAAAAATTTCCTCAAGACATTTTATTAATGACGAACGTGTCCTCTGTTTTGAAATGCGCGCTCGTTTTGTTTGTGGGTCCCGCTGGATTTTGGTCAAAAGCCGGGTCCCTATAACTGCTGGCTCCCGAATTGATTGCGCTTTTTTCTCACCCTCAACGCGAACGTGACCGGGTGATCTCGGGTTCGGATCCTATTTATGTAGTAACCCATAACCGACTCTTTTTTATTCATCTCTTTTTTTTTCCCTACAACTTAGACCACTTTGAATCACAACCATCTATTATTTAATGGACAATTATGATTGGATAAGTATCCTCATGTTGGTTAATTAAAGCTCCTAGCGCAATTACCACCATTCACCTCTACCTCTCTGCAAAAGGCAAGATGACCAACACAATTGATTGTCTGGATACATTTCAATGTTGTGGATTTATCCCATTGTAGCCAATGATGTGTATTTTGATTGGTATTCCGTCTTGGTATGCTAATTTTTTCGCTCTGAGTATATGCCATCTCGAAAATCGGAGAATTGAAGTCCCGAAAAGGGTTAAACCGATTCTCTGCTAGAAACTTAAGAATTGAGAGATCTCATAACAATTTCAATGATTTGAAATAGTAATTTAAAAATAACTTGAGAATTGAGGGGCCTAATAACAATTTCGATAATTTGAGGGACTAATTTTAGTATATGAAAGATTTAAGGGACTAGTATCGAACCAGCCTAAAAATGGTGTATGAGATATAGAAGATTACTGCTGGAGAGGAGTTTTCAACTGTTTATCATTGAATAAATAATTGTTTGATTCTTTTGCAGCTAAAATTTCTACATTCCTTATTGAAGTTGGGAGTGTGAACTTTTACTACTTCTCTATCTCATTCTTAAAGGTAGAGCATGCTGCAAAAACCTAAAGTAGGGTTTTAGCTAGCTAGAATGCTTAATTTTACTATTTATTTATTGATTTAGTTAATTTATTCATTTTGGACAGTGGGGTGTTGGGCAGGAGAAAGTATCCAGTGGACCTAATAATCCACATCATTAGATACACAGTAAAAGAATGTCAATCAACGGATCGATGCACAAGTCCCATGTACTTGAGAATTAGCGTCGGATGCTGAATAGCCGTCCAAATATCTCAACTAGATCCCCTCCGTCCTAGGGCAACTAATATCCCGGCGATAGGGAAACACGGAGATAACATGTGGTCATCAAAAGAGAGAAGGCAATCTACCATAAAAATAAAATAAGAACATAAAGACACTAGGATTTAGTGGTTTAGTAATCGTCTACGTCTACGGGGAGGAATTTTAGTCTTATTTATTCTAGAAACTAAAAGATAGTCTTTCTCGCGTTCATGAAAGAGTCTGCAAACCCTAATCTTACCAAAGGTCCTTATGAAACTCTAGATTTCTCTCATTTGTTTCTCTCTATCTCTCTTTTACAGTAAGCAACTGATCTCCTTAGCTTATAGATCTTCTGATTCTATACCTGGAAGATGTGTATATATAAGGTTAAAATCAGATACAATATCAAACAAGACTCCAAAAAACATACAAAGCAAACCTGAAAGCGGTCTGCGAGGGTGGCTGTGTACTGCTAGAGCCCCTAGCCGATCGGATCGGCCAGTACATTGTCTGCTCCTTTTCATTTCTTTTCCTGCTTCGTTTCTGACTCTTCCAATGTCTATCCAAGCTGAAATACAAGGCTTTTTCAATATTCCGGAATCTAATTATCCAAAGGATATCCCTCTAATATAAAGTTAACACCATAGACCTGAGGCCACTTGATACTTGTGCAATTAGCTAGTTTCTTTTAACGAGCTATCTTTCTATGCTTGATAAATGATATATTTTAAATAGGTTTGCCAGCATTTTTTTTTTAATTTTTGTATACTATATAAGAAAATCCTCTAGCTTAATGTCTACAAATTCCTCTCTCTCTGGTTTGGATTAGGATTTGTTCGTTCTCTATGAAGAGAATATGGGAAGTTATAATGGGGGAAGTCATAGCTAAGGAGTGCCTGGCTCCCGGTATGCCACACGTGTGAGTAGAAACTCTTGATGCTCGGATTTGGCTACTGCGGGTGGGTGGCGTACGTGCGAGGAGTCTCTCTCTCTCTCTCTCTCTCTCTCTCTCTCTCTCTCTCTCTCTGAGACACCCACCCCCTATGTTGCTTATTCTCATTTTGTTGTAGATGCTCACTATTTTTCTTGATAGCCATGAAAGCTCCAAGGAAGAAATTTTTGGTAATCTGATTTAGACTTTAGTCTGACACATTTAAGTTCAATTTATATATATAATTATGTTTTGTATCTTTATTTGGAGCATCATAAAGAGCTCGAGTGTCTTAAACATATCTTACACGTATACAAGTATATTTAATTAGGACTCATTTCACAAATATTCAATTAGGAAGGACATGATATGATCAAACTTAATAGAACCTTCTAACAAAACTGAGTTTGACAATAATATTCACGTAGACTTTGAAGTTAAAAACTTAGGATGGTTTACTCAATTTAATTTATATTGGATATTGACTGCTTATATATTCTAATCATTAAGAATCATATATTTTTTATTATGTAATGAGAAATTAAGAAAATTACTCTTAGTTGTCATACTCTGACATATATATATTTTGTTTGTGAGAGTGCAGCTGATAGCTTTTGGAGATTGAATTGGATTGTAGCCGGAGTGGGGAATGAAGATTGATGGGCAACACTGCCAAGTTTCTGATGAACGGCATGTCTCGTGGTTGTGTTCGGTCATCAATGCACGAGCCAAGATTCTCTTTGTTTCAGATATATGTCAGTTGTTTGTAACATTTTTACTTTGCGGTTGTTTGGTTGTTTTTGGGTAAATTGCTCATAGAATTAGTGTAGTCGAAAATTATGCATCTAACTAGGACCGACAACTACAGTAATTACAAGCATTTTTGGGCCGAGGTCTCACTGATAATGATTATCAACCAAACAATGTGAAGTAAAGAAAGTTATTGGAGCCTGACAGCAACCAAACAACCCCACATAAGAAAATATCAAGTGAACTCAAATCATGACATTAAATGTCCATCACAGTTATGTCATTAATTTCTTGAATTATTGAACTTCGGAAATCACGCATGGTTTCAATGATTGACGTCTCTTTGGTGCACATTATATATTCATGGACCATGTCCATTGGATACAAGTATCAAGTGGATGCGGATCCATGACATTAAACTTGCACCAAAGAGACGTCACCCCTTAGATCATTGGACTTCAGGATTCGTGTACAGGTCCCATTATTGACATCTCTTTAGTGCAAGTTTATTGTCATGGATGAGTCCACTGTTAGATCTGAAGGATCTTAAACATGATTAATCCAAAGAGATAAACATCATAAGTGCGGAAGCAATACCTGAATCCATGATTTGGATCTTGTGTGGATTGATGGATCTTCTAATCTTAGGGTTCTTCTCTTCCTTAGATCTCTTTTAGATGGGGTAAAAGAGATGAGAATTCTTATGTTAACCCTAGATTAGGGACCATAACCCCATATATATAGGTGTTGCACTTTTACAATTTGACCCCTCATCAAATTGTAATTACAACCCGTATCTCACATTTAGCCCATAATTTATTTAAATACCCATTAACCCAACTTGATTGATCACTTTAGTGGGTTAGCTCGAGAGATAGCACTACACATTAATGTAACATATGTGCCCACAAATAGATTTAATTAGATTTAAATCTAACAATCTCCCACTTGGGCACCATATGTTTCCTTAAAATGTGTATAACCTTATGAGCTCAAAATTGCTATCACTAATAAGGGTATTTCCAAACAATCTCGTCCATCAACTATATTAATATAGGATCAAAGCGTCGTCGCCACATTTATCGTGACTAAACCCATCAATGGTCACATATACTAATACCAAATGACATAGATCAATCATGGATGTGCAAAGATGAAAATTACATGCAATGTGATCTGTATGTCTATTTTCAACTGGTCCTACCTTAAACTTTAGTGAGGTCATCCTCAACCATAATGTAGCGAGTGTATAATCCGAATACTTTATTCGACGTAAAATAACCAAACATAAATTTATTCAAATTCTCATAAAGCAATAAAATCACAACTCCCACTAAAACATGATATCCTCAAATATTACAACACCCATATGAGCAAGTGTGCTCATGAAAGACCTTGGGTGGTAATCCTTTAGTAAGAGGATCGGCTATCATGGAGTTTGTCCCAATATGCTTTATGGATATCCGACCACTCAGACCCTTTCTTTCACAACTAGGAACTTAATGTCAATATGTTTTGACTTAGTTGAGCTCCGTTGTTATTGGAATACATTATCGCGATTTATTGTCACAAAATAACTTTAGTGGTCTTTCAATATTTTCCGAATGTGCGTCCGGTGACAAAATTTCGCAACCATATTCCATGATTGGATGCCTCATAGCAAGCTACAAATTCTCACGCCATAGTGGAGGAAGCTACAAGTGTCCGTTTGACACTTTTCCATGATATAGCTCCTCCCGCTAACATATAAATGTAGCTCGATGTAGACTTTCGCTATCTTGGCATCCAAAGAAAATCGAATCGAGTACCCAATGACCTCCAACCGACGATTTCGTATGTGAGCATATAATCTTTTGTTTTCTGAAGATACCGCATAACCCTTTTGACTGCTATCCAATGATCCATACCAGGGTTGCTTAAGTATCTGCCTAACATACCAACAATGTACGCAATATCCGGACGCAGACATACCGAAAGCATACATTAGACTCCCTACGGTGAAGCATAGGGAATCTTCTGCATTTCCTGAATTTCAAGATTACTTTTAGGGCACTGATTGAGACTGAATTTATCTCCTTTAGCAACAGGGATTTTACCTGGTCTGCAATCTTGCATGCCAAACCTTTTGAGTACTTTATCGATATAGCTCTTTTGAGATAATCCAAGTATACCTCGAGAACGATCTCGATGTATCTGGATTCCTAATATAAAAGAGGCGTCCCCAAGATCTTTCATCTCAAAATTCTTTGATAGAAATCTCTTGGTTTCGTGCAATAAGCCTATATCATTAGTGGCAAGCAAAATGTCATCCACATACAGAACCAGAAAAATATACTTACTCCCACTGAATTTTTGATATACACAATCATCAACAATATTCATCTCAAAACCAAACGAGATAATTATTTGTTGAAACTTGTGGTACCATTGACGAGGAGCTTGCTTGAGTCCATAAATGGATTTCCTTAGTTTACAAACCATATTCTTTGGGTCTCCTGACACAAAGTTTTCTGGTTGTACCATATAGATCATCTCATCAATGTCTCCATTGAGAAATGCGATCTTAACATCCATTTGATGTAACTCAAGATTGAAATGAGCAACAAGTGCCATGATAGTCTGAAAGAGTCTTTCGATGAAACCGAGAGAAAGTCTCAGATAGTCAATGCCTTCCTTTCGAGTATAGCCTTTAGCTACAAGACGTGCTTTATACTTTTCCACATTACCATTTGCATCCGGCTTGGTTTTAAATATCCATTTACAACCAATTGGTTTTGCACCTTCGGCAATGGAACAAGTTCCCAAACCTTATTGTCTTGCATAGACTTGTACTCCTCATTCATGGCATCAATCCACTTTTGAGAGTTAGAACTTTTCATGGCCGAAGGAAGTTGATTGGATCATCTTCCATCATTCCATTACTTTCCTCATGTTCTTGAAGAAATACAATATAATCATCCGAATAGCATTTCTCCTTTCTCTCGTGGATCTCCTTAATGGCACCGGTTCTTGAGGTTGTTGAGTTTGTTCTTCCGAACAGGAGTTGTTCAATATTGCCTTCTTGAGGTTCAATTCATTTCTTGAACAATAAATGTATAGGTACTTGAATATTGTCGAAATGACTGTATGGATTGGATTTAAAGCCAATTCCTCCTCAAAGGCAATGTCTCTAACCTTATTTCTCCCCAAACTCAACATCCTCAAAGAATGTTGCCGTTCCGCCTCAAAAATATTCCCGAGTGTGGGATCATAAAACTTATAGCCCCCGGATCGCTCGAATACCCAATAAAGTAGCCGCTAACTGCTTTGGAGTCCAATTTCTTTTCATTTGGCCTATAAGGCCTTGCCTCACCGACATCCCCAAATATGTAAGTGCTTTAGACTGGCTTTCGACCACCAAAGCTCATAAGGTGTTTTAGCAACCGCTTTACTTGGTACTGCTAAGAATGTAAGCTGCAGTCTTTAGTGCTTCTCCCAGAGTGACTCGTAAAGAAGAATGAGCAATCATACTTCTTACCATATCCTTAAGAGTCCTGTTGCCTTTCGCCTACACCATTCATGCTAGGTGATCCCGGCATGGTGTATCGGGACGATACCGAATTCCTCTAGGTATCTAGCAAATGGTCCGGACGTTGTTCACGAACCATCATATCTGCCGTAGTACTCACCACCACGATCGATCTAACGGTTTTAATCTTTTATTGAGTTGGTTCTCAACTTCACCTTAAAAGCTTTGAATACGCCCGAGACTCGATTTTTCTTTAATGAGATATAGGTACCCATAACGTGAGTAATCGCTCATGAATGATATAAAATATTATTGACCATTCCAGATGCCGTAGGGAATGGCCCACAAATATCTGTATGTATCAATTCTAAGACGCCTCAAGATCTGTTGGAACCTAATCTCTTAACTTTAGTCTGCTTTTCCTTGATACCAATGCATACATCAAAGTCTCAGAAAATCAAGGGAATCCAAAATACCATTAGACACAAGACGCTCAACTCTACCTTTTGAGATATGACCCAAGCCGTGCCATAATGATGTGAATTTTCCTTATTTAATTTACGCTTAGTACCACGTGATTCCACATTCGTGGTTTCATTATAAGAAGCAACCGTATCAAGCAAATATAGGTTATCAAAGTACTCAAGAAACCAGCTCCCACAATATTTGAATTTAAAGATAAGCTAGCCCGGTTATTTCCAAATGAGCAACAAGTGCCATGATAGTCCCGAAAGAGTCTTTCGATGAAACCGAGAGAAAGTCTCAGATAGTCAATGCCTTCCTTCCGAGTATAGCCTTTAGCTACAAGACGTGCTTTATACTTTTCCACATTACCATTTGCATCCGGCTTGGTTTTAAATATCCATTTACAACCAATTGGTTTTGCACCTTCGGCAATGGAACAAGTTCCCAAACCTTATTGTCTTGCATAGACTTGTACTCCTCATTCATGGCATCAATCCACTTTTGAGAGTTAGAACTTTTCATGGCACGAAGGAAGTTGATTGGATCATCTTCCATCATTCCATTACTTTCCTCATGTTCTTGAAGAAATACAATATAATCATCCGAATAGCATTTCTCCTTTCTCTCGTGGATCTCCTTAATGGCACCGGTTCTTGAGGTTGTTGAGTTTGTTCTTCCGAACAGGAGTTGTTCAATATTGCCTTCTTGAGGTTCAATTCATTTCTTGAACAATAACAGGTATAGGTACTTGAATATTGTCGAAATGACTGTATGGATTGGATTTAAAGCCAATTCCTCCTCAAAGGCAATGTCTCTAACCTTATTTCTCCCCAAACTCAACATCCTCAAAGAATGTTGCCGTTCGCCTCAAAAATATTCCCGAGTGTGGGATCATAAAACTTATAGCCCCCGGATCGCTCGTAATACCCAATAAAGTAGCGCTAACTGCTTTGGAGTCCAATTTCTTTTCATTTGGCCTATAAGGCCTTGCCTCACCGACATCCCCAAATATGTAAGTGCTTTAGACTGGCTTTCGACCACCAAAGCTCATAAGGTGTTTTAGCAACTGCTTTACTTGGTACTGCTAAGAATGTAAGCTGCAGCCTTTAGTGCTTCTCCCGAGTGACTCGTAAAGAAGAATGAGCAATCATACTTCTTACCATATCCTTAAGAGTCTGTTGCCTTTCACTACACCATTCATGCTAGGTGATCCCGGCATGGTGTATCGTGGACGATACCGAATTCTCTAGGTATCTAGCAAATGGTCCTGGACGTTGTTCACCTGAACCATCATATCTGCCGTAGTACTCACCACCACGATCAGATCTAACGGTTTTAATCTTTTTATTGAGTTGGTTCTCAACTTCAGCCTTAAAAGCTTTGAATACGTCCAGAGACTCAGATTTTTCTTTAATGAGATATAGGTACCCATAACGTGAGTAATCGTCTATGAATGATATAAAATATTATTGACCATTCCAGGATGCCGTAGGGAATGGCCCACAAATATCTGTATGTATCAATTCTAAGACGTCTGAAGATCTGTTGGAACCTAATCTCTTAACTTTAGTCTGCTTTTCCTTGATACCAATGCATACATCAAAGTCTCAGAAATCAAGGGAATCCAAAATACCATTAGACACAAGACGCTCAACTCTACCTTTTGAGATATGACCCAAGCCGTGCCATAATGATGTGAATTTTCCTTATTTAATTTACGCTTAGTACCACGTGATTCCACATTCGTGGTTTCATTATAAGAAGCAATCAGTATCAAGCAAATATAGGTTATCAAAGTACTCAAGAAACCAGCTCCCACAATATTTGAATTTAAAGATAAGCTAGCCCTGTTATTTCCAAATGAACAATAATAACCTCGATTTGTCCAATAAAGGAATAGAAACCAAATTCGCCTAAAAGACGGGACTACAAAAGTATCTTTCAAATCCAAATAGGAACCAGCCTAACAATAACCTAAAGTGCCCAATTGCTTCCACATCTACCGATTGTCCATCGCCCACAAAGATGTGTCTTTCACCATCACTTGGCTTTCGGTAGCTCAGGCAACCCTGCATAGAAACACTTATGTGAGTAGTAGAAGCCGAATCTAACCACCAAGTGTTTCTCGGTATTGAGACTAAATTAACCTCAGAACGGACCAAAGTAAGGAACGCATTCTTTTGACACGCCAGGCGTGATATTTGGTACAATCCTTCTTTACGTGTCCGGATTTGTTGCAAAAGAAACAACCCTGATCATCCTTATGTTGTTTCTTCTGAACTGGACCCTTAGCAGCTTCTTTATCATCCTTTCTTTTCTTGCCCTTATCCTTAGGGGCATAAGCCAAATGAGCACTTTCAGTCTTATCTTGCTTCAATCTGTCTTCTTCTTGCACGGTATGAAATGAGCTCATTCAGAGTCCATTTCTCCTTTGACGCTTATAACCGACCTTAAATTGATTAAATTGTGCAGAAGAGACAAGAACCAGATGCACTAGTAACTCGTCACAAAGATCGAGTTTTAGTGCCTTAAGTTTTGAAGCAATATGAGACATTTCCATAATGTACTCCCGGATATTTCCTTTGCCCTTATACTTCATTGAAATCAAGCGAGCTAAAAGCGTGCTTGTTTCTACCTTATCGTTTTTAGCAAAACGCTTCTCAATTTCGGCAAGGAAATTTTTGGCTTTAGTAATCCCGGATTACGTGCCCTAAAGGCTTCCTAATGCAGCTTGATGATCATGAGACTCATGCGATTTGAACGCTCCCACCTCTCATACTCCTTCTTTGCATCAGGAGTGCTTTCCGCAGTGAGAGGTTGGGGTTGTTCAGTTCTTAATGCAAGGTCTAGATCCATGCAGCCAAGAACAATTAAAATGTTCTCTTTCCAAACTTTGAAATTTGTCCCATTTAGCATGGGAATTGAGTTGATGTTAGCAGAAATTGATGCAGCAGATGCATTAGCTGAAATAAACAAAAGATTTCACATTAATAACTGTAATTAGTAATCAATAAAATTCAAATAATGACATATCCCCATCCAAGATATCTTGTACAACATTAATATCAAGTCTTTGGACAGTAATATTAACCTAGTGATATCTTGTTGCAATGATCAAACACTGACAATAACACATGTCAAACAACAAACCCATCTTTGGATTGATTTGTTATCCACATGTAAACCTTATAATTGTCACGCGTTTATCATCGCAGATGCGTATACAGTCTAAATAAATATTAATCTTCCTTTGGGCCGATTAAATATCTACTCGGAAAAAGTATACACACAACCATCTAACATCCTTCATGAACAATCTACACAAGAGAGGTTACTTTGGCAACATCTTGCTTCAATTAATCGTTTAGAATGAGAGACCAACTTAATTTCTTAGTGTCATAATACTTGAATGAAATAATTGATTAACACCGAATTTAATTGAGTTCGAATCTGAGGTTCGACTTGAGTTCGAACGGCAGGTTCGACTTGGCGAGGTTCGACTTGAGTTCGAACGGCGATGTTCGACTTGAGTTCGAACTGCGAGGTTCGACTTGAGTTTGAACGGCGAGGTTCGACTTGAGTTCGAACTGCGAGGTTCGACTTGAGTTCGAACTGCGAGGTTCGACTTGAGTTCGAACGGCGAGGTTCGACTTGGCGAGGTTCGACTTGAGTTCGAACTGCGAGGTTCGACTTGAGTTCGAACGGCGAGGTTCGACTTGAGTTCGAACGGCGAGGTTCGACTTGAGCGAATCGAAGTTCGCTGGAATTGAACTGAAGTTCGACAGAAGCAAACACGAGGTTCACTAAAATATGAGGATCGCCAAGTGAACACAAGGTTCGACTGAATGAACACGAGGTTCGCCAAAGTGCGAGGTTCGCCAAAAGGCGAGGTTCACCAAAATGAACCGAGGTTCGCCAAAAGAGGAGGTTCGCCAAAATGAACCGAGGTTCGCCAAAATGAACCTCGAACCTCGTCTGAACTACAGGAACCCCTTAGGGTTTAGATCTGAACCGTCAAAGCCGCTTAGGCTTTTGAACCCATTAGGGTTTATTCGTGATCGCTACCGCCGTCACAAAACCAAAATTTTTTTTTTTTTTTTAAAACTCAATCCAGATCCAAACCTTATATTAATTTTCTAAAATCATAGAAAATTTAACCAAAAATCGAAAAAGTTACTGTTCACATGGAAAAATTTTACTGTTCATCGCGGATTATTTCATTTACTGTTCATCCGAACATAAATTACTGTTCATCCGAGATCAAACCTTTACTGTTCATCCGAGATCAAACCTTTACTGTTCATCCGAGATCAAACCTTTACTGTTCATCCGAGATCAAACCTTTACTGTTCATCCGAACATAAATTACTGTTCATCCGAGATCAAACCTTTACTGTTCATCCGAGATCAAACCTTTACTGTTCATCCGAGATCAAACCTTTACTGTTCATCCGAACCCAAAAAATCCGAAAAAGATTTGATCTTTATTCATAAATCCACCCGAAAAATCATAGAAACTCAAAAAATCTCTAAGAGTTAATCACTTAATTTGGCTCGATACCACTTGTTAGATCTGAAGGATCTTAAACATGATTAATCCAAAGAGATAAACATCATAAGTGCGAAGCAATACCGAATCCATGATTTGGATCTTGTGTGGATTGATGGATCTTCTAATCTTAGGGTTCTTCTCTTCCTTAGATCTCTTTTTAGATGGGGTAAAAGAGATGAGAATTCTTATGTTAACCCTAGATTAGGGACCATAACCCCATATATATAGGTGTTGCACTTTTACAATTTGGCCCCTCATCAAATTGTAATTACAACCTGGTATCTGCACATTTAGCCCATAATTTATTTAAATACCCATTAACCCAACTTGATTGATCACTTTAGTGGGTTAGCCTGAGAGATAGCACTACACATTAATGTAACATATGTGCCCACAAATAGATTTAATTAGATTTAAATCTAACATCCACTAGATACTTTCTCCTTTACATAGATATTTTTTAGCAAATGTAATCACTAACATATTCTCGAGTAGCTAAATCCTATCAAAACCCTGCATAGTACTTGCGGTGTTCTAGGCAAGCAAGAGGACAATGAAAAGTCTAAATTTTCCCATTACTTGTTCCGACGTTATGCTCAAAACGCCCCCGCACCATGCGGACAGTATGATGGAATCCCTACTCCATATTCTCTTTAGCAAACATTCTCATTAACGTGAGACTCATGTGGTATTTGAACCTGCTGTTCTTATTATTTTGTTCCTTTCTCCTTGAACTAGACCTACAGCCACTATAGTTTACAGCTAAGCTTTCCATCTTTCCAAGGCATAGTGGCAATGAACTATGAACTAATATATTGCATGTTAAAATTTCTCTATCTCAAATGTGTACATTCCCGCAAGACAATAATTGTACAGAAAAAGTTCATGAAAAAGCACCAAGATTTTGGGGTAGTGATCATCTACATTCTTGGAATCTTGATTATAGAAAATCTCTACAACTTACCAATCAAATCTTCTTACTCAGTGGATCCCATGAAAAATATTAATTATTTAAATAATATGAAAATACTTTTAATTATGGGACTTACTGAAATTAGCCAATGGTATTTGTCCATTAAATAATTATAAATATTTTATATAATCAAGATCGTAAGTAATCCGCACCCGAGTTTGGACCTGAGCAAACAACGCGACCCTCTGCATTGCTGCTGTACTTTGTACGGACACGTATAAGAGATTGAGGAACCGTGAAGACTCACGCTATTGTTGAGGGCATTGAGGTCTTTTCATAGGGATAAGGGAGGGGTTTAGGCCCAATCATAGGATTATCCCTGATCTCCGGCTCGAAATTTTAGAATCTAATTCTGAGGCCCGGCCCAAAATACCCTAATAACATGCTGTATGGCTAGGGGTGTCAAAATATATCCGTGTCCGAGGATTTATCCCTATGGTTACTAATATTTATGACCGATTGGATATGGTTATAGATACAGATATGTAGTAAAATATCTAGAGCCGTAACCAAAATATCCGAATATATATTGATCATATAGCTGTAATTGTTTTTAATCCTTAGAGTAATAGATTTGAGGTTGATTTTGATGATCAAGAGATCTAATCCTAGATTTTCGGATATAACGAATAGATTAATGAACACTCTTATATCATATGAACTATATTCTTTTCAATATTATATGATTTTCTCATATCCATTTTTTATCCGCATGTATATCCGTAACCTTATCCGAATTTGGTGGATATGAATATAATATTTCCTTACCGATGTATAACCGTATTGGCGTATCCGTATCCGTGATTAGTAAGCGGATATGGATATGATTATCATATCATATCCGAGTCGAATCCAAACCTGTATCACCCCTATGTATGGCACTTTTTGGAGAAAACCATGTCCAATATTATAGAATATTACAGAGCATGTAGTGTTTCATCAATTATTATTCAATCAAATATTGAATTGCATTGAAAATACTTTTCCACAAGAAAACTGCAAATATTCAAACAATGTACTCGAAGTTGATATCTTGCAATAACTATTGCCTGCAGTATTTGCTACAATGAGAAATTTTGGAAGGAAACAACAGCCATAGCTCTTACGAAACATATAAACGATAATAATAAAAATTAGGTACGAGGTGACAACTGATTCTACCAAGACATACCCACGATAATAATAAAAATTAGGTATGAGGTGACAAAAATTAGGTATGGGGTGACAACTGATTCTACCAAGACATACCCACGATAATAATAAAAATTAGGTATGATGTGACAACTGATTCTACTAAGACATACCCACGTAATCAGACACACGCTAATTGTCACGTCAAAAGGTACAGATCTCACAACAGGCCTCATAACTTTATCTCTTGATATCTCATTTTAATAAATAAACCGTCACCTCACAATCATATATCTCATATACGATTGGTTAAAAAAAAATGCAAGAACCAGAGTTACTCAAATGATATTACGGCTGCAGGCCCTTGCAAGTACAAATTAGAGGTGTACACCCTCAAAAAAAAAAACCCCACAAGATTACAGCAAACTTGAATTATTCTTTTTAATTAGTTTAACACCTTCACTTTACAATAACTTTAACATAATCTTGCCATAAAATATTGCACAACCTAATCCGCCACCTTCAAGAGTAATTAGCCCCCAGTGAAGCAGATTGACAGATTATTACTACTAAAACTATGAGCAGCAATACACCATTTATGATAAGCTACATTTTGCTTGCTGGTACATCAAATTATCACAGCATCGATCACAAAAATGAACATTACTCAGAATATTTACAGAGGAATACGTTATAGTCTGGTTAGAACAAGAACTGATAAACCGTCAATGTAGATGTAGATGCAAGAAAGAGAAGCCGAACTTAAGAACTCATAAATGATCTCACTTGCCAGAGAAAATCAAAATTTATCCCAGTCAGAATCTCCTCCCTTAGAACTCCCAAAACCGAAACCATCTAATCGACCTGAATCAGATTTCTCCGACTTTCTTGATCTCCCGAACCCTAAATCCCCAAAACTTCCAGAGCCTCCAGAACTCCTAGAATTTGAGTTACCAAGTCCACCACTACGACCGAAACCAGATCCACCACCAAATGAACCAAAACGATCTGACCCAGATTCATTATAGCCGCCCATTCGACCAGATGAAGGGCCACCTCGAGACCTTCCAAAGCCTGAACTACTACCATAACCGCCACCGCCACGGCTAAAATTACCCATGCGGTCACCACCGCCCATCCGACCACCACCACCAAATGAATTGTATCTTCCCCCACCCATGCCAACAAAATCTTCACTTCCACCTTCTACAGTGATCCTTGGAAGCTGAAAATGCACGTAAAGGAAAATAATAAGTAAAACAAGCATGGAAGATAGCATATAAAATAAATAAATAAATGTAGAGTTCAATTGAGATGCTTATAAGGTTATCCAAAGATAATCCAGATGTATAGGTGTTTGCTCTGAAAATAAATGGAGAGAATATGATATTAGGGATCCACTTCTTAATATCGACTCCACTTTTGATTGATGCATATTATTGGCATACATTACTACCATATATATTAATATATATAGTAGTAATATAATTAATATAAATGTGTTTCTAATTCAGAGGGCTCGGTATATTACAAATCGAAAAGTCTCCCTTTTGATGAGTTCACACTAGAAATTCTTGCTAGCTTTTCAAATTCTTTTGTTATTATATCAAGATATTTGGGCGCATTAAGGTATTATCTGAATTTTGCTATTCTGTTAGGAGTCGGATATGGGTACTCTTTTCATGTATCTGTTGGGTTAGAACAAATCCGGCATGAATCAGAGTCACAGTATCCACTTCATTTATACCCCTGAATGCGTATGTAAGAATATAGCTACATGAATAAACAAGGTAATGCAAAGATTGCAAAAAACTTTCCAAAGTTCAAACACAACTAGTTTAAGGTTTCTTCGACTTTAGTTGACCCAAGCTCAAGTTCAAGCTTGAGCACAACCTTTGTGTAATGCATTCCAACTTCCCTCAGGCTTGTGTGCTACTTGTGCGGAAGTGGCAACACGCATAAATGAAGTTGGAACTCTGGAGTTGGAATTTAACTAACAACATATAAAATAGCCTGGAAGTTATTGTGTAGGTAAGCTCATTACTACTTACACAAGAATTAAAGACTTTAAACATGCTGCCAAATATATGAAAGAAAAATGAAATGAAAATTGCAAATATCTTCTGATTTCCTTGGATCTTCGAACAACTATAGGCACAAAAGATTAGTAGTTTAAAATGGTGAACACATATAATTCTATCAATTAAGCCTAAAAATAAACAAATGAAGGGAGGAGAAACTTGAGCAACAAAATAACACACCGAGACACACTATTCATTTTCATGCTACCAATATTTATAAATGAAAAGCTTTATAATACTAAAGATTGTCAGAATCAGTTGAACTGCCACAATACTGCTAGAGTATTATTCCAGCTTAAAATTTGAAAAAAGTTAATACCATACTTGCAAATATTCTCAGATATGAACATGAAATATGCTAGAGATACATGCAATGCAGCAGATTTAACTTTAGAATAACAAATCTTCTGTATATATGCAATGCAAATAAAAAACATTTAAAATAAGAATATAAAATATATTAAGATAATATTACCTCTGTAAACTTGCATCCCACATCATGCTCAATACCCCTAACAGCTCGTCTCTGCTCATTAGTATAGATAAGAATTGCACTGCCTTTCTTCCCAGCTCGCCCTGTTCGACCGGATCTATGAACGAAGAGCTCAGATGTGTTTGGCAATTCATAATGTATTATCTGGGAAACAGATCAATATCCACATGATTGTCATCAGTACCCACATGATTGTCACTAAAATGAGCATATAAAACAAAACTTTCAAACCCTCACCAGATCGACATTTGGTATATCCAGCCCACGAGCAGCAACATCAGTAGCGATCAAAATATTAAAGCGTCCATCACGAAAGCCTGCAAGTGTTCTTTCCCTCTGACTCTGTGAAATGTCCCCATGCAGAGGCTCACATCCGAAACTGCGGGACATACCATAAGCTAGCCTATCCGCGTCACGCTTTGTTTGAGTGAAAATTATGCATTTTCCTCCTTTAGCATGTTCCTGGTTTATATAGGAAGGAGAAAAAAAAAAAAGATATTAATTCCAAGTGATATTTGCAGAAAAGACACGCAAAAAGAGCATTACTAAATTCAACCTTGATTAGAGGCCCAAGAATGGATGGCTTCCCATAACCATCTGCAGCAATAGAATACAAAGTAATACCTTCTGCTAACTTCTGATCATTCTCACCAACCTAAGAAAAGAAAACCACAAATTAGTCTAACTGGTGACCAAAAGATAAAAAAGTTAACAGACTAATCGTATATTAGAAAATCAAATAAAATTAAAAAATAGCTCACAGTCACAAAATAAGAAGCAGAATATGAAATTTGGACAAAAAATGAAAAGCAAGTCTGAATCACATCTTTCTGCAAAGACCAATGCTGGAAAGAGTTTTCTATGTTCTGCAATATATCCTGTGAAAAACTTATAAACTAGAATAATGTGTTTCAAATAGAACAGACTGAGAAGAAAACATAATAATGAACTGTTGTGTATATCCAGACAGGTTTTGAGGGGAAATGAGAAGGCATATAGAAAGAATGATGATGTCTGCATGGAAGGGAAGATAAATATGAAAGAAAATAGGAAAAAATAATCAACTCATTCTTAAAGTATTGGTGAACTCCCAACTTCCCCTCTAAAGTATCAATTTATCTATTTTCCCCTTTAAACTATGTGTATGTGCTCAATGTGGTAATTTTGTTAGCACACAACCAAATATTTAACAGATAAATGACGTGACAGTGTTTTTTTGCACTTTTTTGACAAGTTTTTATCAATTTGTCTCCTTTCCCCCAACCCGAAAAAATTTCCCAACTATTGGGCACATACACATGTTTAAGGGGGGGAATAGGCAAATTGATACTTTAGGGAGGAAGTTGAGAGTTCACCAAATACTTTAAGGGGGATTTGGTCATTTTTTCCAAGAAGATACTAGGAAAAATAAAATAAAATATTGAGATAACATAGGAGCATACAAACAAGATGAAGAATGAATCTTAACTGTAGAATCCTACCAAATGAAGAGCACAAGATTACCCAACAAAGAAGAACTTTGGACCTGCTTTGTGAAAAATTAGAATGAAGAGCGGAACAAAATAAAAACTATACCAAAACTTGTACGTAAAAAATTGACAATACAAACAACTCGAAAAATTCTGCACAAAAGGTGGCACATATGCACATAAAACAGTAAAAAATGATGGAATATAAGAGATAGACGTACTACAGTAAGAACATTAAATTAGCAAAAGGATCCTAGCAACATATACCAACAATCACAGACATATTTTGTTGTGTATAATCATAGTTGGAAAGTTGGAATCCTTTGCAAGCTATTAGAAGTTTCTAAGCAATAACAAATTGCAATACAACTCACCATAGCCAACCAATAGAAGCATCAGATATAAGAACAATAATGACAGAAAATAGCACACTCACAAGGTCTATAGTAACTGGATCTTTTAGGTATTTCTGGGTAAGTTTTCTTATCCAACTTGGCATTGTGGCGGAGAACATCATACTTTGACGTTTTGGGGGTAGGTTATCTAAAATGTTCTCCACGTCTTCCTCAAAACCCACAGCAAGCATTTGATCGGCTTCATCAAGGACAACAAATTGAACTTCCCTCAAATTTAAGGCACCTCTCTTTATCAAATCAATTATACGCCCAGGGGTCCCAACTACCACATCAACACCATAATCAAGAGTTCTCATTTGTGAATGGATGGGCACACCACCATAGACACAGAGAGTATCCAATTCGGCAGATCGCCCACATTCTGCAAATTCTTTCTCAACTTGCTTAGCTAGTTCTCTAGTTGGTGCCAAGACTAAGGCCAGAGGGAACCTTCCACGACTGCAAAAATAATAAGAGAAACAAATGAATGATTCTACCAGCAAACTTGAAAAATCAAATGAATGCATCAGAGAGCACAATAATAAACTTGCCCATGTTTCTTTTGGTGTTGTAGGATTTTATCCATAATGGGAATTCCAAAGGCAAGAGTTTTCCCAGTCCCTGTTTTTGCTCGACCAATCATATCGCGTCCCTGCATTGCTGGTTCGAGAACAGCTTTCTAGACAATAAGCAAAAGCCAAACATCAATTAGGAATTCAGAGGTGACAAGTGTCAGTAAAATAGTTGAGGAGTGAGAAGTGCTACTGAATGAAGGTAAAGACGAGGGAGATTATATGCAATGTACCCAAATAATAAACAATATCCATAATACTCCTAACCCAGAACCACAAATCCTTCAAAAAATCAATTTTCCACACTCTAATCAATATTAAGCAAGGAAAAATCTGTTCCTTCAGTTTTATGTAACCTTCAGCTTATGATTTCATCCTAAAAGCATCAAATAAAATCAATATCATTTTGACAAAGACAGTGTTAAATTGTTGAATTGCAGCTGTTAATTACACAACCAAATAGTTCATTCATCGTCCAAACAAGCAGTTCGTTCAATATCGATTAGCAAAATAAATGAATCAAAATCCAAAAAAAAAAAAATCATCAACAATTCAATAGCCCACTGGAAATAACCATTACCTGAATAGGGAATAGCTTAGTTATTCCCCGGTTGGCGAGATCCCTGACGATTTTCTCATTAATCCCCAATTTAGCGATCTCAAGACCCTCGTCTCCCCCTTTCTTCGAGCTCGAACCCTTCTCCTTCTCATCAAAGAAGCCATCTTCCATCGCAAACCCAGCTCGGACAACATCAGAAGCCCTAAACTCCAAGCTTTTGGTAGCGAAATGGAACTCTCTGCTTCGAATTTCAAAGGCAGTGGATCCATTGAAATGGGCAATACCAGAGCTCGAGGTTGAGGATGACTTGAAGGCTTCGGAGGGGATTAGCCGCAGGAGAGCAGCTAGGGTTTGCCTCGACGCCGAGGGGGCGATCGAGGTTGATCTCTTGAACAAGACGTTCATAGTTTTGTAATGAAACCCTAACTTTTGGGGGAAGCGATAAACCCTAGAAAAGGGAATAAGTACGGCAGAGTTCTGGTCAAGGGGTTTAAGGGGGAGAAGATATTTTAAGGCTTGGGGTTCAATAAATGGATTGTGTAGGAATTTTTGTCCAACATCCACATAAATCTTTAATATTTTGCATTAGTGCCTCATATTATTGAAATTGATAGTCGATCCCCTCATCCTTCGGGGTATTACTATGAAACAATTTAAAGGAATGTGGGTACCTAATAACAATTTTAAAGTTTTGAGAGTAGGGGAGCAAGAAAATATCTGAATCTGCGAATATATATGTTTACGTATTGGTCAATATACGGATATGATTACTGAACATCTACTCTGATAGGATATGATTACGAGTGTGGATATACAACGAAATGTCTGAGTCTGTATCCAAAATATTTAAATATATTTTAATCATACATTTATAGTTCCTAATGTTATCTGTTTTCTCAAATCCATTTTCATGTATATCTATATTCTGAGAGGGCATTGATGCAGTCAGAGTATCATATGCGGGCCATGTGCGAACCATTTGCACCCCTATTTATAATAAAGTAATTTAGATGATTTGAGGGACTAATTTCAAAATAATAAAATGTAAGGTACTATACGAAAAAAAACCCAAATCCTCATTAACACCACCCGCCACCGGTAAAGGCGGTAACCTCACCGCCTGGTAACACAATCAAAATCTCACCATCTCTAAAAAAATGGCGGCACGTCCTCGTTCACAGGATCTCTTCTCTTCCCTCCGCCGTCGCCATGATCAGAAATCCTTCGAGCGTAGCCGTTATCGGCAGTGGAAGTAAGCGCAAGAATTTTTCTAAACTTTCTTTAATTGGAAAGAAAATAAAAATAAAAATTTCCCCTTTTTCGATATTTCCTATTTTTGGCAAAATTATGTGCAGTTTCAGGAGCAGTATGCGCTTCAATTCTTGCTCGAGGAGGGGTTTCAGTGACTGTTTTTGAATCTGGAAGAGGACCTGGGGGTCGAATGTCTCAAAGAAGGTTTCTTTTTTCCCTCAAATTTTATTATTGTTTACACTTAACTACCCTAAATTTCACTCCATTTTGAGCTTTGGTACCCCCAAGGTTCTTTTGCCCGAAAAGTAACCCTGATACTCAGAAGTCTTTTGTTCGATAAATATCCCAAATTTCAACAAGATTTAGGGCCAAGTTGGTATTGTTGGAGCTTTTAATAAGTTGCTTATATAAGTAGATGAAAACGACTTACATAAGTCGTTGAAAATAGTCGTTTGGTAATTATATATCAAAAACTACTTTCAAAAGCAGTCATGGTGTTGGCAAAACTGTGCTTAAAGATCGTTGTCAAAAGATAAAAGGCTCTACATGATATATAAACTAAAAAAAAGCAGACGATGCTTTTAAAAGCATCCTGAGGCTGCTTCTAAAAGCACCACTTTAAAAGCAGAAGCACCCAAAGAAGTAATATCAAACTCGCAATTAGCTTCGGTACCCAAGTTTTAACAAAAAATTAACTTTGATACACCGAACTTTAACGAAATTTAACGGGAAAAAAAACTAAGTTTGGGGTATCAACGTTAAACTTTGTTGAACTTTGGGGTATTTTTTGGGGAAAAAGAAGAGCTTTGGATATTAAAGTCAACAGTGAGGTAAACTTTAAGGTATCCAAGTGCAAATAATCCTTATTTATGTTAAAATTTAATTTAAATTTTGATGTTTGAATCCCTAGAGAAACCACTGAAGATGGGAAGGAACTCTTATTCGATCATGGAGCTCCCTATTTCAGTGTGGAACACAGTGATGAGGTGATGAGTGTCGTCAGCTCGTGGGAATCTCAAGGACTTGTTGCTGAGTGGAAGGAAAAGTTTGGGTGTTTCGATCGATCAACTGCAAGGTTTCTTGATTTAGAAAAGGTTAGTGTTTGAATCTCTTGTTTCAAATCGGTGTGGTTTCGATTGTTCTATTTACTTGGGGTCGTACGAAATTTTTGCTGATTACATTATTTGAATTGTATGTGATTTCATTGAATGAATATGCAAGTATGTGCGAGTAACTAGTATCGTGAAATTTGTTCTCAATGTTGATGAAATTTAAGCTAGTTTTAATTGATGCATTATGAGGGAAAAAAAGAATGTACTATAGAAGGTATACGATAACGAGACAAATGGCAGGTCTTCATTGTTAGTTATCAGGATAGAGTGTTTTTATATGGATCCTTCACTTGCATTGTTGATTTTAGTATTTTTACCAGGGATAACTAAAAAAACATGTAAACTACTCTTTGCATTTTGTAGCATGTATTTTTGGACAATTGTCTGAAATCAAGGAGGATATTGGATGTGATGACTACACAACAGCCACTTACAATGGTTTGTTGTGGAAAGGAAAATAGATCTGTTACAACATGATGACTACTAAACATACATGAAAATAGTCGTTTGGTAATTATATATCAAAACTACTTTCAAAAGCAGTCATGGTGTTGGCAAACTGTGCTTAAAGATCGTTGTCAAAAGATAAAAGGCTCTACATGATATATAAACTAAAAAAAAGCAGACGATGCTTTTAAAAGCATCCTGAGGCTGCTTCTAAAAGCACCACTTTAAAAGCAGAAGCACCCAAAGAAGTAATATCAAACTCGCAATTAGCTTCGGTACCCAAGTTTTAACAAAAAATTAACTTTGATACACCGAACTTTAACGAAATTTAACGGGAAAAAAAACTAAGTTTGGGGTATCAACGTTAAACTTTGTTGAACTTTGGGGTATTTTTTGGGGAAAAAGAAGAGCTTTGGATATTAAAGTCAACAGTGAGGTAAACTTTAAGGTATCCAAGTGCAAATAATCCTTATTTATGTTAAAATTTAATTTAAATTTTGATGTTTGAATCCCTAGAGAAACCACTGAAGATGGGAAGGAACTCTTATTCGATCATGGAGCTCCCTATTTCAGTGTGGAACACAGTGATGAGGTGATGAGTGTCGTCAGCTCGTGGGAATCTCAAGGACTTGTTGCTGAGTGGAAGGAAAAGTTTGGGTGTTTCGATCGATCAACTGCAAGGTTTCTTGATTTAGAAAAGGTTAGTGTTTGAATCTCTTGTTTCAAATCGGTGTGGTTTCGATTGTTCTATTTACTTGGGGTCGCATTGAAATTTTTGCTGATTACATTATTTGAATTGTATGTGATTTCATTGAATGAATATGCAAGTATGTGCGAGTAACTAGTATCGTGAAATTTGTTCTCAATGTTGATGAAATTTAAGCTAGTTTTAATTGATGCATTATGAGGGAAAAAAAGAATGTACTATAGAAGGTATACGATAACGAGACAAATGGCAGGTCTTCATTGTTAGTTATCAGGATAGAGTGTTTTTTATATGGATCCTTCACTTGCGCATTGTTGATTTTAGTATTTTTACCAGGGATAACTAAAAAAAAACATGTAAACTACTCTTTGCATTTTGTAGCATGTATTTTTGGACAATTGTCTGAAATCAAGGAGGATATTGGATGTGATGACTACACAACAGCCACTTACAATGGTTTGTTGTGGAAAGGAAAATAGATCTGTTACAACATGATGACTACTAAACATACATGATATTAGCCATTTTTTAGATATTAATCATGTAAATCGTTGTATTATCTGTTAAGAAAATGCATGAATCCTATACGCCTACTTCAGAAAGTTTAACACAATTCTTGTGGTAGCATGATACAACTTCATAAATAAGTACATGTCAATGCACGCGTACAGGTGAAAAGTTGAGCAAGTCACTAAGTCACCATTGTCATCCTTGCCCATCAAACTGGGGTTTCCTACGGTTCAGGACTCAATCAAGAATGATCTATAAAATGAATTTCCTAAATTTCTAGTATTGATTGTCATCAACACAAACTGTTTGGGGTTTGATGCCAGATTTGTGGCAAAAAATTACATGCCAAATAACCATGCCCACCACTCTAGCTGATAATAGCTGGCTTGCTGATAGGACCCTCCACATTTGTGTCAAATTTGTTAATTTCTTATATAAAGTGACAATTTTTTTGATTGAATAAAGTGGCATTTCGATTATTTAAGAAATCAAATGTAGAAACATCCTTGATTTAATTATTGCATTCATAGCTTAGTGACATATTGCTGTATGCTTGCTAGTATATGGAAAACAATTTTATTTTGGAAACAATATTTTATTTAAAAGAAAATTATTGGAACCAGTAGAATGAGTTTTTGTATTCTGGCCTATATCATATTCTCCCATTCACTTTTGTAGTGTGAAATCATGGGTAAAGTTTCACTTTGCTGTAAACAATTGAATTTCATTGCCTAGTGGTACACAAATCCGGGTTTGGTTGAGAGCAAAAGCATCTCCAGTTTGTCTACGGAATTTTTTGCTTGCATGTTGTTGACTTGTAATTACAAATTGCAGTGACTTGTCACTATAGGTTCATAATGCAACCTGGAAGCATAATTATTATTTTTAATCTAAGCATGCATGTAACCAACTCCTATTGTTACATTGTAACATAAATCAGTTTGAATGATAATTTCAGGAAGACACAGGTAAAAAATATGTGGGTGTTCCTGGCATGAATGCAATATGTAAAGCTCTGTGCCGTGAAACTGGTAAGTCTGGAAACTAATTTCTTTAAATCTTGTCGGTTTATCAGCATTTGATATCAACCTTGCATTGTTCCTATTTTTTAGGAGTGGAAGCTAAATTTGGGATGACTGTTGCTAAAATGGATTTGCTGCAGGACCGGAGTTTATGGTCGTTGAGTGATTTGGATGGACAAGTTTTGGGTCAGTTTGATGGTATTGTGGCAACAGACAAGAACATATCATCACCAAGATTTACAGGGGTAACCGGAAGACAACCACCTCTTGGTTTGTTTCCTATAATTTTCTCTGTTGTATGCTTGTTAAAATAACCTAAAACCTTAGTTTAATGGGCATCTAGGAAGCTCATAAAAATGCAGCATAAGTGTCATGTCGCTGGAAAGATGACAGATGCTGAAAAGGGGGAATAAATAGGCTAATATAAATTGCTTTGGACGAGGTTTGGACCCAGGACCTCTAGAAGACCGATACTCAGACTTAAGTTTGGGACCACTTTGACAAAAAACATAGGCTATTAGATTCTGGAGGAATGGAGTATATGTAGGCTACTTAGCATAGAGTCCCAGTTCTTGTCTTTTTTCTTCTTATCTACTTGGTTGAAACCAGGAGTTTGTCACTTTAGGGAGGACGTTAAGGAAATTCTTCCAGTTTTATATGAAGTCTCTGAAGAGACAAGAGAATAATGAAAATCTTTATTTATACATCAAGATTAGAGGAAAGAGTATATTCAACACTACTATAGCACTGCTGTTCAAAATAAAATTGAAGAGAAAAGAGCATTTTTATGTACTGCTTCCTTTATCCATATATTTAACGCGGTTCTGTTGTTTGCTTTTCTGTTTTCTGGATCATGGTGCTGGAGACCACTTGAACATTGATTATGATGTTATTTTTTATTTATGTGGTTTTTCAATATTAGTCCCTTAGATCTTTCATTTTGAAATTAGCCCTTAAATCATTGAACTTATTAAGTCCCCAGTTCATAACCTATTTTGAAATCTGTCCCTCAAATTGAAATTGCTATTAGGTCCCCAATTCTTAAGTTATTTTGAAATTAGTCCCTCAAATCAGTAGAATTAGCAATTAAATAGATTAATTTGAAACAACTTGAATGGGATCTAATACAAATTTCAATGGTTTAAGAGATTAATTTCCCTCTAATTGCTACTTCTGCTCTTTATTAGAGGAATTTCAAAATAACTTATGAAGTGGGGACATAATAGCAATTTCAATGATTTGAGGGACAATTTTGAAATGACTTAAGAATTGAGGGACTTATCAGTAATTTCAGTGATTTGAGGGAGTAATTTCAAAACATGGAAGATTTAAGGGACTAATATAAAAAAACCTGTAATTTATTGAGCATCATAATTTATTTTACTTGATGTTGTAATTCCAGATGTTTCATTATCCCCGGAATTGGCAGTAATGATGCAGGATATCCCTGTTCGTTCATGCTTTGTTGTAATGCTGGCCTTTTCAGAGCCTTTATCATCGGTAAGAAATTTTGGTGCTTGTTGATTGTCAATTTGTAAATTTGTATACTGTCTCTTCTATATAGTTTTGTTGTTATTTGAATGGCAGGTGAGGTGCCTGTTGATAGTATTCTGCACATGTTGTTGTTTAGTCATCAATTTAACATAATTCAAGTATAGCTATTTAGATGGAGTTTATATCACATAATTTACTCCGTTATATGTAAAGTACACTACATGAAAATCTCATTATCAGTGACTTCTCATATAATGGGTGATGTGTGATCGAGATTCCAATAGTAATATTTAATTGCTTTTACTCTTTTCTGGTGTAGCTCTCCCCGTGAAATACAATTTATTATTTTTCGTATTTTTATGATGTACTGGTTATAGAAGTTTAGATTTACTGCTTACTGCTACTGTTTTCTCATTATTGGCATTTTTACAATCTATTGCTAATTAAAGTTTGTGTGCTGAAAAAACTAAACATGTTCCCGTTTAAAAACACTCTTTGCAATTCAGGAGAGTTCTGTTTCTTCATTAACAACTTTTGTACTTGTTCTTAGCATTATTTTTGCTAGAAACAAAAATGTTGATTTGATCCTAGTTTGTTGTATATCTTAGCTTTTTAATGTTTGCCTCCCTTGAAGTTACTTTGTATTCTTTACACTTTCCACTTATGCTTCGTATAGATAAGATTGTGCTTATTTTGTTCCATATCAGATTCAATTCTGAGTGTTTTTTTTTTCTTTTTTGCCCCCTTATATTTTAGATACCTGTGAAAGGATTTTCTTTCAAGAGCTCAGAGGTTTTAAGCTGGGCTTTCTGTGACAGTAGTAAGCCAGGCCGCAATCGTATTCCACCTAATAGGTAGGCAGTGAATCTCATCAACCATTGACTCTCCGGTTTGGTTTTTTTTTTTTTTCTCATAAGAAATTATTTCTTTTTTTGTTATAAATATCAAATATTTATCCTTGTTTTATGTTCAGTGAGTGTTGGGTGCTGCACTCAACAGCAGAATATGCTGCTAGCGTGATAGCAAGAACCGGGCTTCAAAAACTTTCAAATGAGACATTGGCAAAGGTGGCTCAAGAATTGTTCCAGGAATTTCTGGCTTCTGGACTGAATATTCCTCGGCCATTCTTTATGAAAGCTCACAGATGGTAGTTTATTCTCCCCTGCTATGCTTATGTTAAATTTCTTGATTCTCCTCTCAAGTTAGAAGTTATGGGTTCCGAAATGAAACCCCAGCCGTTACCATTACCCCTAAATGGTTGTTACATATAAAGATCACACCCCAACCAACAAAGGTGTAATCTATAAGCAGTGTATTATATGTACATCCACAAAATAAAGCTCCCTCTCACAGCATACCAGACATCACTCAAAAGAAATACAAAAAACATCTTTCAGCTCACAAAATAAAGTGATGCTGGAAATCTGTCGTGCTTCATTCGATCACAATTGGCCTAGCAGCTCCACAGCCATCTCCTGTTCTCTGAACAGACACAGGAGCCACCATGACAAGTCTCCTTCCCCTGCCGCAGCTGAAGAAGAACTGGCATCAATATATCGCCCACACATTGAAGCAGAACATCCTAGCCAAAAGGAAGCAAAATAAGTAACTCTCCCCCACACCTCTGGAGAATTTTTAAAGAGATCATAGCATTCCTATCTCTCCAAATACACCAAATGAGACCCCTCTTTCTTTTTTTCTCTCCCCCATTCAGTCTCCAGTTCACCCATATAGACTAATCAGATCACACGGATGAGGCTGAGGAAGGCTTATATGAAATTTGTAACACAAAGAATGCCATAAGGATTGACAAAAGAACATTTCAGAATTAAATGCATGTGAGATTGACTATCATTACCACACAGGACACAAATTGGATCCACCTGAGCTCCCTTCTTCAACAAAATATCCTTTGTACTCAGTTTACCAAGAAAAGATAGCCAGATCAATGCCTTCGCCTTCAATGGAGCAGCAATATTCCATAAATCTTTCCACTGAAATCTGAGACCACCATCAATAAGAAAGTTATAATATGACCTGACAGAAAACTTGCCAGATTTCTCACATCTCCATACGTATCATCATATGTAGCATCAGTATGCATCCCTTGAAGTAAACTAATAAGCTCTAAGCATTGAAAAACCAAAGGCCCTGTGACTTGTCTAGAAAACTGAACGTACCATCTCCATCTTTCACCTACATAAACTTTCTGAGAATGTACAGTTGCGTAAGGAGAGGATGCTAGATTTAAAAGCTCACGATAAGAAGAGGCTAAAGTAAACTCATTCACCCATGCATTAAGCCAGAAATAAATTTTATCTCCCGAGCCCACAACAGAACACGTGCTCCTTCAGAAACTATCTGCACTAGTAATCATATTTTTCCAGAATGTTGATATCTTGATTGAGGAATGATTTATATGCAGGAACCTCCATGTGCATGATATTTGCTTTTAGGAATAGGATATTATGTCATTATCTCCCAGTCTTTTTCCATTTTATGTTTCACTTCGCTGGAATGTTACATTTTTATTGGCGTAAATTGTGCAATCCCCCTCATCTATACCTTCAGTTGCACTTATAACCCCTCAACTCATTTATTATCATTTATTAACCCCCCCCCCCCCCTAATTTTTGCGGGAGAGCAGGATTATCTATAATTTATCCTTCTCAAAATATCAATTCAGGGCTTACAAGTGCTATTAAAATGATTAAAGTTATAGTCTACGGGTTATTTGCAATTACTGCTTTTTAATAAAAAATATGTGCAATTTCATTGTCTGTTCTGGTGGATCACGCAATTTACACTTGAACCATACTAATATTTCATTTATTATTTGATCATATCATTGAATCATTTATTACTTGTTATTAGCTTTAAGTCCTACTTGAACACATTTTTTAAAGTGGAATAGGTGTTACATCACATAGAAAACTTATTCATACTTTCATTTTGGTTGGCAACCTGCGGCAAATTATGTATATTCTTACTTGGAGCAACCTTAACCTTGTTAAATTATTTATCATTTTGTTTTGTTATGGAAAAAAAATGCAGGGGAAGTGCTTTTCCTGTTGCTGCAGCTATAGGCGGGGAGGATAAATGCTTGTGGGACGAGACGAAGAAGTTAGCGATTTGTGGTGATTTTTGTGCAAGCCCTAATGTGGAAGGTGCAATACTCAGCGGCATGAGAGCAGCAGCTAAGTTTCTTGGAAGTATGAGCTCCTTGTGATTGTGCATTTACTTGCTTGCATTGTCTAATCAGCATTTGAATATACTGTTTTGTGTATCAAGTTATGTACTTGTTTGTGTCTATGCGTTGCCTGGTTTCTGATTAAATGTGGGCTTTCACGTGCATTTTATTGTGGCCCAACCTTATCTCTGGGTACGAGGTAAGCCCGTTCTGATGTAGCCCATTTTATGAGGCCCAATAAGAACAGAAGGAATACATATAAAGGGCCTCTACAGAAAATCATATAGGGTTCATATGGCTCTCAGCATCAATTTTTAAAGTTAATGTCACGTATTGTTCCTACTAATTTTGTCCTTTGTTTGTATTAAACTTCAAAAACAAACCAAGCTTTTACTCTTTAATGTATAGGAATAATATTAAATATTATATGATTAGATGAGTGAGTCCTGGTTTTTCTTTTCAAAACGAATTTGGAGTTAAAACAACTTTAAAAAATTCCTAAACTCTTTACAAATCGTATGTGAAGGCTACACATCTGATTATGATGTCCATTCATGTACCTAGACCCTTTTTCCCTTTTTGGCTTTTCCTAGAAATCATCTATTATTTATTCAAGCATATACCCATTATTGACCATGTTTTTTTTTTTAAATCCATGTGATAAATGTGGAAATAATATTTTCTCAAAGAAATCTAATTTCTATTGTTGTTATTTCTCCCACGTAGTTGAACAATGACCAGGCAGCATAAGGATTTGCTTCTTCAATACACAATTGAATGTAGAATAAGATGCCACTTCTTCTTCTTCTTCTTCTTCTTCTTCTTTTTCCTTTTGTTTCCTCCTTTTGTTTTAAATAGAAATCTTGAAGCTCATGTTTCCATTTTCAAAGGAAAGAAGATGGAGGTTCACAAACATAGACTGGTCCACATTCTCAAGAGAATGGACCACCTAAGCCTCTTTTTGGCCCGAGCCTAACCACTTATTATTCACCAATTCATGAACCTTTTCCTCTTGAATTTAAATTTATGACACAAGAAGAACATTTACATTGCTTTATTCACTAAAAGCCAAAAAAGAAAAAGGAAAAAAAAACAGAGGAAAGACTTTGGAAACACAATGATGATGGAAGGTTCTGTAGTTTGAAAACTTAAATTACCAAGCCGCCAACAGTTGCCACCATTAAATAACTAATAACTAATAATAAATTAACACCCAAAAAAGTAACTAATAAAGAAAAGAAAAAGGAGAAAATGCGAAGAATAAAAAATAGTAAAAATCATATTTGATGCAAAAATAAAGGATAAATGTTGGTGATACTTATTTAAAATAAATTATTTTGTACCTCTTGTAATAATTAATCTAGTAATTAGATCCTCATTATCGAATGGATCGACCTTGTGAGAATAAATTTCAAGTTGCTAGTGAGAACTCGGTTTGATAATTTCTTTAGCGGATTAATATTTCTGTTACGCGTGTATGCATTATTAATTGATTTCAGGGGACAATATGCTATAGAGAAAGAATGTGAATATCTTTCCTTATGTTAGAGTTTTAGCTTTAAGATTATGAATTATTGATTTACCTCCAAATATTCTATACGTATAAATTTCTTTGATTCTTAAAATTTTCAAAATCCACTAATCTTGAAATCCTTCAAAAATGCTGGACTCCAAAATAAAGTGGATTGTGGTCCATGGGCCAAAATTGTGTATAATTATTGAGAGAATCAATTGGCTAGCAATTTAAATGACATGGTCTCAAAAGTTGATATAGTACAAAAGTTGATTTTATAGGCGTGGAGGAGAGAGATCTTTTAATAACAAATTTATATATTGTGCTTGTAAGATTTGTGATGACCTTTTTGGATCCACATACACACATATACATATTGTACTCTTATCAAAAATATGTGCTCTAAACTTTGAGCTGTTTTATTGTACTTGGACTTGCTTGGGGCTCACAATCCATAAGTTAACCTATAGACTACAGTATAGAGATAAGCAATTAGGGTTTAGCCCAAACACATGTAGACAATTTTGCACCCATCATAAAGCCCACCACCTGTAGAAAATGCTAGCCTAGATACAAATGTGTTATTTATAATAAATATAAAAAAAATCCATAACCACCGTCCATGTATCAAAGAAATACAAATCTTATCACAACATCATGTGTAGCAAAAAGCTTTGAGTCAGGCTATAAGCAGTTAAAATCTCAAACCGTGATCCCTCGTTTCTTTCTTTTGTACGCTTTAGAACGCCCTCTCACGAATTGAGTATTCGATAAGATTTATCTTCGCTTCTAAAATAGGTACATAAGTCATGATTGTCATCAGCTGCACTTAGCTTTAGCTCTCTAGGAAAAAACATACTAATCAACTACTTGTTGTTAGTTTAATAGCATTCTACACTTAAATACCTAACTTTATGAGCGGGAATTTGAGGTTCTAGTTACACTTCAACCTATCTCAAATTTATTGTTGTAAAGAGGAATTAATTATTTCCTTATCTTATGTATACACTTCAATCCAGAAAAAGATGTTATTGAGAGAGACAATTATGCCAATAACAAATATCCCCATCTATTCATAGGAAATGTCACTTTCCAATCTTTGATCTGAGCACTTTTGCTTGGGGAGTTGTGGGAGTGAAATGAAAGAAGAGTTACGGCCAAGGGGCCAGTATGTAGTTTATTACTTTAGCCCATTTAGGGGAAAGCCACAAAATGTCCTTTTCCTTTCCTTGAGTAAGATACTTTTAAAACATAAAGAATATTATCTTTTAAATATTACTATTATTTTTAAAAAATCTCTTTGCTGTTCTATCGCTATGAGTTACGAATTCAAATAATTCTATAAAATGTACTCATAATTTACACATAGTTTAATAATCACGAAAATGGTAAACTTAGAAAACTCATGAGACTGTCATTTTAACTCCATTCATCCCATGTTATCTATATCTATCCCTATTAACCACCACCAACTATCTTTAATACCCCACTTACTCATTCATTCCTTCAACTTCTCATCATTTGTTAACCTAAAGGTTGAATTATATATTGACACATAGCGTGCACAAGAAATACTAGTTATCTTTTAAAATAGTGGAGAGATTTCAATGTTTTTATGAATACCTATTGGCATTGAGTCTCTCTCGCAAGATAAATATCGAATGTAAACTAACAAATATAAGTTTGACTGAAACATAACATCATTTGTTTACAATAATAGACAACGATGCCTTTGATCATAGCATAGGAAGTGTGAAGTTAACTAGTGATGATAGTTCCAAACATTTAGGATCTACATTAGATTGCAAATGATTTAAACAAATGTAGTGTCCAAGCCTTCAAGTGCGCAAACTTTGTACTTAATCCAACCTTAGCTTGAAAGAGTAGTTTATTTCAAGCATTTTCCAATATACTTAATATCATTATTGCCTCTAGGTGGGACGGAAGGAAACATCATGAGATGGGTTTAAACAAACACCAACCCATGACAAAAACTACAATTAGGTGACCATTAAAATAACATGATAAACATAAAGCACAACGTTGCGCTGGCCTATTAAGAAACAAGACCAAGCTTAAAGAGATGAGACGCTTGAAAAAAGACAAAAAAAACATGTCTATATCTAATTATAATTAAATGAAATTAAAGAATAAAAGTACATGTATCCTAGAGAAAAATTTGAAGGAATAAAGTGGTTGTTATTGCTAATCATTCATATAAATGGTTTTTTATATAGATGTTCTTGCTAAACATTCATATAAATGTTTTTTTATATAGGCTTTGTTGTGCAACAACCCTTCATCTTTTGAGCAACAAGATTACATGTGCAACAATGAGGGAAAACTAGGACTTGAAGAGCCCCATCAAGTTCAATGAAGATAGACTTAGTCCATTGCAATGATTAGTGACAAATTTAAAACTAAATTGTGGTGAGTTGTAGTGCAATCATGAATCACGGGACATGTACAATGTATGTATGCAGTTAATAGACAAATCCATTTCTTCAATAAAAATCATTTATTATTTATTAAACAGTCATAATTTTTATTGAGTCAATCCGTATAAATGGAAAGTTTGTCAATTACAAACCAAAAGAAGTGTAGAGCAGAGATCCAAAATAGTCATCAAAGGATCACCTATTTGCGTGTTGTTCGGTTGGTTTTGGTCAAAGGTTAGTTTCCATATGTTTAATATTATTTATAATCGGGAAATATGATAGTCTTGATTTTGTGTAGGCTTTTTAAGCTCCATAATCTGCGGATATGTGACCAATCCATTAAACAACCACAAACATAATTGACGTTAGTTGTCACCCACAAACAATTTTGTCAAGGCTAAATGGCCAATTTAGTCCTTGTACTGGGGCTTCATTTTTAAATTGGTCCTTGTACTTTATTTTTTCTCAACTTAGTCTTTGTACTCTTTTTTAAATATAAACTTAGTCATTTTTTAATATCCGTTAAAAAAATTCCGTTAAATACAATTGGAAAGGACAATATTACCCAACCCTAAAAATTAGATATAAATAAAAAATTATTTGTTGATAGCATTCCTATGTCACATTATCACGTATGCGTAATGCATCAATCAACATATGTGCTTATCTATGCTCCTTCTCTTGTAATTGCAGATTGTTGACCAATCTTCAGAACGAACTTGTTGGAAAAAATGTCGAGAGCTCGAGATGGAATCTTGAAGTCTTTCCTTCTTTCATACAGATCCTATAGTTAGGATGCTTATCCTAAAAAGTTGTATGTAATTTGTCAGGAAAATGTCAATTTGCAGAAGCAAGTGGAATCTTTGACACTAAAGATTAATGCTGGACAACAACATTGCAATTGTACCCAAGTTGGCACCTAGTTTGATGATTTTATTGTGCGGTAAGTCCGAGCAATTGTAGTTGTAAACATATTTGTTAGGAAAATTAAAATTATAAAACATGCTCAAGTTGTTCAATAGTAGCTCTGAATTAAGCAAACCCTCATTCTTTTTTTCGTATTAGGGATCCACTAAACTTGTTTAATTATGTAGTATTTTGAGAAATACATAGCAATTTATTTGAGAAAGTGAATGGTTTTGACTCAGTGTTAGTTTTTCTCTTCGGGCAAAGATCTTTATCAAATTGAATCGGGAATGGTTAACCGACCTACAAACAATTTGAACCCTGATTACAAGAGAGGAGCGCAATTAACTAAATATGCATATGGGGGCATATGTTATGATTTATGCATTACGCATATGTGATGATGTGTAGGTGTTCTACGAATAAAGGATTGATTTATATCTAAATTTTAGGGTTTGATAACATTGTCATTTCTAATTTTATATAACGAAATTTTTTAATGGATGTTAAAAAAGTACTAAGTTTACGTCTAACAATGGGTACAAGGACTAAGTTAAGAAAAAAATAAAGTACGAGGACCAATTTGAGAATGAAGCTCTCGTACGGGGACCAATTTGGCCTTTTAGCCTTTTATCAAATAGTGCAGAGGACTTTGAAATTTTTTGATGTATTATAACCATAGAAGTCAGGAATGTGGGACGCTATAGCGAACCGCGACCCGAGTTCAATCGTCTCGGATTCACGATGGAACACAACCCGATTCATCAATTCTAGCGACCCAATTTAGAATTCAAACTAATTAAAATTTTGACAAATAATAAATCTTTTTCAATAGAATAAACCACAAAAAAAAAGTTGAAAATTTAAGCAAATAAAGTATGCATACTTTAATTGCAACATAATTCTCAAGGTTCCACTAAAGGTGGGGTAATTGGTATTATCGATGCTGCATTAATAAGTAAATTAAATATACTAATAGGTAATAGATACACATCCGTCTCCACCAATTTCTCTGCAAGGCTTGAGTTAATAAAAGTTAATGAGTCACTTATTTTTCTTAATGGTGTCACTTAAAGTCATAAGTAACTATGCTTTTTCAATTTTCTCATTTAGGAAGATGGTGTCACTTGACACCACCCTCTTCTACTTACCTCCGCCCTTGCTCTACCGTACCATATAAGCCTATCCCTCAGAATCTAATTTCTAATGAGTGGCGCATCACGCCTGCACTCACCCGCGGAACCGAATGAATTGAATTCTATGTAACTATGATTATAACACATTACTATTATACAGGATTATAGTTGTTCGTAGATCCTTTATACTATCACATTGTGTCATTTATTCTGTTTTATATTTGATATTGACAGATAAATCTCATATGTCCTCTACGTTGAATGTTGAGTTATTCCTAACAAGCTTTCTAATGGAGATGGAACAGATGACGAAGAAAGAAGGGGGCATAGCTGGATATTATAAAGGTTTATATGCCGCAAATCTCTAATGATGTCCAATTTTATGGTAATTTGCGAATGTCAAAACATCAAGGAAGATAAGTGACACCATGCTGTAGTATATAGAGTCTAGGTGCAATTAACCTATTTTCTAATAGGCTCACCACTAAACTAACTGAAATCATTGAATTGTTATTTTAAAGGGGAACAAAATAAAACTAGAAGAAAAAATAATGTAAGAATTTCGGTGGTTCCGGCGCTATTTCTCCCCATGTCGCTTCTCATTTCGACAGAGAGGCGTGACGCCACGTGGCCGGATCAGGTAATATCAATTCGGTGGTTCCGGCGCTATTTCTCCCCCCTGTCGCTTCTCATCCGACATTTCCTCCCAGATGAAATCTCAGCCGTCCAGTTATGTAAGATCATCTGCGGTCGTACAAAATTTTAGTACACGTGTCCCTAGTTTCTCCTCCCAAAACTCTCTCCAAAATACCCACCGTCGACTACTAATCCAACGGCGGACAGTATTTCCAACTAGGATACGCCCTAATTTCCTGCTAACGTGCGCCGGCGATCCCTTCTATATAAAAGTGAAGTAGAACGAGAGACTCCTCATCATCTTCTCCTTTCATTTTGTCGGAGCCGAAAAATTCGGCGATAAAATTCGAGCTCGATCAATTCCAATGGCAGCGTTGATGGACTCGATCGAGATGGACAAGCTGAGCTACGAGATCTTCTCCATCCTCGAGAACAAGTTCCTCTACGGCGACTCTCTCCCTTCAACTCCGGTCAAAACCCCTAATTCCAACGTCACCGAAACCGGCAAGATCCGCATCCTCTCCATCGACGACGGCCTCCTCTCCGGCTCTGGCCTCTCCCTCCTCGAATCCTCCCTCCGATCTCGCTCCGGCGATCAGAACGCTCGGATCGCCGACTTCTTCGACGTCGCCGCCGGTTCCGGCTCCGGCGGCGTCCTTGCGGCAATGCTCTTCACGAGAGGCCCCGACGGCAGGCCTCTCTTCTCCGCCGACGAGGCTCTCCGCTTCCTCGCCAAGAATCGCCGGGGAATTTCAACTCCGAGCAAAAAAGGAATCTTTAGAGGAATATTCCGTCATAAATCGGACGGAATATTCCGTCGCCTGTTTAAAGATTCTACGCTGAGGGATACATTGAAGCCCGTGCTAGTGCCGTGCTACGATCTGAAGACGGGAGCGCCGTTCGTTTTCTCGAGAGCCGACGCGATGGAGACGGACGGCTACGATTTCAAGATCAGCGGGGTCTGCAGCGCCACGTGTGCGGATCGGGCTGTGGGGATGAGGTCGGTGGACGGGAAGACGTCGATCGCCGCCCTCGGCGGAGGAGTGGCGATGGCGAACCCGACCTCGGCGGCGATCACGCACGTGCTCAATAACAAGCAGGAGTTTCCGTTTGCTAACGGAGTTGAGGATCTTTTGGTGGTCTCGTTGGGCACCGGAGATTTCGATGCCGTTAGCAGCGGTAACGGGTCGTCAACGCCGTCAAGGGCGGAGATGCTGAAGATCGCGGGAAACGCTGCCGCTGACTTGGTGCGGACACTATTAACTCTTTCTCTCCCGGTTTTTATTTGCAGTAATTTACCGGAATGCCACTGGATCCAGTGGCATTTGCGTAATTAAATCACATAGTTTCTCACTGCGGAATGGATCCAATCTCAGGTGGATCAAGCGGTCGCGATGGCATTTGGTGACCACAGGACGAGCAATTACGTCCGTATCCAGGTACAAATTTTCTTGATTTTGTTTTAGAAGTTTGTTTTTTTAAAAAATAATAATAATTTACCTACCAAATTAACTAAATTTGTAAAAATTTTAGCCAAATTTAAATATTCGCTAATTTACTAACTCTACCATCTAAGATTTTGAGGTAGTTTTACTTAATGAGGTCGATTTTGGGGTCAATTAACAAATATTTATTAACAAATTTATTAAACTACAAAAAGGGCACCCTTTAAAACGTTTATCCCGTTTCCAGGCAAATGCAGAGAACATGCTCTCGCATCGCAACATCGAGTCCGTGCTATTCCATGGCAAGAAGATCTCAGAGCTGAGCAATGCCGACAAGCTCGAGGCGTTCGCCGAGCAACTAATCAAAGAGCAACAACGAAGGAAATCGAGCTCGACGCCTACGGTCTTCATCAAGCAAGCTGCGATGACACCAAGATCATCTTCAGCCACGATCTCCACCACATTCACCAGTTCTTCAAATGGGACCTCGTCCACATCGCCTTAGATTTAATCTCGACCGTCGGTGACTTAATTAATGTAGAGGGAGAGTAGAGAGTTGACCGTGTAGGTGTAGTAACTTAACTGGAGCTTTGGTGTGGTTAAGTTAATTAATCTCTTTTAACTTGATCAGTGATTAGCTGTGGCTGTGATTCACGTGAATTGCGAGTGTCTGTGTTTTTAACAGTTTTTTGCAGAGGCAGAATCTTGGAAGGTGCGATGAGGAGAGAGCGTAGAGACAGGTACTACACCTGTCCGGGATAAAACTGGGGATTTTCCTATCTTTTTTTTAATGTTAAAATGTTTTTGTGAAGTTCTAAATATTAGTTTGACTATATATATAGGGTACATTAATCAAGAACAATTTGTACTAAACAATAACGGTGTTGAGAAAGTATCCAGTAAAAACGGTCTATGATATAAACTATGCGCCTAAATGATATCAATCCGTAGAACATTGAACTTTATGATTAGAGTGCTGATTTAAGGGTTGATATACTTTGAACGCACATTCAATGCCATAGATCATCTCTACTGGAAGTTTTCTCAATGGTGTCCTCATCGTTGATTCTACCATAACACAATCTCTTTTGATATGAGCACACATTTAATTTTTTATCCCTAACTAGGAAGAATTTTATCCCTAACTAGGAAGATAAAATGTTGGAGAAATACTACCAATACCAATGGTATCCAACGTATTGATACTATCAATTCTAAATTGAAAATATAAATGTGTCGATGTGATCTACTACATCTAAACTACTTCGAAATGAAAACTCAAATTATTTTGATGTGTTTTGGATCATGTATCAAGAGACAAAAAAAAATTAAGCAACTTGATGAAAATTCTAAAGTTTTGATTTTGACGACTTATGATCCATGCGTAAAACATGCCGAAATACCTTGAAAATTTTCTTTTTAGGTAGTTCGTTTGTAGTACACATCCGACGGTTTGAATTTTTAATTTTGGAATCAAAAGTTTAGATTTGAGTTAATAGTATCCTTATATTGGATACTATTAATAATAGACTAACTTAACCCACCAAAATAGTATACTAGAGATAAGTAAAACATTCAATTCTCATGGGCTAAAATACCAGATTGACCTAAAAACTGATACCACTTTAGCACTTTAACCTAAAAACTGACGTCGATGACACTCTAGCCTAAAAACTCATAATTCGGTGATAAATAGGCCTATCCGGCATTGATGTTTAGAATTGACGACAATTTAGCCACGTGACCCCACGGAGCGTTTGTTTTAATAGTTTTTCCGCTAATGTGACGAGGGGTTTGATGACATGCCGTTAGTTAGTTTCATTTAAACATGAAAGGGGAAATCCAAGGGAGGGTTTTTTGAATTGGGGCTTATTCTTCAACTGGGGAAGAAATTGATCTCATTGCAAGCCTACCATACCTTCTTCAAGCTCCAGTTCATGTTTAATTAGCAGCAGACTTAAAGCTAAATTATTATCAAATAAAACCCTAATTTCTAGTTTGGGGTCTTAATTACTCATCAAATCTCTTCAAAATCCAAAATTTCAGATTTTGAACTCACCTTTAGGGACCACGAGAAGGCCCAAGTCTTCAATTCCTCTTTCTCCTTCGTTTTCCCTCTCTAGCTGTTAAGCAACCCCTCTCCTTTGTTTACCCCCTCTCCTTTGTTTACCCCCTCTCCAAATTAGGGTTCAGTTATTATCCCGTCTAAAACCCTTCAAGGTCTCTTTGTTGATAACGTAATCACAAAGTTAGTTAGTTGGTTAGCTATGAGATAGGAGATAATCGTGAAGTTAGGAAGTTAGTCAAGAGGATATATTAGATAACGCTATGAGATAGATAACGGTTGTATATATTAGATTGTATTTCATTGTATTGTTGATTGGATTAAGGAAAAATTATTCTCTCCAAATTTCTTCTCTAATTTCTACATGGTATCGAGCGGGTTAGAAATTTTGAGAGGAACCCTAACTCTACCAAAACCACACCGCCACTTCTCCCTAAACCCTATCGCACCGCCGTTTAACGTAGCCCTCGCGACACCACTTTTACCGCCATTGCTTGATGGAGAAAGACGCAGCAAACAAGAGACTGGATATGACTTCTCCGTACTTTCTGCATCCTTCGGATAGCCCGGGAGCGGTGATCACCACGTGCACTTTGAATGGAGAAAACTACGATATGTGGGTGAAGGCGATGACGAATGCGCTTAAAGCAAAGAACAAATTAGGGTTTATTAATGGTACCTTGGAGAAGCCGGCACCAGATACACCGGAGGCGAGTGGTTGGTCTGCTTGCAACTCGATGCTGATTTCTTGGATCTTCAACTCAATCGAGAAATCCATTCAGCCGAGTATAGCTTATGAGGAGACTGCTAAAGCAGTTTGGAACGATCTACGTGATCGTTTTTCGATTGGGAATGCACCGCGAATCCATGAGTTGAAAGGCCAGATTGCTTTGACTAGGCAACACGGGATGACGGTGATGGCATACTACACACGATTGAAAAGTATGTGGGATGAACTCAGCAGCTATTCTAGAGTGCCGAATTGTACTTGTGGAGCGGCGCGTGACTTCCTTCGTGAACGCGAAGAAGAGAAATTACATCAATTTCTTATGGGACTCGACGATGCTATTTTTGGCACGGTGCGATCTCAAATACTCAACATGGACCCTTTGCCTCTTGTCAACAAGGCGTATGCCATGATTACTAAAGAGGAAAGACACCGATCGATTGTCCGAGGACAAGAGGAGCGCCCCGAGGTGATGGTGATGGCGGTTAACACCGCGGCTAAAGGAAGAGAAGCTGGACAATCGTGGGCAAAACAGCGAGGTGATGTGGAGAAAAATTGCTTGCATTGTCACAAGCGGGGGCACGATGTCACGGATTGCTTCGAGCTTCATGGTTACCCAACTTGGTACAAGGGCCGAAGAGGCCGCGAGCACGTGGAGCGTCGGCGGCCAGCCAGACGAGGCCAGGCCTATGCCGCGGCAATGGGAGGACCGGCCGAAGGGAGCAGCAGCGCAGGGATTCAAGCTTTGTCGACCGAAAGCGCTTTAAACCGTTAAACATGCCGATCGCCCGGTGCTAGCACCGATAAACTCTCCGTAAAGGTTCTAAATCTCTTACTTGGATACTTGATGCGGGGCCAAACCACATGACCGGTGAGAAGAATTTTTTGAGTGATCTCAAGAATACGATTCCATTGCCTGTTTATTTGCCTAATGGGGCGAGAACGATGGCGACGATGGTTGGTCGTGTTGTTTTGAGTCCGGAGATGGTGTTGACCAATGTTCTATATGTGCCGTATTTAACTTGCAATTTAATATCAATTCGCCAGTTGATCTTTGAGTTAAATTGTCAAATAACGTTTACTAATGAGCTTTGTGTAATACAGGACCGTACCTCGAGGACGCTGATTGGAGCGGGTGAGCTTTCGGGGGGGGGTTTATTGGTACAAGGCTATACGGGCACATTCAGCGATGAAAACGGAGCGAGATGACTCACACTTGGTCTGGCATCGACGATTGGGGCATCAGAATAGTCAACATTTATCTTTTATTCCGGATATTGGTTCTTTTGATTCTATGAATAAACTTGTCTGTGATGTTTGCTATAGAGCAAAACAAACACGTTCTCTTTTCCCGTTAAGTAAGAGTAATGCGACTACTTGTTTTGAATTAGTTCATTGTGATTTGTGGGGACCGTATCGAAAACCTGCTTCTTGTGGTGCATATTACTTTCTTACTTTGGTTGATGATTATAGCCGGGGAGTTTGGGTGTATTTGATGAGGGAAAAGAGTGAGGCTAGCAAGTTTCTTATGCTCTTTTGTAAACTTGTCAGGACACAATTCGATAAATCCGTGAAACGTATTCGAAGTGATAATGGTCTTGAATTTGGGGGCCCTATGCAAGCATTTTATGACGAAAATGGAATAATACATGAAACTAGCTGTACGGATACGCCTCAACAAAATGGAAGAGTTGAACGCAAACATAGGAGTATCCTTGAAGTGGCTAGAGCACTTCGTTTTCAAGCTTCTTTTCCTATTGAGTTTTGGGGCGAATGTGTCCTAACCGCAGTTTATCTTATCAATCGTACACCCACTGTTAAATTAAATAAGAAATCGCCTTATGAAATTTTATTTGGCAAGAAACTTACGTATGATCATGTCAAGGTGTTTGGATGTTTATGCTATGCTCACAACAATCCTAGACATAAAGATAAGTTTGGTTCGAGAAGCAGGAAATGTGTGTTCGTAGGCTACCCACATGGCAAAAAGGCATGGCGACTTTATGATTTGGAGAAAAATGAAATTTTCTATTCAAGGGATGTCTCTTTTCATGAAGATATTTTTCCGTTTGCTCAAGGCGATAAAAGTTCCAATCCTCTTGCTCGTAATGTTTCCGATAATATGTTTGGGCTGTATGATGATTTTGGTTGTGATGATGAGATAATTGTGGAACCTGAAGCAAGAGGAACCATTACTCCAACTCATAATGTTGGTACTGGAGCTGAGGGAGAAGGTGTAAGTCCTGTTCAAGAGGATGATACGAGCCAGATCCGTGAGGTTGTAAATCAAACCGAGGAGGTGGCTATGCGGCCAAGAAGAGAGATTAAACCACCGCTGCCTCGACGGCTTTGTCCTTTATTCAGCAAGGATTGGATGGCAACAAAATGCACAACTGAAGCTTGGACAGGGGCATACACAGCAGCAACATGCAGAACTGCATGGCTGTGCACACAGCATGACTAGCCCGGATGATACAGCGCAGCAACGCGCACGGCAGCGTGCAGGAGTGCATGGCTGTGCACGCGGCTCGGCTGGACTGTGTGGTACAAGGCAGCAGCACGCACAGCTCCCTGGTGCGTGCGAGCAGAGCAGCAGCAAAAGGCCTGCAGATTTCCAGCAGTTTCGGCTGAGCGGTGGAGGTGTTTTGTCGGCTGATCATGTGTCTTCTTTGAATCAAAAATCTGAAGTATTGGCTGAAACTAATAGCATTTACCCCCCCCACACGAAGCTACCGCGACATGAAAGCGACTCAGGTATCCCTTATTCCTTAGCTCGTTACGTAACATTTGATAATTTGTCACAGAATCACCGGCGCTTTGTTGGAGCTATTACCTCGGATGTCGAACCGAAATGCTATGCGAGGCGCTCGTAATGACCGATGGCGGAAGCGATGGCCAAGGAAATTGAAGCACTTGAGGCCAACCAACCTGGACGCTTGAGCCATTACCTCAAGGGAAGAAGCCAATTGACTGCCGTTGGGTTTACAAAATCAAGCGCAAGGCGGACGGGACCGTGGAGCGATACAAAGCGAGACTCGTTGCCAAGGGATTCACGCAAGTAGAGGGCCTCGATTTTCATGAGACGCTCGCCCAGCTTGCAAAGCTTGTTTCAGTTCGAGTCTTTCTATCGCTAGCGCCGAGGATGGGAGCTACACCAAATGGACGTGAATAATGCCTTCCTGCACGGAGACCTCGATGAGGAAGTATACATGAAGCTGCCTCAAGGTTTCAGAACTGATTGTGGAGATCGCATTTGCCGTCTTCGCAAATCCATTTACGGACTACGCCAAGCTTCACGAAATTGGTTCAACAAATTGACCGAAGCACTCAGGCGGTATGGTTTTTCTCAATCCTTGGCGGATTATTCCTTATTTACTTATCATCAGAATGGCGTGTTCATGAGTCTTCTTGTGTATGTCGACGATATTATCTTGGCCGGAAATAATCATGATGCATGTGTGGCTTTCAAACGCTACTTACATGAGTGCTTTCATATCAAGGATTTGGGTGTTTTAAAATTTTTCCTTGGCATTGAGGTAGCTAGGTCGCCGCTTGGCATTTCCTTGTGTCAAAGAAAGTATGCCTTAGATATTCTTGCCGAGACGGGCTTACTTGGAAGTAAACCGGCCGAGACACCAATGGAGCAGGGCCACAAGCTCGCTTTGGCCAAGGGGGAGAAGACAGATAGTGCGGCCTATCGACGACTTGTGGGTCGTTTGATCTATTTGACCATCACGCGTCCGGAGATTTCATACTCGATTCATGTTCTTTCACAATTTGCCCAAGCACCTCGTCAAGAACACTTTGAGGCAGCGATGCGAGTTGTGCGATACATTAAGGGAAGTCCGGGCCAAGGAATTCTACTACGATCTGATTGCGATTTGAGATTGCGAGCCTATTATACTCGACAAGAGCCGCCCGCCATCGTCGTCACTGGCTACTGGCCACACTTGGGGAGTCACCCATTTCATGGAAAACAAAGAAGCAGAGCACCGTCTCGAGATCGTCAGCAGAAGCAGAGTATAGAGCTATGGCAGCCGCAGCGAGTGAGCTTGTATGGTTAAAGTCATTGTTGACTTCATTTTTGGTGGATCACGGACAGCCGATGGAGCTATTTTGTGATAGTCAGTCGGCTATTCACATAGCGGCCAATCCAGTCTTTCATGAGCGGACGAAGCACATTGAAATAGATTGTCACTACGTTCGTGAGCAAGTGCAGAGTGGAAACATCGTTACGGCGCATATTCGTTCACAGTTTCAACCAGCGGACATTTTCACGAAGGCACTTGCTAGACCACAATTTCATTTCTTGTTAGGCAAGTTGGGCATTCATGATGTGTATGCGCCAACTTGAGGGGGAGTGTTGATAACGTAATCACAAAGTTAGTTAGTTGGTTAGCTATGAGATAGGAGATAATCAGGAAGTTAGGAAGTTAGTCAGTAGGATATATTAGATAACGTTATGAGATAGATAACGTGTTGTATATATTAGATTGTATTTCATTGTATTGCTGATTGGATTAAGGGAAAAATTATTCTCTCCAAATTTCTTCTCTCTAATTTCTACACTCTTAAGCTTTGCCACATCATTTTTCCGTTTAATTAAAACCCTATCACGTGGGGTAACGTGACAAAACTAACAGTAAATTTAAGTTTTCGGCCTATAGTCCTATTTGTCTCTGTATTTTTGAGTGTTTAGGCTAGAGTGTCATCGATGTCAGTTTTTAGGTTAAAGTGGTAAAGTGGTATCAGTTTTTAAGTCAATCTAGTATTTTAGCCAATTCTCATGTATCAATTTCACCTCACTAGTAACATATACAACCTTCAATTAAGGAAAAACTAGGGACATATTAGGACTTATTCACGACCACTCATGTAGTTTATTTTCGTATCAACAAATCCCAAGTGTAACACAAATGTTTAAGATCCCCAAACTCTAAAACCTTGATTAGTCCATCTTGATTCTTGAGGATCTGTACCCTGCTCTGATTCGAGCCATTTGGCCTAAAGCTTTTTCGCATTCAATTAGGATGCCTACTCTGATTTTTTTTTTTTTTTTTTTTAAATCCTTCTCTACTAGGATTAAGAAAAATTAGGGGTGGGTGAGTAGGACCGCAGAGCGCACTTGTCCTCTTCCATTTTCTCCGTGACTCACGGACTACGGACCTCCAACAACCTAACAGTGATGAATAAGGAATGAGATCCTCACTTGTAGAAGGAGACAAAAAAAAATATTAAGTATTTCACTTCCACTGCTGATTTCATTTACTATTATGTAATTAAAGTTTGGTTAACACCCACCGCGGGTAGCGCCCCGGTGGCGTTGGCGTGGAATGCAGTGGCAATACTGTTTGTTTATGTCAGAAAGTTAATTGTATAGGTTAGTGGATATTTAGAGGAGTTTAGGGTTATTTGATCATTCTTGATAGTTGATCAATCAGGAGGATAAAGAATCCTGCACAGAAAATATCCGTTAGATGGTCGGAGTTAGATGCTTCGCCGTCAAGCTAAATTAGAAAATTAAAGAAAGTATGATGATTTTTTTTTAAACAATGAAGCTATATGGAGTCGAATCCACGATTGGAAAGATATATTAAAACCTCCCAACCATAAAATTTAAAGGACATATTAAAACATCACAACCATAAAATTATCCGATAATTATCTCTCCTTGCTCTCCTAAGTGAAGAGCTCACACGCAGCAAATTGCAGATATTTAATGCACACATGCACGCATAGACAGCTGAGTCAACTCTTGTCTCCATGAGATTCCAACGAATTAGTAAGACTTCACACGTGCAAAAATGTTTTATCTTCACATACGACAAGCTCATTAACATATGATGAGTTGGCTTCTCATTTTAGTATTGGTTTTTTTTGGGTGAATCTAATCTTAAGTAAATAAGTAATAAATAGTCATTGACATAGAGTTAATTAAGGGTCAGTTGAGAGATTCCTGCATACTGACTCTATATATTTTGTTTATTATTTCTACGTACTGCTACTACTGAATCATATGTCTCCCAAGAGATTAATATTTTCAGTGTACTAATTTTACTTTAAATTGCTCTACATTACCACCCCACCCTATTTTCCTAGTCTGAGACATTTCGGTTGTGAGTTGTAATCTTTTATTTTTAATTAATCACATTAATAATCACCTTTACCTAATTTAAGAATGGTGATAATAAGGCCTCACATTTCATGGAATTTTAATTTTAGATTATAAATGTCTAATTTTCAATGGAGTTTTATGATTTATTTTTCAGTGCTTCCTAAAAGAATATTTATTTTTGAGTGAAAAGTGATAAAATGTGTTTCCTTGCATGAAAAAGTTCCAATTATAGCAAAATATCTTACTAGCTAGCGTTCTTTCCCTAATAAAGGGAAATTAGAGGTCACTAGTAATTAAATGAACCGCTTCATATTGCCACTGATTTTGACCATGTCACACATTTTATATATTCTCTATGAGAATGTATATCTACTAAAGTTCTAGTTAGTTAAGACATTGTTAGAATATAAAAATATAATTCTCAATTCGATAAGAAGAACACTTGGCCTCCCATCCTCGTCAGTAAATATCTGTAGAATGAATATTTCTGGTTCACATCACCCAAATCATCGGCATCAACCATGTGGCATCTCATCCTTAAGGGAAGGAGTTTACTGAAATTGGAGCGCTCTTGGTCCACCGGGAATTGCCGTAGCATCTCCATCTTTGGTGATCGTTGGATGACTAACCAACAGGACCTCATTGATAATGCCTCTAACATGTGGAATGTTGATCCATTTAGTTTGCCTTTGATCCTTCGATCGCTGAGGCTATTCTTCACACCAGTATCAATCTACCTTTAGTGGGCAATGAACCCTAAGCAGATGTCCTCGTATGGAATGACCACTTCATAACCTCGTCCTCTACAAAGGCTATTTACAACCTTCTCTGGATTAATCTTGATCCTTGTGATAATCTACCAAGACCTAAGACATTAACGGCAATTTAGGGCAATTTAGGGTAATTCTTTCTAAAAAAAACTCTCAATTTTCGCACAACTTCAGAGTTTTGATGTAATTCTTTTATTTTTTGTTTAACATGGTATGATATTAGAGCAATTTAGGGTTCGAATCTTACATACCACAAATCTAATGTGGATTTTATAAAAATTGATGTCACTGTCTGAGTCAGGTTTCAATCCATAGAAGCCTCAATCTGCGAGGATATGTTAAAATATAAAAATACAAAAAAAAATTTTATTGTCACTGTAATGGTTAGGAAGTTTACAAGGCATAAAGGCAAAAACTATATAGCCTATAGGTATCACTAATCAAGGAATTTTTTGAAGAAATTAAACTTTTACTAGGCTTTACACGCAAAGAGGCTAGACCTATAACTGGTGTTAAAGCCTACAGAAGCGTCAACCTTTACCATTTTATTTGCTTATCTTACTTTATGTACTTTTCCATTTTTACTATTTAATAAATCCAAATGGTGAACTTAGGACATTTTAACACCAACTAGTTGTAATTAAATAAAAGAAGCATCTTGATCCAAATGAGTGAGGTTGAAAAAAGACTGTCGATAATCTATTTCAAGCCAAGCAGGTGGCAGCAAAACTTTACACCATCCAAACAACATGTCGACTGCCTCTACGTCTCCCACACGTGTGAAAGGCTATGTCCCGTGACTAATTAAGTAATGTTAATTCCGAAATGGAAAATGATTCCTACACTCAAATCCTACACTACAATTTACACTCAACTCACAAAAAGTGGGGGTGATAGTGAGTCACCACTTGAGGGATGTGGTGGTGAGTGGTGATAGGCCACTTTTTGTGAGTGAGTGTAGATTGTAGTGTAAAATATAAGTGTAGTTATCATGATCCTTCTGAAATTACTAGTTACACACTTTGTGGAGCTTTGATAGTATGCAATTGTAGTTCCAATGCATTTAATTTAAGTAGCAAGCCTTTGGTTCAGTTTTAAAATTCAACAACTTGCAGTTGTAATTCAGTCTTCATCAGGATAAATTGCACTAAACCCCCGTGAACTTTCAACGTTTTGTAGTTGTTGATGTATATAATCACAATCACTAACCTCAAGCGAGTTTAGTTTTAAAGAGAGCGGAGTCCGCTTTTTCTCCTAAAGCCCAGCGACGCTGACTCCAGTGAAAGGATTCGCCTACAACAGAAAGAAGGACCTGCGGAAGAGGCGGAGTTGGGATCTCCGGTGGTTCCTCCGACGGTCAAGTTAGTAATGTGTGATAATCCGTGGAGCAGAATTCACTTAGAAGATTGCTTACCTTGTTAGTCGCTCACGCTTTTATAGGTAGGGTTAAGGGGTATTTTCGTCTTTCCATTAGTTTGGGAACCACCGGTGAGTCACCTCCCCTCCACGCAGTGAGCCGAGGATTGGTGAACATCCCTCCGCCGCTAGAGTGGTCGGCCTTTACAGTGTCAAATTGGGCGAATCGAGGGTTGGTGTGGTCTATTCGCCATTAATGGGATGGGATTGGCTGTGGAGTCCAGTGTCATCTGTGAGAGATGGGGAATTAAGGGTCACGCTGCATTTAATGCGATGTTGATGGGCTCGAGCATCGTGGTGGCCGCTGCTCGAGTGGAGAGAATCACGCAGGTGAGAGGGGGAGCCGTGGTGGATGGCCGACTCATGCGCCTCTTAGGGCGCCCTTGGGATGATTCACGAGGAGGACGATCGGGAGCCTTATGCGCCGCTTCTAGAGGACGAGTGGCCGAGAAGGGTAGGCCTGGATTCGTTCCACATTGTTTGGAGGGGTCGGCAACTTGTAGGAAGGGATCGTAACGGGCGGCGGGTCGGAGGGACGACTGACACCGCCTGCCGTCCGAGAGAGAATCGCCGATGGCCGACTCGCACCGCCTTCGTCGGTCATGGCGATAGTCGCCTGATGGACCGGGACTGGGTCGGTACATGCAGGCCGGTCGGTGGGTTGAGCGTGGAGGTCCTTGTCGGTCCTCATTGGTAAACAAGCGTTCGTCCAGATCAGCGCTCGGTTTTTCTCTTTAATCACTGATTAGTGGTTATGACCATAACAGTAGTAAACACTCAATAACTTTCAAAATCACACTAAACCTCTAAGAAATTTTAAAAATCACACTAAGCAGAAAACTCCCGAAGTTAACACTATTGCTCTGGCATGGCACGTGCAAATCACACTAAGCAGAAAACTCCTAAAGTTAACATCGTTGCTTTGCTATGGCACATGCAACCCACTTGACCTTTTCTTTTTTTGATAAACCAGCCTAGAATCGAACTCAATACCGTGGAAGCCATATTGGAACTTCCCAACCGTTCGGCACCCGCAGTGAGTTGCAACTCGTGACTTAAAAAGACCAAAATATTGCTTAAATTATTAAAACACACTTTATGACCTTTTTATATTTTCAATCCTAAAAACATGAATCTCTCTTTTTTTTATCATTTATTTTCCTCTTGCTCACGACCAGATTAGGGTCCCAACCTCTAATTATTATTTTTTTCATTTTCCTCTTGCTCACGACCAGATTAGGGTCCCAACCTCTAATTGTTTTTTTTTTTTCATTTGCTAAAATTATCCTTCGAAATGCATTTTTATGTTGTTTCTCAGTTTTAATTTATAGGGATTATCTGGTGGAAACTTATTTTGGGGATTTTCTGTAATTGCAAAAGTTATTGGGGGTTTAGTGTGATTTTGAAAGTTATTGGGGCTTTGTCTGATTTTTGAAAGTTCTTAGGGTGGTTTTTGTGATTTTGAAAGTTATTGGGGGTTTACTACAAAACACTGAAGGGTCTTTGGGGTTTGGTGTAATTTACCCTTTGTTTTACTTGCAATTTCTCATATGGAAAGAAAGTTTAGTAAACTCAAGCATTGTTCATTGAGGGGTCAAAAAACTCACTTGCAACTTGTTTCTGCCCACATTGTGTTGGAACCTATTCGTGCCCGCATTGTATAGGCACTTTAAACCTAACTTATAACTTCTCATTGGATTCCAAGTAATTAACAGTAAATTTCTCTTTTTAATGAACTAATTACAGTAAAAGTTCCCGACAGAACAAAGCACAACTAGCATCAAGCGGTAGGTACGATCGAGATTCATACTGTACCCACTACTGTAACAAAATAGTTTATATATCACCAAATTAATAGTTAGTTCAGCGTACATATTGATGTACTCAATAACTGTAACAAATCTCTCTCTCTCTCTTTCTCTCTCTCTCTCTCTCTCTCTCTCTCTCAACATGGAGACCCACCGACACTTTGCTCATAAAGAACAACGCAAATACGGCCAATATACGGTCAGTACTCGTATCTTACCTGACAAAGGGCCTGAAAAAGAGCCCAGATGAAATTAATTGATGTTGGAGGAAATTTATTATGAGCTCCAGTTAACTGAGCCAGAGTGCTGTGAAGGAGCCCAGATGAAATTAATTCATGCTGGAGAAAATTTATATCATGAGTTATAAGTTGAGCCAGAACGTTAGTGTTCTTCGTGAAAATGATAAAATACTATGAATACTTCAGGGAGCAAATCTGTTGGAAAAGATATGATGTAATCAATCTTGTACTGTGCTAACAATAATATCTCTAGATTTATGGTCGTGACCCTACAAAATATTGTTAGAGATTTATGTGGGCCGAAATGTTAAGGAGAAAAAAATTAATAAATGAAGGTTCTACATAACGGTAAACATGTCAATAAAAATGAAAGTAGAGATTTATTTGGGCTTTTTCTTGATTATCATGTATTAGTGGTATCATTACGCTTTATCTATTGTTCACAAGCTTGCCAATTTTTTTGGCAAAGTCACTCCCCTTCCCTTCTCAGCCAAGTTCTCCTTCGTGATTAATTTGAAAAGCAAACTAAATAGGTCAATTAGCAAGAATGAAGCAAAGGTGCGGATAACTCAAGAAGCAATCACTATCAATTTTTATTCTAATTGTGACAAGAAGGGGAATGTTCCGCTCAATTGCAATCCGTATGCCTTACTTAGTACTACTCTCACTTTATACTTGGTTGGACAAAAGTGACTTAAAGTTTTCCTACAAAATATATATGCTTGCTTAAGTATGTAACTTAAGATTGGTTTAATAAAAAATTTATAATAAAAAAAAACCCTAAGGTTTTGGGGCCTTTGAACTTTGGGGTTCTCAAACTCCCCATAATTTTCAATAACTAAATTGTTATTGAGAGAAAACCTTACTTATTATTGGCAAATAACTAAAATGTTATTGAGAGAAAAAAACCCTCAACTCGGAGATACGTTTCATGTAAATGTCAAATGACTAAAATTTGACTTTTTCTTTTCTTTTACAGAAATTTTAGTTATTTGTCAATTACATGTAGGAGGTCTGCTTAATAAAGTTTATAATTCAGGGGGTTCTGTGAGACATCCCGAAGTTCATGGGGTTATCGTGAGATAAAAAGTTCAGGGGGGATTGTGAAATTAACCAATAAAGTTTTGATTCCAGTTTTTTTTTTTAAGGGGATAGGTGTTGCCTCGTTAAAAACACAGTGGAGAAAGAGTACACCGCTTGTGAAGATATTATTAAATCAGGTCGTTCTTTACAATAAAAATAAGAAAAGGGAGGGTTTCCTCTAACTAAACACTAACATCCTGAATTAATAACGCTCGTTGAGCTAGACGATGAGCAGTACAAATCAAGAATTTTTGGAGTTGAATAACTATGAAACTAATAAAATCAATAATGAGTAGTTGGGGGGGCACATCTTTATCGTGGATTTGGAGAGTCCAAAGTCCAATTGAATATAGAAGAGCCAGCTAGATTTAAGCTGGAACTAGGATTTCGATGAAGTAATGAAGTGTGCTTGTCCATGCCATCTTCCTCTTTGGTCGATTTGGGAACTTGGTGAATTAAGTTGGACTGAAAGTTACCATCCATGAGAAATGCAAAGTCCTTTGAAATTGAAGCAATAAAAAAAGAGATTCCAAAATTAAAAAATAAAAAATGTTACAATCATATATATGTAAAATAATAAACATAAACTCTCATCATTTAAAACCAACAACAACTCCATCGGTCAGTAGCCACTCCCCGTCCCAAATTTAAATGCCCATCGCAATTGACGCAAATTGCTCCATCCCCAAAGTGCCACATAATAATCAGTAGCTCTTCAATCCTACCCATTTTCACTATTTACAAATAAACACCCAGAGACATTAATGTTAGCATTTTCAGTCACTGTCTACCGACGATGAGGTAATGGCCGTGGTCACAGTAGAGATTGTAGCTGAAGATGATCTCGGCGTCATCGCAGTTTGCTTGACGACGACTGTAGGAATCGAGCTCGATTTCCTTCGTTGTTGCTCTTTTATTAGTTGCTCAGCAAACGTTTCGAGCTTATCGGCATTGCTTTGTTCTGAGATTTTCTTTCCTCGAAATAGTACTGATTCGATGTTGCGATGAGAGAGCATGTTCTCTGCATTGGCCTGAAAATTAAGGATTCACATTTAGAGGTTGTTTTATGTAATTAATAAAAATAAAGGGTTTTATCAATATCTTGCACATATACTCCTGATTTGGAGCGATTAATTTGAAACAATTTATAAGAATTGGAAACCTAATATCACTTTCAATGATTCGAGGGACTAATCTCAAAACATTAAAGATGTAAGGGACTAAATAAAATTGTGTGCACGTACCTGGATGCGAACGTAATTACTCGTCCTGTGGTCACCAAATGCCATCGCAACCGCTTGATCCACCTGAGATTTTATCCGTTCAGCAGTGAGAAACTATAATCTAATTACGAAAATGCCACTGAATCACAAGATCCAGGGGCATTTCGGTAAATTACTGCAACTAAAAAGCGGGAGACAAAGCGTTGAAAGCGTCCGTACCAAATCAGCGGCAGCGTTTCCCGCGATCTTCACCAGCTCCGCCCTCGACAGCGTTGACGATCCGTTGCCGCATCTAACGGCGTCGACATCTCCGTTGCCCAACGAGACCACCAAGAGATCCTCAACTCCGTTAGCAAACGGAAACTCCTGCTTGTTATTGAGCACGTGCGTGATCGCCGCCGAGGTCGGGTTCGCCATCGCCACTCCTCCGCCGACGGCGGCGATCGACGTCTTCCCGTCGACCGACCTCATCCCCGCCGCCCGATCCGCGCACGTGGCGCTGCAGACCCCGCTGATCTTGAAATCGTAGCCGTCCGTCTCCATCGCGTCGGCTCTCGAGAAAACGAACGGCGCTCCCGTCTTCAGATCGTAGCACGGCACGAGCACGGGCTTCAATGTATCTCTCAGCGTGGAATCTCCGAAGATTCGACGGAACCTTCCGTCGGTTTTGTGACCGAATATTCCTCTAAAGATTCCTTTTTTGCTCTTCGAAATTCCTCGGCGATTCTTGGCGAGGAATTGGATGGCCTCGTCGGCGGTGAAGAGAGGCCCGCCGTCGGAGTTTCTAGTGAAAAGCATTGCGGCGAGGACCCCGCCTGTGCCGGATCCGGCGGCGATGTCGAAGAAGTCAGCGATCCGAGCGTTTGGATCGCCGGAGTGCGATTTGATGGAGGATTCGAGGCGGGAGAGGGCGGCGCCGGCGAGGGGACCGTCGTCGATGGAGAGGATGCGGACCTTGCCGCTGCCTGTGACGCTGGAATCAGGGTTTTTGACCGGAGTCGTTGGTAGAGAGTCGCCGTAGAGGAACTTGCTCTCGAGAATGGAGAAGATCTCGTAGCTGAGCTTGTCCATCTCGATCGAGTCCATGAACGCTGCCATTGGGGCTTTTAGAGCGCGAATTTTAAAGCAGAGTTAATATTTCTTTTTTTAAAAAAAAAATCGGATGGAGAAGAAAGCGAGAAGTGGTCGGGGTTTTATACAGTGTCTGGCATGCGCACGTTAGCGGGGGCGGGGGGGGAAAGAGAGCGGAAGCAGCGCCTCTTTCTCTCCCTTCATCCTGATTCAACGGCGGAGATTGTGCCTGTGATTTTGAGAAGTAATTACTGCCGTTGGATCTTGGGAGGGGAGTGAGGGACACGTGGCGCAAGGTGGGTGTGGCCACCGACGGTGAGTATTTGAAGCCTGTGGGGATCTGACGGCAGGGATCGTGTCTGAGGAGGCGGAGACAGAGGCAGGTGAGAGAATCGGAGTGCGGGAAGCGATGCACTGCTCTGGGTCACATTTGGGTCGGATCTACTGTGTCGGAGTCGCTGATCCAATATAATCTGGTACTTTATTTTGTTTATAATTTTTTTTAATAGCAAACTGTTGATAAATTCTTTAATCGCATAATATCTTCCAATAAAATCATGGTTGTCATTAACTAAAATTTATTTATTATACTGATTATAAGTATTGTTTGGCAGTAGAGTTAAGTGAGAGGTTAAGAGACTCTACTTAACCTATCAACCGCAGAAAATTTACACGTTATCTAAGCTGAATTAACAAGCGTTAATAAACTCAAAAACTAAATGTGTATTAAGATAATCTTTTTAGACGGATTAAATGAGTCAAGCCACTCAAATTGAGGGGCTTGCTAATTTACCTCCTTAGACGAGTAAATATATGATCCTCTTATTTATGAAGAAAATATTATAATCCTTACTCACAATAATTAAAAATAATATGACTTGATAGGTTGAATAATCAAACCTTTGCAGTAACAAATGAGCTAACTAGTTTGATCGTCTTCCTTAGATTTTTACCAAACAAGGGACATGGAAAAAACAAGCCAAAACAAGCAAAAAACAAGCGTTTAGAATTGTAGTTTGTCAATTTGGAACATGGCGTGGAATTTCTCCTGACTTTTGAACTTCCCTAAATTAAGCTTATACTTAGAATTGTTTCACCTTTTTTTTTTTAAGAAAAAAGATGAGTTCTAAAAAAAACTCCTCAGCCTGTGCCTACAGTGCCCATAAATTGGTTGTTACATATAAGAAGCTAAATCCTCAACGCCAAAGAAATAGCTCCCAATACAAAACTTTAATAAATAAATAAATAATCCGACCTTTAAACCTCCCTACACACGAAATTGTTTGCACATTTTAATTGGAGTGGAGTATGTCTCGATGTCTCCTACCGTTCATTAGTTGGGAATTAATTTAACATATATCACGATTAAGATCCAACTAATTAATCTCCTATGCAGCCGAATTGGTGACGATATTCTAAATCCTGTCTGTTGATGAATCAAGAATTAATCAAATGTCTCGTAGAGTTCTTCAAACATGTTGGTAGCATTTGAATTATTCTTATTATGTTGGATTTAATCAATGGTCTTATGCCAATGAAATCAGAGTTTTTAATGATGAATGGTTTGGTGTGCAACATAGGTTCCATAAAAAGAATAGAAAAGAAGAACAATTTTAGTGTTTCAACAAGACAAAACCATCATTCTATCCTTCCATAAATTAAAAATGATTTATATTAATAAAGAAATCAAACAACTTTAATATTCTTCTCATTTCTCTTGATGTTTGTCTCCGCCACGCATAACGTATACTTCAGTATTTAATGAGATGAGGTATAAAAATTATCTGTTCTTTTACACGTGTCATCTCGTTTAGCGTTTGGCTTCTTGCCTTTGAGTTTGTCCCAATCCTCATTTGTACCTATCCATTCATCTACCGTATTTAAAAGTACCACCAAACTTTTAGTATTTTGTGTAATGAGTTGGACCTCAACTCACCTCATGATGTTAATTTTAAAGGGATCAAATCAATTTTAAGGAAAAGCATTGCGGCGAGGACCCCGCCTGTGCCGGATCCGGCGGCGATGTCGAAGAAGTCAGCGATCCGAGCGTTTGGATCGCCGGAGTGCGATTTGATGGAGGATTCGAGGCGGGAGAGGGCGGCGCCGGCGAGGGACCGTCGTCGATGGAGAGGATGCGGACCTTGCCGCTGCCTGTGACGCTGGAATCAGGGTTTTGACCGGAGTCGTTGGTAGAGAGTCGCCGTAGAGGAACTTGCTCTCGAGAATGGAGAAGATCTCGTAGCTGAGCTTGTCCATCTCGATCGAGTCCATGAACGCTGCCATTGGGGCTTTTAGAGCGCGAATTTTAAAGCAGAGTTAATATTTTTTAAAAAAAATCGGATGGAGAAGAAAGCGAGAAGTGGTCGGGGTTTTATACAGTGTCTGGCATGCGCACGTTAGCGGGGGCGGGGGGGGAAAGAGAGCGGAAGCAGCGCCTCTTTCTCTCCCTTCATCCTGATTCAACGGCGGAGATTGTGCCTGTGATTTTGAGAAGTAATTACTGCCGTTGGATCTTGGGAGGAGTGAGGGACACGTGGCGCAAGGTGGGTGTGGCCACCGACGGTGAGTATTTGAAGCCTGTGGGGATCTGACGGCAGGGATCGTGTCTGAGGAGGCGGAGACAGAGGCAGGTGAGAGAATCGGAGTGCGGGAAGCGATGCACTGCTCTGGGTCACATTTGGGTCGGATCTACTGTGTCGGAGTCGCTGATCCAATATAATCTGGTACTTTATTTTGTTTATAATTTTTAAAAGCTATGTTAGGTGCTCATATGATGTCAACTTTAGTTATGTCACAATGCGAATGAATAGAGGAAAAGTGTCTAATTCAAATAGTTAATATGGTAATAAATCATCGGATCAAATTAACTATTTTGTTAGAATATAAACATATAATCCTCAACGCCAAAGAAATAGCTCCCAATACAAAACTTTAATAAATAAATAAATAAATAAATAAATAAATAAATAAATAAATAAATAAATAAATAAATAAATAAATAAATAAATAAATAAATAAATAAATAAATAAATAAATAAATAAATAATCCGACCTTTAAACCTCCCTACACACGAAATTGTTTGCACATTTTAATTGGAGTGGAGTATGTCTCGATGTCTCCTACCGCTCATTAGTTGGGAATTAATTTAACATATATCACGATTAAGATCCAACTAATTAATCTCCTATGCACCTAATTGGTGACGATATTCTAAATCCTCGTCTGTTGATGAATCAAGAATTAATCAAATGTCTCGTAGAGTTCTTCAAACATGTTGGTAGCATTTGAATTATTCTTATTATGTTGGATTTAATCAATGGTCTTATGCCAATGAAATCAGAGTTTTTAATGATGAATGGTTTGGTGTGCAACATAGGTTCCATAAAAAAGAATAGAAAAGAAGAACAATTTTTAGTGTTTCAACAAGACAAAACCATCATTCTATCCTTCCATAAATTAAAAATGATTTATATTAATAAAGAAATCAAACAACTTTAATATTCTTCTCATTTCTCTTGATGTTTGTCTCCGCCACGCATAACGTATACTTCAGTATTTAATGAGATGAGGTATAAAAATTATCTGTTCTTTTACACGTGTCATCTCGTTTAGCGTTTGGCTTCTTGCCTTTGAGTTTGTCCCAATCCTCATTTGTACCTATCCATTCATCTACCGTATTTAAAAGTACCACCAAACTTTTAGTATTTTGTGTAATGAGTTGGACCTCAACTCACCTCATGATGTTAATTTTAAAGGGATCAAATCAATTTTAAGGATGTCTATAAATGATTGAGGGGAAAATATTCTTTTACGTTAAGTTTATTAATTTATATGCCTTTTAGAATATGCACGGATGCACGATTTAGTACCTCTAGTTGGTTAAGTCATTATAGTGAAATATAATTTTTAAAAGCTATGTTAGGTGCTCATATGATGTCAACTTTAGTTATGTCACAATGCGAATGAATAGAGGAAAAGTGTCTAATTCAAATAGTTAATATGGTAATAAATCATCGGATCAAATTAACTATTTTGTTAGAATATAAACATATAATCCTCAACCCTCACAATAACTTTGAAATTTTAGTCTAATGCTTAGAGGGATTTAATTTAAGAACTTTCAACAAATTATGAATTAACACAAACATATTAACTCTAGGTTTTAGTACTTCAAAGCTTTTAAACTTCAAGAGGCAATTTTTCCATAACAAGATAATTTATTAAATCCAAGAAACATTTAAAGAAAATACAAAAATGGGTTCATTACTATACATCTTCATTCATATTCTTTGAAGTATAACCACTAAAAATATTGCTTAAACTTTTATGCTTCATCTTCGATGTACTATGGCGTGCATGAAGCATGTACCAGTGAATTTTACTAGAGCTCTACCTCTACATCACATCTATGGATAATGTTATAAATACATAGGACAAAGAAATTATTTGTCATCACAGGTAAGATTGTAAGGATGTGTTTGTTTCAATTCTCAAAATATTGAAAACCCTTTCTAGTAGTAAAAAATCTATTTTACTTTTTTCCATGTGTTTCTAGGAAACAATTTTTTTTTTTTTTTTTTTTTTTTTTTTTTTTTTGTATGGAAACATGGGAGAAAATGATTTCTACCCATTCCCTTATTTGGTTCAAAAACTAAAAATAAGAAAGCAAATTGAGTCGAAAACATTGTCATAATTACTTATCTATTATATTTTAACAATTTCCCACATTATTTTATTATTTAAATATTAAAACCCAACTTTCCAAGCTTTTTCAAATTTCATTTTCTCACTTTTAGAGAGGAATTGGTTTCCACCCAAAAGTGGGTTTCCCCAAGTGGTGTTTTCCCACTTTTAAGAAAACATTTCTTAAAATTTTTATTAAAACAAATGAATGAATGGAAAACTCTTGATATATATATATATATATATATATATATATATATATATATATATATATATATATATATATATATATATATATATATATATATATATATATATATATATATATATATATATATATATATATATATATATATATATATATATATATATATATATATATATATACACACACACGTTTTCTAACTTTCCACTCCAAACAATCACGCGATAAATAGAGAGGGGGGCAAAGAAAACCATGGGAAAGCACAAGTAGCGTGCGATTTTTATTTTCTCAAAGGACAAATTTATAAATGGGACCATTATTACATAGTAGCATATTTGCACACGGCCAGCTTGTCTTTTTGGACTCTGGTCAATTACTTGTGGTTCGTCCACGAGACTACTTTTTGGAAATATGTATCACGAGTTCTATACCTTGCCTTTTCCCCCCTTTTCTTTACATGTAAAAGATCGTATTTTCTACAATTGGCGAGTTTGAGCCTAATCTACTCTGACACGATCTTAAAGTTATTTCAGTACATTAAAAGTCTGAAGCTGTGATAAAGATTGAAGATTAACACTCAGCAGGAGAAAAATCACTAGTAAAAATCGAAGCATTCTAGACGGAATATCCTAGACGGAAAATTTTCCGTCTAGAAAATCCTAGACGGAAATTTCCGTCTAGGATATTCCGTCTAGAAAGAATCTTGCTAGACGGAAAAACCGTCTACAAAAGTCTTTCTAGACGGAATACTGATTTTTTATTTTTTTAAAAAGTGGGCCCCACTATCCTAGACGGAAATTTCCGTCTAGAAAAAATCCTAGACGGAAAATTTCCGTCTAGGATAGTGGGGCCCACTTCTAAAAAAAATAAAAAACCACCCAGCATATAACCCAAACCCCTATTCGTAATAATTCCCCCCAATTTTTTCGTTTTCCCCCCAAATTTCCCTCGACACCCGAACCCAAAACCCTACCCTCCGCTCATGGCCACGCACGCATACCATTGCCCGCTTCTGATAACTTTCGCTTCGCCGCTTTCGCCGCTGGCTTTCTCCGTTAAGCCCGTCATTTCCGCTTCCACTCCCTCACAATATCGCTTAACCCATACCGCCAATTACATCGACGGCAGATCTCGCTCTGCAGAGGAACACCGCAATGTATCTTTTCAATTTAAATTTGATAGTATATTAGAAGTTCCCAGGAATTTTGCTAGAATAAATTGGGTGTTTATTTTCTTCTCTTTTGAATTAGTTATGTTTCAGTTTATTTCAAAGGAAAGTGACATATGAATACTTCCAAGTGTGCGGAGAATGTCTCGGTGAGTTTTTGGAGTTTGGATTCTTTTTCAGTTGATATAGGGTAGTTCAAATATCCAAGTACAATTCATGGAGCTAAGTAAACTCTATTTCACGCTTTAATTTAAAAAAATTCTTTGAATTTCATTTGTGTATGTTTTTTTTTGAGAAATTTAAAGAACATAGCTTTGCAAGAACAGGAAATACTGCAACAGGAAAGGTCATATAGCATTCCAAGTATTAATAATTAAGTAATCAAGTGACTGGTTTTCTCTTTTCTTCCTAATGAAAAGGATGTGCATGTCTTGCTACTGCTAACTTAACCAGCTCTAAATGTTCATATCATGCATTAGGATTTGGCATTCTGACAAAGCAAATGTCAGTACTATTAGCCGTATTTGATTTGAATCTGATTAGCTCGCACATGTCCTCAATTTTATAGTTATTTTTTTCTCTATTTTATGAAAATTATGAAATGAATTGCATGTGTGGAATAAGCTTTTAGACTATGCTGGTTGTGTGAATGTGGCAGGAGCTGCGAGCGGTACACTATTGCATTATATTGCCTTCAGAGGGGAGTCTCAACAGCTGCCAGGCATAATTATTTGCATTATACCTCCTTTGATTTTAGAAGCTCGCTGACTTTTTTTTCCTCGTCCACTATAATCAGTAATAATATATGTTTGAATCTTCTTGTTTATGTTAAAATTAATAGTTTCTAATAGCGTCTCACTTTTAGGCGTTCTTATTTTTCAGGTGGCTTCCACTTGATGTTGCTAAAACTAATGTAGGGTCGTCATTTTCTCGAGACTTTCGTTGTGCCCAATTCTTAATATGGCAAGGTATTTTTTGTTTGCGAAAAACAGTTATATGATCATACAAATGTGTGTTGCTATGTCCTTATTTCAGGCCTCAGATTTTAACCGAACTCATTTTTTCCTTATTTGGCAATCAGAAGATTACTAGAGGAAGAAAGAGCTACATGGAAAAGCCAAACAACTTTAAGAAACTAGCCACACTGGTTCCTTTTGTGGTGGTATTTTTTGACTTTGCTAAAAACCTTCCCCCTTTGGATTAGAATTGTTAGAGATGAGGCATGGTTGATGTTTGAATGTTTATGTGCCTTTTTATTGTGTTGAATTTTGATTCTAAAGCTCATTAGGTTGGCCTTTTTTGTGCCATTATACTCCTTGGGTCTTTATTATGAAAGTTGAAGGTTCTTTAAGATATAGCGGTTAGCTACTAGTGAGAAATTGCTTAGATAAGAGTTAGAAATATGGCATATCGTGAATAGGCTACAATAAACCTTCTTTATCACTCGACAACGAACAAATGAATTTCACATCACACAAAACCCTTGGCGTTGCTGTTAATATTTACGTTTGTTTCATAATATTATTTCATAAATAAGTTATGAAGACTAGTCCCACCTATTATATGAATTCCTATCCTCAACACTATATCACTATGCCTACGTTAGGCTCAGAGTATTTCTTCTATCTTTATGCTCTTATTGTTTTCTTTTCCGAGAACTTATGTTTCCTCCTTTAAGCATCTTTTCGCAATTATAACCCCCAAATTCCCCCCCACCCACCCAATTTGGTTCTAGTTATTTTAACAAGAAGGTAAAGAATGAATTTGTTTTCTTTTACTCTTGCAAGTAGTTTAAACGAAGTTCATGATGTCAGCAACCTAAACTCATTCTTTTGATATTCCCGAAGGTGCTAGAGATATGTTGGTTCAAAATCGTTGGAGATCGACAATGAGATTCCTTCTCAAGAAGAATTGATGCTTTCAAATTTCAACTTATTGGTTTTGGAAAACGCTTGTGAAGTCGGTACTATAAATGTCTTAAGTTTTATACATTTTAAAGTTAGAATTTCATAACGCTAGGGACTCAAAAACATTCTCATGGATTTATATCGTAAGAAATGATAGCTCGATTGGGAGTTTCTTCCAGTTCCTTCAAGGCAAGCTCTTAACCTTGTCATCTTAATTTTTAACTTACATGCCGATTATTGTTAGCGTGTTTCATTTGGATGGTTTTGAACTGTATTTTCATTATCTTGTCATCTTCCAATTCGTATATATAGTATGTATATGTATTTAATATAATTTGGAGAAGAAAGAGGAGAAAAGGAGAGAGAGATTGAAGCTTAATGATTTTATTTTCCATGCAAGCTTCATCTTGGCATAATCAAGAATGAGAGCTTTGATGGACTTGCAAAGAGTTTCAAGTAGAGGCTAAGATCCTTGATTAGAAGGTGTTATGATGTCCGCCAATTGTAGATAATTTTTTCTTTACAATTTTACTATTGTATTGATTTTGGTACTTAGATGTAGGTGACATTCAATTATATACTCAGTTTTTAATATTTGTCCGTGAGGATAATTGTAGTGATTTTTAATATTTGTCCGTGAGGATAATTGTATCGATGCTTATATTTGATAATGGAATATAATTAGATTGTGTTGGATATGAATATGATTTGGTATTGTATTATGCACATTATATACAAGTTATATTATATGTCGCATAAAAGTAGAATCCGCACCAAAAAAAAAAAAAAGGAAAAGAAAAGAAAAATACCATTCTAGACGAATTTCCGCCTAGAATGCTCATCCTAGACGGAATTCGCCTAGGATGTCATAGACGAATTCCGCCTAGGATAAGCATTCTAGACGAATTTCCGCCTAGGATGAATGTCCGCCTAGAATGAGTTTTCTAGACGAATTCGCCTAGAATGCTTCCTAGACTTAATGTCCGTCTAGAAATATCCTAGACGGTTTTTATCCGCCTAGGATGAATGTCCGTCTAGAAATATCCTAGACGGTTTTTATCCGCCTAGGATTAATGTCCGTCTAGAAATATCCTAGACGGTTTTTATCCGCCTAGGATGAATGTCCGTCTAGAAATATCCTAGACGGTTTTTATCCGCCTAGGATGAATGTCCGTCTAGAAATATCCTAGACGGTTTTTATCCGCCTAGGATGAATGTCCGTCTAGAAATATCCTAGACGGTTTTTATCCGCCTAGGATGAATGTCCGTCTAGAAATATCCTAGACGGTTTTTATCCGCCTAGGATGAATGTCCGTCTAGAAATATCCTAGACGGTTTTTATCCGCCTAGGATGAATGTCCGTCTAGAAATATCCTAGACGGTTTTTATCCGCCTAGGATGAATGTCCGTCTAGAAATATCCTAGACGGTTTTTATCCGCCTAGGATGAATGTCCGTCTAGAAATATCCTAGACGGTTTTTATCCGCCTAGGATGAATGTCCGTCTAGAAATATCCTAGACGGTTTTTATCCGCCTAGGATGAATGTCCGTCTAGAAATATCCTAGACGGTTTTTATCCGCCTAGGATGAATGTCCGTCTAGAAATATCCTAGACGGTTTTTATCCGCCTAGGATGAATGTCCGTCTAGAAATATCCTAGACGGTTTTTATCCGCCTAGGATGAATGTCCGTCTAGAAATATCCTAGACGGTTTTTATCCGCCTAGGATGAATGTCCGTCTAGAAATATCCTAGACGGTTTTTATCCGCCTAGGATGAATGTCCGTCTAGAAATATCCTAGACGGTTTTTATCCGCCTAGGATGAATGTCCGTCTAGAAATATCCTAGACGGTTTTTATCCGCCTAGGATGAATGTCCGTCTAGAAATATCCTAGACGGTTTTTATCCGCCTAGGATGAATGTCCGTCTAGAAATATCCTAGACGGTTTTTATCCGCCTAGGATGAATGTCCGTCTAGAAATATCCTAGACGGTTTTTATCCGCCTAGGATGAATGTCCGTCTAGAAATATCCTAGACGGTTTTTATCCGCCTAGGATGAATGTCCGTCTAGAAATATCCTAGACGGTTTTTATCCGCCTAGGATGAATGTCCGTCTAGAAATATCCTAGACGGTTTTTATCCGCCTAGGATGAATGTCCGTCTAGAAATATCCTAGACGGTTTTTATCCGCCTAGGATGAATGTCCGTCTAGAAATATCCTAGACGGTTTTTATCCGCCTAGGATGAATGTCCGTCTAGAAATATCCTAGACGGTTTTTATCCGCCTAGGATGAATGTCCGTCTAGAAATATCCTAGACGGTTTTTATCCGCCTAGGATGAATGTCCGTCTAGAAATATCCTAGACGGTTTTTATCCGCCTAGGATGAATGTCCGTCTAGAAATATCCTAGACGGTTTTTATCCGCCTAGGATGAATGTCCGTCTAGAAATATCCTAGACGGTTTTTATCCGCCTAGGATGAATGTCCGTCTAGAAATATCCTAGACGGTTTTTATCCGCCTAGGATGAATGTCCGTCTAGAAATATCCTAGACGGTTTTTATCCGCCTAGGATGAATGTCCGTCTAGAAATATCCTAGACGGTTTTTATCCGCCTAGGATGAATGTCCGTCTAGAAATATCCTAGACGGTTTTTATCCGCCTAGGATGAATGTCCGCCTAGAATGAGTTTTCTAGACGAATTTCCGCCTAGGATGAATGTCCGCCTAGAATGAGTTTTCTAGACGAATTCGCCTAGGATAAGCATTCTAGACGAATTCGCCTAGGATAAGCATTCTAGACGAATTCGCCTAGGATAAGCATTCTAGACGAATTCGCCTAGGATGCGATGTTTTTACTAGTGAATGAGTCATGTGCTATTTTTTATTGAAGATAAACATGACTATTATGCAAATAACATTGTTCTTCATTGTTTTCCCTTCTTCTTGAGCTTATAGGGATGAGAGTCTATGAGAATTGGTCGAATTAATACTAATTATACATATCTCACACAGAATTAGAAAACAAGCTATATGTCTTCAACACAACCAGAGTAGACTTACATTTATATTTCAAACGGTTATGACTCATTTCAATTAAAAGTATAATTTTTTCGGGTGAATTGCAAATCATTCTTATTTTTCATTTAAGACGTCACAATTATCTACTAGATCATAAACGACTGTTAACTGAAGAATATGAATAAGAACGAAATTTACCACTCGTGTAGCTTTCAATAACTTCGTAGATCCTTCCTATGATGCCAAATAAATTCAACCATATGGTCACACACTGTATAAGACACAATCACATGATGAGCGACAATTTAATTCTTATGAGGCATATATTAATGCATGCATTCATGTACAAGTTCTAGTTGAGAGCTCAAAATACAGCTCATTTGCATGTGACATCAAATTTCTTTAAGGACCACGGACGAGAGATACGGCCAAATACTTATACGGTTGAGAGTTAACAGTGCTTTTATTCCTAGTTGCTTTGTCTCTCTCTCTCGCTCTCTTTTAATAGTGTTGTAAATGCATTTGAAGATCTTCAAGAGATTGTCCAGCGAAGCTAGGCGCTCGTGTTGATGTTTGTTGTCGTACACATTGATGAGTAAATGAATTTATAATATTAGTTAAAATGATTTTATTTTTTATTTAGGAGAGTACGACATTGTCGGTTTCAAATAGCATCCTAAGCACTCGTCACTTGTAAATTTATCCATGTTTTTCCTAGGGTAAACGAACCAAATAATTAATAAACAGATTTGTTATTATTCGTCCGTATATTCTACCATATTCGATCGGTAGTTCATTTATTAATATATGAATATTTTTAGTATTCGGTGCATAAACGAATAGAATTTGAGAGGTATATTCGATTCGTTTGATTATTAAATATTCGTTTATGTTTTCTACTTCTAGATTATTATGTTGTGTTATCTTTTATTATGTTGTGTTATCTTTTACGGTGCATAATTTTATAAATATTTCTATTTATAAGTATTATATTAATAATTTAATGTACGCTATAATAATTGTTATATTGAAATATCATAATAACAATTAAGTAAAACATTATAGAAAATAGATAAGAAAAGACTTCAAACATAGAGTTTGAAGTTAACACCTCATGGTTGAGGATCTTGTGACTTAACAAGTGTGCTATTGGGATATTCGTGAACATTTGATAAATATTCGCCTAATTAACGAACCAAATTTGAACACCCTTTCCTATTCGACACCTAATTGAGTTTAATTGAATTAGAAAATTAACCGAATACTAATATGAATACCATGGTATTCGACTCCTCTCCATCTGCCCTAGTTTTCCCCTTAGAAAACCACGGAAACCCTATTTTATTTTTAATTTATACATAAATCATCTTTAAATGAGGTTTTATCAGAATCAACCACCTACAAGTCAAATTTAATTTTTTACTAAAACTCAAAATTACTCTTTAAAAATTCACATTCAAGATAATGGCTCATATTGTTAGTGTTTAGGTTTTGTTAGGATGCAATTTACGTATCCTAAACTTTACAATTTTACTATTGTATTGATTTTGGTACTTAGATGTAGGTGACATTCAATTATATACTCAGTTTTTAATATTTGTCCGTGAGGATAATTGTAGTGATTTTTAATATTTGTCCGTGAGGATAATTGTACTGATGCTTATATTTGATAATGGAATATAATTAGATTGTGTTGGATATGAATATGATTTGGTATTGTATTATGCACATTATATACAGGTTATATTATATGTCGCATAAAAGTAGAATCCGCACCAAAAAAAAAAAAAAAGGAAAAGAAAAGGAAAAATACCATTCTAGACGGAAAATCCGTCTAGAATGCTCATCCTAGACGGAAATTCCGTCTAGGATGTCATAGACGAATTTCCGTCTAGGATAAGCATTCTAGACGAATTTCCGTCTAAGATGTATCCTAGACGAATTTCCGTCTAGAATGCTTCCTAGACGAATGTCCGTCTAGAAATATCCTAGACGGTTTTTATCCGCCTAGGATGAATGTCCGCCTAGAATGAGTTTTCTAGACGAATTTCCGTCTAGAATGCTCATCCTAGACGAAACTTACTAGACGGACATTCTAGACGAATTCGCCTAGGATGATCAATTTAGACGAATTCGGATATTCTAGACGAATTTCCGTCTAGGATCTGATGTTTTTACTAGTGAATGAGTCATGTGCTATTTTTTTATTGAAGATAAACATGACTATTATGCAAATAACATTGTTCTTCATTGTTTTCCTTCTTCTTGAGCTTATAGGGATGAGAGTCTATGAGAATTGGTCGAATTAATACTAATTATACATATCTCACACAGAATTAGAAAACAAGCTATATGTCTTCAACACAACCAGAGTAGACTTACATTTATATTTCAAACGGTTATGACTCATTTCAATTAAAAGTATAATTTTTTCGGGTGAATTGCAAATCATTCTTATTTTTCATTTAAGACGTCACAATTATCTACTAGATCATAAACGACTGTTAACTGAAGAATATGAATAAGAACGAAATTTACCACTCGTGTAGCTTTCAATAACTTCGTAGATCCTTCCTATGATGCCAAATAAATTCAACCATATGGTCACACACTGTATAAGACACAATCACATGATGAGCGACAATTTAATTCTTATGAGGCATATATTAATGCATGCATTCATGTACAAGTTCTAGTTGAGAGCTCAAAAATACAGCTCATTTGCATGTGACATCAAATTTCTTTAAGGACCACGGACGAGAGATACGGCCAAATACTTATACGGTTGAGAGTTAACAGTGCTTTTATTCCTAGTTGCTTTGTCTCTCTCTCTCTCGCTCTCTCTTTTTAATAGTGTTGTAAATGCATTTGAAGATCTTCAAGAGATTGTCCAGCGAAGCTAGGCGCTCGTGTTGATGTTTGTTGTCGTACACATTGATGAGTAAATGAATTTATAATATTAGTTAAAATGATTTATTTTTTTATTTAGGAGAGTACGACATTGTCGGTTTCAAATAGCATCCTAAGCACTCGTCACTTGTAAATTTATCCATGTTTTTCCTAGGGGTGGAAACGAACCAAATAATTAATAAACAGTTCGGTTATTATTCGTCCAGATATTCGGTCATATTCGATTCGGTAGTTCATTTATTAATATATGAATATTTTTTAGTATTCGGTGCATAAACGAATAGAATTTGACGAGAGGTATATTCGATTCGTTTGATTATTAAATATTCGTTTATGTTTTTCTACTTCTAGATTATTATGTTGTGTTATCTTTTATTATGTTGTGTTATCTTTTACGTGTGCATAATTTTATAAATATTTCTATTTATAAGTATTATATTAATAATTTAATGTACGCTATAATAATTGTTATATTGAAATATCATAATAACAATTAAGTAAAACATTATAGAAAATAGATAAGAAAAGACTTCAAACATAGAGTTTGAAGTTAACACCTCATGGTTGAGGATCTTGTGACTTAACAAGTGTGCTATTGGGATATTCGTGAACATTTGATAAATATTCGTCTAATTAACGAACCAAATTTGAACACCCTTTCCCTATTCGACACGAATTCGAGTTCGACTTCGAATTCGTGAAAATTAACCGAATACGAATATGAATACCATGGTATTCGACTCGATTCGGTTCGTTGCCACCCCTAGTTTTCCCCCCTTAGAAAAAACCACGGAAACCCTATTTTATTTTTAATTTATACATAAATCATCTTTAAATGAGGTTTTTACTGCAATCAACCACCTACAAGTCAAATTTAATTTTTTTACTAAAACTCAAAATTACTCTTTAAAAATTCACATTCAAGATAATGTGGCTCATATTGTTAGTGTTTAGGTTTTGTTAGGATGCAATTTCATTATCCTAAACTTAAAATTTTTATGCTTATTTTTATTTTTCGGTGAAAATTTGACTAGGAGGTGGTTTATTGTGACAAGAACCTACTTTAAAGATGGTTTATATATATATATTGAAAATAAAAGGTGGTTTCTGTATAATTATCCTATTTTTAAGTTCATTTCTAGGGGAAAAAAAACTTTTTAACTCTGTACAAGTTTGTGGTAAATCTGATAGCTTGTTTATGTTTCAAGATTGATTTAAAGTTTTTTTTTTTCATCTAATATGATTTTGGACTTTGGCATGACCGATGAATATCAATATCAACTGTGATCATTAAAAAAAGCAGGATTGTACAGTGGTGGCAATGTTTTGATATATCTAATCTAGAAGGAGCTGAATCGACGTATTTCAATGGACTATTTAGCATTCCACTAACCGGGTTAGCGAACTTAACCTTGGGCTAAAATTGAATCAAAATTTTGTCGTTACTTCAAAATTTGACCATTAAACCAGTTTAGGTCTTAACTGAGGGGAGATGATCGAGAACTAAATTTGTTGTTTAGGCCAAAACTGGATCAAGGGGAAGTTTCAAGATATTGTATTTGTTAACTCTCAACCGTAATAAGTATTTTGGCACTCGTGTTGATATTTGTTGTCGTACCAAGATACTGTATTTGTTTTATCCATATATCGGTGCTCACTCTAACCATTGACCTTTGCTTTCTAATGGTGATATTATTTGCCAAAATAGATATCAAAATTCCACTTTTCTTCATAACCAAACTCTTTGTCCCGTGAAAGTTCACTACTTTTGAGTGCACAAATGGCCGAGAGAGAGTTCAGCGCGAAGCAATAAAGAGGCCAGATAATAGCTCTCAAAAGAGTGCGTGCGAGTTTGATATGTTTGAGTGTTCAAATTAAAGAGTCTCACTAGCTTGTTGCCCTGAAAGTGACACAAAGACCGACATTCTTTTCTTTCCTTAAGGGAAAAAAAAAAAAAAAACAGAATATAATCATCTTGTTCTACTAAAGGAGGAGAAAATGGGAGCTTATACTTTCATATGATTATTAGTTACTTTTTTCACTTCAATTTGGATGGTTATTTAGCTTTTTCTAGTTAGCGTGAGAGTAACTCGCATGATATCTCAATCTGAAGGGAAAATAACACCGTCTAATGTATTTGCAATTTAACTAAAAAAATTATTATCGTAAGTATTAGTAGAATCCAATATTATGTAGAATGTACCTCTTAAATCTAATAGATGCTTCAAAAATCTTCACACACACAGAATTTTCTATAATTTATCAGAAGGTAGGTGCCTGAGCTAGTATTAATCTCATCACTAAGCCAGCAAATGGATTTTAAATCAGAGTGATCCACCTTTCTAATCTAAACAGATATCTATCAGTGCCAAAAGATAGCCCATTATTTTCCAGATTTATACAACTGTTATGGCTAAGATTTGTGTCCCATCCTTCAAAATTCTGTTAAGAGTGGACTAAGGTGTGATTATTGGTAGGAGGAACGTCTCCATCAAAATCAAATAATGACGTACAAAGTTATATATTAATCAAAGTCAAGGGTAAACCAGAATTGAATGAAACAAAGCTAAGAAGTTGAGCCAGCTAGATTTAGGTGGCAAATAATTAGATAAGCCACTGCTTCTAATTTTGCTCCATTTTGGAATTTCCAGAAGATATGAGTTGCTTTGATATTAAAGCGATAGTTTGGTGTTTTCTCCAAACTTTAAGCTCTCAAATTTCATCTATGGATGTTTCCTATGAAAAGTGAGGCATTTTAAGAAAGAAAAGGGGAATGTTTAGTTACATATGATTCTTTGCATAATATTCTTCTACGTACAATCAAAGGGACTCAGAGCTTTTAATCTTCACAAAATGAAAGGGCCTAAAGAATTCTCAATTCTCACTCATTACGACGACGACGACTACAACAATAACAAAAGCATATTTTAAAATTTTGAGATTGGCTAATTCTCATTCACTATGAAAACTTAACAAAAACAATAATTCCATGCTCTACATCCTAACAGCTAGCACGTATCGCAAGCAAATGCTTTGCTTGTATACATTATGAATTTTTGGCAAAATTTAATCCCCATTAGCCAAAAAGTCAAATAAAAGCACTTGCACCAAGGATAGAATCACAAGTTTTCTCTGATGAGAAAGTACCAAACATAATAGTGAAGAAAAATACAACACGTGCTAAGATCCAAGATACAGGAGAAAGATACTCTCACAGCTATAAGAAACTTGTAAAACTTTGTATTAGACAGAAAAAATGTGACAACTAATCTTATAATGGCATAGACGAAATCCAAGGAAAAACATTTGGATACAAACCTACACATTATACATTGCCAACCAGATCAAATCCAAAAGTCATAAAGAACATAAACGCTGGTTAACAAAACAAAACAAAACAAAAACAAAAAAAAGAAAGAAAAAAAGAAAAATACAGGGGCAGCAAATAACTAAATACATTAAAAAAAACGCATTAAAAAACATCTAAGGGTTAAAGAGCTTTCTAAAAGGCCCACTCTTTAGCGGCCTCAGTCAAGGCAAGAAACCTCTTGAAACCAGTAGTGGGGCTGAGTTCATGACAACTGCTGGTGTGACTGAAGGGTGCTTAATTGCTGGGGCGCGTTTGTTGAAGTCGTCCATTATCACTTGTTGATCTGACTTTTTCAATCCCTGCAACAAATTTGGACTTCAATCAATTCTGCTACTCTATTTATACAACTGCATCAACCAAGTGTTCATCCTAAATTTCTGGTCACTACATGATTCATATTTCTTTCATTCAGTTCTGGTATCAGCCATCTCCTCCGTTAATCGAGGGTGAAGTGCACAAAATCCCCCATAAAGTTCGGCCCATTTTGACATAAACCCCAAAGATTTTAAAAGTCTCAACTTCAAGAACTTTTGGGCCGTCCAAAAAACCCCCCACAATGTTTGAATTTTTTTAAACATGCCTCCCCAATAGCGTAATGGAGGTTTTCTGAAACTTAATTAAAAATTAATGGGGGCTTTCCAAAAAATAATGTAAAGTTGGGGCTTTTCTGAACATAATGTTGAAGGTTAGGGGATTTTCTGAAAAACAATGTTGAAAATCAAGCGGGGAAAGTTCAAAAAATTGGGGCTTCAGATTTTTACATTACTTTAACTGTCACCACATCCTTCTTAATTGTTTTCAATCAGGTCCTCTTAGGTCCACATCTAGTACCTCCGCGCCCAGTGCCCATTAACTATAATCTCTTTATCCCTTCTCCTAATTGTGCATTTAGTGGGCTCTATTGCAAGATACAACAACAAGATCTAGATAGGAAATAAAATACGACACTTAAGCTGCAAACCTTGAGATCAAGGATCCGTTGAAACTCTAAAGGTGTGCCCTCAGGGAGCAAAGCACGATACGTATCCCCAACAGATTCAATAGGAGATAAAATAACCTGCAGAAGGCATAAAAATCTCATTCAACATCGACATTTGGATTGCAGTCAAGAGTCTGCTCAAGTTGTGGTCTAGTACCTTCAAGAGTGCTTCAGCTTTACTCATTTCACGATTCACAAACTTTGAATAGCTAGAAGCAACTGTTGTCTGTTGAGGAAAAAAATATCAACAAAACTTGTTACTACTAAATAAGAAAACAACCCAATATTTTGCTTTACCAAATATACACAATATATGATAAACAGTTCGATGCACATCATGCTGCCAGAAGATGACCATATACACCAAAATGTTACTGAAGGAGAAATTACCTTTTTCCCTAAAGCAGGTATGTCCATAAGTACTGTCTTTACAGCCTGAGTGTCTAATAGCATCTACAATACGTATAAAAGTGAAAGATGTGAGTCATACTACATGCCAGTGAATGTTTGTGTCTACTCAACTATTGTTTTGGCTTTCCAAACAACATCAATAAAATGAAAAATACCTGTTGAGCTCCTGTTTCTGATATGTGTTTGCACTTGTAAATGTTAAGATAGAACCGAGGGCCAAGTGATGCTGCGAGCTTCATTAGAAACATAGTAATTCACCACTTAACTCAGCTTTTAATAAAATTTGCAGGACATAAAAAACAGAACTATCTTTATGAACAATTAAACGTAGAGAACAGCTTGCTCAGGACTGCAAGAAACTGAAATTATGCTGAAGAAACACACACAAACTTTTTTGTATGCTGGTGATAATTTCAGATTATTTTATTGAATCGACACAGAAACACAAGAAGAAGAAGAAATAGTTTACAAGATATTGCAGACTTTCTAAAAATTCAGATAGGTCGCCATTGACATTCTCAAAAACCTTCAACCTTTTTCTGGTTACACGTCCATAAGGAATTTAATGACTCCACCAGCTTTAAATTTCACATTTCGTTATGTATTTTATGTCATATGCTAAGAGAGCATAATAAAGTCTCTTTTCTGGTTCTGTAGAAGACCTAGTTTCTTTTACATACCTTGTCAAGGAAAAACTGGAAGTAGGTTGGAGAAAGTAGACTTCCAAAAACCGGAATGCTGCTGGAAAGAATTGCATTAATGCCATTGACATACCTGCAAGATATGAGGAAATACTCAAATAATGTTATTCAAAGTATTGATACACAAAATGATAAAATGCTTCCAATTTGGCAAATACACATATAAAATATACAACTGAAAAAAATGGTAGTTTATAATGTGTATACTAACTTCCATTTAGAATCCATTCAGATAAGCATTAAAACCTGCCTATCGATTCAGAGAAGGGCAACTACAAAAGAATGCCAGAAACTTGTAAAAATTTACACTAGACCACAAAAAAAAAAAAGGCAACAGGCATACCGGGATTTTCTTTACATGCCTTATGATCTATCAAAATCAAATAGCAACAAAACTGGCCAGCGGATAAAAATAAAATATTGAAATAGCAAGCACTACTAAGACTTTACTCTGACTGGTCGCCAACACTTTCAAGAGTAGCCCATGGAACACGTGTCATTGCAATCATCTCAGCATCAAACTTGGTTTCAATACCATGCACTAAGGTCAACAATGCTTTAGTGATTACAGCTGAGAACTCATCCTGCATGAAGTAGAAAGTCTTTCGTTTTTAAATGTATAAACTATAGGGCTGAAATATAGTGATAATGCAGCAACGACACGTACCTGAACATCTGACATATCCACCTTATCCGCAAATTGTGAGTCGATGATCTTTGAAACATTTTCAGCTAATTCACCAGACTGTTATAACAATCAGAAGAAAAAAAAATCAACTCCTCTTGAAACATGCTAGGTATAACTAAATCTCAATTGAGTCAACAGATGGGTGTGTACAAGAAAGCAAGAGGAATTATATGCAGTAAACCAAAAGATTGCAAATACTCCAACAGCACTCAAGAGGAGCAAAAACAAGTATGAGAACGAGGAAGAACAAAGACCAAACTTCCCTAAATTCGAATACAGTTGTTACTTATTTCAGTTAATTTGACATTTTCAATACTTTTAACCCCAAATAAATTGGGCATTCTGAATACAGGAGATTGAATGTATAAAAGGCCGTTTACAGAATCTTCAGAATGAAACAATGAAGTGAGGTTCTAAGACAACTTACCGTCTGGTGGCAATATTCTGCAGTATTCACAATGTAGCATATCATTCTTTCATCCCTGTCAGATGTCTGTAAATATTGTCATGAGATACAATCATACTAGACCACATAGAATTGTTACTAACAAGCAACAAGTAAAAGAGTGCTTATATAACCTTGATTTGCCCATCTGTACCAGTAGCAGCTGCAACAAGCCCTGTACCCCCCTTGGGCAATCGAGAATAAAGTTTTGTTGCATATGCTTTGAGGATTCTTTTAAACACCTGATCAAGTAAATGATATCAGATTATGTTAAAAGCTACCATGTAGAAAATATTCTGAATGGATCACAAATAACATGCTAAAAAAGTTCATAGCACAAAGACCTGCTGTACTCGAACACTGGATTTTTGTCTTTTTACAAAAACATGCCGTAATTGGACATCGGACTTACCAAATTACGCACCATCCATCATGATTTCACAGCAATTACATTCAAACAAACCGTTTCTTACCATGAACTTTTTTATACATAGTAAAAGTTAGGTAAATTCTAATAAAATCTAACCTTTTCCAGTTGTAGTAACCAAGTAAATAGTCAGAACAAAGACGAAACTCATATAATTGCATCCAAAAGTTCCTAGAGTACTAAATGCATGATCAATCCAGTGAGAAAAAATAATTATTCAAGTTTTCGTACAGTTAAAAGATATCAATGATAATGCAGGGTATCACATGTTATTGCCCCATCACTAGTCACGGTTTCAACCAAATAGATGTTTCAACAACTATCAGCCCCTGAAATTCTAAAGGAAAGTATTTCGAACACTAGTAATGGCATAAAATTGATATAATAAATTAAGGTTATACCTGCTCCCATTTTGGTGGTATACATGCTACTATTTATAGTATAAACTATAACTAGAAAATCATCAACAATATAGGACTTGCAGATTGAGAAGTAGCATATGGGTATATAGAAGCAAAGTTCCATGGTCGAAAACAATAATTTAAGTTCAAGATAAAAATAGAAGCCAGATGTTTCTCATCAACAAATTACTAAAAACTAAAAGAAGTAACGATTTAAAGGATTTAATACAAAATATCCTGAGGTTCAGATTTACATGAGTTGCACTATGTAATGTTACAAGAGAATCGTGTGTTTAAGGCTGCAACAGAAACCCCTTGAAGTATCAGTTACAATGAATGTGTACCTCGAACAAACTAAACAGAGTTTGATTCTTTGTCAACGCACTACACCTCTTTAAGCTTCTCCTGATTATCAAGAATACCTGCATTAATAAAAATTGGAAACAGAGCTTCACGAGACTGTTGAACAAAGATCATACAAATATTAAGCTAGCATCATAAGTGCAAATATAAATTCAAATAATCATTTTACTAGAAAAATACAATGTGTATAAAACCCAATAATATGAGAAGCAATTAGATTTTTCTGCATCTAACTTGCCTGCATACTGCTTGACAAAATATTTGTCTGGCTTCCCTCTTCAGTCTCCCAGGTTTCTTCCTATACCAAAACACATATGTAAGCACAGAACTTCCGCTAAGTAAGAATAAAATTTAGCTCATCATTATCCACCTGCACAAGCTTCTCCAAATGCTCCATAAGGGTTTTCTCCTCCAATTCAACGTACACTGCCAAATGGGGTTCAAAACATGATGAAATGATGCCACGGAAGTTGAACTGCAAATACATGTATGCAGCACAGTCAATTGTCAACGATTAAAGATTTATCTCCAAAAATAATAACCAGAAAGTAACATCTGCATTAACAAAAGCTAATCTATAAACGAACCCCAGCACCAGTCGCTAACAAATCTTTATGCTTGTCTTTTTCCTGTCATCATACAGGAGAAAGGAAATTATTAGGACCAGCTGCGACAAGAATCCTGTTAATTCTATTCCGGATCAAGTTAGCACATACTTGCTCATTTCCACTGTTGGGCGCGCGGACCGCGGAACCGTCGAGAGAAACCACCACAAACGATAGCAAAAAACACAATAAAAGAGTAAAGACACGAGATTTACGTGGTTCGGCAGGTTGCCTACATCCACGGGGTAAGGAGGGGGGATTTTCACTAATAGAAAGAGAGAATACAAATTAGGATTACAAGTTCTCACAAAGAAACCCTAAAAACAAACCTCTCAATCTCTCAAAAGATCTCCTCTCCAAAGATGCACCAAACTCTCTCAAAGGCTGCTCCAAAACGTGCTTAAAACTTACCCTAACAATCAGGTTAGGGGTTATTAATAGCCTCTAAACGAATTGGGTTTAAAACCAATTCCTAATTAGACCCGTTTTCGGAATGCCTGCATTAGTCGACTACAACTCATATTAGTCGACTAATGCATCAGATTAGTCGACTACAATACGATTAGTCGACTACTGCACTCCAACGCAGAAATACACCTTTCGTCGTTTAGTTGTAGTCGACTATAACTCATATTAGTCGACTACAACTCATATTAGTCGACTACAATACGATTAGTCGACTACAATACGATTAGTCGACTACAATGCCTAGTAGTCGACTCTTGAACTGAAAAGCTGTTTGTGCATGTTCTACAATTCTCCACCTCGCATCATTTGATTCACCTCAAATTTTGGACGAACACCAAGAACACCAAGAACATCTAGAGAGATCACCATCACCAATCCAGCCAATCCAAATGCCACTACACCGCGATCGTTTCACGCATCTCCACCGGATCAAGCTCACCGTAGTTCACCTCAAATCATTTCCACCTTACCCATTACCGAAGGGCCATGCCCTCTTGGGCAAATCAACAAGAGCCGATATGAAGCAAGTCTAAGCAATGCTTAAACTTACTACCGTGACCACCTTGGTTAACATGTCCGGGATTCTCATTCGTGTGCACCTTCATGAGAGAAATATCACCTCCTCTATGACATCCCGCACAAAATGATACCGACATCAATATGCTTGGTACGAGCATGATGAACCTGATTCTTCGCCAAGTGAAGTGCACTCGACCGTCACACCACAAGTTCACGTTTTCCGCTCAATCCCCAAATCGCCTAGAAGACCCCACAACCACAATGCTTCCTTCACTCTCTCGCCATGGCCATGTACTCTCTATAGTAGAAAGTGCCATCAGAGTCTGTAACATCGACGCCAACTAACCGGAGCTCCATGTATCTTAAATACATAACCAGAGTAGATCGCCGTCTATCTAGATCGCCCGCATAATCGAGTCCACAAACCCGTCAATCGACATGTTTCTCCACCAAAACACGCACTGTATCAACTGCACTTTTAAGTACCGAGGACCCACTTCACCGCTTCCCGGCGCCTTTCCCGGATTCGCCATGAATCCATCACCACACTAACCGCTGTGAAATATGCAGGCGTGTACACACCATTGCATACATTAAACCGCCAACTGCACTAGCATAGGGAACACGCTCCATGTGCCTTCTCTTCATTTGTAGTGGGAGATTGATTACCGTAAAGCCTAGAGTGTGGAGCCAATGGACTCACCACCGACTTAGCACTTTGCATCCCGAACCTCGCGACACCGCTCTATGTAGCCCTTCCGACTCAAGAACAATCGTCGATTCGCGGCTCTCTTCTAATCTCCATACCCAGATTTTCCTAGCAAAGACCCATGTCCTTCATCTCGAACTCTTCACCAAGTTGAGATTTCAACCTATCTATCTCCACCCCGCTCTTAGAAGCAATAAGCATGTCATCCACATACAAAAGAAGATAGATAAAATTACCTCCAGAAAGCTTCCGAATGTAAACACAACAATCATGATCGCCGAGAAAACCCATGCTTCAAAGATGAAGGAGTCAAATCGCTTGTACCATCACGGGAGATTGCTTTAATCCATACAAGGACTTCCTCAAACGACACACATGATTCTCCTTATCCTCAACCTTGTAGCCCTCGTTGATGCATGTAGATCTCTTCATCCAAGTCTCCGTGCAAGAAGGCTGTTTTAACATCGAGTTGATCCGACTCAAAATCACCATGAGCAACAATACTCAATAGCACCGAATAGAAGTGTGTTTCACCACGGAGAAAATATCTCATTGTAATCCACACCCTCTTTACGTGCAAAACCCTTAGCCACTAGCCTCGCCTTGTATCTTACACCACCGAAGCTCAAAGATCTTCCTTTCTTTTATACACCCATTTACAACCAATAGCTTTTCTTCCTACGGGCAATGGGACCACCTCCCATGTTTGTTCTTCCAAGAGATTTCATCTCTTCCTCCATCGCAGCCAACCAACTCTCACTATCCTTGTCCCGAATAGCTTCCTTGAAGGAGACCGGCTCGTCCTCCTCCACCGAGTGCGATTCAACCATATTAGCCTGCCCATAGTGCTTTAGGGGTTGATCAGCCCCGGCTTGATGCACCTTGTATGCTCGCTTTGGCCTAGTGGAAGCCAAATTATCCTCGAGCTGCTGTTGTTATAGTGCCTGTATTTTCCTCGCTGAACCTCCTCCCGCCAAGCTCATCATCTACCCGACTTCCCACTTGAGCACGATTAGAACCTAGTTGGTCTTTAGGTTCTATTTCAATAACCCGAGACTTAGAAGTCTCACCGGCCATAACACCATCATCCTTGGACCCCTAGCAATCATGGATTTCTCATCAAAGGTAACATCTCGCTGACTACGAACTTTGAATCTTCCAGACACCAAAGGCGATAGCCTTTACGCCTTTGCATATCCCAAGAATATTGCCTTCTTGGCCCTCGCGTCAAACTTTCCCTCGTTGACGGATAGTAGGCGGTACATCCAAAAATTTCGAGCCTATCATAATCGCATGTTCTCGACCACACCCTATAGGTGTATCACCATCCAATGTCGAATGTGGTGAACGGTTCACAATGTAACAAGTCAGAGCCACCGCCGCCCACCATTCGTTGCCCAATCACGCATAAGATCGCATACTCACGCCTTTTCCCGGTGTTGGTTCGATCTCTCGCGACCCCATTCTGCGTGGTGTAGACTCGACCGGTGTCGAACAATTCTCCTCGATCACGAACTCCTTGAAAGCACCATCCGTATACTGCATCGCTATCGATCTCGGCGTCTTCAATTTCTTTCTGTCTGTTCTCAACCATTGTTCTCCACTTCTTGAATGTCTCAACACCTCATTCTTGTGCTTCGAAAATAAATCCAAGCATACCTAGAATAATCATCAATAAACGAGACATAACACTGAACCACCCTTGAAGTTGTCCGAGCCGACCCCAAACATCCGTGCACATAATCTAGTATCCCTCGCTCTTAGACTTCTTTGTTGGAAACTTGACCGTGTGTGACTTTCCATACACACAATCCTCAAAAATCCATGCTAGGTTCCTTCGATTCTTCGCCAGACCCTCTTTACCAAGCGAACTAGACCCTTCTCGACATATGCCCAAGCCGCCTATGCCATAACCGTGTGCTCACATGGGTCTCCACCACTTCCTTCGGTTCCAACCGCTGCATCTCCTGTCACCGTCGTGCACGAGAGTATATAGATTACCGTGACGAACACCCTTCATCACTACTAAGGAACCACGAACAACCTTCTTCACTCCGTTTTCCGTCACAATCCACGCAACCACCGGAGTCCAAAGCACCAACCGAGATAAGATTCTTCCGCAAGTCGGGAACATGCCTCACATCCGCCAAGGTTCGAACCACTCCATCATGCATCTTGATTTTGATATTACCTAGCCCCACTGCTTTACAAGCATGGTTATTCCCCATCAATACAGCTTCCCCATCAATGCCTCTCAGAGGTAGTAAACCACTTCCTATTTGGACACATATGGTAAGAGCAACCGAATCAAGTATCCACTTCCCGGAGATCTCCTCGCCACCCGTGACGACATAGCATTCCTTATCGCCCTTCCTCTCAAACGTAGCTCGCTTCTTCCTTGCCCTCTCCTCAGCCTTGTTGTTGTTCTTCTTTCCACCTACTCTCTTATTTGGACGGTCGACTTTGAAATGCCCACCTTCACGACTTGAAACATCCTTGTCCCGAATAGCTTCCTTGAAGGAGACCGCTCGTCCTCCTCCAGAGTGCGTATTCAACCATATTAGCCCCCATAGTGCTTTAGGGGTTGATCAGCCCCGGCCGATTACTGCTTGTATGCTCGCTTTGGCCTAGTGGAAGCCAAATTATCCTCAGTGCTTTTGTTATAGTGCGTGTATTTTCTGCTGAACCTCCTCGCTCCAAGCTCATCATCTACGACTTCCCACTTGAGCACGATTAGAACCTAGTTGGTCTTTAGGTTCTATTTCAATAACACGAGACTTAGAAGTCTCACCGGTCATAACACCATCATCCTTGGACCCCTAGCAATCATGGATTTCTCATCAAAGGTAACATCTCTGCGACTACGAACTTTGAATCTTCCAGACACCAAAGGCGATAGCCTTTACGCCTGCATATCCCAAGAATATTGCCTTCTTGGCCCTCGCGTCAAACTTTCCCTCGTTGACGTGATAGTAGGCGGTACATCCGAAAATTCGAGCCTATCATAATCGCATGCTCCCGACCACACCCTATAGGTGTATCACCATCCAATGTCGAATGTGGTGAACGGTTCACAATGTAACAAGTCAGTAGCCACCGCTTCGCCCACCATTCGTTGCCCAATCCTCGCATAAGATCGCATACTCACGCCTTTTCCCGGTGTTGGTTCGATCTCTCGCGACCCCATTCTGCGTGGTGTAGACACGGTGTCGGTGTCGAACAATTCCCTCGATCACGAGAACTCCTTGAAAGCACCATCGTATACTGCATGCGTTATCGGATCTCGGCGTCTTCAATTTCTTTCTGTCTGTTCTCAACCATTGTTCTCCACTTCTTGAATGTCTCAACACCTCATTCTTGTGCTTCGTAAAATAAATCCAAGCATACCTAGAATAATCATCAATAAACGAGACATAACACTGGAACCACCCTTGGAAGTTGTGCGGCGGACCCCAAACATCCGTGCACATAATCTAGTATCCCTCTGCTCTTAGACTTCTTTGTTGAAACTTGACCGTGTGACTTTCCATACACACAATCCTCGCAAAATCCATGCTAGGTTCCTTGATTCTTGTGAGACCCTCTTTACCAAGCGAACTAGACCCTTCTCGACATATGCCCAAGCCGCCTATGCCATAACCGTGTGTGCTCACATGGGTCTCCACCACTTCCTTCGGTTCCAACCGCTGCATCTCCTGTCACCGTCGTGCACGAGAGTATATAGATTACCGTGACTAACACCCTTCATCACTACTAAGGAACCACGAACAACCTTCTTCACTCCGTTTTCGTCACAATCCACGCAACCACCGGAGTCCAAAGCACCAACCGAGATAAGATTCTTCCGCAAGTCGGGAACATGCCTCACATCCGCCAAGGTTCGAACCACTCCATCATGCATCTTGATTTTGATATTACCTAGCCCCACTGTTTTACAAGCATGGTTATTCCCCATCAATACAGCTTCCCCATCAATGCCTCGTAGGTAGTAAACCACTTCCTATTTGGACACATATGGTAAGAGCAACCGTAATCAAGTATCCACTTCCGGAGATCTCCTCGCCACCCGTGACGACATAGCATTCCTTATCGCTCCCTTCCTCAAACGTAGCTCGCTTCTTCCTTGCCCTCTCTCCTCTCGGTCTTGTTGTTGTTCTTCTTTCCACCTACTCTCTTATTTGGACGGTCGACTTTGAAATGCCCAGCTTCACCGCGACTTGAAACATCCTTTTCCCGCAAGAGGTCTTGATTTAGATCTAGACTTTCCTCCCTTGCCTTTTCCTCGCCATTGCTCCTTCCTCTTGCAAGCAGTCCTGCGCTTGTTCCTGTTACGCCCGGTGGCCATGTCACTAGTTGCGGTGTTCAAGATCGTCCGCTAGAAGTGCCGTTCTAGTCTCATCCATCTTCGATTTTCTCCCACAAGCCTCTGTTTGCACCAGGTTCTCATAAGACTTGGCGAGCAGTAGTAGAAGCGCTGATCCTCGTCTCCTACTTTAACATCTATGTCTTTCAAATCTGATATGATCCTATCAAACTTGTTGATGTGTTCCCGGATTGATGAGCCCTCCTCCATCTTGCAAGTATACAATTTGGATTTTAAGTAGATCCGGTTAGTTAGACTCCTCGTCATGAAGGTACCCTCTAACTTCTTCCACACGCCTGTACCGTTTCCTCTCCATCTACCAAGAAAGCTACATCCCTCTCGAGGCATAGGATAATCGGCGCGTGCTTCGGATCCAACTCCTCCCAATCCTCATCGACATATCCTTGTTCTTCTTCTCCTTTCCATCCAAAGTCTTGTGCAATTTTTATGAAATTAGAAAGTTTTTCATCGCATCCTCCAATAAGAAAAATCGTTCTTCCCATTGAACTTTTCAATCTCGAATTTTCCCACTTTGGTGATTCTTGGTTGGCGCCATCCTCTGTTTGTCTTCGTGAATCCGCTTCTCTCGGGAATCACCGAACACCCTCAAATTAGAAATTACACCACTTTCAATCAACAATAGCTCGATACCAATTGTTGGTAGCGGACCGCGAACCGTCGAGAGAAACCACCACAAACGATAGCAAAAAAACACAATAAAAGAGTAAAGACACGAGATTTACGTGGTTCGGCAGGTTGCCTACGTCCACGGGGTAAGGAGGGGGGATTTTCACTAATAGAAAGAGAGAATACAAATTAGGATTACAAGTTCTCACAAAGAAACCCTAAAAACAAACCTCTCAATCTCTCAAAAGATCTCCTCTCCAAAGATGCACCAAACTCTCTCAAAGGTCGCTCCAAAACGTGCTTAAAACTTACCCTAACAATCGGTTAGGGGTTATTAATAGCCTCTAAACGAATTGGGTTTAAAACCAATTCCTAATTAGACCCGCTGAATGCCTGCATTAGTCGACTACAACTCATATTAGTCGACTAATGCATCAGATTAGTCGACTACAATACAGATTAGTCGACTACTCAGACCCAACGCAGAAATACACCTTTCTGTCGTTTACAGTGTAGTCGACTATAACTCATATTAGTCGACTACAACTCATATTAGTCGACTACAACTCATATTAGTCGACTAATGCATCAGATTAGTCGACTACAATACGATTAGTCGACTACAATGCCTAGTAGTCGACTACTGAACCTGAAAAACTGTTTGTGCATGTTTTTGTGCATGTTCTACATCCACCATGCTGCCCAGCAAACTTTTTTTCATACTTTCTTCGGATATCTGAGACGATTTGGTTGTTATTCTTTCCCTCATCTGTTGCTTCTAAATCACTTCCAAACTCTGCATTTCGAGAGTTTATGGTTCCCCCACCAAATTTCTCTGCCAATTCTTCCTCAAATTCAAGAGTCCTCTGCAGTGCCTGAAATGGAGATAGACGATATGAACACTCAAACATGGTAGAACTACAAAGCAGTCCCTGAGCTTTAATTGGAAAGAAAAGGAAAGTCAATAATATGGCTCTTTTTTACTCCAGCAAATTGTTCTTAGATGAACAGTTCTTACAACATGTGCTTGAGTATTGCATGGCAGAACCCATAAGCTTCCTTTTGAGCAACTACATAGTTCATATTCAGATCAAGAGAATTGTTTGACATTAGATTTATATTTTATTTGACAGCCCTAATATATTATGATCCATAATACTCTTTCAACTCTGATTATTAGTTATTCAAATGCAATATAATATATAGGCAAAAATAGATGAAGCTATTTTATCCAGTCATATGAGAGTAGACCTTGAAAGTTTGTTTTCATGATAAACTAAAGGAAATATAAATTATGAAAATATAGAATTGTCAAACACAATACATGAGTTCCCCAAGAAATCAAGTCCCAAGCATATGAGATAATCTCAAGCCACTAGCAAGCAAGTCAATGGAGATCCAAGCAAAAGAAATAATATAACTACAGTTTAGCTCCAATTTTGTGAACAAAATGAGTTAGAGAATTACCATCAACAAACTCCAAATATTGTGAACAATTAGTTAGAGAATTACCATCAGTAATGTTCCTACATCTGGCTTTTCCTTGAGACTGTTGAGGATATCCACAATTTGTGTCCTGATAAATCAGAAGTAACTAATTTATGGTGATGGAGAAGATTCATATTTTGTACATCAACAATTAAACAAAAGGTGTGTAGCATTGCTGTTGGAAAATTTATTTCCTTAATAAAAGATTGAGTTTCTTTTGTGAATTTTAATATGTTTTCCCCTCCTAATTCATTACCATGATTGTTCATATTTATTGTCATAATTATTTGGTTATTATGGTTACTTATTTCAATTATTAATTTCCTTTATTAAACCTATTAAATTATACATTCAATGTGTTAAGAGCACTCTCACGTTTATATATATACATGTTATTCTTGAAAGGCTTCAAGTGAGAAGAAGAAGAGAAAAATATATATATAAAATAGAGAGCTTTTTACTCCAGCAAATTGTTCTTAGATGAACAGTTCTTACAACATGTGCTTGAGTATTGCATGGCAGAACCCATAAGCTTCCTTTTGAGCAACTACATAGTTCATATTCAGATCAAGAGAATTGTTTGACATTAGATTTATATTTTATTTGACAGCCCTAATATATTATGATCCATAATACTCTTTCAACTCTGATTATTAGTTATTCAAATGCAATATAATATATAGGCAAAAATAGATGAAGCTATTTTATCCAGTCATATGAGAGTAGACCTTGAAAGTTTGTTTTCATGATAAACTAAAGGAAATATAAATTATGAAAATATAGAATTGTCAAACACAATACATGAGTTCCCCAAGAAATCAAGTCCCAAGCATATGAGATAATCTCAAGCCACTAGCAAGCAAGTCAATGGAGATCCAAGCAAAAGAAATAATATAACTACAGTTTAGCTCCAATTTTGTGAACAAAATGAGTTAGAGAATTACCATCAACAAACTCCAAATATTGTGAACAATTAGTTAGAGAATTACCATCAGTAATGTTCCTACATCTGGCTTTTCCTTGAGACTGTTGAGGATATCCACAATTTGTGTCCTGATAAATCAGAAGTAACTAATTTATGGTGATGGAGAAGATTCATATTTTGTACATCAACAATTAAACAAAAGGTGTGTAGCATTGCTGTTGGAAAATTTATTTCCTTAATAAAAGATTGAGTTTCTTTTGTGAATTTTAATATGTTTTCCCTCCTAATTCATTACCATGATTGTTCATATTTATTGTCATAATTATTTGGTTATTATGGTTACTTATTTCAATTATTAATTTCCTTTATTAAACCTATTAAATTATACATTCAATGTGTTAAGAGCACTCTCACGTTTATATATATACATGTTATTCTTGAAAGGCTTCAAGTGAGAAGAAGAAGAGAAAAATATATATATAAAATAGAGAGCTTTATACTTCATCCTCTTATATATTTTCCCATATTTATTTTATGGTTTTTTGGGCAAACATCTATTGAGCAAAGAGACTTGAGATTCGCAGTAACCTCAAGTGCCGGTCTTCTCGGGGGGCTTTTACCGCTAGTTCACGGTTGCATCGATACGTCTCTGCGAAGGCGGCAACTGTTGTTCTAGGGCAGTGACATCACGACTGCCCCCTTACAGGCCAGCGATCCCTTTCTCCTTAATTTCTTATATTTGATTATTTACATTTTTAATGTTTTGATACAAAATATCCAACAATCTAGAACAACAGTTTATAAAATTTAATTGTTGCAAATAATCAATCATATTCATCTACGATTCTTATGTTTCTGTAGCTTATGTCATTGTTTTAATCTCTACTTGAACTATGGGTATTTCGTTGCTTTTGGGTTATGTAGATACTAGTCTCTCAGATCTTTAATAATTTCATTTTAGTCCCACAAATATTTGAAATTAGTCATACGTCCCTCAAACTTTAAGGGTCTTGCAAATTGGTTCCTCAAATATATCATATTTGTTATCTTTCCCTCTTACACTGCGTGTATTTCCAATGGCCAGGTATTTTGCAGCCATTTTGGTATTTTCTGCAGACGGAAAAGGGACAGATCGAGTTGGCTCAGGGTTTATCATATACCCTTCTGATTAAATGCTGATCTGAGTCTCTACGCTCTTAGTTGAAGAGATCTATGTATTGATGGCTCTTTCAGGAAGTTAACACTGTAAGAGTTTCTTCTAAAATTTACCTATTTTCTGATTAACATTTTCCTTTTTCTGTGAGTAGTGATTTGCTCAAAGATATGTTTCCATGGTTGCTCAAAACAAAATTGCCCCAGGACACTGGTAAGATGATTGGTCTTTGAGAGGCTTGATTTTGCATACTATCGTGGCGAGTCAATTTTGGACAGTTTGTCATGGCACAAGCGGCCATATTGCAGCCATTTGTTAGTATTGCCAAGAATCTTTGGATTGTTTATGGTAGTTTTTCGCAAAAGACCCCAAAGTTCATGTTAGTTTTGTGAAGTTTACTCTTCTTTATTTATGTGTTAATTGCGCATAGGCCTGTTGCAGTATCATTGTTATGAACTTACTACCCTTGTAGTTTCATTGTTGCAAGTAGACCCATTGTTAAATATTTCGACTCTTTTACCCTTGGTGAAAATTTTGGCAGATATTGCCACTGGGTGAAGTTAGTTTATCAGAAGGTAAAAAGTGTTGTGCGAGTAATGATTTGTCCAAGGAAATTTTGACCCGGTTACATAAATTTAAAATAATAATAATAATAATACTGCCAAATGCATATAAATTCTTAGAAATCACTAGCTTTCCTCTTATGAAAGTTTCCTTTTAGATTTTACCATGTATAGAATGTATGAGCTGTAATTTCTATGCAGTACTCCTTCCAAAAATAAAGTTTGTAACCTGATATCTCCAAGTTTTTGGACTCTGGTAGCTTTATGCCGAAAATTCCCTCTTGGAATTTTTTTTTTCAATGAGAATATGCAAATGATAGTTTTGGTCACAATGTTATTTATCAACATATTTTATTTCCTTTGATTTCATTCACATGCAAACTTATGTTAACAAATGTCTCAGATTTAAACAAATTGGCCAATTCATGAAACAAAGATCACGATACAAAAGTTTTATACGTTAAAGTGAATAGATATTTTGGTTCTTATATACATGTGTTTACATAATTCTCAAGTTTAATGTAGTTATCCCGTATACTTGTTCTTTTCGGTTTCTGTCTAGTTCTTTAAACAAAAGAATGTTAGTTTTCTAGTTTGCTGAAGAAAGATATTTTCTTGACATGACGCAGATCAAATTTTGTTTAAAATCTTGGTCATTTAAAACGGAAAAGTTTGATTATTATAGTTCTTTGTTAACTACAGATTTCTCGATAAGAGACATCAATAACTATGCTAACATGTTTTGATGTTCTATTATTTTAATAGTGATTGGAAAATAATCATATATGTAGCTCTTCATATGACTACATGTATAATGCTTTCATTTGAGATTTCAGGAACATAATTAGAGTTGATATGGATATGTATACTCTGTCAACTAGTATACCTAGTTACAGGAGATGTGGTGAATCAATGTCATGGCAAATCAAATCAAGAGGTATATCTTTTAACTTCTATCTATATGGTGAGCAAAAGTTCAAATCATTAACTATTAAAAATTACCTTTTTCTGCATTATGATGTATATTTTATTGCTTATATAATGTGTTAGAGGTACACTTGAAAGTTGATTACATGATTCAAGAATATATGCATGATAGCAATTGCGAAATTCAATGTATATATGTTTGTCTGATATATGAATAAAAGGTTATTCAAATTATCAATATAATGATGACTTGCTTAGAGGTGGAATAAATGATACTATGAAATGGCGAGGCAAGTTTAGGAAGGTTTTATTTACAGGCAACCAACTTGCAGCCATCGTATGACCCGAATATAAATTTTAAATCCTCTAGCATCATCATTAATTTTGATAAAAGTGAATAACTAAAATTATTAATATGAGTCTCATTTGAAATATAGGTGGGAAAATTTAATACCATGTTGCTAGCATGTTTATGACAATATTTCTCATATGTAAAGCACACCTATAAATCTGATGTACATAAATTACAAATATTGACATCTCTCCTCTAGTGTCTCTTGCAGATATATTTCATGTCATCCACATGTGGAGTGTTATCTAGATGGGCTTTATGCTTGCATCAAACATATAAATGAGTATAAAACCCTTGACCCTGAATTTTTTAAAAATTCAATTTTATAAAAGGGTCAATCTAGGATTATAATCCTAGTATCATTGAGGGGAATGAGGTTAAGCCCATAGTAGAGGTCAATGACAAATGAACCCAACCTTTGATTGACGAGCTATTCTCATGATAAAGGTTCAATGCGGTAGAAACAAGCTGGACTAGTGATTCTCATGTGGAGCACTGACTTTTGGAGTTTACTCCTTTGTAGTGTTGGATGCATTTATGACTTGCACCATATAAGCTACTCCCTCATTCCTATGGTGACAGTGCTCTATTGATGTGGTAGGCGGGATGAGTTTTACTCTTAATAAGTCGACCTATGTGGGGGATACATACCAGTCACAGTATCCTTGGAAGACTTACCTACGTGAGAGGAACCGTGAAGGCCGCGGTTTGGGGACATGGGGCTGATCCCTAGTAACTCTCATGAGACGGTTATGTGAGCATGGCCATTAACGCTCCAACCCGCTCGCTCATTAAATGGATGCATATTGTGTGTGCTTTTCTTAATATCTGGTAAAGAGGCCTAATTCAAGGTTCGTCCATTTTGTCTCTCAGGTTATGATAAAAATCACTAAGTAAAGGTTCAAAGCCGAAAGCTACCTTTACCGAATTCACAATATCAAATTGCCCGACATATTTTCTTTATTGTTTTATATATCTACTTGATTTTTCTTTTCTTCCTCGAAACTCAACCTTTTGGGGGGGATTGTTGGAAAATTTATTTCCTTAATAAAAGATTGAGTTTCTTTTGTGAATTTTAATATGTTTTCCCCCCTCCTAATTCATTACCATGATTGTTCATATTTATTGTCATAATTATTTGGTTATTATGGTTACTTATTTCAATTATTAATTTCCTTTATTAAACCTATTAAATTATACATTCAATGTGTTAAGAGCACTCTCACGCTTATATATATACATGTTATTCTTGAAAGGCTTCAAGTGAGAAGAAGAAGAGAAAAATATATATATAAAATAGAGAGCTTTATACTTCATCCTCTTATATATTTTCCCATATTTATTTTATGGTTTTTTGGGCAAACATCTATTGAGCAAAGAGACTTGAGATTCGCAGAACCTCAAGTGCCGGTCTTCTCGGGGCTTTTACCGCTAGTTCATCACAGATCGACAATGCTTCTGGCCGCAATCCTGTTCTAGGCAGTTGACATCACGACGCCCCTTACAGCCAACATCCCTTTCTCCTTAATTTCTTATATTTGATTATTTACATTTTTAATGTTTTGATACAAAATATCCAACAATTGCTTCTGCAAAAAGATGACAATCATCCTGGGATCAGTGCTTCACAGATAAAATGAGACATAGAGACAGGTTGACTTAAAATAAGGAAAACTTTTTTCCTTTAATATATGAGGGGTGCTAGGGCATTGTTTTTTGAAGAGAGTATAGTTCTCAGAAAGCAGTCCATTTGTCTATGAAAATGATTAGTCATCGACTAAAATGGAGTAGCTGCTCAAGAAAATCAAATTACAAAGTTTTAACAGTTCAAGAAACTCTTGCATACAATGTGGAAATGATTTTAAAAAGGGAAAATTACAAAAAATCTCCCTGAGGTTTGTAGACGTGAGAAAAACTCCCCCTAAGGTTTTGAAACTAACACTTTCACCCCTCTACTCAGATTTTCTATTCAATATTATGTAATGCTAAAAACACCCATACACTCTTCTCCATATGCAAACAAAATGGTCATTCACGTTCAAGAGAAAACTATCATTCACCTGCTCTCCGCAATCAGCAGGCGAAAAAGCACACCCAACAACATCAACTCTTCAGATTCCTTTAAAAAAGAAGAAGAAGAAGAAAGAATGAAAAAAAGAAAAAGAAAAAGAAAACTCTTCATCAGCCTATGCCCATGTCTCTGATAATCTCTCTATTCTAATTCACCGCATGCATTGGCTGGCCTGCATTTATTCCTCTATCCAACTGTATACGCAATGTACAAAGCAACCCAAAAATCCAACCAGCCATCTTCAACCAAGTAACCTCAGAAACCCATCCTCATCCTTTAACACCCTTCTTGTGGTCTCAGCCAAATAACTCAAACCTGATATCTTTATTTCAGAGCTGCCAGGAGGAATGAAGGGATGTTCATTAAAGTTTCTACTTTCTATCACTTATGTTGATTTGGCTATATAGGTTACATATAGGCTAACTTCCAAGAAATTTGAAGGTCTCATTGAAGAGAATTGTTTGAATACTTGGCTCAATTCAACATATCAATCTTGTCCGATTTCATGGAATTTTGCATTGAGGTTATAGGTTTTTCTCCCACTCCCATTCAGAAGTAGCTTATTTCAATCACGTTCATCAAATTAAGGCAGTACATGATGAGTACTCAACCCAAAGAGAGTAAATATCTTAGAATTTCTACACAAAAAATCAATTAGAACCTCCATTTTTTTATGTTGCACTTCTTCTTAACTATTGGCAGTAAAATTAGATCTGAATAGAAAAAAGGAGAACAAACTAGAAATGATCTAGGGGCATAAGTTTTTCTCTTTTCAAAAGTCTCTGAAGTTCAACATGAGAAGAAGAAGAAGCTAACAGGGGTATTTCTGGGATTACAAGAGTCACATGATACTCATGTGAAAAAAATCTAAGTAGAGGGGGTGAAAGCGTTAGTTTTGAAACCTTAGGGGAGTTTCTGTCATTTCTACAAACCCCAAGGGGATTTTCTGTAATTTACCCTTAAAAAAATAAAAAAGATAACTCAAATTAAAGAGACCAACCTCTATGCATATTAAACACAAAACTGGAGTGGACCCACTGAAGTGGGTCTTAAAAGCAAACGGCCATGTAAGCGGGCACATCTTGCTTATTAGCGGCCTACACAACCCCTTATCAAGGCATAGTCGACATTTTATCTTAGCATGGATGTAGAACATGCACAAAAACATGCACAAGACAGTTTTCAGGTTCAGTAGTCGACTACTAGGCATTGTAGTCGACTACAGCTATGCTTGACGAGAAAGCAAGTTTTGGTGGGAGCGAGTAGTCGACTACTAGGCATTGTAGTCGACTAATCTACAGTTCATTAGTCGACTAATATGAGTTGTAGTCGACTAATCTATAGTTCATTAGTCGACTAATATGAGTTGTAGTCGACTAATCTGATTCATTAGTCGACTAATATGAGTTGTAGTCGACTAATCTATAGTTCATTAGTCGACTAATATGAGTTGTAGTCGACTAATCTGATTCATTAGTCGACTAATATGAGTTGTAGTCGACTAATCTGATTCATTAGTCGACTAATATGAGTTGTAGTCGACTAATCTATAGTTCATTAGTCGACTAATATGAGTTGTAGTCGACTAATCTATAGTTCATTAGTCGACTAATATGAGTTGTAGTCGACTAATCTATAGTTCATTAGTCGACTAATATGAGTTGTAGTCGACTAATCGTATTATAGTCGACTAATCTGATTCATTAGTCGACTAATATGAGTTGTAGTCGACTAATCTGATTCATTAGTCGACTAATATGAGTTGTAGTCGACTAATCTATAGTTCATTAGTCGACTAATATGAGTTGTAGTCGACTAATCTGATTCATTAGTCGACTAATATGAGTTGTAGTCGACTAATCTGATTCATTAGTCGACTAATATGAGTTGTAGTCGACTAATCGTATTATAGTCGACTAATCTATAGTTCATTAGTCGACTAATATGAGTTGTAGTCGACTACTAGGCATTGTAGTCGACTACTAGGCATTGTAGTCGACTACTAGGCATTGTAGTCGACTACTAGGCATTGTAGTCGACTACTAGGCATTGTAGTCGACTACTAGGCATTATAGTCGACTACACCGTAGCGCATGTAAAGCAAGTTTTGGTAGGAGCGAGTAGTCGACTACTAGGCATTGTAGTCGACTACTAGGCATTATAGTCGACTAATCTATAGTTCATTAGTCGACTAATATGAGTTGTAGTCGACTAATCGTATTATAGTCGACTAATCTGATTCATTAGTCGACTAATATGAGTTGTAGTCGACTAATCAGGCGATTCAAAACGGGTCTAATTAGGAATTGGTTTTAAACCCAATTCGCTTAGAGGTTATTAATAACCCCTAACCCGATTGTTAGGGTAAGTTTTAAGCACGTTTTGGAGCGACCTTTGAGAGAGTTTGGTGCATCTTTGGAGAGGAGATCTTTTGAGAGATTGAGATGTTTGTTTTAGGGTTTCTTTGTGAGAACTTGTAATCCTAATTTGTATTCTCTCTTTCTATTAGTGAAAATCCTCCTTACCCGTGGACGTAGGCAACTTGCGAACCACGTAAATCTCGTGTCTTTACTCTTTTATTGTGTTTTGGCTTTCCGCTTGTGGTGGTTTCTCTCGACGGTTCACGTCCGCTTCTACAATTGGTATCGAGCTATTGTTCAGATTGGAAGTGGTGTAATTTCTAATTTGAGGGGTGTTCGGTGATTCCCGAGAGAAGCGGATTCACGAAGACAAACAGAGGATGGCCAACCAAGAATCACCAAAGTGGGAAAATTCGAGATTGAAAAGTTCAATGGGAAGAACGATTTTTCTTATTGGAGGATGCGATGAAAAACTTTCTAATTTCGCAAAAATTGCACAAGACTTTGGATGGAAAGGAGAAGAAGAACAAGGATATGTCCGATGAGGATTGGGAGGAGTTGGATCCGGAAGCAGTGATTATCCTATGCCTCGAGAGGGATGTAGCTTTCTTGGTAGATGGAGAGGAAACGGTACAGCGTGTGGAAGAAGTTAGAGGGTACCTTCATGACGAAGAGTCTAACTAACCGATCTACTTAAAATCCAAATTGTATACTTGCAAGATGGAGGAGGGCTCATCAATCCGGGAACACATCAACAAGTTTGATAGGATCATATCAGATTTGAAAGACATAGATGTTAAAGTAGGAGACGAGGATCAGGCGCTTCTACTACTTCGCTCCAAGTCTTATGAGAACCTCGTGCAAACACCGAGGCTTGTGGGAGAAAATTTGAAGATGGATGAGACTAGAACGACACTTCTAGCTTAACGATCTTCTGAAGATTGCAACTAGTGACATGGCCACTGGCGGTAACAAGGAACAAGCGCAGGGATTGTTTGCAAGAGGAAGGAGCAATGAGCGAGGAAAAGGCAAGGGAGGAAAGTCTAGATCTAAATCAAGACCTCTTGCGGGAAAAGGATGTTTCAAGTGCGGTGAAGCTGGGCATTTCAAAGTCGACTGTCCAAATAAGAGAGTAGGTGGAAAGAAGAACAACAACAAGACCGAGAGGAGAGAGGGCAAGGAAGAAGCGATCTACGTTTGAGGAAGGAGCGATAAGGAAAGCTATGTCGCCACGGGTGGCGAGGAGATCTCCGGAAGTGGATACTTGATTCGGTTGCTCTTACCATATGTGTCCAAATAGGAAGTGGTTTACTACCTACGAGGCATTGATGGGGAACTGTATTGATGGGGAATAACCATGCTTGTAAAACAGTGGGGCTAGGTAATATCAAAATCAAGATGCATGATGGAGTGGTTCGAACCTTGACGGATGTGAGGCATGTTCCCGACTTGCGGAAGAATCTTATCTCGCTTGGTGCTTTGGACTCCGGTGGTTGCGAGGATTGTGACGGAAAACGGAGTGAAGAAGGTTGTTCGTGGTTCCTTAGTAGTGATGAAGGGTGTTCGCCACGGTAATCTATATACTCTCTGCACGACGGTGACGAGATGCGCGTTGAACCGGGAAGTGGTGGAGACCCATGTGAGCACACACGGTTATGGCATAGGCGCTTGGGCATATGTCGAAGAGTCTAGTTCGCTTGGTCAAGCGGGTCTAATTAGGATTTGGTTTTAAACCCAATTCGTTTAGAGGCTATAAATAACCCTAACGATTGTTAGGGTAAGTTTTAAACGTTTGGAGCGACCTTTGAGAGAGTTTGGTGCATCTTTGGAGAGGAGATCTTTTGAGAGATTGAGAGGTTTGTTTTAGGGTTTCTTTGTGAGAACTTGTAATCCTAATTTGTATTCTCTCTTTCTATTAGTGAAAATCCCCTCCTTACCCGTGGGCGTAGGCAACTTGCGAACCACGTAAATCTCGTGTCTTTACTCTTTTATTGTGTTTTGGCTTTCGTTTGTGGTGGTTTCTCTCGGGTTCTGCGGTCCATGCGCCCTACAATTGGTATCGAGCTATTGTTGATTGGAAGTGGTGTAATTTCTAATTTGAGGGGTGTTCGGTGATTCTGAGAGAAGCGGATTCGAAGACAAGCGAGGATGGCGTCAACGATGTCGATCAAAGTGGGAAAATTCGAGATTGAAAAGTTCAATGGGAAGAACGATTTTTCTTATTGGAGGATGCGATGAAAAACTTTCTAATTTCGCAAAAATTGCACAAGACTTTGGATGGAAAGGAGAAGAAGAACAAGGATATGTCGATGAGGATTGGGAGGAGTTGGATCGGAGCAAGGCGTCGATTATCCTATGCCTCGAGAGGGATGTAGCTTTCTTGGTAGATGGAGAGGAAACGGTACAGCGTGTGGAAGAAGTTAGAGGGTACCTTCATGTGAAGAGTCTAACTAACCGGATCTACTTAAAATCCAAATTGTATACTTGCAAGATGGAGGAGGGCTCATCAATCCGGGAACACATCAACAAGTTTGATAGGATCATATCAGATTTGAAAGACATAGATGTTAAAGTAGGAGACGAGGATCAGCGCTTCTACTACTGTCTCTGCCAGAAGTCTTATGAGAACCTCGTGCAAACACCGAGGCTTGTGGGAGAAAATTTGAAGATGGATGAGACTAGAGCGACACTTCTAGCGAGCGATCTTGGGAAGATTGCAACTAGTGACATAGCTTGGTAACAAGGAACAAGCGCAGGATTGTTTGCAAGAGGAAGGAGCAATGAGCGAGGAAAAGGCAAGGGAGGAAAGTCTAGATCTAAATCAAGACCTCTTGCGGAAAAGGATGTTTCAAGTGCGGTGAAGCTGGGCATTTCAAAGTCGACCATCCAAATAAGAGAGTAGGTGGAAAGAAGAACAACAACAAGACCGAGAGGAGAGGGCAAGGAAGAAGCGATCTACGTTTGAGGAGGAAGGGCGATAAGGAAAGCTATGTCGTCACGGGTGGCGAGGAGATCTCCGAAGTGGATACTTGATTCGGTTGCTCTTACCATATGTGTCCAAATAGAAAGTGGTTTACTACCTACGAGGCATTGATGGGGAAGCTGTATTGATGGGGAATAACCATGCTTGTAAAGCGGTGGGGCTAGGTAATATCAAAATCAAGATGCATGATGGAGTGGTTCAACCTTGACGGATGTGAGGCATGTTCCCGACTTGCGGAAGAATCTTATCTCGGTTGGTGCTTTGGACTCCGGTGGTTGCGGGATTGTGACGGAAAACGGAGTGAAGAAGGTTGTTCGTGGTTCCTTAGTAGTGATGAAGGGTGTTCGCCACGGTAATCTATATACTCTCGAATGCAGCGGTGACAGGAGATGCCGTTGGAACCGAAGGAAGTGGTGGAGACCCATGTGAGCACACGGTTATGGCATAGGCGCTTGGGCATATGTCGAGAAGAGTCTAGTTCGCTTGGTAAAGAGGGTCTGGCGAAGAATCTGAAGGAACCCGGCATGGATTTTTGCAGGATTGTGTGTATGGAAAGTCACACGAGGTTCGATTCGAGAAGCAAGTCTAAGAGCGAGGGATACTAGATTATGTGCACACGGGCGTTTGGGGTCGGCTCGGACAACTTCTAAGGGTGGTTCCGTATTATGTCTCATTTATAGATGATTATTCTAGGTATGCTTGGATTTACTTTCGAAGCATAAGAATGAGGTATTCGAGACATTCAAGAAGTGGAGAACAATGGTTGAGAACAGACAGAAAGAAATTGAAGACGCCGAGATCCGATAACCGCATGCAGTATACGATGGTGCTTTCAAGGAGTTCGTGATCGAGGGAATTGTTCGACACCGACAGTCTACACCACGCCAGAATGGGGTCGCGAGAGATCGAACCAACACCGGAAAAGGCGCGGAGTATGCGATCTTATGCGTGATTGGGCAACGAATGGTGGGCGAAGCGGTGGCTACTGACTTGTTACATTGTGAACCGTTCACCACATTCGACATTGGATGGTGATACACCTATAGGGTGTGGTCGAGAACATCACGATTATGATAGGCTCGAATTTTGGATGTACCGCCTACTATCCGTCAACGAGGGAAAGCTTGACGCGAGGGCAAGAAGGCAATATTCTTGGGATATGCAAAGGCGTAAAGGCTATCGCCTTTGGTGTACGGAAGATTCAAAGTTCGTGATCGCGAGGATGTTACCTTTGATGAGAAATCCATGATTGCTAGGCGTCCAAGGATGATGGTGTTATGGTGGTGAGACTTCTAAGTCTCGGGTTATTGAAATAGAACCTAAAGACCAACTAGGTTCTAATCGTGCTCAAGTGGGAAGTCGTAGATGATGAGCTTGGCGGGAGGAGGTTCAGCAGAAAAATACAGGCACTACAACAACAGCTCGAGGATAATTTGGCTTCCACTAGGCCAAAGCGAGCATACAAGGTGCATCAAGGGGCTGATCAACCCCTAAAGCACTATGGGCTAATATGGTTGAATCGCTCGGTGGAGGAGGACGAGCCGGTCTCCTTCAAGGAAGCTATTCGGGACAAGGATAGTGAGAGTTGGTTGGCTGCGATGGAGGAAGAGATGGAATCTCTTGGAAGAATCATACATGGGAGGTGGTCCCATTGCCCGTAGGAAGAAAAGCTATTGGTTGTAAGTGGGTGTATAAAAGAAAGGAAGATCTTCGAGCTCGGTGGTGTAAGATACAAAGCGAGGCTAGTGGCTAAGGGTTTTGCCTGAGAAAGAGGGTGTGGATTACAATGAGATATTTTCTCCGGTGGTGAAACACACTTCTATTCGGTGCTATTGAGTATTGTTGCTCATGGTGATTTTGAGTCGGATCAACTCGATGTTAAAACGACCTTCTTGCACGGAGACTTGGATGAAGAGATCTACATGCATCAACCCGAGGGCTACAAGGTTGAGGATAAGGAGAATCATGTGTGTCGTTTGAGGAAGTCCTTGTATGGATTAAAGCAATCTCCGGCGGTGGTACAAGCGATTTGACTCCTTCATCTTTGAAGCATGGGTTTTCTCAAGCGATCATGATTGTTGTGTTTACATTCGAAGCTTCGGAGGTAATTTTATCTATCTTCTTTGTATGTGGATGACATGCTTATTGCTTCTAAGAGCGGGGTGGAGATAGATAGGTTGAAATCTCAACTTGGTGAAGAGTTCGAGATGAAGGACATGGGTGCCGCTAGGAAAATACCGGGTATGGAGATTAGAAGAGAGCGGCGAATCGACGATTGTTCTTGAGTCGGAAGGGCTACATAGAGCGGGTGATCGCGAGGTTCGGGATGCAAAGTGCTAAGTCGGTGGTGACTCCATTGGCTCCACACTTTAGGCTTTCGGTAATCAATCTCCCACTACAATGAAGAGAAGGCGACATGGAGCGTGTTCCCTATGCTAGTGCAGTTGGCGGTTTAATGTATGCAATGGTGTGTACGCCCGAGATATTTCCTGGCGGTTAGTGTGGTCGATAGATTCATGGCGAATCCGGAAAGGCGACCGAAGCAAAGGAAGTGGGTCCTCAGTACTTAAAGGGTACAGTTGATACAGTGCGTGTTTTGGTGGTGAAACACACTTCTATTCGTGCTATTGAGTATTGTTGCTCATGGTGATTTTGGTGGATCAACTTCGATGTTAAAAGCGACCTTCTTGCACGGAGACTTGGATGAAGAGATCTACATGCATCAACTGAGGGCTACAAGGTTGAGGATAAGGAGAATCATGTGTGTCGTTTGAGGAAGTCCTTGTATGGATTAAAGCAATCTCCCGGCAGTGGTACAAGCGATTTGACTCCTTCATCTTTGAAGCATGGGTTTTCTCAGCGATCATGATTGTTGTGTTTACATTCTGAAGCTTCAGGAGGTAATTTTATCTATCTTCTTTGTATGTGGATGACATGCTTATTGCTTCTAAGAGCAGGTGGAGATAGATAGGTTGAAATCTCAACTTGGTGAAGAGTTGAGATGAAGGACATGGGTCTTTGCTAGGAAAATCTGGGTATGGAGATTAGAAGAGAGCGGCGAATCGACGATTGTTCTTGAGTCGAAGGGCTACATAGAGCGGGTGATCGCGAGGTTCGGGATGCAAAGTGCTAAGTCGGTGGTGACTCCATTGGCTCCACACTTTAGGCTTTACGGTAATCAATCTCCCACTACAATGAAGAGAAGGCGACATGGAGCGTGTTCCCTATGCTAGTGCAGTTGGCGGTTTAATGTATGCAATGGTGTACACGCCGCATATTTCACAGCGGTTAGTGTGGTCAGTAGATTCATGGCGAATCCGGGAAAGGCGCACTGGGAAGCAGTGAAGTGGGTCCTCAGGTACTTAAAGGGTACAGTTGATACAGGTCTGTGTTTTGGTGGAGAAACATGTCAGATTGACGGGTTTGTGGACTCGATTATCGCGGCGATCTAGATAGACGGCGATCTACTACTGGTTATGTATTTAAGATACATGGAGCTCCGGTTAGTTGGCGATCGATGTTACAGACTCTGATGGCACTTTCTACTACAGTGAGTACATGGCCATGGCAGAGGGAGTGAAGGAAGCATTGTGGTTGTGGGGTCTTCTAGACGATTTGGGGATTGAGCAGGAAAACGTGAACTTGTGGTGTGACAGTCAGAGTGCAATTCACTTGGCGAAGAATCAGGTTCATCATGCTCGTACCAAGCATATTGATGTCAGGTATCATTTTGTGCGGGATGTCATAGAGGGAGGTGATATTTCTCTCATGAAGGTGCACACGAATGAGAATCCCGCGGACATGTTAACCAAGGTGGTCACAGGTAGTAAGTTTAAGCATTGCTTAGACTTGCTTCATATCAGCTCGTGTTGATCTGCCCAAGAGGGCATGGCCCTTCGGGGCGGTAATGGGTAAGGTGGAGATGATTTGAGGTGAACTACGATGAGCTTGATCCGGTGGAGAATGCGTGAAGCGGTGTAGTGGCTGTTGGATTGGCTGATGGTGATCTCTCTAGATGTTCTTGGTGTTCTTCTGGTGTTCGTCCAAAATTTGAGGTGAATCAAATGATGTACGAGGTGGAGAATTGTAGAACATGCACAAAAACATGCACAAGACAGTTTTCAGGTTCAGTAGTCGACTACTAGGCATTGTAGTCGACTACACTGTAGCAGACAGAAAGCAAGTTTTCGGGCTGGGAACAGAGTAGTCGACTACTAGGCATTGTAGTCGACTACACTGTAAACGACAGAAAGGTGTATTTCTGCGTTGGGTCTGAGTAGTCGACTAATCTGTATTATAGTCGACTAATCTACAGTTCATTAGTCGACTAATATGAGTTGTAGTCGACTAATCTGGGCAGATTCCGAAAACGGGTCTAATTAGGAATTGGTTTTAAACCCAATTCGTTTAGAGGCTATTAATAACCCCTAACCTGATTGTTAGGGTAAGTTTTAAGCACGTTTTGGAGCAGCCTTTGAGAGAGTTTGGTGCATCTTTGGAGAGGAGATCTTTTGAGAGATTGAGAGGTTTGTTTTTAGGGTTTCTTTGTGAGAACTTGTAATCCTAATTTGTATTCTCTCTTTCTATTAGTGAAAATCCCCCCTCCTTACCCCGTGGACGTAGGCAACTTGCCGAACCACGTAAATCTCGTGTCTTTACTCTTTTATTGTGTTTTGGCTTTCCGTTTGTGGTGGTTTCTCTCGACGGTTCCGCGGTCCGCGCGCCCTACAATGGATTCTGAAGAGACAATTTCTATTATATCCAACAACCTCACTTACTCCGATAAAGCCACTTCATGAAAGAATAAATGAACATATACCAAATGTGTCACAAATTTTCATTTGAATATATCCCTTCGAGATGATCTAGAAGCAATTAGAAGTTAAATCAAAGCATGATTAACAGGAAGAACAATGCATTTTCTTCTGAAAATAACTAAAAGCCTTTGTAATTGACTCTGTGGAGGAGGACGAGCCGGTCTCCTTCAAGGAAGCTATTCGGGACAAGGATAGTGAGAGTTGGTTGGCTGCGATGGAGGAAGAGATGGAATCTCTTCGGAAGAATCATACATGGGAGGTGGTCCCATTGCCCGTAGGAAGAAAAGCTATTGGTTGTAAGTGGGTGTATAAAAGAAAGGAAGATCTTTCAGAGCTCGGTGGTGTAAGATACAAGGCGAGGCTAGTGGCTAAGGGTTTTGCACAGAAAGAGGGTGTGGATTACAATGAGATATTTTCTCCGGTGGTGAAACACACTTCTATTCGGGTGCTATTGAGTATTGTTGCTCATGGTGATTTTGAGCTGGATCAACTCGATGTTAAAACAGCCTTCTTGCACGGAGACTTGGATGAAGAGATCTACATGCATCAACCTGAGGGCTACAAGGTTGAGGATAAGGAGAATCATGTGTGTCGTTTGAGGAAGTCACTGTATGGATTAAAGCAATCTCCCCGGCAGTGGTACAAGCGATTTGACTCCTTCATGCTGAAGCATGGGTTTTCCCGAAGCGATCATGATTGTTGTGTTTACATTCGGAAGCTTCGCGGAGGTAATTTTATCTATCTTCTTTTGTATGTGGATGACATGCTTATTGCTTCTAAGAGCGGGGTGGAGATAGATAGGTTGAAATCTCAACTTGGTGAAGAGTTCGAGATGAAGGACATGGGTGCCGCTAGGAAAATATCGGTATGGAGATTAGAAGAGAGCGGCGAATCGACGATTGTTCTTGAGTCGAAGGGCTACATAGAGCGTGATCGCGAGGTTCGGGATGCAAAGTGCTAAGTCGGTGGTGACTCCATTGGCTCCACACTTTAGGCTTTCGGTAATCAATCTCCCACTACAAATGAAGAGAAGGCGACATGGAGCGTGTTCCTATGCTAGTGCAGTTGGCGCTTAATGTATGCAATGGTGTACACGCCGCATATTTCACAGCGTTAGTGTGGTCGTGATTCATGGCGAATCCGGAAAGGCGACCGAAGCAAAGGAAGTGGGTCCTCGTGTACTTAAAGGGTACAGTTGATACGGTCGTGTTTTGGTGGAGAAACATGTCGATTGACGGGTTTGTGGACTCGATTATGCGGGCGATCTAGATAGACGGCGATCTACTACCGGGTTATGTATTTAAGATACATGGAGCTCCGGTTAGTTGGCGATCGATGTTACAGCTACGCTGGCACTTTCTACTACGAGGCCGAGTACATGGCCATGGCGAGGGAGTGAAGGAAGCATTGTGGTTGTGGGGTCTTCTAGACGATTTGGGGATTGAGCAGAAAACGTGAACTTGTGGTGTGACAAATGAGTGCAATTCACTTGGCGAAGAATCAGTTCATCATGCTCGCATCAAGCATATTGATGTCGTATCATTTTGTGCGGATGTCATAGAGGGAGGTGATATTTCTCTCATGAAGGTGCACACGAATGAGAATCCCGGACATGTTAACCAAGGTGGTCACAGTAGTAAGTTTAAGCATTGCTTAGACTTGCTTCATATCAACAGGTTGATCCGCCTAAGAGGGCATGACCTTCTGGCGGTAATGGGTAAGGTGGAGATGATTTGAGGTGAACTACGATGAGCTTGATCCCTGTGGAGGGGGGAATGAAGGCGTACCGGTAGTGGCGCACTGGATTGGCCGATGGTGATCTCTAGATGTTCTTGGTGTTTTTCGGTGTTCGTCCAAAATTTGAGGTGAATCAAATGATGTACGAGGTGGAGAATTGTAGAACATGCACAAAACATGCACAAGACAAGCAGTTCAAGAGTCGACTACTAGGCATTGTAGTCGCATCACAACGCAGCGCATGCAGCAAGTTTTCGGCCGGGAACGAGTAGTCGACTACTAGGCATTGTAGTCGACTACTAGGCATTGTAGTCGACTACTAGGCATTGTAGTCGACTACTAGGCATTGTAGTCGACTACTAGGCATTGTAGTCGACTAATCTACAGTTCATTAGTCGACTAATATGAGTTGTAGTCGACTAATCAAGCGATTCAAAACGGGTCTAATTAGGAATTGGTTTTAAACCCAATTCGCTTAGAGGCTATTAATAACCCCTAACCGATTGTTAGGTAAGTTTTAAGCACGCTTTGGAGCAGCCTTTGAGAGAGTTTGGTGCATCTTTGGAGAGGAGATCTTTGAGAGATTGAGAGGTTTGTTTTAGGGTTTCTTTGTGAGAACTTGTAATCCTAATTTGTATTCTCTTTCTATTAGTGAAAATCCTCCTTACCCCGTGGACGTAGGCAACTTGCCGAACCACGTAAATCTCGTGTCTTTACTCTTTTATTGTGTTTTGGCTTTCCGTTTGTGGTGGTTTCTCTCGACGGTTCCGCGGTCCGCGCGCCCTACAATGGATTCTGAAGAGACAATTTCTATTATATCCAACAACCTCACTTACTCCGATAAAGCCACTTCATGAAAGAATAAATGAACATATACCAAATGTGTCACAAATTTTCATTTGAATATATCCCTTCGAGATGATCTAGAAGCAATTAGAAGTTAAATCAAAGCATGATTAACAGGAAGAACAATGCATTTTCTTCTGAAAATAACTAAAAGCCTTTGTAATTGACTCTGCGAGTGTAAGCATGGACTCTCCGATAAAACTATATGCAAAAGTAAACAGAGAGTTAAAGCATAACAGACACAATCCAAAATGCTAAGAACAAACCTTGTCAGTTTGCAAAACTGGATACATAACAGATAGTCAACATGCCATGCAGGTGGGAAAATTTTCCAGATTTCTTCATTAGTTCGCAATCGTCTCTTTATCCATGCATATCTCCTCTCTGTCTTATCCAATTTTGCTAGTTCTGAAGAGAAGAAAAAAGAAATAAAACCAAAAGTAAAGGATAACTCTTAAAACAGTAGAGCCACGAACACTGAAAGTAACCTTAAGACAGATAAGACACCACCAAAACTATCCATTGAACTGACCTGCCCCTTCAAAAATCTGCTTATAAGAAGTGAGTTCCTTACTACAAAAATTTTTCACTAGCTCTTCCCTAACAGATGGTTCTAGTGCATCAACAACCAAACAAGCATCTGACAACTGCTGCAATAAATTGGACTCCTCTGTCTCCTTTCCCGTTCCTAAGCTGCCAAAGGAATGCATCACATTAACAGATAGAACAACACAGAATCAAGTGACAAATGTTCTTAAAGAATACAAAGTCTGTTACACACAACCATATTTTTTTTTCCATTTCAGTATCAACACCCAAAAGCAGGAAATATACGATAGAACAACAAGAAAGTCATAGTTGGCCACTTGGAATCCAAAATGTGTCATATTATTCCGTAGGCATAGTGCAAAATATAGCCATTGAAAAAAATGAGAAAATACGGAGCATATGTTAACAAATAAATCATAAAAATACCATGAGACTATTTACCTATCAGGAAAAGGGTTAAGTTTCAAAATCATCTTACTCACAAAGCAAACAAATGAGCTATTCTCAAGTAGTTTGTCAAGGTAATAGGCATAACTATATAAAACAGATAAAGGTCAGTATCACGCATCCATTATCAAAAAACTTAATATCAACTACTCAGAAGAACTTTTTAAAACCATCAGCTATTTTTTTATTGCTGAGATTTATAAGTGCTTCAAACAACCTCCATGAAACCTGTTACAGGCAGCCAAATGTACATTCTTTATGCTTTCTGATGTGAAACAATGTGTGTGCAGGTAAGGAGATCAGCAACAGCAATGCTTCACCAAATCGGAGGTCGATCTAGGCAGGAAGCTCAAAAATAAAGCGACGCTGACGATGGTTTTTAAACAAAAACTGCAATGTACTCAGTTTATGACCTTGTAAATTATTCAGAAAATAATTGTAATGATTTATTCTTGTAATAAAGTTCGACTTGTAATATTTAGATTAGCAATTGTACACAGTCCGATAGAATCACTCGCTCACTAATTAAACAGAATACAGCACAATCGCAACTGATAATAAAATTGATAATAATATGCACGCAATAGCAGTTCCGAAAATATTAGAGCGAAAGAAAGTTAAACCTTCGTCGGGTTGAACTGGCTCGATGAGGGGAGCTTCTGAAAGCGGTGCGACGACTCCCAATAAATCAGAGGCAAGTGAACCAAACCAGAAACAAACCAAGTGAACCAACTCCAAATAAATCAAACCCAATTCAATTAAACCAAGCTCTAATAACCCAACTCTTCTCAGAACAGTCAACTCCGTTCACTTCTTCCCAACCCCGAGCGACAAGGGGGTCTTCGACCGGCTAGGGGAGGCGGCGACGGCGACGGGTGACTTGAGCGGGGAGGCGAGGCGACGACGCGGGTGGCGACGAGGGCTCGAGGCGCATTTGCCCGCCGGACGGCCGAGCGGATCCGACAAGGGCTTTGGGCGACGGATTCGACGGCGATGAGGCGGCGGAAGTCTGGACGAGGGGGCTTGGCTGGGGATTTTTGTGGCTGGGGTCGGGGCGGTTGTAGTCGGGAGGGAGATGGGGCGTCGGCTAGGGTTTCACACCCGGGAGAGAAAATTAAGGTTTCACACCCATGCAATTAGCATTCAAAATTTTCTTTCATTTCATAATTCATTTCTCTCATCTGATTACAACTGTTTAAATAGACTTTTGAAAAATACAAGATCTCTCAAATCTCTCTCAATCAATTACAATCCATCAGATTAACTACTAAATAAACCATAATTTGAAATTCAAAATTCAAAATTTGAAATTTAAAATCAAACTAAAATGGAAGCTCGATGTCCACATCACTTTCTACCATATTTGATAATGTGGTCTATCTCTTTATAGGCTGTCTCAACGTCTCTACTTGAATGTAATCCAATAGCAAATCCACAAGCAGGTGTCCTATCGAACGCCTCGCATCAAGGGCGCTCGAGCCAAGTTGTAGGAGAGCAGTTTGGACACTTCATTGCCCCTCCTGTTTGGCTTAGGTAACGCCGCACCGTGTAGGGCTCTGATAGGGTTCCTATTCCAAATCTACCATCTTTCCCACTCTTCTGGACTTTTCTCCCTCTCAAAGGTTTGGAGGATGCCATCTCTCCTTAGAGGATTGTGGCAAACAATCTCTTGACTATAGTTTCTCAGGCCAGGAATTTTGAACTGATGAAGAGACGATTGATTCAGTTGACAGGCACACATGGAATTTTTCAATTTCATGGGGCCTTACTCCATATTCAACCCCATTTTATTAGGAAATAGTTAAAATGAAGACGGCATTGACAATGATGATTTCTACTACGTGAAAAACTAATCTTCATCAGAACAAGTGAAGAAGAGCCGACCTAAGGCACCAGAGGTTCCCAGACTTTGGTAACATTGTCAGGTGATAGACGATAGGTATTGGTGCATCACATTAGGAAGCCCGTGGATACTCTACAAACACATAACCTTCCAGAAGCACTTCTCTACTTTAACACATGCTTTGGTTCTAAGAACAACAATGTCATTGCAGAAACTCTTCTCTCTTTCTATGCTATTTAATTTGTAAAGAGAAGACATCTTATTGGACCAATAAAATTAGAAAGGCGTGAGCTAATTAAGTCCAAATACTTGTAAAAAAATTCTACAAAGGAATAACCTTTTGGCTCTTGAGATAAAAGGAGAAGCAAGTGCTATCATAGCACAGTGGTAAAGCCTATTTGCAGTGTGCAAGAGGTTTGGGGTTAAATCCCACTTGCACTAGGTTACAGCGTAACTCCCAACTATTAGCTTAAAAGAACTTACTGGATATGTATCAGGTTGAACATACCTTGAGAAATCTGAAAATACATGAGATTTGAGTATCTTTTTAATGTTCTTGAACTTCTCTTTGATCTCATTTATTTTTGGGACATCCCTATATGCTTCGAAATGACTGCATAGCTGGTTTACTGCCTGACAAAAGTGAAATGTTTCAGTAAACCGCAGAGAGTTTAATGATAAAGTATTTCATGCAAAGTAAAATTAATAACAAAAATCAAACCAACTTCACCAGCAGAGTATACAATTAAAAACAAGTTTACAAATAAAAGAAGGTTAATTTACCTGCAAGATACACATCAGATAAAATAAAAGGCAAAGACACAAGGTGACGTCAAAAAGCCCAAGAATTATGCACAACGTAACTTGATTATTAATAGTAGTAGGAACAACATAGGAAGAACGACTTCGTGTTAAATGCTACCAAGTCGATAAGGTTTAAGCAAAGGAATTCATTGCAGATGTAACTATGCTGCTATGGTAATACAGCCATATTTGCAATAAGGCTTGCACAGCTTTATCGATCTAAGGCCTTACATAATATACAGACTTTGTTGAAGATAATGATCGTCTTACCTCCAATTGTGCAGCAGCCTCCTTATATTGTCTTTTTGAAGCCATTATTTGAAGCTGTTCAACAGCTGACACTGAAAAAATAACAAGAATATCATAATTGGGATATGTATATGATAAACAAAAAGTCACCAATATGTATATATGTGTGAGAAAGAGCCTGTGTGCGCGTGTGCACACACGCTTTTATATGGAGGAAATTATGCTATTTTGATGGTAGGAATCTACTATGCTAGGTTACTCGGACACAGCATTTTGGGCGCCGTGTCCATGTCCGACACATGCCGGACACAGATTCTCCGTGGACACGCCACGGACAAGTGTGGTTCAAAGCAAAATCCGATTTCCTCATTGCTTATACCCTAAACTAGTTTATTTGGCAATATCGGGTTCAAAACCAATCGGTTTTTGAACCCAAAACTGACACCCATTACTTAAATATTTGAAAAATACCCATTGTTAAATCCCATGCGATCAAAACTAAACTTTTATTGTTAAACCTTATTCTTAGTTTGATTTAATTTAATCCTTAAATGTAGTAGATAATAGAAAGAAACATACAAATGTTATATGTATTTTAATTCAATATTTGATCTAATGTAAATTTTACACACACACAGACATGCACACATAGCCGTGCCCCCGTATCCTATATTTTACAAATTTGCCGGGTCCCGTGTCCATATCCGTGTCTTCCGTGTCCGTGTCCGCACCGTGTCCATGCTACCTAGCTACTATGATATAGGTTCAAGAGAAGAGGAAAATGAAACTTAAAGGTTGTTAATAACACAGAAAGTGAATTAATGCCAAGCAAAGTTGCTAACCCAACATAGTCAGACGATGAAGGGCAGTAATGGTAGTTGTTATGTGCTTCTTCGCAAAGTCCAGTTTCTTTATGTCTCGACAAATTTCTTGAACCATTGTCTCACTTTGTTCAGCCTTCGTTTTAATTTCATGTATTTTGTGCATTAGTTCCTGATTATCAAGAGGAGAACAGGAAGTCATTTAGTCCAAAAATATTAACAGAGTTGAGACCGGAAAATTTCAACTAAGGAGAGTCCATTTGGTTGCAGCAATTGATGCACGATCATAAATATTCTAGACAAGCACCAACGAAAATGAAGAAAAAAGACCTGGACAGCACGTGTTGCAGCGGCAAGATCTTCCTTGGCCTTTGTTCCTGAGTTACTCTTTCCAAGCAAAATTATATGATCATTGATCAGTAACAAATAAGAAACACATGATCACAGAACAAATGTATATGCATATGCATGCCTCGAGCGGAATGCTAATGACATGGTAATGTATCCCTAATGAGCAACTATAGATATAACCTTGACATGCAAAAGTCAAGAACTAACCTGCTGGCGAACAGCTGCCAATATACCTGCATCCACACGTCGAATCTCGCTCTGTATCTTTTGCATAAGTGGTTCAACGCCGGATAGTGATGCTTCTGTCAATATTTACGGTGTGGGCGGTATATCAAGAAACTAGGTTGTTGAGGATCGGTGTCGTCGTTTGGCTCAGAAGCCTGCTTCAATCAGTCACGATGTTCCTTCTCGTGTGCACCACCAAGGACATAAACGGGAGAAATCAACTCAGTCTCTCACAAAGAAAGAGGGGATCGCACAAAGCAATGGACGGAGAAAAGCTTCACAGAGAAACGGGGAGAGATCGCACAAAGTCCCTCTCAATCACCTCTCAATCTCCTCACCCTCGAGCTACTACCAACCCTTCTATATATAGAAGAGGGCAGCCGACAAGAGGGAGAGATTTCTAGGGTTTTCGAAAGCAGCCGTCGGAAGGGGGAGGAGAGGGAACTAGGGTTTTGAAGGCAGCGGACTAAAAGAGGAAAGAAACCGAGGGTCGGGTAAGTAGGAATTGAACTGGGCCTCTCCATCAGATGGGCCGAAAGTTCATGGGCCAACAAATAGCAACAATCTCCACCTTTGGCCCAAGGTAGTGCACTGAAGAAAGGAATACGGAACTGCAGGACTCATCATCGCCATAACATTACCATTACCTGTATTATCACAAAGAGGATACAAGCAATGGAAGAGAATACACAAAGTAAACTCGGATCACAAAGATCGGGGCAAGATCACCAAGCATGCCAAGTCCACAAAGGACCGAACTCTACCAAACGGTCATCGAGTTTCAAAGGAAAAAATCACAAAGCTACTAACAAACACAAAGTAAGTTAATAGGCCACAAAGGCAACACACAAAGCAAGGGAAAATTACCCAATGTCAAAGTTCAAAATTCTTTGACACGAGATAAATTTTTCACAGTGCAAACACTTAGTACCCATGTCACCGGATTAAATTCGAGGGAATTTTCTCCAACTTCACAATACTCTTTTCAACTATATCCCTAATGTAATGAAATCGACATCAATATGTTTAGTTCTATCATGAAAAACAGGATTTTTGCAAAGTTGAATAGCGATTGACTATCGAAAATACAACCACATTTTTATCAAGAAAACCAATTTCGATATAAGGCCCCTAAGCCAAATAGCTTCTTTAAAAGCTTCAAGGCGCAACATACTCGATTCAAGAGTAGATAAAGCAACAATGGGTTGTAGTTGAGATTTCCAACTTATGCAAGAGCCACACAAAGTGAACACATAGGAAGTAGTAGATTTTCTATTATCTCTATCATTTGCATAATTGGAATCTACATAGCCAACTAGTTTAACACCTTCTAACACTTAGAGAAGGTTAATCCTACATTCACAGAGGATTTTAAATATCTTAAAAGCCATTTCAAGGCATTCCAATGAGGCATACCAGATTTGACATATATCTACTCAAGCAACTAACTGCATATGCAATGTCGTCTAGTGCTAACCATGAGATACATGATCGATCCTATAGCATTCGAATATGGCACATTCTTCATATTATTTATTTCAGTTTCAGCTTTGGGGACTGATCCTTACTCAACACAAAATGGGAAGCAAGAGGCACATTCACAGATTTGGCATCGACATAGCAAATTTACTCAAAAGTTTTTCGACGTATGGACTTTGGTTTAAAACTAGCGTAGATTTGTTTTGTCTCTAATAATATTCATGCCTAGAATTCTTTTTGCATCGCCTAAGTCTTTCATGTCAAAATTTTCACAAAGACATTTTTGAACATGCTCAATGGACTTCAAACAAGGGCTAACAATCAACATGTCATCCACATAAATTAAAAGAAATACAGTACGAGTCTATATTCTTATAATACGTGCAATGATCGCAGAACTCCTTTTAAACTTTAAAGATTGCATGCATTTATCAAATCTTATATTCCATTGCCTAGGTGATTGTTTTAAACCATACAAAGCCTTTTTAACAAACACACATGATCGTGCAATTTAGGGTCCACAAAGCCCTCAGTTGGTGCATATAAATATTTTGTCAAGGTCACCGTAAGAAAGCAAGAGTTACATCCATTTGTTTTAATTCCCAATTAAAATGAGCAACTAAAGCAAGCATAATTCTAACAAGAGTGAATTTGACAACAGAGCAAAAATTTCAAAGATAATCAACTCCCTCCTTTTGAGTAAATCCCTTAGCTACTAACCTAGCCTTAAACCTAACACCTTCAGATTCTTGTTTCACCTTAAATGCCTACTTACCCACTACGTAACAACTAGCGTGTTTAGGAACAAGTTTCCATGTTTGGTTAATTCTCGTGGATTCCATCTCACTCTTCATAGCACTAATCCATTCTTTAGAATATTTTGACCTTAATGCTTCACTATAAGTCTTAGGTTCATTGCACTCAAGAGATTCAAACACATTAAAGGCAAACTCTGACATATTACAATCACCAAATTGCAATCTCTATATCTATCGGGTTTCCTAATGGTTCTTTTATTTCTATCCCTAGTGAGTTGATAATCATTCAAATCATGCATGTTATCTATTTCCGCATATTATGCTCCACCTCATTAGGAATAATCTCATCTTGATTTTCAATAATTATATTCTCTTCTGAGGTAATTCAGATTGATTAATAATAGGCATTTGCTCCACCTCATTTGGAGCATCATTTTCGTAAATAGGAACAGTAAAGATAAACAAGGAAATTCATTTTCATTAAAAACAACATCTCTACTTATTACTATCTTAAACCCCTGTTCACTCTTATTCCAAAGCCTATAACCTTTTACCCCTTCAGGGTATCCTAAGAAAACACATTTCTTAGATCTAGGTTCTAACTTATCAATCCTTTGATGCACATAGCCAAGACTCGAAAATTCTCAAGTTATTTAAATCAAGAGGTTTGCCCGTGAACACAAATTGTGGCATTTCCTCCTAAGGGAACGTAGGAGACCTATTAATCAAATAAGCAGCGATACAAGCGAACTTCTAACGGAGAGCCGGATGTGACCAACATAGCCCTCACCCTCTCTAAGAGAGTTCTATTCATCCTTTCAAAGAACCCCATTTTGCTGTGGTGTGTAGGGAACAGTTTTATGTCTTTTAATACCCCAAGTAGCACACAGGTCATTCAATTGTTTGTTACAAAACTCAAGACCATTATCTGTCCTAAGAGTTTTAATTTTCTTTCCCGTTTGGTTTTCAATCATAATTTTCCAGTTTTTAAATTTGTCAAAAACTTCAGATTTTTGTTTCATGAGTAAAACCCAAATTTTCCTAGAGTAATCATCAATTATGGAAAGAAAATATTGGTTCCCTCCATGCGTAGAAACACTAGAGGGACCCCACACATCAGCATGCAAATATTCAAGTTATTTTGTTTTTCAGCAGTAAAAATAACAAGAGACCCTTTCAGAATTTTCATAACCCCTTTACCCCATTTTCCCTCCAAACCATCATTTTCTAGAGATGCACAAGAAATCAAGTTATAACTTAAATCGTGAACATGCCTAACATTCTTCAAAGTAAACTCGAACTTAAGAAAACCTAAGGCATACATCACCGCCTAAAACATTGCTTTTCTTTTCATTTGCCATTGACACAAAGCCATTCTCTATTTTCTTGTAGTTTGAAAACATGTTTTTAAAAGGAGTCATATGAAAAGTACAACCGAGTCTAATAACCAACTGATTTACACAAAGAATCGACAACACAGAGTTCAAATATGCATAATCACAAAGATTATTAATCATGAAAATTTCACCCATTTTGCCCTCACAGATGTACCATATTAGCATGATCATTTTGTTGATATTTCTTAGGTTTAGGACAATCTTTAATAAAGTGACCAGCCATGACAATTATAGCATTTTTAACTTTAAACCCGGACTTAGATCTACCCCTTCCATTTTCAAATTTTTCTTACTTGATTCCCCATTACTTGCATTTTTTGGTTATTAGACCTATTCTGAGGCCTACCCTCACATGCATAACCTCACCGAATTTTTATTTTCCCTGAATGTTTTAAATCTAATTCCTTACTCTTAAGACCATTGATCACAATATCAAGGGTAACCTCATCTCTACCATATTTAATAGCAGATTTTACATCACTATATGAGTCGAATAGCATTTAGAAGTGCAATAGGAGTATATTCGCTCATATGTTTATCACCTGCTAACTTAATGTCCGAAATAAGTTTTGTGAAAACATCTAGGTTCTCCTCAATGTCCTTAGACATATCCAATCTAAATTTGAAAAATTTTCAAGCAAAAACATTTTACCGGGTAAAGAGGTTTCAGATATAGTTCTTCAAGTTTATCCCAAAGGGTTTTAGCAGATTCCAAAATTCCAACTTTTCTAAGCACGAGTCGATAAGTTCAAATAAATTGTGGAACATGCATTTTCGCTCATTTCACTTTTTCTTCAAGGTCGAGGCCAAATAAGTCTGACCAATAGCCCTAACAGACTTCTGCTGAATTAAAATACATTTTATTTTTTGTTTCCAAATGCTAAAATCAGATTTTCCGTTGAACGGAACCAAACCATATTGAACCATACCATAGTGATTAGTAGCAGACATCCTTCACACAGAAGAATAAGACAAACGACCAAATGAAATTTTAATTTCAGCGACCAAATTAAATTTTAATTTTAGCGACCAAATGAAATTTTAATTTCAGCGACCAAATAAAATTTTAATTTCAGCGACCAAATATCGCCAGTAAACGCTAAGAAAATGATACTGGTCAACTAAAGGAGCAACTATCATCAGAGCGAAATTGATACGCCCTTTACTCGAGCGAAACCCTAGGATAGGGTTTCGACCTTACCCACGCGACGACGGCGGCGACGGCGGCGGCGGCGGTTCGATGGCTGGAACGGCGGCGGCGGCGGTTCGGCTAGATCCAGCGACAGCGACCGGCGGTTTTGAACGGCGACGACTCAACGAGGCTCGATACCACCGTTGAGGATCGGTGTCGCCGCTTGGCTCGGCTCCTTCAATCGGGCCACGATGTTCCTTCTCGTGCACCACCAAGGACATAAACGGAGAAATCAACTCAGCTCTCACAAAGAAAGAGGGATCGCACAAAGCAATGGACGGAGAAAAGCTTCACAGAGAAACGGGAGAGATCGCGACAAAGTCCCTCTCAATCACCTCTCAATCTCCTCACCCTCGAAGCTACTACCAACCCTTCTATATATAGAAGAGGGCACCGACAAGAGGGAGAGATTTCTAGGGTTTTCAGCGGCGTCGGAAGGGGAGGAGAGGGAACTAGGGTTTTGAAGGCGCGGACTAAAAGAGGAAAGAAACCGAGGGTCGGGTAAGTAGGAATTGAACTGGGCCTCTCCATCAGATGGGCCGAAAGTTCATGGGCCAACAAATAGCAACATAGGTGTTTGCAAGCATTGAAACATTAAGTGATTCTGAATGTAATTATTTTCTATACACACATGGCACTTATGTATCCTAACTAAGATAACAAAAATTGATGGTCTAGGCTACACTGTAGCATTCTCTTGGTCTTTCCAATAGGTTCATTTATTTGCTCTACATCTTCTGCATAAGTGGTAAGATAATAACGCTTCTGCAATTATTTATGGTGTAAGGTTGCAGAATGGCAACATCTCAAGAAAACTAGGTATTTGCAAGCATAGAATCATAGTTGATTATGATTGTAATTATCTTTTTCCAATGTGACATATGTGTATGCCAATTGAGAAAACCAGATTTTAACTAAGCCTAGATGAGAGACTTCTCGTTGTTTCTTCCAAATAGGCCGAAAGTTTGCCCACCATTGAAGCTGGAAGACGGAAGCGAACACATGAGCAATATTGCATAAGAAACGGATTTGCTTGGATGGTGGATAAAGCTGCCCCTATCGCGAACATTTTGCTGGTATTCTTGGAGCTAAAGTGAGGTTCCTACTCCCAACCATCTTAGTTTGATTACAATGAAATAATAATAATAATCAAGTGATAAGGAACAACATCAGCTAGTAACTCAAATATTTAGAAAGTTTGTTTCAATCTCAGTCTATACAATGTAACATCACACCACTGTTTGGGTCGAAAGTTGATTTCTTTGTCGTTTCCATTACAAAACTTAAGAAAATTACACCTTAATTTTCAATTACAAAGAAATTTCAGTAACTCTCTCACAAACTCGAACAAAAGACGCTACAAGTGTAGATCTCTTGTTTTCGTGGGACTTTGCTGTCTTGGGGGCCGTAATCCGTGGACCACCGAAATGATCGCCGAATCGACGGGTTTAGTTAGTGCTTCGCAAAGGAAACAAGAACTTCAAAGAAATATCTTAGCAAGGTAAGATATCTACTCTTCTCAAGAATAAGGCAAGGCTTAAACTCGAGGAATCTCCGCGTAGATCGTGTTCTTGAACTTTGGAAGCTTGGATTTCTGATTTTTCCCTTTCTGATGGCCGACCCCCTGCCCAAGTGGACGTAGGAGGGTATTTATAGTCTTTGGGAAACGTGCCCACAATTATCATAAGTGCTGAAGATTTGCGGTTAAGCGCGGCTCGGTACTTCAGCGCTAAATTTGCCTCGCTCAGCGGCGGTGTCGGTACCTCGGCTGGCGGCGGTATGAAACGCCTGTTGGCCGGCGGCGTCGCATCCTCCAGGCCTTTTAGCGGTTTTCCGCTTTTAGGCACGATTAAATGCCCTAGAATTACGCCTAGTGGGCATATCTTCGCGGTAACCACCTATTAACGGTTCAACGCTCTCGCATTGATAAAGTCAAGTGGGCCCCATCGGCATTGATTTAGACCCTTCAAGAGCTCGTTCCAAGTATTACGGGTGTCTCGCCGGTTAGCGAGACACAAGTGTCTCGCTAATAGCGAGACACATCAAGGTGTCTCGCTTCGTGCGAGGCACACACAAGTGTCTCGCTAATAGCGAGACACATCAAGGTGTCTCGCTTCGTCGCGAGGCACACACAAGTGTCTCGCTAATAGCGAGACACATCAAATGTCTGCGTGTGGCGAGACACAAACAAGTGTCTCGCGATCAGAAGCGAGACACAATCTCCCATGTGTTGACTTCTTGAGATTTCGACGACGTTGTTCTTCGATCTTCTCATGATTTAGTCATATTTGAGGTTCTTCAAAGAATTTTGATGCCTACAGATACCCTCCAAAGTTTTCGCACTCTCTCGTATTTTGTCGAGGGTCCGGAATACTTTGGATAAGATGCCTTGCTTCGCTCAACGTTGAACTTTGTAGAAGAGGCCCATGTTTTGCTTCGCCACCCTCGCACCATATTTTGGGATCAATAGTCGTTGCATTTGTATTTGGATTGATTGAAATGTCAAGTCGATTTTGGACTAATCATCTTCATCTTGAAAGTCACCACTTGGGTTATAATTGGAATGCCTTGAGAATCATTCGAGAAAAGCGCCGTCGTTTTCTCAATATCGATTTCCGTGAAAGCTTCTATATGTAATATCCGAATTGTCCCACTTGAAGAAAGCGAAAGTGGCAATCAAGTGTCTCGCCGTGGCGAGACACAATCTCCCCATGTGTTGACTTCTTGAGATTTCGACGACGTTGTTCTTCGATCTTCTCATGATTTAGTCATATTTGAGGTTCTTCAAAGAATTTTGATGCCTACAGATACCCTCCAAAGTTTTCGCACTCTCTCGTATTTTGTCGAGGGTCCGGAATACTTTGGATAAGATGCCTTGCTTCGCTCAACGTTGAACTTTGTAGAAGAGGCCCATGTTTTGCTTCAGCTTGAATCCTCGGCTACGCCGACCATATTTTGGGATCAATAGTCGTTGCATTTGTATTTGGATTGATTGAAATGTCAAGTCGATTTTGGACTAATCATCTTCATCTTGAAAGTCACCACTTGGGTTATAATTGGAATGCCTTGAGAATCATTCGAGAAAAGCGCCGTCGGTTTTCTCAATATCGATTTCCGTGAAAGCTTCTATATGTAATATCCGAATTGTCCCACTTGAAGAAAGCGAGCAGGCAATCAAGTGTCTCGCCAAAAGGACCGCCACAGACCGGCTCGAGCATGCTTGAGCTTCCTGAGGCGATGTAATGGCACATTTGCATTAGCAATGAGTTATAAAGTGCATTAAAATCACGGTAGGAGAAAGTGCTTGACCCCGGCAGAAGAGTGAACCCGCTGCCTCAAGTTATTGCTTGTATGATAGATATAGGATTTTGGCAAACCCTCACCATCAACGGATTTGATGAGCCTTTACCAACTACCGCTTGAGTTGGGCTAGCATGTAGATTATCCGAGTCCGTTCTACATGTTACGTTGTGCTAAAAGAGTGAATTCTCTTAGACTTTATGCTACGATATTGAATACGAGGCTTGATCAATTATCACGGAATTGATTACCCTACAAAGATGTGTTAGATGCGCACTTATCTCTCGATAAGGGACAGAGATAATATCCCTATGCATGAAAGCATAATTTAGGTGTCATTAGTTAATGACATCTATGCTACAATATTGAATAATGAGGCTTGATCAATTATCACGGAATTGATTACCCTACAAAGATGTGTTAGATGCGACTTATCTCTCGATAAGGGACAGAGATAATATCCCTATGCATGAAGGCATAGTTTAGGTGTCATTAGTTAATGACATCTATGCTACAATATTGAATAATGAGGCTTGATCAATTATCACGGAATTGATTACCCAAATGGCGGTGTTAGATCGACTTATCTCTCGATAAGGGACAGAGATAACATCCCTATGCATGAAAGCATAATTTAGGTGTCATTAGGTAATGACATCTATGCTACGATTTTGAATAATGAGGCTTGATCAATTATCACGAATTGATTACCCAAATGGCGGTGTTAGATCGACTTATCTCTCGATAAGGACAGAGATAACATCCCTATGCATGAAAGCATAATTTAGGTGTCATTAGGTAATGACATCTATGCTACGATTTTGAATAATGAGGCTTGATCAATTATCACGGAATTGATTACCCTACAAAGATGTGTTAGATGCGCACTTATCTCCGATAAGGACAGAGATAACATCCCTATGCATGAAAGCATAATTTAGGTGTCATTAGGTAATGACATCTATGCTACGATTTTGAATAATGAGGCTTGTGGAATTTATGTTTTCTCTTGGGGCTTAAAACGAACCCGCTTGTGTTTTCTCTTGGGGCTAAAACGAACCCTCGTTATCGAGTAGACCTCTCATTCATAAAAGGAATCGAGAGGGATTTTGACCATGGTCCTAACTGTAGGAAGGTTTGACCAAGTGGGAGTGAAAATTTAAAATGATCCTAACCGTAGGAAGGTTTGATCGGGATAGGAGTTTTGAGACAATCCTAACCGCCGGAAGGTTTGATTGCTCAATTGAAGTGAACCTCTCGCTCATGGAAGGAATCAAGAGGATTTTGACCATGGTCCTAATCGTAGGAAGGTTTGACCAGATAGGAATTTTGAGACAATCCTAACCGCCGGAAGGTTTGATTGCTCAATTGAAGTGGACCTCTCGCTCATGGAAAGAATCGAGAGGGATTTTGACCATGGTCCTAACTGTAGGAAGGTTTGACCAGATAGGAATTTTGAGACAATCCTAACCGCCGGAAGGTTTGATTGCTCAATTGAAGTGAACCTCTCGCTCATGGAAGGAATCGAGAGGGATTTTGATTATGGTCCTAATCAGGAAGGTTTGACCACTCAACTGAAGTGGACATCTCGCTCATGGATTATCCACCCTTTCTTTGCAAAATTGGGCTCTTATATTCATTGGAGGAATTAGGAGGAGCAGCTTAATCTCTTGTACTCATCTGAGAAGAGGGAATAGTTTATACTCAGATACTGGGCTTGAGTACGAGGGAGCAGCTTATACTGTGATACCGCCTGAGTCAAGTTTGATTCAACTTATTTCGCGTTAAGACGCCGGCTTCAACCAAGGCTTGGATGATGGCCTTGAGAGCTAAGCAATCCTTTGTAGGATGGAGGGTCCTCCGTGGTACCACGCATTTAGGGTCCGAATTTTGTTAGCCTCCTCTTGATTTGTAATTGGAGGCAACTTGATTTTGTTGTTATCAAGGAGGTGTTTGAAGATGATTGGAACTTCTTCGTCCTTGAAAGAGTATGTCCTGTGGAATTCGATGAAGCTTTTGGCGCCGTTGTTGCGACGCTTGACCAACAGAAGCTACAGATGCCTTTCCTCTATTACGAGAGGAAAATTTACTCGAGGGTCACCATCTTTTCGCCTCTTTCTTCCTTCCGAGGAAACGTCGCTTGTTCTCCTCGTATTTTTAGGTCTTTCCACGTAGTTGGTGGGACGACCCCATGACTTCCAAAGAATTCTATAGAAAGATTGTTGTGGCAAGTCTTCAATATGAACTCTTCAAGAATGGATCCCCGCATTCATAGCTTTATTATGAATCGCTAACGAAGGTGTCGATTGTCTCCCCACCTTCGCTGCCTAAAAGAGTTCCAATTGAGACTTCGTGTCGCCATCGAAGAAGTTGCCGAGAAAAGAACTTTCCATGTCCTCCCAATAGTTAATACTCCCGCCTTGAGTCTTCGATACCAATCGGCAGCCCGCAAGAGTACCGACGAATGACCGAACCATCGAGGCTCGCTTCCGAGATTACCCCAAATGTGATTTGAAGTAAATCGTGTTGTGAAGGTGACCCTCTCCGCCAAATGGCGTAAAGTTGATCAAATTGAATTTTGGTGTAAGGAATTGAATCCCACTCCCTAGGATACGGACACGGGATGCCACCTTTTGACTTCCGTGTGGACATCAAAGCATTGATTTTATTTTCAAGCTCTTTCATCCTTTCGCCATCATCCTCCCTTGTTTTGGATTGCTTCCAATAGGAAGAATTGGACCATTTCCACCTTGAGCAGCAGATGCTTTCTTTGGAGGTTGATCAGAATGTGTTCATCAATCTCCGAATCACCGTCTTCAACATTATGGTGGGTTACTCCACCTTGTTGACTGGATTCAGCCGCTGATCGACCCGTGTTGTGCAACCGCTTGGGTTTGCAATTCCCTAATCTGTTGCATGGCTAGCTCCATCTCGTTCTCATTTCGCCTTAAGCTCTTCTCTTTGCTTAGCTAAGGCTTCTTGTAACATTTGAGCCGTGACATCGAGTAATGGTAAAAGCTTCTCGATGGGGACCAAAGACTTGACATTGTGTCATCGGAAGCTATCGCCGAATTGTCGTCGGAAGCTTCATCTTCGATGACTCTCCTCATGCATCCTTCTATAGTCGATGCGCTGGGTAACTCGCAATTGTAACCGACATCCGGCCGGGAAACTCGGTGCCGACTTTTCCTCGCAGGAGGAAATCGATCTAAATCCGTCGCCGGTCCTTTTCCTTTGTTCACCATATTAATGGTCACTTCGGAAACTCATTAATTTGATGGATGATCTCCTTCTTCTTCGATGTCGCCTTGACCGTGGCTTCGATTTTCCGTCGACAGGGAAAGCCGCTCAATATCGAAGCTCTTTGTGGGTGAGCGCTCGACTCAAAACAGCACATCCCGATAACCACGCCTTAATCAATTTTGCACATGAGCAAGAACAACCTATTTCATCGATCGCCCTTCAGGTGTTGCCACCCCCACCGATGGTGTGGTTGGTGTGGTTTATCATCGATTGCACTTCCACCCCAAGTGTAACGTTGTCCTTAATGGAGGACACGCTTCTTTGGGGACGCCGGCCGCTTGACTTGAGAGACAACTTCCGCCGCTGGCTTCGCTATCCGAAGTTGCTTCGTATGAATCACGAGGGTCCGGTTATCTCTCGTGATTTTGCGAGTCACTTGCCTCAATTTCTTCTTCTCAGCAGACTCGTGGACCCCTTGTGGGATGCTCAAACGAGACGCAATGTAAATTCTTTCGCTTTGAGCCGCCGGATGGCTCGCACATTTCAACATCACTTGGAATTTGGGTACGCCCCAACCTGCCGTTGTTTATGGATCGTGACCCAAACGCTCCATTACCTGTTTTGACTTTGGTTCTCAATTGTGGACCAAGGCGACCGAACACCGAAGTTGACGGATTTCCAGACTTAATAGTTGATACCTCAGCCGGAAAAGTGGAAGAAAGGGGCGGAAAAGTCAAATTTTCGCTAAGGCATGGAGGATCGCCTTCGCTTTTGGCGGCGATTGAGCTATCTGTGGCGAATAGTTTACTTGCCTATTGTTGGCGAAGCGGCTTAAAGCTGTTCCGGCGAGGCGGCTCGCTGTCTGGTGAAGAATTACGGTGAGGCGGACTCTTGAGCCAATTTTGACGTTGACTTCGTGACCCAAACTTGGCGATTTTGAGCCGCTTGTCGGGTTGATTTAGACTCGCGCTTTGCGAACAATGGCACGCGGCATGAGCAACGCGCACGGCGTTTTGGCAGCTCCTTCTTTGTCAATCGGGTCCTTTTGACGAGAACCCATTCTTCCTTGGGAGGAGGCCGACGGATTGAGAAATTGCGCTTGTTGATGCCTTTGATCACGTGAGTTCGATAGTGAACTCCATCCGTTGACTCGGGGCCTTGGCGAACCGACGGGCCATCTTTGGCGTCGTCTTTGGCGAAGCTCTTTGTCGAGCGAGCTCGGCTTTGAGATCCACGAGGTGTTAGAGAGGGGAAATCGCCTCTGTCATAGCGAAGCGAGCGAACTTCCTCTTAAGAGATGATATCCTCCAATGTTTGCGGGGTGAGGAGGACTTCGATGTGGAAGAGGAGAGATACTCTTCGAATTTGGCTTGATCGAAGAAGTAGTCTATTCCATCAACCATGAGGTCGGCTGATCGGCGCAAAGTCGCGACACAACGATCTCGGGCTCGAGACCGTTGGCTCCCACTGTGGTCGCCATCGTGTTTGGGTCGAAAGTTGATTTCTTTGTCGTTTCCATTACAAAACTTAAGAAAATTACACCTTAATTTTCAATTACAAAGAAATTTCAGTAACTCTCTCACAAACTCGAACAAAAGACGCTACAAGTGTAGATCTCTTGTTTTCGTGGGACTTTGCCTGTGCCGGGGACGCGTAATCCGTGGACCACCGAGCAGCGATCGTCGAATCGACGGGGTTTAGTTAGTGCTTCGCAAAGGAAACAAGAACTTCAGCAAATATCTTAGCAAGGTAAGATATCTACTCTTCTCAAGAATAAGGCAAGGCTTAAACTCGAGGAATCTCCGCGTAGATCGTGTTCTTGAACTTTGGAAGCTTGGATTTCTGATTTTTCCCTTTCTGATGGCCGACCCCCTGCCCAAGTGGACGTAGGAGGGTATTTATAGTCTTTGGGAAACGTGCCCACAATTATCATAAGTGCTGAAGATTTGCGATTAAGGCGGCTTCGAGCGCCTCAGCGCTAAACGCCTCGCTCAGCTGGCGGCGATGTATTTGCCACCGGCGGCGGCCGAAGCGGTATGGGGCGCATTGGCGGCGGTCGTCCTTCCAGTAGCGTAGCGGTTTTCCGCTTTTAGGCACGATTAAATGCCCTAGAATTACGCCTAGTGGGCATATCTTCAGCGTGTAACCACCTATTGCGTGTACGAGCGTCTCTGCATTGATAAAGTCAAGTGGGCCCCATCGGCATTGATTTTGAGCCGTTTGCGGGTTGATTTAGACTCCTGCGCCTTGCGAACAATAGCGATGCATGCAGCAGCGTGCCGCACGTTTTGGCGCGCTCCTTCTTTGTCAATCGGGTCCTTTTGACGAGAACCCATTCTTCCTTGGGAGGAGGCCGACGGATTGAGAAATTGCGCTTGTTGATGCCTTTGATCACGTGAGTTCGATAGTGAACTCCATCCGCTGACTCTGTGGCCTTGGCGAACCGACGCCATCTTTGACGCCGCCTTTGGCGAAGCTCTCTTTGTCGAGGCGAGCTCGGCTTTGAGATCCACCGAGGTGTTAATGAGAGGGGAAATCGCCTCTGTCATAGCGAAGCGAGAGCGAACTTCCTCTTAAGAGATGATATCCTCCAATGTTTAAGGGTGAGGAGGACTTCGATGTGGAAGAGGAGAGATACTCTTCAATTTGGCTTGATCGAAGAAGTAGTCTATTCCATCAACCATGAGGTCGGCACGTCGGTGCGAAACGCGACACAACGATCTCAAGCTCGAGACCGCTGGCTCCCACCGTGGTCGCCATCGTGTTTGGTCGAAAGTTGATTTCTTTGTCGCTTCCATTACAAAACTTAAGAAAATTACACCTTAATTTTCAATTACAAAGAAATTTCAGTAACTCTCTCACAAACTCAACAAAAGACGCTACAAGTGTAGATCTCTTGTTTTCGTGGGACTTTGCAGTGCGGGGCCAGCGTAATCCGTGGACCACCGAAATGATCGTCGAATCGACGGGGTTTAGTTAGTGCTTCGCAGGAAACAAGAACTTCAAAGAAATATCTTAGCAAGGTAAGATATCTACTCTTCTCAAGAATAAGGCAAGGCTTAAACTCGAGGAATCTCCGCGAGATCGTGTTCTTGAACTTTGGAAGCTTGGATTTGATTTTTCCCTTTCGATGGCCGACCCCCAAGTGGGCGTAGGAGGGTATTTATAGTCTTTGGGAAGCGTGCCCACAATTATCATAAGTCTTGAAGATTTGCGATTAGCGCGGCTTCAGTACGCCTGCGCTAAGTTGCCTCGCTCACGGCGGCGGTCATTTCACCTCGGCTGGCGGCTGGCGGTATGGTTTACTCGGTATTTGGCGGCGGTCGCCGATCCTCCGGCCTAAGCGCGGTTTTCACTTTTAGGCACGATTAAATGCCCTAGAATTACGCCAGTGGGCATATCTTCGCGGTAACCACCTATTAACGGTTCAACGCCTCTCGCATTGATAAAGTCAAGTGGGCCCCATCGGCATTGATTTAGACCCTTCAAGAGCTCGCTCAAGTATTCTGTGTTCGCCAGGAGACAAGTAAGTGCCTCGCCTACAGCGAGACACATCAAGGTGTTCCCGCCAGGCGAGGCACACACAAGTGTCTCGCTAATAGCGAGACACATCAAGGTGTTCCCGCCAGGCGAGGCACACACAGTCTCAGCTAACAGACATCAAGCTGCGTCTCGCCGTACGCAGATTGTCGTGTTCGACCGTAGCGAGACACAATCTCCCATGTGTTGACTTCTTGAGATTTCGACGACGTTGTTCTTCGATCTTCTCATGATTTAGTCATATTTGAGGTTCTTCACAATTTTGATGCCTACAACCACTAGTCTACGATCACACTTTTCTAACATGTCATTCAAATAATGCTTACTTTGTTTCCCTTCCATTTTCCCACTTGTGTTGCATCCATCTTTGGTATTTCACCACCTTTGCTTTCAACTATAGCTTTTGAGTCATGATTTACAAAACTATAGCTTTCGAGTCTTGATTACACAAGTAACTCGAACCTAAGATGATGTATCTTACTTAGAAATTTATGTAAGCATATAACTATACTAACTTCGTTAAGGGTCATAAGTGATATCAAATTGTTGACTTGTCGAGTTCACCGAGGCCACAATGAATCCACCTAAACCCTAATTCAGTCCTTCCTAATGCCAAAATCATCCACAGTACATAATCGAGCCCCATCAAAAATCATCCACAGTACATGATCGAGCCCCATCAGTACACCCACCAACACATATCCATCATTATAAAACTCATGGAGTGGAGGAAAATTTGTTCTCTATCTGATAAATACATCCTTCCATATCCTACTTAACTCCACTATAGATATGACTTCTCGAACGGATTGAAAGAAATGACAGCAATTACATAGCGAACCTCTAGTGATTGCCCGTGGGAGTCGCATTCCAAATCCTTATTGGATTCCTAATTTATGATTGTAGTGTGTTTCTGGGATTTATGTGTGTAAATTTCATAATTTGGTTCCCATTGTCAAACTACAGAGTATGCAAAAATCATAAATAAAGCGTTCCGAAAACAACAAGAACAGTAGTTTTCAAATCTAATCAAAAGAAATTATGAAAATGGAACGAAATCGAACCGGTCGGAAACATCTGGTTGATGTACTCCAAAGCACTGGACTTGTCCATTGAAAATTTATCCTGCAGCAAAAAAAATGCAAAGTCAAGATTTCACATAGTGATAGCTCAATGATCATTGAATCAATGAGAACCTTATTCAATCTGAAACCCTAGAGCCGGATCCAATTCGGGCAAGAACGAAGCTGAACGGAGAGGAAACGGAGCGGGGGAGTTTTCTAAAACCCTAGATCGATGGAGAGGGTGGATGATCTCGAGATCTGTTGTCTTCTTCGTCTCGATTGAGATCGAATTCAGTTGATTGAAGTTCTGATTTCGAGAATTGAATTCTTCCCTCTTTCTTCGCTCCTCCCAGTTTAACTACGAGACTTGCAGGTCTCAGGGAGCTTGCGCCATGGGGAGTTGCGGTACGGGTGGAAAACGGGTCAATTTAAGTAATCTAACTAAAATCGCCCTCTTTACCCGGCTAACAGCGTGTGGCTAAAATCGCCTTTTCGGATCCTCCTCGGAGTTTCTCAATCTCCAATCGATCAAAATCATTGAATAGAATAGGGGAAAATCCCCCCAAAAATACGAATAATCGATTAAAAAAGAAAAATTATTAAGAACTCACCTCCACCGAAATATCTCGAATCTTCCACCGATCGATCGAAAGACGGCGAGAAATCCTCTCACTGCATCATTCGCAGCCCTCATCGCTTCGATCGTCGCTCCTTGTTTTAATTTCCACATCTTGTTGGATAATAGCGGGCGCCCTCGCATCTGGAACTTTTATTGGGACAATTTCCGTTTTCACCCACTTTCACACCTCAGTGATAGCGGGGCCTACTGTTGAAGGATTCTTCAGCGGTGCGGTTTTTATGGGGTTGTACTTTTGTGACAAACTGCGTCGTATTTTTGTTGTGTGCTGTGGAGAGCCACGTGGTGTAGCAGATAAATGTCATTGGCGGGAACGATTATAAAGGAATATACTTTTGGGGTGCATTTTGCAAATTGGTGGACGGAAAAGTCATGAATTGCTCAATTTGGATGAAATCGTTGAAATTAATTTCAATAAATAAGAGCGGTTAGGATCATTGGATCAATGATAATCTTATTCCAGGATTATAGGTCTTGAGTTGATATATTATCGAATAATTTGGTTTAAAAATCAATTTTAATTTAAAGAGAAACTAACTGCTTAATTTTGGATGTTAAACAAATTGAATGTGAACTTGCACCTTTAAACATTTTCCTTCAGTTTAAAATGATGGCAAATTAGATTCTAAAAGTTCCAAAATAATATTAAATTTATTACTATTAGATTAAATTTAGATTTTACGGGAATAAATGGATGTAGTTTTTTAGGGGTGAAGCTAGCTAAAAGGTTCAGAAGGGCCTTGGCTCCTTTTGATATTTGCATATTTACAAATATGCGAACAGTTATAAATTACCCCAACATCATGCGCATTTGTAACACCTATCCTCAAATCTAAATATTGCAAAAGAAATTATGAAAATGGAACGAATCGAACCGCCTGGAAACATCCGGTTGATGTACTCAAAGCACTGGACTTGTCCATTGAAAATTTATCCCAGCAAAAAATGCAAAGTCAAGATTTCACATAGTGATAGCTCAATGATCATTGAATCAATGAGAACCTTATTCAATCTCGAAACCCTAGAGCCGATCCAATTCGCAAGAACGGGTTGAACGGAGAGGAAACGGAGGGGAGTTTTCTAAAACCCTAGATCGATGGAGAGGGTGGATGATCTCGAGATCTGTTGTCTTCTTCGTCTCGATTGAGATCGAATTCAGTTGATTGAAGTTCTGATTTCGAGAATTGAATTCTTCCCTCTTTCTTCGCTCCTCCCAGTTTAACTACGAGACTTGCAGGTCTCAGGGAGCTTGCGCCATGGGGAGTTGCGGTACGGGTGGAAAACGGGTCGAATTTAAGTAATCTAACTAAAATACGCCCTCTTTACCCGCTAACATGCGCCTAGCCGCGTGGCTAAAATACGCCTTTTCCAGATCCTCCTCCGGAGTTTCTCAATCTCCAATCGATCAAAATCATTGAATAGAATAGGGGAAAATCCCCCCAAAAATACGAATAATCGATTAAAAAAGAAAAATTATTAAGAACTCACCTCCACTGAAATATCTCGAATCTTCCACCGATCGATCGAAAGACGGCGAGAAATCCTCTCACTGCATCATTCGCAGCCCTCATCGCTTCGATCGTCGCTCCTTGTTTTAATTTCCCTGTACTGTTGGATAATAACGGAACTGCCCTCGCATACGGAACTTTTTATTGGGACAATTTCCGTTTTCACCCACTTTCACACCTCAGTGATAGCGGGGCCCACTGTTGAAGGATTCTTCAGCGGTGCGGTTTTTATGGGGTTGTACTTTTGTGACAAACTGCGTCGTATTTTTGTTGTGTGCTGTGGAGAGCCACGTGGTGTAGCAGATAAATGTCATTGGCGGGAACGATTATAAAGGAATATACTTTTGGGGTGCATTTTGCAAATTGGTGGACGGAAAAGTCATGAATTGCGCAATTTGGATGAAATCGTTGAAATTAATTTCAATAAATAAGAGCGGTTAGGATCATTGGATCAATGATAATCTTATTCCAGGATTATAGGTCTTGAGTTGATATATTATCGAATAATTTGGTTTAAAAAATCAATTTTTAATTTAAAGAGAAACTAACTGCTTAATTTTTGGATGTTAAACAAATTGAATGTGAACTTGCACCTTTAAACATTTTCCTTCAGTTTAAAATGATGGCAAATTAGATTCTAAAAGTTCCAAAATAATATTAAATTTATTACTATTAGATTAAATTTAGATTTTACGGGAATAAATGGATGTAGTTTTTTTTAGGGGTGAAGCTAGCTAAAAGGTTCAGAAGGGCCTTGGCTCCTTTTGATATTTGCATATTTACAAATATGCGAACAGTTATAAATTACCCCAACATCATGCGCATTTGTAACACCTATCCTCAAATCTAAATATTGCAAAAAAAAATCTAATTATCAACTTTAGAAAAGAATATTCTCATCAACTTTGTTGGATGTTGTGAGTAAATAGAGTAAATATTTGATTATTTTGTAAATATTTTTACATTGAAGTTACAAATTAACATATCGAACTTCTAAGATATTGAGATTTGAGAGGAAATTATGCAAATATGCATAATTTAAGGGACATATATACCAAAATCCTAAAAGAAAGAGACATGGTAAATAATAACTTTATAAATCAGTATTAAAAAAATAACTTCAATCATAGGCTATAAGATGTATAATCCCCCCAACTTTTTCAAGATTCTTACGTTCTCCCATGAGTCATGAACAAATTGCGAAATAGATCATGGATCGTTTGGGTTTCTTGCGAGCGTTCTCTCCGCCCTCATCCACCTATATTCTCCCCATCCTCATCCGCCTGCATTTCTTGACCTCCATTTCTCATACTTAAATAAACCTTATTTTATTTTTTCCCCCTTATTTGAGTTGGACCTCCCTTGCTGAAATTCCTAGCTCTACGCTCGCTTTTTCATAGGTTTTTTTTCAATATTAGTCCCTAAATCTTTAATATTTTGAAATTAGTTCCCCGGATCTTTATACTCTGAAATTAATCCCCTAAATCTTTAAGTATTTCGAAATCAGTCCCCCAAATATTCATATTTTGAAATTAGATAAATATGTTAAGCGTTTTGAAATTTTAGTCCCCAACATCTTCAATCTGATGCTAACTAGAGGGACTAACCTGCTGGAAACTCCTTTGAAAATGTTCTACAGCAAATCCATAACTGGCTCTCCATTTGCAAAAACCTCTATCGAAATTAATTTTAATTTCATTATTAAAAAAAAAAAGATAAATTGCTCTTCACAGACGATCCGTCCTATTTCTGGCCCCTAGTTTGGGCTAGGCCATAGGCCACAGCCTAGCACTCAAGGCCCGTTCCTATCTGGTTTGACTTTAAATTGACCCGTTTTCCACCGTCTGCAACTCCCCATGGCAAGCTCCCCGAGACCCGCAAGTCTCAGAAGTTAAACCGGGAGGAGCGAAGAAAGAGGAAGAATTCAATTCTCAATCGAACTTCAATCAAGCGAATTCGATCTCAATCGAGACGAAGAAGACAACAGATCTCGAGATCATCCACCCTCTCCATCGATCTAGGGTTTTAGAAAACTCCCGCTCCGTTTCCTCTCCGTTCGGCCGTTCTTGCGGTGGATCCGGCTCTAGGGTTTCAGATTGAATAAGGTTCTCATTGATTCAATGATCATTGAATCAATGAGAACCTTATTCAATCTGAAACCCTAGAGCCGGATCCAATTCGGGCAAGAACGAAGCTGAACGGAGAGGAAACGGAGCGGGGGAGTTTTCTAAAACCCTAGATCGATGGAGAGGGTGGATGATCTCGAGATCTGTTGTCTTCTTCGTCTCGATTGAGATCGAATTCAGTTGATTGAAGTTCTGATTTCGAGAATTGAATTCTTCCCTCTTTCTTCGCTCCTCCCAGTTTAACTACGAGACTTGCAGGTCTCAGGGAGCTTGCGCCATGGGGAGTTGCGGTACGGGTGGAAAACGGGTCAATTTAAGTAATCTAACTAAAATACCTCTTTACCCGCTAACATGCCAGTCAGCCGGGCTAAAATACTTTTCCTCCTCCTCCCGGAAGCTCAATCTCCAATCGATCAAAATCATTGAATAGAATAGGGAAAATCCCCAAAAATACTTAATAATCGATTAAAAAGAAAAATTATTAAGAACTCACCTCCACCAAATATCTCAATCTTCCACCGATCGATCGAAAGACGGCGAAATCCTCTCACCGCATCATTCGCACTCTCATCGCCTGATCGTCGCCCTTGTTTTAATTTCCAGACTGTTGGATAATAACGAATCGCCTCGCATACTGGAACTTTTATTGGGACAATTTCCGCCACCCACTTTCACACCTCGGTGATAGCGGCCCACCGTTGAAGGATTCTTCGCCGCGCGTTTTTATGGGGTTGTACTTTTGTGACAAACCGCCGATTTTGTTGTGTGTCGTGGAGAGCCACGTGGTGTAGCAGATAAATGTCATTGGCGGAACGATTATAAAGGAATATACTTTTGGGGTGCATTTTGCAAATTGGTGGACTGAAAAGTCATGAATTGCTAATTTGGATGAAATCGTTGAAATTAATTTCAATAAATAAGAGCGGTTAGGATCATTGGATCAATGATAATCTTATTCCAGGATTATAGGTCTTGAGTTGATATATTATCGAATAATTTGGTTTAAAAATCAATTTTTAATTTAAAGAGAAACTAACTGCTTAATTTTTGGATGTTAAACAAATTGAATGTGAACTTGCACCTTTAAACATTTTCCTTCAGTTTAAAATGATGGCAAATTAGATTCTAAAAGTTCCAAAATAATATTAAATTTATTACTATTAGATTAAATTTAGATTTTACGGGAATAAATGGATGTAGTTTTTTAGGGTGAAGCTAGCTAAAAGGTTCAGAAGGGCCTTGGCTCCTTTTGATATTTGCATATTTACAAATATGCGAACAGTTATAAATTACCCCAACATCATGCGCATTTGTAACACCTATCCTCAAATCTAAATATTGCAAAAAAAATCTAATTATCAACTTTAGAAAAGAATATTCTCATCAACTTTGTTGGATGTTGTGAGTAAATAGAGTAAATATTTGATTATTTTGTAAATATTTTTACATTGAAGTTACAAATTAACATATCGAACTTCTAAGATATTGAGATTTGAGAGGAAATTATGCAAATATGCATAATTTAAGGGACATATATACCAAAATCCTAAAAAGAAAGAGACATGGTAAATAATAACTTTATAAATCAGTATTAAAAAATAACTTCAATCATAGGCTATAAGATGTATAATCCCCCAACTTTTTCAAGATTCTTACGTTCTCCCATGAGTCATGAACAAATTAAGTAAATAGATCATGGATCGCTTGGGTTTCTTATGAGCGTTCTCCCGCCCTCATCCACCTATATTCTCCCCATCCTCATCCTACCGCATTTCTTGACCTCCATTTCTCATACTTAAATAAACCTTATTTTATTTTTTCCCCTTATTTGAGTTGGACCTCCCTTGCTGAAATTCCTAGCTCTACCGCTTTTCATAGGTTTTTTCAATATTAATCCCTAAATCTTTAATATTTTGAAATTAGTTCCCTGATCTTTATACTCTGAAATTAATCCCTAAATCTTTAATATTTTGAAATTAGTTCCCTGATCTTTATACTCTGAAATTAATCCCTAAATCTTTAATATTTTGAAATTAGTTCCCTGATCTTTATACTCTGAAATTAATCCCTAAATCTTTAATATTTTGAAATTAGTTCCCTGATCTTTATACTCTGAAATTAATCCCTAAATCTTTAATATTTTGAAATTAGTTCCCTGATCTTTATACTCTGAAATTAATCCCTAAATCTTTAATATTTTGAAATTAGTTCCCTGATCTTTATACTCTGAAATTAATCCCTAAATCTTTAATATTTTGAAATTAGTTCCCTGATCTTTATACTCTGAAATTAATCCCTAAATCTTTAATATTTTGAAATTAGTTCCCTGATCTTTATACTCTGAAATTAATCCCTAAATCTTTAATATTTTGAAATTAGTTCCCTGATCTTTATACTCTGAAATTAATCCCTAAATCTTTAATATTTTGAAATTAGTTCCCTGATCTTTATACTCTGAAATTAATCCCTAAATCTTTAATATTTTGAAATTAGATAAATATGTTAAGCGTTTTGAAATTTTAGTCCCCAACATCTTCAATCTGATGCTAACTAGAGGGACTAACCTGCTGGAAACTCCTTTGAAAATGTTCTACAGCAAATCCATAACTGGCTCTCCATTTGCAAAAACCTCTATCGAAATTAATTTTAATTTCATTATTAAAAAAAAAAAGATAAATTGCTCTTCACAGACGATCCGTCCTATTTCTGGCCCCTAGTTTGGGCTAGGCCATAGGCCACAGCCTAGCACTCAAGGCCCAGTTCCTATCCTGGTTTGACTTTAAATTCGACCCGTTTTCCACCCGTACCGCAACTCCCCATGGCGCAAGCTCCCTGAGACCTGCAAGTCTCGTAGTTAAACTGGGAGGAGCGAAGAAAGAGGGAAGAATTCAATTCTCGAAATCAGAACTTCAATCAACTGAATTCGATCTCAATCGAGACGAAGAAGACAACAGATCTCGAGATCATCCACCCTCTCCATCGATCTAGGGTTTTAGAAAACTCCCCGCTCCGCTTCTCTCCTCGCCTGCTCTGCCCGAATTGGATCCGGCTCTAGGGTTTCAGATTGAATAAGGTTCTCATTGATTCAATGATCATTGAGCTATCACTATGTGAAATCTTGACTTTGCATTTTTTTTGCTGCAGGATAAATTTTCAATGGACAAGTCCAGTGCTTTGGAGTACATCAACCAGATGTTTCCGACCGGTTCGATTTCGTTCCATTTTCATAATTTCTTTTGATTAGATTTGAAAACTACTGTTCTTGTTGTTTTCGGAACGCTTTATTTATGATTTTTGCATACTCTGTAGTTTGACAATGGGAACCAAATTATGAAATTTACACACATAAATCTCAGAAACACACTACAATCATAAATTAGGAATCCAATAAGGATTTGGAATGCGACTCCCACAGGCAATCACTAGAGGTTCGCTATGTAATTGCTGTCATTTCTTTCAATCCGTTCGAGAAGTCATATCTATAGTGGAGTTAAGTAGGATATGGAAGGATGTATTTATCAGATAGAGAACAAATTTTCCTCCACTCCATGAGTTTTATAATGATGGATATGTGTTGGTGGGTGTACTGATGGGGCTCGATCATGTACTGTGGATGATTTTTGATGGGGCTCGATTATGTACTGTGGATGATTTTGGCATTAGGAAGGACTGAATTTATACATAAATCATCTTTAAATGAGGTTTTTACTGCAATCAACCACCTACAAGTCAAATTTAATTTTTTTTACTAAAAACTCACATTCAAGATACGTGGCTCATATTGTTAGTGTTTAGGTTTTGTTAGGATGCAATTCACGTATCCTAAACTTAAAATTTTTATGCTTATTTTTTATTTTTCGGTGAAAATTTGACTAGGAGGTGGTTTATTGCGACAAGAACCTACTTTAAAGATGGTTTATATATATATATTGAAAATAAAAGGTGGTTTCTGTATAATTATCCTATTTTTAAGTTCATTTCTAGGGGAAAAAAAACTTTTTAACTCTGTACAAGTTTGTGGTAAATCTGATAGCTTGTTTATCTTTCAAGATTGATTTAAAGTTTTTTTTCCATCTAATATGATTTTGGACTTTGGCATGACCGATGAATATCAATATCAACTGTGATCATTAAAAAGAGCAGGATTGTACAGTGTTGGCAATGTTTTGATATATCTAATCTAGAAGGAGCTGAATCGGCATATTTCAATGGACTATTTAGCATTCCAGCAGAATTAGGTTCTATGAGCTTTGGCAACTTTTCCACTAACCGGGTTAGCGAACTTAACCTTGGGCTAAAATTGAATCAAAATTTTCCACTAACCAGTTGAAGTTTCTAGGATTTGCACCATGATATTCGAGCTAGTGTTTGTTTGAAGAGAAGTATATATGATTCAATGCCAATGGAATTTTTTTTATCGATGAAATTTTAATATAAAACTAAACAAGGGCCCAATCTATTGTTGCAAGTTCACTTTCTATGTTAAAGTTCACAATTTGATATTGGCGATTTAATATTCGACGCAAAAGATTAAGGTGGTTTTGTGTTCATATAGAAGCAAAGGATGTAGAATGAATAGTGATAAAAGAGATGTCGTTCCACATAAGAGGAATTTTTAATTATTGACATCTCCATGTTTAATTATGTGGAGAACATGATGGGTCATAGGGGGAGTTATTGGTTGGGACAAGTTGGGGCTAAGTGAGATAATTGTTCTAATGGAATAATTTTATCCCTTTGGGATATTTTGAGTGGGGTAAAGTGGGACACGTTGGGATAATGAGATAATTTAAAGTTTTGATTTGACAATTCATGTGGGATAATTGATAATGTGTACCTTATTAAAAGATAATATTTATTTATCAATTAAGTCTAAATTAATTTATCCAATTGGTTTAGTATATTATTTAGTATGTTATTATAATATAATACATTATTTTTCTTTATACTAAAATATGATATGTTATTTTATAATTACTAATTAAGTATAACTATGTTTAATGCTATTAATTAATATATTATATTATATTATAATAATATGATATATTATATAATAATTGATATAATATACGAACAATATATTTAATATAATATTTTAATAATATAATATTTAATTTAATATAAACATAAATATTATAATATTTTTAAAATATTATATTATTATTAACAATTAGAGTTGGGCGTGGGCCGGATCGACCCCCCGGACTGACCTTGCCCAGCCCGCCATGGGTCACGACTAGGGGTGCAAAACGGTCCGGATATATCCGGACCGACCGCAACCGTATCCGTTTACAAAGCGGATATGGTAGAGAAAAATTAAAACCGGTCGGATATGGTTTCGGATACGGTTACGGTTTTGATTTTTTATCCGGATACGGTTTCGGATACGGTTATCGGGTCGAAATTCGGATACGATTCGGATATCCGGATATTTAAAATGTGCTAAAAAACTAAGTTTCTAATATTTATATTGGGTCGGGTCTATAACATATACTCATGTTGTTCTCAACCCGACCCGAATTCAATTCAACCAAAAAGTCCAGAGACTATTTTCTTCACGATCTCAAACTCAATCTTTCCTCCAAGCTCCGCCTCTGACTCAAGCTCCGCCTCCAAGCTCCGGCTCTGGCTCCGGCTCCGCCTCCCCTCCGGCGCCCGCTCCCCTCCGGCTCCCCTCCTTCTCCCCCTCCCCTTCGGCTCGTCCTCATCTCTACTCGACTGTCAAGAAGTCCGCCTCGTCCTCTTCTTCATCGACGACCATCAACGCCGACCTCCTCTTCTTTTCCGAAGATTCTCCTCCTCAATTTCGTATATCCCTAAGGTGAACTCAAAACCCTAATTGTTTGATGCCCTAATTTTTTTTGTTTGATAAAATTCCCTAATTTCTAGCCTAATTTCTAGCCCTTTGTTGATTGAAGTGAAAAGCCCTAATTTGTTTGATAAAAATCCCTAATTTATTAGCCCTAATTATTTTCAGTTATATTTTTTTATGATTGTGATTTGTATCATTATATTTTATTGTTTGATTAAGTTTGTAAATTTCATTGAATAGATATTAGAATCATGTCATCCAATCCATCAGTTCAAGCTTCAAACGAAGGACTCACTGTGACTTTGCTCATGTTAAGTTTGTATGTGACTTTATTTCCGGATTTGTGACTTGTTGCTTATGGATTTGTGACTATTATTTTCGGATTAACATAGAGTGGATTCTCAAACTCAATGAAACTTTTATTGCTTTGTCAATTCTTCCCTCCACAGCATGATTCAAGTGATCACATTGAGGCAGTTATCAACCAATTCAGCATCAGGCACGCTTATTGGAGAATCTGTGAATGCCTTGATTTTAAACCCCACATGATGAAATAATTTAGTATGAGAGCATTATTCTTTTGATATTGATAGTTTATTAATTTTTAGTTATATTTTGTTTGCGAGTTGTTAAAATCATATGTATTTTTTGTCATATCCTATTCATATACATTTCCCAAATATCCGAATAATATCTGTATCATATCCGTATCCGATTTTCTAATATCCGAACCGTATCCGTTTCCGTTTTGTGCGGATATGGTAATATTTTTTTCTTACCGATGAATATCCGAACCGTATCCGTTTTCAGAAAGTGGTTATGGTTATGGTAAGTGTTATATCCGAACCGTATCCGAACCGAATGCACCCCTAGTCACGACCGGCTGGCTTTGTAGTGGGCGGGCCCGACCGACCGACCCATGATATAGCAGGAGTCCGCAGGTGGGTTGGTCGACCTGAGACCGGTCGGAAGTAGGCGGCTCACGCGAGCGACCGAGCCGTCAGGTCCATGATATATTTTTTGGTTAGGCTAGCTGTTCATTTAGCCATTTGGGTCTGCAGCTAGCTGCCAATAAAGTCAAAGGCTATAAGTCTTTAGCTCGTGGGTCTTTTGGCTCATTAAGAAACAAAACAGCGATCTTTAAGCTCGTTGCTGTGTACTTAGAAGGATTAAAAAGTTTAATACAAGTTTAAAAATAGTTTAATACAAGTTTAAATTACTAAAAATAAATTAGAAATAATTTATAATTATAAATATAAGTTTAATATAATTAAAAGGTAAAAAATAGGAAAAAAGTTGGACGAAAACCCATAGGCTCCACCCACCCACCGCCGTGGGTCCGGTCGCACCGCACTACAGCTGTCGCGGGCCGGGTTCGGGCCTGCACTGATCAAAGAAGTAGACCCGGCCCACTCGACCGACAAGGCCCGATCGAGCCGGTTCTGGCTTGAACCCGGCTGGGTCGGTCACAGCCCGAATCGCCCTACCACCCACCCCTATTAACAATATAATATTGTATTTTATGATAATTACTATATTTTAAATGGGATAATTGATGGCATTGCTCCTTGTTAAAATATAATATTTATAATAACTGTAATATACCGTTAATATGTTCAATATTATTAATTAATATATTATATTATATTAATTTTATATAAAATATCATACTTTAATATATAGTAGATTATTTCGATTTTTATTATAGCAATAAAATATTATTTAATATTATAACTACCACAATATTGACAATATATTTAAAACTATTAATTAATATAATAAAGTGTAATAGAAAATAGTAAATTATTATATAAATTAAAATAATCTATATAATAGAATATATTATCATATTAAATTATATTATATTATAATTAAAATATTATTATATTAAATATATAAACACTAAATTATAATACAATATTTTATATAAAAATACTATAATAATATTTTTATTCTAACTAATAAAATATATATTAAATAATATAAAGTAATATTATAATAATATAATACTAATATTATAATATATGAAATATTATTAACTTATATGTAAAAATGATATATAATAATGTTAGCGGGTAAAGAGGGTATTTTAGTTAGATTACTTTTAACAAACCAGTTGAAGTTTCTAGGATTTGCATCATGATATTCGAGCTAGTGTTCTGTTTGAAGAGAAGTATATATGATTCAATGCCAATGGAATTTTTTTTATCGATGAAATTTTAATATAAAACTAAACAAGGGCCCAATCTATTGTTGCAAGTTCACTTTCTATGTTAAAGTTCACAATTTGATATTGGCGATTTAATATTCGACGCAAAAGATTAAGGTGGTTTTGTGTTCATATAGAAGCAAAGGATGTAGAATGAATAGTGATAAAAGAGATGTCGTACCACATAAGAGGAATTTTTAATTATTGACATCTCCATGTTTAATTATGTGGAGAACATGATGGGTCATAGTGTTACTTGATTGTCATCAGTTTCTACCCACATGCACATTTAGTTGAACTACGAACATCAAGTTACACTAGTATCACTTGCTGCATTCACTCTCTTAATTGCTGCCTAATTTATAAGTGTGATGCATAACTAAAAGACTAAGAGTTGTTTCTAGATGTTGAATACGTTAAAAGGAAGGAAAACGGATAAGCAATAACCAAAGTGTAATCCAGGCTAGTGGCGGAGCCAGTAATTTCGACAAGGTGGGCGGGGGGGGGGGAGGCGGTTCCCAAAAAACATTGAAACATGATAACATATTTACTGTACGGTTTATTATATAAACGTTATTATACAATTGAGACTTTCAAAATCATAACTCAGGAATTGATGGTGAGGGTGAAGAGAGGAAGCGAGGGTTGAGGGCTAAGAGAGGAGGTGAGTTGCTAGATTTATCTCACAGTCAGTTCGCCACTCGCGTACCTATTTTGATATCAGTCCTTCAAATTTTTAACATTTTGATATTAGTTCCCCAAATCATTGAAAATTGAAATTAGTCTCCAAACTCTTATAACTATTTTGAAATTGTTCTCCTTAGTTAGCAGCTGTTTAATTTGGGATGGAATATTCCTTTAAGTTTAACTAATTTGGGTCAAAACATTTCTTATTTGAGGGTCTAATTTCAAAATATGAAGATTGGGGAACTACTTTCAAAACACTTAAAAGATTTGAGGGATTGGTTGCAAAGGATGAAGATTTGGGGATTACTTTTCAAACTTGAAAGGTTTGGGGGGCTAATGTTGCATACAGAACCCGAGAGGAATTTAGAGGATTAATTTTTAGAGAGTTGAGTTAGCATATGCATTTTACTACCTATGAAAATATCATTAGTAAACTAGCCCTATTTACGTTTTTTTTTCTTATTATTTTAAGGTGGGGCCAAGGCCCCCTTGGCCCCAATGTGGCTCCGCCACCGACGTAAGTGTCACTTATAATGATTCATACATGTAAATTTGTACATTCCCACAAAAACTAAGAAAGAAAAGGAAAAGGACATGTAAAGATGCAAAGATTTTACTTGAAAAGTGTTTTGTGTTTCTTCCTTGTATTTGAACCTTCCCTAATGTCAAGTTCTAATAGGAGAGCTGATGAGCTTTACCTGCAATTGAGTCTGAACTGTATTTCCTTTCAAAATTTTTGGTATTTGGTTGGTGGATCTGGAACACATAAGAAGGTTTAAGAGTCAAGTTTGATTGAAGTAAACGTTTTAATTTCAGTTCAAAGGTCATGCAGCTCATCTTCCATTCTTGGATCTCACTTACTTTCAAGTTTCAACTATTCAAAAGATTCGACAAATTTGTTGTTGTGCCTAAACTATCTGCCCACTGTTCATTCATGATATTATGACTCAAACCTTCACAAACATGAACATGACCAAATACTTTAATCTTATAATCAGTGCATGTCGCATTGTTTGGTGTAAAAATCTCCTCTCGGATTTGTATTGGTCGTATTGTTTGTTTACAAATCAAGAATCGCTTTTTACAACAGAAGCGAAGGGAAGACCCTTCTTGTTTAACGGGTTCGTTTAGCGTAGGAGCCTCCTCGATGCTCGAGCCGAAGTTCGCTTCCTTGGACGATCCGATCGACGCTATGCGGTCGGGCTTCGATCTGTGATAGAAGCTCGGAGTTGATGGAGTTCGGTTCTACCCGAGCTTGATGAATTGCCAAGGCCGAGTTTGTGCTCCAGAGGCTAGCATGCAAGAGTTTGCGAAGAGCCAAGAGTCTCCGTGATCCGAGAATTGATTAAGACCCCCTTTGTCAAGCCCCCGATGGCTTATAACAGCAAGGAGAGGCATGGTCACTTCCTTGATTTGTGGGATATGACCATTCCCGTTGAGGAGAGCCATACTCTATGGTGCCATCCCTTTGACTTGTGGGATGTGACCACTAATGGGTGAGGAGCACCATGCCCTCTGTGGAATGTGACCACTATGGGATGTGACATCTCCCATGCTTCAAGTGGGCGGTCTTGGGAAGTCTGCGGGCGAGCTTGCCTTATGCAGGCAAGCTTCAAGCATGCAGCGAAGCTTGGTTCAGCGAACTCATGCCTTCAGCGAGCTTGGTTCAGCGAACTCATGCCTTCAGCGAGCTTGAGCTTCAACCCTTCAGCGAGCTTGGTTCAGCGAACTCATGCCTTCAGCGAGCTTGAGCTTCAACCCTTCAGCGAGCTTGAGCTTCAACCCTTCAGCGAAGCTTGAGCTTCAACCCTTCAGCGAAGCTTGAGCTTCAACCCTTCAGCGAGCTTGGTTCAGCGAACTCATGCCTTCAGCGAAGCTTGAGCTTCAACCCTTCAGCGAGCTTGAGCTTCAACCCTTCAGCGAGCTTGGTTCAGCGAACTCATGCCTTCAGCGAGCTTGAGCTTCAACCCTTCAGCGAAGCGGCGGCGAAGCTTGCCCTGCGGCAGACGAGCTTCAAGCACGCAGCGAGCTCCAGTCTTCATGCGAAGCTTGCTCTTGAGGCGAAGCTAAGCTCCTTTGCAGCGAAGCTTGCTCTACAGGCGAGCTCCAGAACATGCTACGAAGAACAGGTCGTAACTTTCAAACCGTACGTCGGAATTGGACGAATTATATATGAAAATTGACTATCTCGACGAGACGGAGCCAACCAAACTAACCCGAAGGGTTCGGTTTGCTCCGGTCATTTTGCCCAATTCCTTCCGGTTTGAGAGATATCAGCACTTTTGTCTATTTTGTAAAGTCAAGCATTCAGGTGAACTTAACCCTCAGGTGGGTCCGACTTTCCTCGGGTGGGTCTGACTTCACTCAGATGAACCCCTAAGCTCTTGAGTTGCTTGTGCAGGGATCAAGGCAATTTTTATTGCCTACACGCATGATTTATTTTGTTGCTAGCAGTATGGATATTGATAACAAGAGATTCTAATCAGTAATAATGATAGAGTAAGATGTTTCACAATATGTAAATATATCATAATGAACTGATACTAATTATCTCTTTTTCGATAGTAGTATCACATCAGGGCCAAGTGTACAACATGAGAACGTCCTAAAAATATGTCATGGACACAACTAATTGTTTTTTAAATTTGCATACAATTTGCACATATCAAGAAAGAAAATGAGTAGTTAACACAAAAATTTAGTCATCAAGAAAGCAACACTTACATTTATCCACCATTCTAATATTTTGTATACAAAAGTCCATTATTTCAATGAGTTGTGTTATTCTCATAGTTTTGTTTCTTAAAGTGTCATTGGGATGTCCTAGAAGTTCCCTCAAATGGTCTGAGTGTGTGGCACAATATAAAACCTAAAACTTGGAAGTTTCTCAGAACATTATTTACTAGAAGCTGTATAGTAAGATTAACTTTTATTATTACTAGTATAATGTAATGCTTTGCACATGAATGTACATGTTTTACATTTTGAATTTTTATTAAATAGTAAAACTATGAGTTAATAAATAAAATTGTATAATAAGATTGCTTAAAAGAAATATATGAATTACTTATTATTGTGTAGTTATTGTAATTGAATATTTTTCTTATAATGATCGCCAGTGTTAACATTTTGTTAAATAAGTCTCCAAATCTAAAATTGTTCTTAAATTAAACTGTCAATTCTATAAGTTCTCTTAAATATGCATATCCAACTTGAAAGTTGTTAACTTAACTCTAAATTAACTAAGCCGCATTAATCTTGCTAGCTTTTTCCGATGTTCCCTAGATAGTTATACTTGATACATGCAACATATTGCAATAGGTACTTCTCATTATAATTATTTAATAGAGTAAATTACACTAAACCCTTATGAACTTTCACCCATATGAATTTTTAAAATTACACTAAACCCCTAATGACTTTTCTATTTCAAAGAAGACCCCAATAACTTTCGAATTTTGCAGATAACCCTATCAATTAGAACCGTAAAATGGCACAAAAGGCATTTTGAAAGTTATTGGGGTTTGGTGTAATTTATCTAAAAGATACTGGGGGTTTTCTACAAAAGTTATTAGGGGTTTAGTGTGATTTCGAAAGTTCATAGGGTCTATTTACTGCAACATGCTAAAAGTTCATGGGGGTTTACTGTAGTTTACTTTATTTAATATTATAATTCTTAGTTCAAGTAATACTATTAAAATAATTATCTTGTCAAGATACTATAAATATTTATCTAATTTAATTTTTTAATTATGCTCTTAAATAATTTAGTACTATAAATATTTTTATTATACTATCATTAATAATTAAAAGTACTATTATTAATAGTGAATAATTTTTTGTAAAAAGTTAGTTTTCAATCATTACCAAGTATAGATTATTCAAGATCATGTAATAATCTTTGAGAAAATACTATAAAAATAATATTAAATTATTTATTTAATAAGATAATACTGAATAAATAGTGTAATTCATAATTTATGTGATATTATTAAAATAATTACACTATTTATGCGATTCAAAATTTATTCAACTTAATTTATTGCTCATTGAATTAGAGTATAATAATTCAACTTAATTGGCTACTATTAATAATTGTGTATACTTATTTTATAAATTATTTTATTTTATTATTTTAAAAAATTAATAGCTATAATATTATTGATAATTATAATTATTTAGGAAGTTGAGGAGGTGCATAATTAATTAGAGGTTATATTTATTTAATGAAAGATTAATTAGAGATAATGGCATAGTTAGAATTTATCAAAATTTGAGAGGGCAAAAAAGGAAATTAAAAGTTTTAGCACTTATTATTATTATTTTGGACCATGCTCTGTACTAGTAAGTTGGCTGGCGGTTTGTTTTTCAAGCTTTTTGGTAGACACAACAAAGTTTAAGTGCTACATATTTTCTCTTGCAATATGCCTGCACTTGTGACATTCCTTATTATGATGTCGTTATATTTTGGTTGGGGAGGAGTCGAGTGACCATATTCTGTATCTATGCCTTCTCTTCAAGGAAACATGGGGAGGGAGTTCTTCTCTCTGTTAAGTTCTCCACAAAATAAAAATAAACATCGTTAGCTTAGTGCGATTCACCATAGTTGGATGTTATAATGAGCACAATGATGGTTGCATTTCTTGCTTTTGTTTTCTTTATCAACTGAATTTTTCTATGATAAAAAGACCATTCTGATGTTTCCACATCATTGTTTTGATTGTATCAGATAATCGAGACCTTCAAACCTGAAGAAGAACAAGGAGCATGCATCTGCTCCCTACACACATTCATAAAACCTCCTTCGCATGGCCAGAAAGTCCCTTCGCACTCCTCTGAGAAGAACAATATGCTGCTCGATGCCTCTCCTCCTCGTCCTCATCATCTCCCTTCCTCTCTTTATCATTCCAATCTTTCTCAACATCCAAAAAATTACCTATTTCCTCCGTCCAATTTGGGACACCCCTCCTCGCCCCTTCAACAAAATCCCCCACTTCTACGCCGAAAATATATCCAATTCCCAACTTTGCCAACTCCATGGCTGGTCTCTTCTTTCTTCCCCTCGCAGAATTTTTGATGCTGTAATCTTCAGCAATGAACTCGACATTCTTGAGATCCGATACAGTGAGCTCTTTCCTTATGTCCATAAGCTCTTGGTCCTTGAATCCAATGTCACTTTCACTGGCCTCACCAAATCCCTAACCTTTGTCGAGAACGCTCATCGGTTCAATTTTGCTATGTCAAAGATTATCCGTAGGAACTTTATAGGCCCACGTGATCCGAGCTTCTACAAAGACCCTTTCAAGATTGAGGCAATGCATCGTGCATCTCTCAACTCTATGTTGAGGGATGCAGGAGTCATGTATGGAGATGTAGTCATAATGGCAGATGCTGATGAGATACCGAGCCAGCACACTATGAAGCTTCTGCAGTGGTGCGATGAAATACCTTCAGTTATGCATCTAGAGTTGAGGCATTACTTGTATTCATTTGAGTTCCCAGTGGATTACAGTAGTTGGCGAGCATCTGCTCACTTAGTGAGATCATCTACTAGGTATCGGCACTCAAGGCAGACTGATTATTTACTGGCTGATGCTGGATGGCACTGTAGCTTTTGTTTTAGGAAGTTGGAGGAGTTTGTGTTCAAGATGAAGGCTTATAGCCATGCTGATAGGGTAACAAGTTCGAAATTTTTAGATTATTCGAGAATACAGAAGATAATTTGTAACGGGGATGATTTGTTCGATATGTTGCCAGAGGAGTATAGCTTCAGAGATTTGATAAAGAAGATGGGTTCTGTGCCTAAGTCGGCTTCTGCTGTTTATCTTCCTTCTTATTTGATAGAGAATGCTGACAGGTTCAGGTTTTTGTTGCCTGGAGGTTGTTTGCGTTCAGATAGACCAAGATAATGAATAGGTTCCAGGGTTATAACTAGTTTTATGCGAGTTTTCGTACGCAAAAGATTTATGGGGAAAACCCGTAGTAATAGTGATGTAAAAAGTCAAGTTAAATTTTGATAGTGGTATTAAATAGTGCATCTCATATCAGAGTCTATGAAGGAAAAGCAGAACTGTTATTTTATGTGCTAGTGATCTGCAACAGGAATTGATAACTTTAATCAGAGTTACTGCATAATGATTTTATCTTCATTGTGTACTACACTTGTTCAATAAATCCATTTCGTGTCTTGATACATTGAAAGAACTAGCTTGGATACGTTCAAACACTGTTATTTAGATCAGGTATTGGATAAAGTCTGACAGATAATTTTTAGGGGCTAAATATCACAAAACCCCCCTTAACTTTGGACAATTATCGAAAAACCCCCCTTAACTTTCAAAAAATATCAGAAAACCCCCCTTAAGTACCCCTTAAGTATTGGGATTATCACAAAACCCCTCTAACTTTTAGATTTTATCAGAAAACCCCCTTAAGTACCCTTAAGTATTGGGATTATCACAAAACCCCTCTAACTTTTAGATTTTATCAGAAAACCCCTAAATTAGGGGTTTCGATAAAATTTAGGGTTTCGATAAAATCTCAAAGTTAATTTAGCAGGGTTTTCTGATAAAATCTCAAAGTTAAGGGGGTTTTCTGATAACCCCTAAACTTAAGGGGCGTTTTCTGATATTTTCAAAGTTAAGGGCGGTTTTCTGTTAATCATCCAAAGTTAAGGGGGGTTTTATGATATTTAGCCTTTTTTAGGCGATGAGTACCTAGTTTAAGTAGCTACAGCTGAAGAGGGAAAAAAGGAAGTTGAATTATAGGGACATATGCTTTTTCTTTTCTTTTCTTTTTGTTTTTCATTTTTTGTTTTTTGTTTTTTGTTTTTTTGTTTTTGGTTTTTTTGGTGTGTGTGTGGCTTCTCATTTCTGAAAGGAAGTAATATATGCGAGTACAAATTAGACTTTCACAGTATTCACAGAGGTTGGTTCAACTAGAATAGTGTTGGTGAATTTCTTATATGCACTCAGATTGACATGTAATTACCAATAAACAACACTGCTGAGTTCTTCACTTCATTCAGCATCAACAAATGGTTAAAACAAAGACTTTGGAGGGAAAAAAATGAAGAATAAAATGTCAGAGCTGATTGCCTGAAGCAATATCTAAGCCTAATCACCTTCAAATAGTATATGAATAGGTACAAAAGATACAGTTTATTGGCATTATTGTTCCAAATTATAAATCATTGAAAGAGATAACAATCACAGGTTTATATGGGGAGAGCAGCTTCTAAAGACTGGAGCCTGAGAGTAACAGCCCTCTTGTGAGCTTCTAATCCTTCAACCTCTGCCATCTTCGCTACGTAAGGACCTAGCTTCCTTAGCCCTTCTTCTGTTAGAGATTGCACAGTTATGTACTTGAGGAAGGAGTCTAATGAAACTCCACTGTACATTCTCGCATACCCATAAGTTGGGAGGACATGGTTCGTTCCACTTGCGTAGTCGCCTACGCTTTCTGGGCTCCACTGGCCCAAAAACACGGAACCTGCAATTATTTGCATGGAGGTGAAGTCGTATTGATCAGAAGAAAATATAGATAGGGTTAATTGCATAGACCCCTTGTAGTATCACACTTTGGAATTTATTAGGCCTGTAGTATGGCGTTTTCGAACTTATGACCCCTATAATTCATTTTGGTCTGGTGATTTGTTTTTGTGACTCCTTTGCCTGGGGAAATTTCGGCAGATATTATCCCTGGTGAAATTGAGTCCAAGGGTAAAAGAGTCAAAAGAATTTCATCCAAGGGGTCTATCTGCCAAAATCAAACTATAGGGGTAACAAGTTCCAAAGTGCAATACGATTGGGGTTTAATGTGCAATTCACTCTTATAGTAATCACAACTAGATCTTTCTTAAAGCTAAGATGCAGACTTTATGGCTCTTGGCCACCACTAGATGTTTAAGTATGACATGGTGTGTCATAACATCACTTAAATAAATGCCAAAGAAGATTGTGAGACATCCAAATCATTGCAATATTCAAGATTTATATGGGGGGAAAAAGCTGAACTCAGCAGTCTTGGATGCTTCATGCCATAAGTTTTATAAAATATTATGTATATAACTAGCCATATAAAAAGGGTTAATTGCACGTAGACCCCATAGAAGAATCACATTTTGGAAACTTGTTATCCGTGTAGTTTGATTTTGGCAGATAAATCTCCTGGATGGATCTTTTTGACTCTTTTACCCTCAAATAGACTCACTAATTTCTCCTAGTTATATCTGCCAAAATTTCACCCACGGAGGGAGGGAGGGAGGGAGAGAGAGAGAGAGAGAGAGACCACCCCATGGGGTCTATCTACCAAAATCAACCTTCATACTACAACAGGTCTATGTGCAACTAACCCTTTATAAAATGTACATAACTAACAATAGTGTAGGTACTGGATGCATAGGCAAGAAGCCTCCAGAAATTTTAAGTTCTTAGTCTTAGGGCCATTAGATTATGCGAAAAAGATTGATCAGACAGGCTTCTATATACAGTTTTTTAACTGGTCTGGCATCCTATCTAGTGCAGGCATTAGACAAGCATAGATGTTTCATCATTTCATCAGAAAGTTCCTTTTTAATGTTTTATAGGTATGAGACTTATATGAAATTTAAGTTAAAACCAACTGTGGATGATAATAGTTTAAATGTCAATCAATAAGTTACCTGCATTCTCAATAAGACCCTCCCATCTCTCTGCATCTTTAACATTAATAATCAAATGTTCTGGAGCATACAAGTTTGAGAACGAAATAGCCTGAAAAGAATAAAATGGAAATATTTAAAACTTATCCTAAATTATAAGCAGCTTAGAATATGGTAAGTTGTGTTACTAGTCAACCTCAACCATATCTCGAGCAAACACAGTGAAGCTATGGGCAAGTGCTTTTGAAGCATATTCTCCTCTTGGAAGGTTTGCACATTGTTTACTAATTTCACTCTCAATGGCACTGATGTCTACATCATCTCCAGCAATGACAAGAACAACCTGACTATCTGGACCATGTTCTGCCTGAAATATCAGCAAAATAGCCATTCAGGATCTCTTGCACTATATAAACCATATAATAAGATGATCAGAATTCAGATAATTCCTATACATAATAATAAAATGAAGGTAGCAGGTAATGTTTTATGGGAAACTTTAGACAAGCCTTCCCAATATTAGTAAAGAATTGGGTAAATCATCTTCTTTCTGTTCTTATTATAGCCTTATGCTGTCCTACTACTACCTTTAAATTATGGCTAAATAGCCTAGATCGTATAGTACCACCCTAATTTTCTTTCTTTTTGCACATAAACTATGGCTAAAATGAAGTAATTTAGATTAAACTAGAAATCTATAAGCCATCGAATGAAGGAAGAAATTTGAGAATAATACCTGTGATATGCCTTCCTCCCTTTATTTTCTTTCATACTATTTTCTTTTAGTTTTACTCTTAACTGGATATTGGGAGGACATGTAGTGTCTGAAGTCAGACTAGAAAACCAAATCAATGGAAGAAACTGGGAATCATACCACAAGAGTTCTTCCTTTTCTTTCTTTCAAATTTTTTTTTAATAGGTCAGTCAAGTTCCTCTTGAACTTCCTGCAGGTTAGGCTTGGGATCAAGGAAGGGAATAAACCAGTTGGACCAGAAGGGGAAAAATATTTTTTAATAGAAGGGGTGAATTTGTCTGCAAAATGCCCTCTTTTCTGACACTACAAATATTTCACAGGATGTTCTACAGCATGATGATTGAGTTCAAGTGTAAAGTAATGGAGGTTTTACTTTATTTAATTGCTACAAGAAAATCACTTAAAGTAATTATCAACTTAGCCTCAACTATAGGCATCAGGCCACCAGAAAGTCAATAATGGAAAAGCGATCCATAAATAGATGTCAAAAGGAAAATGTTAGATATACCACGAACCCACAAGAAAAATTTTACATACTTTTTGGATAGATGGAAAAATAAAGATTCATTCATAAATAATCAAATGATGAAAAGTTAGTACTTGAGAGAGTAGATCAGCAGCTATATGGACTGGGTTGGCATGCTTGTCTGCAATGACTAAAACCTCCGACGGGCCTGCAGGCATGTCTATGGAAACCACGGCTTCACTGTTCTGCAGGAAGAAAATGTGAATAAACAAAATGTTGTGAGAGATAGAAAGGGATTTGGAGCTTTCAAAGCAAGATAATAACATACTTGGAGAATCATTTTTGCAGCTGTAACATACTGATTTCCAGGTCCAAAAATTTTCTCAACCTGAAAATTATCATAAAAGCACTAATCATGTTGATAACCAGATATACATGCAACAATAAGCAACTTACAATAGATCTTCCTAGAACAGTATGGAAAACTATCTTTGTTGGTAAAAAATGAAAACTTTAAGGGGTGTTCACCTTTAAATCCAAAGTTTTACCCTGATTTATTTTTAAACTGAAGTAGTTCTATATGTACCTATAAATTCAAACAGTTATGTGCATTTTGCCTTTAAACTCAATCTCCCAAATACAATACATACTTATGTGGTCCTCCCCAAAAGAATTTGAAAAACCCAAATTTGCCCTTTCTCCATTGTTCATCTGAGCGACCACTGCTCCATCCGATCGTAATTAATACAATGGATGGCTGGAGAGAAAGAACTAGGCAGGAGAAATTCCCAACTCCCTCTATTCTTCTTCATTTATTTCTCATTCTCTCACCTCCCATATTCACTCCTTTCTTTATTCAACTCTCATCAAACCCATTAAATACTTTTCAAACCCATTAATGCACAAGTTTTAGATACTCTGTTTTGGTGGGGATTCCTCTTTTCTTTGGTTTTTAAGGTATAAAATCAGCCAATTTTCACTGAGTTTAATTTTGAGCACTAATTCCTCATAAATGCAACATAATTACAGTAATAAACGAATTGCACAATTCCTATTTTTGAGCATTAATTCCACATAATCGTTTTGGACAATTATAATAGTAAAGTTTCTTCCTTGATCGCTTTTAATCCTCATTTTTTTATCACAATTATTTCTCATGATTCCTCATGAATGTTTAGTACAATTAATAACAATTAATAATACAATCAATAAAAATTAATAATATGAAAAATTCAGAAATTTGATTTTAATTAGTTCTAGAGTTGTCCATATTCAATAATGCGAGACCAAATTTCAAAAGGCATAAGTATAACATTAAAAACCTGTAAGTATATCAACAAAAGACATAAGTATAGCAACCAAATGCATAAGTATAACAACAAATCCTGTGAGTAACGTAATAAAGGGAATAAGTATAATAACTAAACCTATAAGAACAAAAGATATTAGTATAGCAACCAAAGGCATAAGTATAGCAATAAACTCATGTCAGCTAAGTTACACGGATAATGGTAAGGGTAAGGGTAAGGTAAGGGTACGAGACATGATATATTTGTAAAAGGTAGGGTACATGGACATGACTACAAATACATGTATATATATAAATAATTTACATGAGACCAATATTATTTTTCATTTCACATGTTATGAAAATAAAATTCCTATAACATTTATATGATTCTTTTGTAATATAGATCTATAAACTGGAAAAATTGCTTGTATTTTAACTTGATATACAAAAGACCCTTTATAATCGTAGTTTTGAACTGATAATAGGCTGAAATGAACTCAAACTTATATCCAACGAGTTTCAAAAATTGCATGTGAAGTGTAGGATACACGTCCAAGAAGTATATGACGAGTCTTTTAAACTAAAACATGTGTCATATAATTGAATACACATTTGAATAAGTGTATGCAAACATCCGATAACTGTCCACTGAAGTTTCGGTGCAGGGTAAAGGTACGACATGTGTATGACTCTAAGGCTTGGTTTGGTAGGATGTATAAGGAGGGAAGGTAAGGTGAGGTAATGTTCAATGAGGTATAAGGAGGGATATACCTTTTGTAGTTCTTATTTGGTTGGAGAGGGAGTAAAGGGAGGTATATGGATTTTTAGTTCATTTTACATATTCTCTCTCCTTATACTTGTGTCCCTCCAAATTGGAGGGATTTTCTCTCTCCACTTTCTAGTTTATTTTACATCTTCTCTCTCCTTACCTTACTTCACTCTACTTTACCTTACTCTCTAAAAACTCCCTAGCAAAGAAGATTTTTCATTTTATCCCTCCCCTTACTCTATCTCCCCTCCTACCAAACCAAGCTTAAATAGAAGTACCCATGCAACATAGCCTGTAGGTATGGCAATAAAGGGGACAAGTAAAGCAACTAAACTTATAAGTACAGGGATAAATACATAAATATAGCATCAAAAAGCTGTAAGTATAACAATAAAAAGCATAAGTGCATCAACAAAATATGATTTTTAATTGATAAATATTTTTGAGAGTAATGATACTATTAGTTAATTCTTAGTTATTGATTTTCTATTTATTGTTACAATAATTTTGCAATGTCTTATTGTTGGAGTTAAGTTTGATTTAAGTTGACTATCTTTAAATAAATTTGCACATTTCGCTTCCTTTTGTGACAAACATAGATGGATGAGTTTTTGTGACGAATTGTACTGTGCATGCGGCAGACTTACAAAGTCACACACATGGAAGGAGTTTTTGTGTGTTAGTGATGATTGATGTCTTGACAATGTTCGATGTACATCGAAGTTGCAAGGAGAAGGTAGTTAATATGACTGTTAATATGGACGGAGAGGAATTATTTGGGTAATAATCTAGTACCGTTAATATAAGTTAACTCAAACTTTTGTTGTCATCCTTTGGATTTTTGTTGCCATTCACAATTTAACTCTCTCAAACTCTTATACTATTTTGTATGCATAAATCCCTCCATCCACTCTCTTATTGAACAACATGCTTTGTCTTCACAAAATCCTTCCTCTTCACAGAGCATGTCAAGGGAAGTTGAGATCTCTAGAATGATTCCTCTTTCACGATACAATGCGATTAAAAATGTTGGGCTAGAATTTGTTGGTGTTAAGCATCATCAACGGAGTTTAAGTAATTACTCTATTGCTCAAGGTTTCAACTTCTCCTTTGTGGAAAATGAACCTAGAAGAGTGACCGTGGGATGCAAGGCCACAAACTGCAAATGGATGGTTCATTGCATCCGTTGTAGGAATTGCGGACGATTCTATATGGGAGGAGGTTTATAGACGAGCATCTCGTAAGTGGGCCGCTAATTAGGTCAAATCCATCTTGAAGGAACAACCCACTTATCGCCCAAGACAAATCTTTATAGGGAATTTGGTGTGGACATCCCTTTTCATAGAGTATGGTGGGGAAAAGAGCTAGCTCAATGTGATTTGCATGGATTGGCCAAATATTCATATGACCAACTCCAATAATACAAGAAAAAGGTTATAGAAACTAATATGGGATCAATTGCTATACTTATGCCTTTCGTTGCTATACTTATGTCTTTTGCTGCTATACTTATGATTTTTGATGCTATACTTATGCCTATTGAAATTTGGTCTCACCATATTGAACATGAATAGTTCTAGAACAAATTAAAATTAAATTCTGATTTTTCAGTATTATATTAATTGTACTAAGCATTCACGAGGAATCATGAGTAATCATGAGAAATAATTGTGATCAAAGAAATGAGGACTAAAATTGATCAAGGAAGAAGCTTTAATACTATAATTGTCCCAAATGTTTGTGGAATTAATGCTAAAAAGATATGAGTTGCTCAATTCGTTCATTGTTGTAATTATGTTGTATTTATGAGGAACTAATGCTCAATATTAAACTAAGTGAAAGTTGGCTGAATTTATACCTTAAGAAATCCAAAAACAGAGGAATCCTCACCAGAACAAAGTATCTAAATCTTGTGCATTAATGAGGAGTATTTAATGGAGGAGTATTTAATGGGTTTGATGAGATTTGAAGAAAGAAAAGAGGCAGTAAAGGAGGTCAGAGAAAGAGAAATAAGTGAAGAAGACAGGGAGTTAGGAATTTCTCCTATCTAGTTCTTTCTCTCCTGTCATCCATCGCATTAGTTGCGATTGAATAGAACAATGATTGCTCAGAGAATAGAGGGAGAGAAAGAGTAAAATTAGGCTTTTCAATTTTTTTTAGGGGGGACCACATAAGTACATATTATTTTTGGGAGATTGGGTTTGGGTTTGTAGGTACATATAAAACTACTTGGGCTTAAAAATAAAATCTAGAGTAAAACTTTAAACCTAAAGGCAAATACACAAAGTTGGTCAGGAATCCAAGTGTGCAGAAGCGTCCAATACAAAAATATTCTTCAAAAGATGACATAGGGATGTCTCTGTGTGCATTATTGATGGCATACGCTGAAGAGTGATGGATTAACATAGTTAAACAAGCATGATACAAGTTTGGATGACCGCAAGAGTGGTATAACACTTGTTTAACACTTCTTTCTATCCTCACTTAAAAGATCTGTTTTATATATTATTTCTAAACCTATATGTTCTCTAAATACAATGATTTCCTACTTACTATGTCTAATTACATGAGATATTTCTGTCATATGACCTGGGTGTCCAAGTTTTGTGTGATGTCCTAGTGCCAAACATGGAAAATTTTTGAAAAAAAAAATGAGTTTCCTCAAATACTGTATAAGATCCATTATGAAGAATCACACCTACAATTCCAGGTCTCATGGTCGAGAATTTTAATATCTTTTGCATCCTAGTATAGCTGTCATGTGAAATGGGATACATTCTCTTTGTAAACCAATACTTTCAGTATAATGTATGTTTAATCGATAAATAAACTACGAACTGTGGGAAACAACAAACAGTAGTCAAGAGCTCTCCCTAAAGCAAAAGAGTCATGTTGAAGAAAGTCGAGAAAAATTTAATTCTAGTACTCAAGTTTTTCACTTCCCACTCTACCATAAGGGGGGCGCATGGGGGAGGGTCTCCTTAAATTAATAAAGAGGTACCTCCTCCCTGAATCATACATTTAAATTTTAAACTATTTGATTATGTCATGAAACAATTACTATCCATCACTGATTAAAAACCATACAAAATGCAAGATGTTGCTAAAATGAGAATAAGAACTTGCCACATAAAACAAAAACAAAGAGGATTCTTAAACTAAGGCAACAAAATGAGAAGACCAGTTCATGATCCATGAGATATACTGTCAAAGTCACTACCTTTGGGCATGATGCAGTACCCCAAGCCATGGCTGCAATTGCCTGGTAACATAGCAAAGTTAGAATTCCCGAATAACAAGAAAAGAAACAAGCTAGCAAACAAAGAACTCCATCGAATTTGCACCTGAGCCCCTCCAGCTTTTAATATGTGAGTAACACCAGCTCTCTTGGCACAATAAAGCACCTCCTGCAACAAATATTTATTAATTTTTGACAGTAATTATAGTAATAAGATCTTCGAGAGAAAGTCCACCTTGCATATGCTTCCATCACTACTTGGAGGAGTTGCAAGAACAATAGTCTTGCATCCAGCAATCTTAGCAGGCTGACAAAGAAAATACTAAAATGTCAGCCTTCTTAGCTTTACTTAAGTATAACAAAGAAAGCAACAATAAGTATGATGAAACATTTGACAGCAAGCATACCACTGAAAGCATCAACGCAGTTGATGGTAAGACAGCAGTTCCCCCTGGGACATATAAACCCACAGCAGCGATGCCCCTGGCTATTCTTTTGCATCTGACACCCTATAAAAGCAAAAGCAAAAGCAAGAAAAATTAAAACCTATCAAACAATGTGAATACAAATTAAACATGGAAGTAAATGTGTACCTTCGTATTCTCGATAATACTCTCAGGAGCCCTTTGAGCAAGATGAAATGCAAATATATTGTCATATGCCACATCAAATGCTTCCTGCACAGCTGGATCTAGCTGCATTTCAGTTAACAGACAGTAATGCTATTCATTCAGCACAAAGCATTCAGAAAATTAGCAATAATGCTAGCTAAAAACAAGTGAATATTAATAACTTCTATCTAGATGCAACTTAACATATTATGACATATTTTGTTGACACTGACCTACCTCTGGGTCTGGAAGATCAGAAACAACCTCTACCACTTTGTCCAATACAACTTTGTCGAACATCGACGTATAACTGCAAGATTGAATTGCAACTGATCAAGCAACCAAATGTTCAAAGTTCGTTAAAACTAATGCTATAAAACATTATATATGGGCATTATATAAGAGCACATTGAAGAAGAACCAACTCTACAACAGCAGCATCTCCTCTACTTTGCACATCATCCACAATGGGTTGCACCTAATTCATTGACACGCATTAAAGTTAGTCAAAATTTAGTAGTATCAAGCAATAGATAATTAAAAAACTCACCACACGGAAAATGGAAGTGAAATCAATGCGAGGTCGAGCCTTAAGACCATTGACCTCAGTATGACTGAGCTCCGACAGCTTGTAAGATTTCATTGCACACCTAACCGTTCGAACCCTAGAAACTGCAACAAGATACAATAACATGAATAAAAAAGTTCTTTTTCTATGTAATCAGAGGTAAATTAGATTAATCATATATCAAAATTGCACCTGCAGACAAGCAGCGCAATTTATGGCTTCCACATTTAGGGTTAAAAAATATTCGGAAATGTTGAAATTTTCGGGTGTTAATGACTTGATTGGTTCCGGTCAAAGACAAAACTGCAGTGTCCATCCACTGCCTTGTATTTTGAATTCCTGAAATTATCTCATGTTAAAAAAATTAACCAAGAATTGGAGAACATAACTGATCCGAACTAGAGAAATGCATACGCTTTTTTTTCACACAGTTAACGAGATTCACTGGGATATCTCAGAATAATTGAATGGTATTGGAAGATAGAGGCCCGTGGGCACCTTGAGAGTGCAAGGAGAGACTCATGCCCCATGGACTGGAGTGGATTGTTTTCAGTATTATAAGATATTACATGCGACTGCGTCGAGGACACTGAGGTCTTAGCCTCTTAGGGACTTGCACATTAGAAAAGCAACGAGTTGGCGGGTTAAGAATGAAACACCCACATAGTCATGATGAGATCGACCTGTTTGGAAAACATTAGTGAAGGGCATGTGCTTGGTTCATTTTTTTGGACATAGTGATTTTGCTGATACAAATCACCATACATGGTAATTTTGTTTCAGCATAAAATTACACGTAGAGTTCTTATATATGCAAGACCATGCCACAAAGCTAATTATGTTGGCAAGTACTAAAGCCTCATGACCCGAATTTGCTTAAAAGAAAACAAATCATAGCCAAACACGTAGAGTAGTAGTAGACCACAGTAGATACACAAATTATTGCTTCCATTTCCAGAAATGAGGAGGGTTAGAACTTAGAATCTTGCCGCAAAATGAGAGAAATTTTCCTTTAAGCATTTTCAAAGCTAGGTTCAGCAAAAGGAAATTTGTAGGATCTCATCATGATATAAATTATAATAAACTCCAATATGCATACTTCCAGATTTTCTTATAAATATTTTCAAGAAAATAGTTTGGAATCCACCTTAAATTGATTGTCATTTAAAGAATTTGTTGTAGCAATAGCCAAATATTTGAGAATTATATCACGAAAACGTTGAGACCGAATTAATTATAACAATAAATTTATGGTTTTTCTTGTTGATCATGGGTTTAAAGCATTCACTGCCTCAGAAATGCTCAATGAAGATAAATTCTCAGCAATAATAGCAGGGAAAAACACAGAACATATTAGAAAAATATATTGAAAAATTTACCTGCTGAAGAAATGGTGGAAGTGGAGACGGATGAAGGCAAAGACTCCCAAAAGACAGCTTTTTTAGGGCTAGACTGTAGATTAGACACTCCGGAGTACAAGTAGCAATGAGTCAGATTCGGGTGGACAATCCACTAACCCGATGGTTTATTTTATTCCGATCCAAAAAACTATCGAATCTTATTTTTATGCCCAAATTTAGAAGAATCTAGTAAAAAGCCCTGATTCGGGCCAAAGCAGAATCTTCACACGTCAAAATTAGTATCACGATAACGACATCCGTTGATCCGCGGTCCATTGTACATGATCCACGAAAATAAATATAGATTCTCCTTCAATTTCTCTCGCCGGCCAAAATCACCCCAAATTTCACTATGCTCTTTTCTATTTCTTCGTCCAAAATTACTCCAATCTGAACCAGAAATCATTAAATCATTCCCAATTTTCACCCCTTCGACCATGGTGTTTTCCGAGAACCGTCAAAGTGTCCATTCTCCATTTAAGCGAAGCTCCATCCGAAAGTTTCATCAGTGACTTTGTTGCCTTGGAGGATGACCCGATGTCGAACAAAGGGATATGAAGAGAGAAAAAAAGTAACAAGTATCAACATAGATCTAGAGTGAGGAGAAACCGTAGGTCAGCAAGTAGAATCTAGCATAAATTGCACATGAATTGCCTGTATTATGGTCCTAGTGGAACTTATTGACCTTAGGCTCGATAACTAGCGCTAAGCACCCTTCATCTTGTACAAAAATTAACTTTCCATCCAAATTCTTTTTTATATGATCATTTCACCGTTGCTTATATCAAGATATCCTCCACCCCCCCCTCTTCTACGCTCTCCCAGCCCTTTGTTTTCTTGATGGCTCTGGTCCTTTTCATGTTGATTACCATCAACTATTGGTATTTCATCCCCTCGTCAGGAACACCTTCTGATTAGAAAGTGGCAAATAAATTTTTGAAATAAGCAGTGGCACTTATGGGAGGAAGTATGAGGATGTTTGTAGATGTCTGACCTTCTAGTTTTTCTAACTTCATCATGCTGGCAGATATCTGTAGATGTCTCTGGTCCTTTTCATGTTGATTGTCATCAAATATTGGTATTCATCCCTCGTCAGGAACACCTTCTGATTAGAAAGTGGCAAATAAATTTTTGAAATAAGCAGTGGCACTTATGGGAGGAAGTATGAGGATGTTTGTAGATGTCTGACCTTCTGGTTTTCTAACTTCATCATGCTGGCAAATGTCTGTAGATGTCAAGCAAGGAGAAACACTTCCTATTCATATAAATATGACATTCCCTGCATTGCCTTGTCAAGGTATGTTGTGTGCTTTTGTACCTCTTGACCTTTTTGGTACTATATGGATTTAGAATTTCATTTTCTACTGCACAATAGTTCTTGAATTACCGATTGTAAAAGTTATGCAGCTTTTTGCTTCTTCACCATAACTTTGATGTTCAATTTTGTTCAGTACTAAGTGTTGATGCTATTGACATGTAGGGTAAACATGAGGTGGATTTGGATACAAACATATGGAAGGTAAAACTGTTATTTCCCGTGCTCTGCATTCCTTATTCGGCTAATTATTATGTCTATATACATACGTGCATACACTGACTTGAGAACACACTTTTTTAACTGTACATGCTGCATGTACCGCGGATCAACGGAGTCAACTAACGATGTCCGTGATACTAATTTTGACGTGTGAAGATTTACCGTTTGGGCGAGAATCATCGGATTTTTTACTAGATTCTTTTAAATTTAGGCATAAAAATCAGATTCGATAAATTCTTGGATCAAAATAAAATAAACCATCGGGTTAGTGGATTGTCCACTCGAATCCGACTCATTGCTACTTGTACTCTTGAGTGTCTAGTCTGATCTAGCCCTAAAAAGTCTGTCTTTTGGGAGAATTATATCACAAAACGTTGAGACCGAATTAATTATAACAATAAATTTATGGTTTTCTTGTTGATCATGGGTTTAAAGCATTCACGCCTCGAAATGCTCAATGAAGATAAATTCTCAGCAATAATAGCAGGGAAAAACACAGAACATATTAGAAAAATATATTGAAAAATTTACCTGCTGAAGAAATGGTGGAAGTGGAGACGGATGAAGGCAAAGACTCCCAAAAGACAGCTTTTTTAGGGCTAGACTGTAGATTAGACACTCCGGAGTACAAGTAGCAATGAGTCAGATTCGGGTGGACAATCCACTAACCCGATGGTTTATTTTATTCCGATCCAAAAAACTATCGAATCTTATTTTTATGCCCAAATTTAGAAGAATCTAGTAAAAAAGCCCGGTGATTCTGGGCCAAACGGTAAATCTTCACACGTCAAAATTAGTATCACAGTCAACGACATCCGTTGATCCCGCGGTCCATTGTACCGCAGTCACAGAAATAAATATAGATTCTCCTTCAATTTCTCTCGCCGGCCAAAATCACCCCAAATTTCACTATGCTCTTTTCTATTTCTTCGTCCAAAATTACTCCAATCTGAACCAGAAATCATTAAATCATTCCCAATTTTCACCCCTTCGACCATGGTGTTTTCCGAGAACCGTCAAAGTGTCCATTCTCCATTTAAGCGAGCTTCTCCATCCGAAAGTTTCATCAGTGACTTTGTTGCCTTGGAGGATGACCCGATGTCGAACAAAGGGATATGAAGAGAGAAAAAGTAACAAGTATCAACATAGATCTAGAGTGAGGAGAAACCGTAGGTCAGCAAGTAGAATCTAGCATAAATTGCACATGAATTGCCGTATTATGGTCCTAGTGGAACTTATTGACCTTAGGCTCGATAACTAGCTAAGCACCCTTCATCTTGTACAAAAATTAACTTTCCATCCAAATTCTTTTTATATGATCATTTCACCGTTGCTTATATCAAGATATCCTCCACCCCCCCCTCTTCTACGCTCTCCCAGCCCTTTGTTTTCTTGATGGCTCTGGTCCTTTTCATGTTGATTACCATCAACTATTGGTATTTCATCCCCTCGTCAGGAACACCTTCTGATTAGAAAGTGGCAAATAAATTTTTGAAATAAGCAGTGGCACTTATGGGAGGAAGTATGAGGATGTTTGTAGATGTCTGACCTTCTAGTTTTTCTAACTTCATCATGCTGGCAGATATCTGTAGATGTCTCTGGTCCTTTTCATGTTGATTGTCATCAAATATTGGTATTCATCCCCTCGTCAAGAACACCCTCTGGTTAGAAAGTGACAAATAAATTCTTGAACTAAGCAGTGGCATTTATGGGAGGGAAGTATGAGGATGTTTGTAGATGTCTGACCTTCTGGTTTTTCTAACTTCATCATGCTGGCAAATGTCTGTAGATGTCAAGCAAGGAGAAACACTTCCTATTCATATAAATATGACATTCCCTGCATTGCCTTGTCAAGGTATGTTGTGTGCTTTTGTACCTCTTGACCTTTTTGGTACTATATGGATTTAGAATTTCATTTTCTACTGCACAATAGTTCTTGAATTACCGATTGTAAAAGTTATGCAGCTTTTTGCTTCTTCACCATAACTTTGATGTTCAATTTTGTTCAGTACTAAGTGTTGATGCTATTGACATGTAGGGTAAACATGAGGTGGATTTGGATACAAACATATGGAAGGTAAAACTGTTATTTCCCGTGCTCTGCATTCCTTATTCGGCTAATTATTATGTCTATATACATACGTGCATACACTGACTTGAGAACACACTTTTTTAACTGTACATGCGGTACAGTGTACCGCGGGATCAACGGAGTCAACTAACGCATGTCTGTGATACTAATTTTGACGTGTGAAGATTTACCGTTTGGGCCAGAATCATCGGATTTTTTACTAGATTCTTTTAAATTTAGGCATAAAAATCAGATTCGATAAATTCTTGGATCAAAATAAAATAAACCATCGGGTTAGTGGATTGTCCACTCGAATCCGACTCATTGCTACTTGTACTCTTGAGTGTCTAGTCTACAGTCTAGCCCTAAAAAAGCTGTCTTTTGGGAGTCTTTACCTTCATCCGTCTCCACTACCACCATTTCTTCAGCGGGTAAATTGTTTAAAATATTTTTCTAATATGTTCTGTATTTTTTCCTGCTATTATTGCTGAGAATTTATCTTCATTGAGCATTTCTGAGGCAGTGAATGCTTTAAACCCATGATCAGTAAGAAAAACCATAAATTTATTGTTATAATTAATTCGGTCTCAACGTTTTCGTGATATAATTCTCAAATATTTGGCTATTGCTACAACAAATTCTTTAAATGACGATCAATTTAAGGTGGATTCCATACTATTTTCTTGAAAATATTTATAATAAAATATTGACGTATGCATATTGGAGTTTATTATAATTTATATCATGATGAGATCCTACAAATTTTCTTTTGCTGAACCTAGCTTTGAAAATGCTTAAAGGAAAATTTCTCTCATTTTGCGGCGAGATTCGAAGTTCTAACCCTCCTCATTTCTGGAAATGGAAGCAATAATTTGCGCATCTACTGTGGTCTACTACTACTCTACGTGTTTGGCTATGATTTGTTTTCTTTTAAGCAAATTCAGATCATGAGGCTTTAGTACTTGTCAACATAATCAGCTTTGTGGCATGGTCTTGCATATATAAGAACTCATCATTTAGTCTTCTTTTAATCTCAATTACTAATTAAATAGATTAACTAAAATTAACTAAATTGAATAGTGAATAAATTTGGACTAAAATTGAACAAGATTAAACTAAAATTAACTAAAATCATACAAGATTAAACTAAAATTAATCTAAGATTAACTAAAATTAACTAAAATCAAACAAGATTAAACTAAAATTGAACAAAATTAAACTAAAATTAACTAAAATTAAACAAGATTATACTAAAATTAACTTAATTAAATTAAATAATTAAATAATTAAACTAAATAACTAATTAATTAAAACAGTAAATAAGTTTTAAAAACAGTTCATAAATTTTTTTTAAAAATTAAAAATTTTTACCTGAATGGGGACTGCGGGAGAGGGGGGACGTGGTTGAGGACTTGCGGGAGCGGCGGTGGCGACGAGAGAGGTACAGCGGGAGAGGGAGAGAACGTCGAGACAGAGATAGGGAGAACAGGGCTGCCTGAGAGTGGAATATAGAAAGATAGGAAAGCAACAGGAGAAGAAAATCCGAAAGATAAAGAACAAAGAGAACTGTCGATCAAAAGTCAGAAAAGAGAAGAGAAGAGATTAAAGGAATATTGGTTAATGAGGTAAAAAGGAAATTGATTCTGTTGGATGGTCCGGCAGAAAGAATCATCATGAAACTAAAATTAACGACTCTCCTCGGCCCGATCGGCTCGACGTGGCGGGGCCTTGAGCCAATGCGGAGCTGGCTCTCTAATGCTGTGGTAGCGTCCGTATAAGCTCGGTATTTGGGCCTAAATGTAGTGGTGGCTCGGCAACTTCGTTCAGTTGACCATCGCGGCCCAAAAATATTATCATTTATCAATTAGTAAATTGCACTATACTCCCATGAACTTCTAGTTGCAGTTAAACCCCCATGTACTTTCAAAATACCGTCAATGGAGTAGGACTTGCTCCGAACCACGTAAAATCTCTGTGTTTGCGATGTTTCTTCTGGCATTCTACACAAATATATAATTTTACTTAATAAAATTATTTTTTATTTCTCTAATGGTTGCATTATTAGTTAATTATATATAATTTTTAAGTGTTAAAGAATGCTTAAAATCTATTTAAAAAACTAAAAAACATTTACAAAATTCAAAAAAATAAAAAATAAAACATGGTCGAGGTGGTAAGACGCTTATGACCCTAGCATGATCTTGTCCGCTGAGGGTTTACCGAGGTCTGAACCCGCGAATAAGCGATTCAACACAAAGACGCTGTTCGCCATGTCGTGGGCCATCTCGTCCCACTATCAATTATGCCAGCGGGCTACGCGGACGAGCCACCGTCCTGTTGCCCACCCCTAGGAATGAGGGAGAAATTTGGACTAAAATCTTTCCCTCTAAATTGGGGGTAAAGATCCTTCCCATCCCTTAGTCATCTCCCAAATATAAAGGGAAGCTAAGTGAGAGAGTAGAATGGAAGGGAAGAGGGTTCCATTCCTCTTGGTTACACTCTAATTTGAAGTAATAAATTTTATGCTATTAGGGGGCAAACTAATGGGAACTAGGGTGAATAATTTCACTTTCTAAATGTTTCCAAACAAGGTGAATGGTTCCCTTAACTTCCCTTCTCCCTCATTCACCTCAATCCAAACAAGTCATTAGAGAGAAAGAGAGATAGGGTTTAACTGGATAGGCAAGTTATGGGTCGGGTGTGGGTAACGGGTACGGGTTTGGGTCCATTTAAAAAAAAATTCAAAAGGCTAGGCGGCCCGCTTAAGCGGGCGGCTTAGTCCTAGGCGCCGCCTAGACTGGCAGCTCAGGCCGTTTTTAGGCGGTCGAAGCTCCGCTTAGGCCTAGATCCACCTACGCCGCTTTTTATGACACTGACAAAATTACACTTAAGACTTCTTATATATGCAAGACCATTAGACCATGCCACAAAAGCTGATTATGTTGACAAGCACTAGAGCCTCATGACCCGAATTTGCTTAAAAGAAAACAAATCATAGCCAAAACACGTAGAGTAGTAGTAAACCATAGTAGATACACAAATTATTGGTTCCCTTTCCAGAAAAAATGAGGAGGGTTAGAACTTAGAATCTCGCCGCAAAATGAGAGAAGTTTTCCTTTAAGCATTTTCAAAGCTAGGTTCAGCAAAAGAAATTTGTAGGATCTCATCATGATATAAATTATAATAAACTCCTATATGCATACTTCAAGATTTTTTTATAAATATTTTTAAGAAAATAGTATAGAATCCACCTTAAATTGATCGTCATTTAAAGTATTTGTTGTAGCAATAGCCAAATATTTGAGAATTATATCACACAAACGTTGAGACCAAATTAATTATAACAATAAATTTATGGTTTTTCTTGTTGATCATGGGTTTAAAGCATTCACTGCCTCAAAAATGCTCAATGAAGATAAATTTTCAGCAATAATAGCAGGGAAAACTACAAAACATATCAGAAAAATATATTGAAAAATTTCCCTGCTAAAGAAATGGTGGAAGTGGAGACGGATGAAGGCAAAGACTCACAAAAGACAGTTTTTTTAGGGTTAGACTGTAGACTAGACACTCCAGAATATAAGTAGCAATGAGTCAGATTCGCGTGGACAATCCACTAACTTGATAGTTTATTTTATTCTGATCCAAGAATTTATCAAATCTGATTTTTATGCCTAAAATTAAAAGAATCTTAGTAAAAAAATCCGATGATTCTAGCCCAAACGGTAAATCTACCCACGTCAAAATTATATCACAAACGTGCGTTAGTTGACTCCGTTGATCCCGCGGTCCACTGTACCGCAGTCATAGAAATAGACAGAGATTCCCCTTAAATTTCTCTCGCCGGTCGTCCTCTATAATAACGCGATCTAAATCGGGACGAAATTTTTTTTTTCCCATTTCTTTCTAATTTTTTGATCAAATTTGTCCTAATTGTTGCTAGTTCAGATTGGAAACGAATTAGGGCTTGGGCTTTGTTGATTCCTCTTTGGGGTAAGATGAGTTTATTCTCAAGCCCTAATTTCGTCGGAATTTTGAAATTTAGGCTGTTCGTTTTGTTTGGGAGTTCATGATTTTGTCATTGCTAGATCTTAGGGTTGGAATTTTCTTTGTCTTAGGCTTGATCTTGAGGTGAAATTTTAAAGATGGGTTTCAAGCTGCAAGCTTTGAGGAACTTTGATGCGTTTCCTCGAGCAGAAGAGCATTTGTTGCAGAAGACAAAATCTGGAGCTCTTGGTATGTTTAATTTATCTATATTGTTTTTTCACATGCATATGAGACATATTTATTCCATTATTTCTTTGATATTGATTGCAAACATATGATATGATGTTTTTTCTTCCCATGCTCAAGAATCCAATTCAATCTTAGATAGGGTTTGATATATTATGAATGCTGGTAATATTGATGTAGATATTTCTGGCGAAATTTTACTTTGTTTTGCATTTTTCTTTTGTAGTTTCGGTGATTGGCCTCGCAATAATGGTCACCTTGTTCTTGCACGAGCTACAATATTATCTTACAACTTATACTGTCCACCAGGTTTGTTGATAGTTCTTCTCATTCTTTGCTTTAAAATTAGAAGAATGAACATCGGATACACTTCGAATTTTGGGTTATAATAGCACAGACTGGTACAGGTTTTCTTGGCATATGTCAATAATTAGATAAGAAACTTTGTGTCCAGCCCTTCGGCCAAAATCACCCCAAATTTCACTATGCTCTTTTCTATTTCTTCGTCCAAAATTACTCCAATCTGAACCAGAAATCATTAAATCATTCCCAATTTTCACCCCTTCGACCATGGTGTTTTCCGAGAACCGTCAAAGTGTCCATTCTCCATTTAAGCGAGCTTCTCCATCCGAAAGTTTCATCAGTGACTTTGTTGCCTTGGAGGATGACCCGATGTCGAACAAAGGGATATGAAGAGAGAAAAAAAGTAACAAGTATCAACATAGATCTAGAGTGAGGAGAAACCGTAGGTCAGCAAGTAGAATCTAGCATAAATTGCACATGAATTGCCTGTATTATGGTCCTAGTGGAACTTATTGACCTTAGGCTCGATAACTAGCGCTAAGCACCCTTCATCTTGTACAAAAATTAACTTTCCATCCAAATTCTTTTTTATATGATCATTTCACCGTTGCTTATATCAAGATATCCTCCCCCTCTACGCTCTCACAGCCCTTTGTTTTCTTGATGGTTCTGGTCCTTTTCATGTTGATTATCATCAACTATTGGTATTTCATCTCCTCGTCAAGAACATCCTCTGATTAGAAAGTGGCAAATAGATTCTTGAAATAAGCAGTGGCATTTATGGGAGGGAAGTATGAGGATGTTGGTAGATGTCTGACCTTCTGGTTTTTCTAACTTCATCATGCTGGCAGATGTCTGTAGATGTCAAGCGAGGAGAAACTCTTCCTATTCATATAAATATGACATTCCCTGCATTGCCTTGTCAAGGTATGTTGTGTTCTTTTGTACCTCTTGACCTTTTTGGTACTATATGGATTTAGAATTTCATTTTCTACTGCACAATAGTTCTTGAATTACCGATTGAAAAAGTTATGCAGCTTTTTGCTTCTTCACCATAACTTTGATGTTCAATTTTTTTCAGTATTAAGTGTGGATGCTATTGACATGTCGGGTAAACATGAGGTGGATTTGGATACAAACATATGGAAGGTAAAACTGTTATTTTCCGTGCTCTGCATTCCTTATTCGGCTATTATGTCTATATACATACGTGCATACACCGACTCAAGTACACACTTTTTTAACTGTACATGCATTCTTGTTTCACTATTTAGGTACTTGTCCTCACCTCACATAAAACTGTAGTGCATATCCCACTTTTATGTCCGGTACAATTTTGTCTTACACCCTTGCTGCTTTTTCGAGCGTATCCGTTCCTGGCTGCATTTAGCTATCTTGAAATCTATTTTGTACTTTCTTGCTCTTGTTTACAGGAATTTTGATGTTAGCCTTGCCATGTATGCAATTCTAGTTCAGACTATATATTCAACCCTCCATTGCACTCCTTTTGATCTGTACTCCTTTCAGTCTTAGTGGATACTGATAGTTGGAGAATATCCGTGTTCCCATCATGTATTCTGTCAAGGTTGTTTCTAGAAATTATATGTTCATCGATGTGACTAGGTTGGACCCTTGCAGAGATCTTTCAGCATGTCTGACTTTTGTTTATGGACCTCTTCTGTTAGTCTTATTTTCTGCTCACATTTGTTTATGGACCCTTTCCATGCGTGCTGATCTGTGTTATAGGAACATTGATAAGCATCACTGCTTGTTTTTCTATGATAACATTTATAGGAAATAGCTTATTACTTATGCTGTTAAATTCAGGGGTCTCATCGCTTATTCCTTACAGCTGCAGTATGAATCTACGTATGCATCTTCATGGAAAAGAATGGAAATCTTGTTTGTATAAGCAAAGTTGACTAGACCTTTGATTGATCTGAAGTATTAGGTAATGTTTAATCACGGGAACGTGAAAATATCTGTGGAAATCGACTATACCTTTTTATGAGTGTTTGGGAGGGTTTATTTTTTGGTTTAAGTGGCTTATAACGTAGTTGATTCATATCTAACCTTTGGTAACATTACAACTAAGCTAGCTTTTAAGTCCCATTTGAAAAAGTTGGGATTCCTCAGCTTATGAAAAACTAGCTTATAAGCACATCTAAATAAGCTAGGTTTGACCACGTAAATGACTTTTCTGCCCATAAATTTTTTTATCCCCCAAAAAAAACCACTATATCTAATGATATTAGTATAGCATGCTAGGTTTAGTGTTTCTCCATAGTGATGTTCTATTGGCTGAGTAAAGTGCTCTTCCGAGTTTGAGTCCTCTCCCCTTGAATGTCGACTCTGAATACATTAGTCAGATATTCTGCCAACATTTCCTGATTGATACATAACAAGAAAATATAGATGGCTCATTTAAGCAGTAGTCGAAGAATGATCATAACTTTTAGTTGTCTGGTGTTCTTTTGATCATGTAGGTCCAGTTTGGCAAGGGGTTAAGAGAAAAGTTAAAGGGGTTTAACCCCTCATTAACGCTCCAAATAGGTTAATTTGGTCAAATGGCTAACAAACACTTTACAAGGATTAAAATTAGTTAACCCCCTCATTTAGAGGGATTAAAAATCCGCCTAAGGAGGTTCCCTCTGCAGGTAAGGAATGAAACTTTGCTGAAGAATATTATAGTAACTAATTTAGGATATTTATGGTAATTAACCTCATTAACCCTTCTTTATTTGCCAAATACAAAAAACTTAACCCTTCATCTTCACCGTCAAATCTAAATGGAATTAAATTATTTTTAACCCCTCATGAAGGATAGAAGGGTTAACTAAGGTAATCTTTCTCCTTAACCCTTCATTCTTAACCCGTTGCCAAACGGTGCCGTAGAGAATGACTGTTGATAACCTATGAACATGGGACCCATGATGGAGGCTTATTATAGTATATAGTTTTTGCATCTATATGACTCTATCGTTACATGATCTACATCTGTTAGCTACTTTGAGATAGATCTTAAGATTTATGGGCAAGTTTTCGCTTTATACAATTTGGGAATCAGATGTCCCAGGAAAGTGGGCACTCCTAACACCCTCCTGCAAGGTTAGGTTATAGCAACAAACTCCAATTTGCACAGAAAAAGTAGTTGTATTAGCTGATTGTAATCGACCCTGCAGTCAAAATCGATATTGCATGGGAATAAATAATCCTATAATATATAGTTGTGGTTGAATAATGTAAATAGTCTTTTGCTTTCTCTATGTTGCGCTTCATGCCAATATATTCTTGATAAGGTTTTACAGAGAAATATTGAGTATTCTTATCACATTTGCTATGTATTTTAAACAAAAAGTAGCTTGATTATTCAGATTTTTTTTTGGCATTGTCAAGGCATCCATAATTTGCTAGTTGCTACCCTTTACTATGATATCACTTCTTTTACTAATTACCTTGTGCAAGATATGGTTGTATGCCTGAAGTTTATTTTCTAAACAATCTATTATACTAACACTTGTTGTTATTACTAAAGCTACGGTTGAATAGAGATGGCCACATCATTGGTACTGAATTCTTGACCGATCTTGTTGAGAAAGAACATCCAGCTCACAAGCACGGTATGTTTCTTTTTTTCTTTTTTCTTTTTTTTTTCAGGCTTTACTTTTTGTAACCAGATACAGATTGGATGTCTTAGTATTTTATGCTAATGAAGTTGATAACGAAGAAATACACTATAGGGGTTTGCTTGTAAGAGTATCTCTTTACAATGACTTGTTGAAGACTCCAAATCAATTTTAGTAGCTTGTAGTGCTATGGAGAAATGATGTTTTAGAGGACTTAATGATTTATAATCAAGAAATGTTTGATATTGGGAATTTGAGCTATATAATGTTATTAATTTAAGAAGTTTGGATATATAATTATACAACCCAGATTGACTTTAGATTCTTTGTTCCGTTTCAGCAGCAAACTTTAATTGACTTTGTGTTGTTATTTTTCTGTTATTTCCACCCCCCCCCCCTTCTTTTGACAGATCTACTTATTTGATGTGGTTGAATTAATTCTAACTTAGCTTAAGCATCATGTTCATGAGTGTTTGATTCATTTCGCTGCTTCACTGATGCAACAAAAACATAGGATAAAGTCAAAAGAGTTCTCTCAATACTTTTCAATTCATTATGCAGTCTTTGTAAATGTCGTAATAAATTTAGGGCACGGGTAGTTCCCTTGTTCACTTTCTTTTTTGTTGGGACATAGTATAATAATATTGCTCTGAAAGCATTATCGATTTTTGCCTACTACTGCACTTCCCAGTCTTTGCCAGATTGAATTGTAGATTACTTTTTGTCTCAAGACTCTCGCCACAAAGTATTACCTATTTATCCTCGTATATTTTGCTAGTTCAATAGATATCATAACACGAGTTACAATGTTCACATGGTCAGATTTATCTACTCCACATATGTAATTTGGATAGTGTTACAATTTTGGCACTAACCTTACCCTTGTGTTGCACAGATGTGCAGATGCAGGACACAGACATGGAGATATATGGGTACTTAAATATGTGAAATCTTAAAAAACATAGGCTATCAGTAATGATACATCATGAACATGGACATAAGAACTAAACAACATCCATCCCTATGAATGCAATCTATATAAATTCTAAACCTCTAATAATATAAAGCATGGAACTAAAAATTACCATCCCGAATCCAACTAAGTTCAAGCTGATTCAGGGCTGCACAGATGTTGGATGCATCAGATACATGTCTACCGTACCAAGTATCTTGTACGTGTCAGTGTGAGTACAGGATCCTTTGATGTGTACTCATGAGACATAGTCTTTCTCTCACCCTGAATAGCCAATTCTTTACCTTTATCCTAAAAAGTACTTTACAAATTCAAATTGCCCTGACCCTAATGCTAAAAGTGTTTTAAAAAAAAATTCCCGCCATATCCAGCTCTTTACCTCATCATGATCAGAAGTAATCAGTTCTTCACTTCTATCCTAAAAGTTCCAAATTGCCTGATGGTAATGCTAACTAGAAGTTTTGCTCTATCTGCATGGCCATATGACGTCACAGAGAGAGGGGTGATCTGGTATCTGCTCCACAAATCCACATGTTTAGCATCGTGCTACAAGTTTTGCACTGACCTTATCCTCACCTGAGTAGCAAATGCTCTGACAAAGTACTTCGTAAATAAATTTAGTTGCCTGATCCTAATGTTAAAGCGTAGATTTTTTTTTAAACAAATAGGGAAAAGCTGTACAAACACATAAGTATCTTTGTGGTAGCAGCAGTTAAGTTGGCAAATTTTAACACATAATATCTTATGCATAGGCTGTACAAACACATAAGAATGTTAACTGCCGTTGGTTTAGGCACTTGCTGAGTCATTAGGCGAAGTTATAAGTTCCCTGTTCCTCCACAGTGTGTGGCTTTTAATTCTTCTGGTGTATTAATTTGTGCTTGTATCGTATCTGATTCTCACATTTCTTTGTCTATGAGTAGTTTACTGAAATGTATATTTAAGTCAGAGTAGTGCGAATCTTTAACATGTATTTCTGTGAACAGATGATCATAAAGACCATCACGTTGATTCATCCGAAAAGAAGCATGAACATAGGTTTGATGCTGATGCTGAGGAAATGATCAAGACTGTGAAACATGCAATGGAGAATGGTGAAGGATGCCGGGTATGTCTTTCCTATAGTTATCAGTATAAAGATTTTTTATTGACGATGAGAGCTTTTTGTTATCCCTTCCTTCTAAAAAGTAATCACGAGGTTTGTTTTTATACAGGTTTATGGGGTATTAGATGTCCAGAGGGTTGCTGGGAACTTCCATATCTCTATACATGGGCTAAACATTTTTGTTGCGCAACAGGTTGCATCACAGACGCTCTATTAATTTTGAATTTGTATCTATCTTTTCCCCTGAATCTGTGAAGTAAATGCCTTTGGAACACCTTCTGGTTCCAGCCCTACATAGGTGTCATATCATACCTACAAGAACCATCTGAAGACTGATAGAGGGCCTCTTTTATTGAATAGGAGTATAGGACAGTCATTGTAGCCCTGAATATCAAACCTTGCCAAATTTTGGCAAGAAAAACAATTGCACAGTCTGACAATGTGCTCAAAGTAATCATTGTTGTTGCCATCATAAAAAATTATTGTCCTTTCCCATCAAAATGAGGTTGGTTATGGAGCCTTTCATTGAGAGCGCTCAGTGTAAAAAATTTACAATTGCTAGAAAATGAAGACCTGCCATGTTTCGTGTCAGAGGAACTAGGCAAGTGAATCTTTTCAAAAGCCCAGTACACCATTTGTCAGTAGAAAAACTATCTTATTTTTTATGTGGTATAATGTGTGGTAATATGTGGTATAAGCTTTATATGAAGAAGCTTAGAATATTTCCGCATCTTAAGAAAAAGGACGATAAGAAATAGAAGAAAGCTGCCATCACACTAATTTTATATTATTTCTATATTAGGAATGTAAACAAATTCAAATAATTTGATCCGAATCGTACTCCATATCCGTAATTTTTTGACAAATTGGTATCCTTATCCACTCCATTTAGAATATGACTACAGGTATAGATGGTGTTAAACTATTTGGTATGCAAGAGTATGTGCAATCTCATATAGATTAAGTCTATTTATATTACATAATTTAACTGAATGGCTTTGATATTGAGTATACATTAAAGCTGTGAACTACATTTTTCCTTTAATTTCGTCCGTGCTCAATAATTACAGTTAGTTTCTGCATCCCATCTAAATCTTGTTCTTCTTTTATTCACTAGAAGAAAATAACTACGCATAAGATAATACCAACATCTTCTCTGTACTCCGTTTATACTAGTAGTTGGCACTCATTAAGTGTATAGTAAGTGGTGAATTAAGCTGATGATGGACATCTGGAAAACCATTGCTTTTAATATAACAAATGCACACAAAGCACAATGACATTCAGTAGTAGAAAAGTGCTAAAGTTCTGATAACCTACAAGAAATAGGGCCTCAAGACCCCTGCTCTACTCCAGGTTTAGTAAGCAAATTCTCCAATCTCTAGCAACATGAAACTACTGGACACCACATTTCATAGCTTCAAGGTAAAGTCTGAGGGGATGTTCAAGTAAAAACCATTGAAGTTAATTTGGTAGCATTATCGGTATGATCCACATATATTATTAGATTCTTATCAATTTTCTTTAGATTCAGATGAATAGACTGAAACTACTTAACTTGAGTATAGAATTTGCATTTATACACTTGTTTGCTTTAGGGTTCTTCCATTTTCTTTTTCTTTTTTATTATGTGGGAAGAAAGTGGAGATCAAGTAAGAAAAAATTATAATTTTCTTAAATCAAGAACAACCACTTTTCTTTTTCTTCACTTTTCTCGAGCGAGAAATGTTTTGTTAACAATTTTTTTAGATAATATTCTCACTTTTATTTTAGAAATCATGCTTAATATGATTGCACTGATTCTGACTGGTGGTCTTTTTTGACTACTTATATTTGCATTATGTATGATCTAAATGCAGCATGAAAATAAGTGAATAACTATAATGCTGGTAGCAAAACTGGTACAAGATTTCTTGCAGCACTATCATGTCCTACCAGTTCGAAGAACTTTCCTTCCATCCCTCATCTTTTGATGTGTGTGTGTGTGTGTATCGTGTTGTGGTTGTCTGTGCTGTCTTTTCTTTCCTTTTCTTTCAGTGGGTGTATGTGTGCGTGGGTGTGTGTGTACGCGCGCGCGCGCTTGTTTGGGGTGGGGGTGGCGGGGTTGGGTGGGGGGGACTCTACTTAAAGAGATCTCAGTGGCATAACAACCTGACGGTTCTGTATATTAATAATTTTCAAATCAATTCATTGAGACAGTATACTTAAAGAGATGTGACTTTCTAAATATTCTTGTGTTGAACCGTTAGATGGTTTACATTTGAAAAGAAAATTGGCTCAGACTTTTATCTTAGCTGTTTTATGTTTTATGCACAGATTTTTGGGGGAGCATCAAATGTGAATGTAAGTCATGTCATTCATGATTTGTCATTTGGCCCAAAGTACCCAGGGATTCATAATCCACTTGATGGAACTACACGGATCCTGCAAGATGCAAGTGGAACATTCAAATACTACATTAAGGTAAACCGTCACGGCGTCACCAATAATATTCGTAGCTCATAAATTTCAGTTCTGAAACAGCAGCTTTTTCCCCCTAATTGCCTCGTTATAAATGTGGATATGGCATTTTGCACTAAATTTACTCTATCCTCTTTAATCACTCTACATCTGCAAATTTGTAATAAAGCATCTAGATTATGCTCTGAGTTTTATTGAATTTGTTTGGTTAGATAACCCCTTACATGTAGCATATTTTTGCTTTACAAAGTTGGCATTGTTTATTTTCTTCTTTTTCGATATGGGTTCCAAGTTTGTGGATGTCATTTTCAGTTCCCGTGGAGTTTGGAGATCATTCGTTTGATTTTGCATGAGTATAGATCCTCTCTTAGCAGTATTAAGGACACTACAAAAATAGTTTTAGCTATGGAAGAAAGAACCCTAGTAAAGGTCCATTTTTCTTTTTCTTTTTTTTTTTTTCGTGAACTTGGTGGGCACACAGCATTGTAATCAGTATAAAAGGCATAACAAATCAACTAAATCTTTGCTTGTATGGCAGGCATATGCATACTTGAAATTGCTTTTTACACCTTAGCATTATTTACTTGCTTGAGAACGTTCTTTTTATTGTGGTGTAGATTGTCCCGACTGAATAACAAATCAACTAAATCTTTGCTTGTATGGCAGGCATATGCATACTTGAAATTGCTTTTTACATTCACATCTCTTTGTGGATGTCATTTTGAGTTCCCGTGGAGTTTGGAGATCATTCGTTTGATTTTGCATGAGTATAGATCCTCTCTTAGCAGTATTAAGGACACTACAAAAATAGTTTTAGCTATGGAAGAAAGAACCCTAGTAAAGGTCCATTTTTCTTTTTCTTTTTCTTTTTTTTTTTCGTGAACTTGGTGGGCACACAGCATTGTAATCAGTATAAAAGGCATAACAAATCAACTAAATCTTTGCTTGTATGGCAGGCATATGCATACTTGAAATTGCTTTTTACACCTTAGCATTATTTACTTGCTTGAGAACGTTCTTTTTATTGTGGTGTAGATTGTCCCGACTGAATACAGGTATCTTTCGAAAGATGTATTGCCAACAAATCAATTTTCAGTCACTGAGTATTTTGTCCCCTTACGTGAGTCTGATAGATCCTGGCCAGGTTTGTTCTTGATTCCAAGTCTAGTTGATCTTTACTTATTATATTTCTCTTTGTAACACTGTATCCCCTTTTCTACGATACAGCTGTTTACTTCCTCTATGACCTTTCACCTATTACCGTGACAATAAAAGAAGAACGTCGCAGTTTTCTCCATTTCATCACTCGTCTTTGCGCAGTTCTTGGTGGTACCTTTGCTCTGACAGGTATGTGTATATGTCTAATGCAATTGCTGTTTCCAATTTCTTTTCCTGTAGGTTTTTCTGTTTGTGATGTGAAAGAGCTTTTGAATTATGTAAAATTGAATAATGTTCTACGTAGCAATAGTTTCAAGACCAGTCCATAGCTTCCCTTCACAATGTTCTGCATATTTTGGCCGTCTTTTTTTTTATTTGACTATATAAACATCCTAGATGCTTGTCACTCATGAATTGTTTATTAAACAATTTGAAAGTTCGAAGAAAGTTAAGCTAGGCTAACATTATAGTTGTTGCTGAACCTGTTTTAAACTATGGTAAGAAAAATCATTTCTAATATATGCATAGTCCTGTGGACAACGGTATGTTTTCTGTTATTATGTAGTTCTGAATCTAATTTCTAACGTTAAATACCCGTTCATCTCCAATAGGAATGCTCGATAGGTGGATGTACAGAATTATTGAGGCACTGACAAATACAAAGCCCCGAAATGTAAGAAGGTGACATGAAACTGTGCAATAATTTGAATGAAGGGCAACTGATGAGCACAGTTAGAGGTCCACAACATCAGCATACTTTTCCTATAGCTCGCAAGGTCATATTGGTGGATCCAGGGGAATCACATATGCAAAATTGTATTCTGGGTGGAGAGTTTTGAGAGAACACTTAAAACTGAGAAATTATATGTCGCCAAAATGTACAATAGTAGAAAACATGCCTTTAGTTACAGGATTTGTTGTTTCCATGGTGTTAACGTTAAGCATTAGAATTTTATAGCGTGTATCAGGTGACAATTCATTTTTGCTATGTAAGGCAAGATCTTTGGGGACTTTTTCCTTCTACTTTCTCACTCTGATGTATCTGGCAATTTTTGTTGACCAGGTTATTGTTACTGCTTATCGGGGGCTTGTTTGAGGAAAGGATGGAGTTCTTTTGTTTCCAATTTTTCGCCCCTTCTTAATAGTTTTTCCCCCTTCGAGAATCCACCTTTAAAATGCGAAAGAAATAAGTGAATCTATGAGAACAAACATAGATCCACTATTAATCTGAAATTTAGACTCTTGCAATGGGCTTCCGATGTTCGTAAAATATTCATCTCTAAAGCCCCTTGTTCGAGGACTCAGAGAGTAGATCTGGCTATGTTAAATGTCTTGGATAACACGATTTTTATAACAAAAATTGTGCTTGTTAATTGGAAAAAGCCTGCTAGATTGGCTTATAAGCTCAGCGCAGATGGTGTCGCGCTGCAGAATCTCGGCCCCTGTTGTGGAGGTGCGGTGGTTCGAGATAGAGAAGAGAATGTGGTGGTTGCAAGATCAAATAAATTTTGGCAATGGTTCAAATTTTTGGGCTGAGCTAAAGGCTCTAAATGAAGGTTTAGTTATGTGCCGAAATGTAGGTATTTCTCAAGTTAAAATTGAAGTGGATTTGTTTTGGTTAATCTAATTATGGGTTCCTCTCCCCCTCAATGGCAACATCTTTCCCTATGGAAGGAGGTTATGAATTTATTATCTGCCGTGTCTTTTGTTTATTCTTCACAATTATAGGGAAGCTAATGTCATAACTGACAGGTTGGCAACATATGGAGCTAGAAATTGCAACCTTGGTATTTTCAAGGATAAATTTTCACTTTAGCCCACTTTTGACTTTTATTTTCAAAATCGAGATCTATTTTAATCGATGACCAGCTACCACCAAAACTGGCCTAAATTGACAAATAAGTTGATAGGGTCGATTTTTGAAAATAAAAGTCAAAAGTGGGCTAAAGTGAAAATTTGTCCTTGAAACTAGCTGAAACTGGGTCGAAATTGGCGAAAGTTGTTGTGAAACTTCACGGGAATTCATTTCCCGTGAAGTTTAACTGGTCATTTAAACTTCACGGGAAATGATTTCCGTGAAGATTTGCGCCCTAAATTCTTCACGGGAATTCATTTCCGTGAAGTTTAATCGTCATTTAAACTTCACGGAAATGAATTCCGTGAAGTTGCAAATTTTAACACTATAGAGTCAAACTCACTGGTGAGGCGGATCGCAACTTCACGGAATTCATTTCCGTGAAGTTTAATCGTCATTTAAACTTCACGGAAATGATTTCCCGTGAAGATTTGCGCCCTAAATTCTTCACGGGAATTCATTTCCCGTAAAGAATAACCACCAGCAACAACTTCACGGGAAATGAATTCCCGTGAAGTTGCAGCTTAACACTATAGAGCTGAAAACTCAGCTCTCTGTGAAGTGCGGACTGCAACTTCACGGGAATTCATTTCCCGTGAAGCTGCAGGCTACACAAAACATGCACACACAGTATCAAACTCCTCCAAATACAAAACTTGTTGTATATAATGAACTTTCCGCCTCATTCACGACAATATACACGAGAATTGAACCATGAACATCAAATTTATCGCACATAAACTGATTTATAACATTAAAAATGAAACTGACAAATACAGTGCACGTTCCACCAAATTCAAATCCTGTGTATATAACAAACTCTCAGCATTATTCACGACAATATACACGAGAATTGAACCATAAACATTAAATTTATCGCGCATATTCTGAATTATAACATCATACGGGAAAATTCAACCATAAATGACAATAATACACACGAAAGTCACATATATAAACAATAATCGATCCACACAAACAGTTTTCAAATATAAGAAACCAATCAAGCCTTATAAAGTTTCAGAATCACAATATAAATCACATACAGCCTAAAAGTCCTCCCCTCCTTCCTCTTCCCCTCTTACCCCTTCCCCTTCCCCTTCCCCGTCCCCGCCCCCGATGTTCATGCTCATGAGCCTCGATGATCTGAGTATTTGGTTGTGTATGAGGCTGAGAAGTACCGGCTCCATCACCATCATGCGCCGCCATACGTGAAGTACCGGCTCCATCACCATCATGCCCCGCCATACGAGAAGTGCCGGCTCCATCTTCACCCGCCGTCCTACGTCTTCGCTGATACGAGAGACCAAAAAGGCGTGACCTGTCCTCACGTCCTTCAAACCTATCGATTTGAGTCTTATGGAACACGTTTGCTATTCTCATTCTGATTCTTTTGAAGACCCCTAACGATATTGGATCCTGAATCTCAGCAATATGCTGTGATATATCAGCCTCAATCTCATCCATAACATGGACCTGTAATTTAGCACATCCAAAATATGTACGTAGCTAAGTAATAATATAATTACAAAAAAAGAATTGACATTTTAATTGAGTTAAAAAAACTTACATAATCCCTCTAGATGGTACTAGGGATATAAGTATTCGTCGGTGGGCGTGGTGCGTATGAGGCTGAGGGTTGTGGGTCGCGTCCTATCCATCGGCGTGTGATATTCCAATACCAACGCATATACGCGGTGTGATCAGCTGATGGAATTCTCTGACCCTCTATGAGATTCAACCTATTATCCCACCTCTGTATGTATGCCGCACGAGAGATGGCCCAATCCGTATGATGCGATGTTCGCCGTCGACCGTGAACGATTCGCTCAACAGGATCTGGCACATGCTGAAAAAGAGAAAATTGGCGCAACATACGATCTGGGACGTGCATCTCCACAATCTCCCAACAAATCAACGGGACTCTAGCTCTCCACAAATTAGCGCTAGCTCTACAACTATGTGCTAGGGTATAGATATCGAAATCCGAAATCCGGCGGAGAATAAGGCGTCCACTTGAACTGAAATTTAAAAAAACTTGTATCAACATCTTCGTAAAAATTAAAATATAAATAATAAGTTAAGTTTTGTATTTACCTGTTCGTGCTGGAGGCCATCAAGCTCATTTCTGTAAAACTCAATATGTCGGGTCGCAGTGCTGTATTGTGAGTGTCTGTGCCTCACATTATATCTTTTTGCCATAAAGAATATATGAGATCAATATGAATAAAATTAATTGATAATTAAAATTTTAAATTCATGCAAAATTATACCTGCATCCCAAAGGATACCGACCCTGTAGATCGACATGCATCCGAAGAGTAGGTCGTCCAATATGGATGTGTTCCCACGACCAAACCTGTAACAACATCATGCATCCCTTGAAATCTTTATTCTCCGACAAGGAGACCCTACATAGCTCCCTATAAAGGTATGCCAATACCGCACTGCCCCACGATAGAGTGCCGCATAACTCAAAATTCTCCAGTAGTGTCAGCTATCGTGCATGTACACGGGACTTGCTCGCATCTGGAAATAACATACAACCAATTGTGTGCAATATATAAGCACGAGCATAATAATGTACAACCTCCACCGTGGCGTCGTCGGGTATATCTCCCCCAAACGTGGTACGAAGCCACGATAGTTTTATGGCACCACTCCTCAATCTAGGAACCTGCCCTAGAAGCCTCTCACATACTTCGGTCCAATTATGATCATTAGTGCCTGTAACAGCAGGGCCATCAATCCGGAGCCCAAGTATGATGGCTACATCCTGAAGTGTAATGGTACACTCTCCTATATGCATATGGAAGGTGTTAGTCTCTGGCCTCCACCTCTCAATCAGAGCACGGATAAGGGCCCAATCAAGCCTAATATATCGCACCGATGAACACTCTGCAAAACCTGCCTGATCTATCAACTGTGAAACTCGAGGATCCTCAATTTGCCAGCTGGAATGACTAGCTGAATGGTCCACTATGTTGATATCTTCTACAGCCTGCACATTAATTAAATTATTTTAGAATACAAAAAACTATATCATGTGCAAAAATAATAAATATATACGTAAATATTTTACCTCTCCTAACCCAATCTTGTGGGAACGATGCTCTGTCTGAAGGTATAATACATCTGGTTGGATCGGTCCAGGATCCATAATATATCTCTCTGCGTAGAAATCTCATTCAATATTAAAAAAAACCATGTTTTATCAAGGCTACAAATAAAGGCAATAAAAACATTATGTCTTTAAAGTAACATGTTGATGCTAATCAGATTCAAAACTATATCACAATAAGTTGACTTGGATAGTTCTTAATACGTGCACATTTCCTTAAATAGTTGCTTCCTTTTGGTAATGTGGGATAATTTTATTCCATTTCACTTATTGAGAGGATAAAGAGCACTAAATCCACCTCAAAACCCTTATAATTTGTATGCGCGTTATCCTTTAAAAGTGGCATGATATCAAAATCCATGACAACAAAGCTAGTTTGGAACAAAAAATGTCATGTCTCTTTAAGTAGCAAATAATTAATTGCATACATCTATTTGCTTCGTAACGTTCATTATTTAGTGGGAGTAGTTTAATGCATCATAAGATAAAGATGTACCAATATAGAGTACAAGGATCCATAATATATCTCTCTGCATAGAAAATAAAGTGTTATATATTACAAAAGCCAGATTCGAAACATTTCATACATTCAAGCCCGAAATAATCAACGCCTAATCCTAGTTGGACAACTATTTTTGTTGTGTCCTGGTTGATCGCACCTACTACACTTATTTTTCTGCCTGACTCCTTCTCGTCCTTCGTCCATAGTATTTCTAATCCGTACGGAACGAGGTCGCCCAGCTGATCTCTTATACACAGGAGGTAATATCCGCGGCCCGCCTTGTGTCCAGTATCGACTATCGTATGGTGGATGAAAGCACTCCTTGTATGTTTGTTAGTAGTTATAATTTAAATACCAATTTGCAGCGAACATATAGTGTGAACATCTCGCACCCCCTTGTACATCCGAACAAGCTGCTATAACATGAGAACAAGGAAGCCATTGTAATTGTGGTACGTTGCAAGTGCATGTACAAGTCTGATCCACTAGTATATTGACTTTGTAAGAGCGATTTTCTCTATGTGATGATCTTTCAATGACCTCCCATTCATTAAAACTGAATCGTCTAGCATCATATGAACGAGCTTGCTTACTCCGATTCGCCAATATTCCTTCAACTTTTGGCGCCAATTCCTTTTGAATATTTGCTGCCAATGTGCGTCGTCTGAGGAAGAATCTATTAAGTCTGTAAAATATTTTTGCAACTAATGATTGTATTGGCATACCGCGTGCTCCCCTAAGCACACCATTGAAACTCTCAGAAGCGTTAGTGGTCATCATACAAAAACGTTTGCCGCCATCTTCACATAACGCCCACCTATTGATATTGTTTGGGCCCAAACTAGTCTCGATCCAATCATGTGCAGTTTGTGAAATATTTTTAATCTTCTCTCGTAGTTGATCATAAATTAATTTCTCCGTTGCACATCCAGCTTGCCAAAGAAGATCTTGGAGATGCCCTTGTCCATGCTTCCTCTTGAAGTTGTCCCTAATATGTCGTAGGCAATAGCGGTGCACATGCGGTGACAGAAAATATCGTTGGAGTGCTATTGGAATTCCTTTCATCCTATCAGAGATGAATGTAATCGGCCGCATTCCCACACTAGGAATATGATATCTTACGCATGTAAAAAACCATGTCCAATTTTCTATATTTTCCACATCAACCACTGCAAATGCCAAAGGAAATAAACCACCATCTGCATCAACTCCGGTTGCAACGAGCAAAACGCCTTTATATTTACCATACAAGTGGGTACCGTCGATGCTAAGAAGAGGACGACAATATTTGAATCCATCAATGGAAGGCCCAAATGCCCAAAATACACCCGTGAATCGTCTTTCTCCGCCAACCGGATCCGATGATACTGCATTAATCGCCCCGGATTTTCTTTTTTACGTGCTTCAAGATAATGTGGTAAGATCTCATATGATTTGTCCCAATCTCCGAAAATTTTTATCATCGCCTTCCTCCGAGCATTCCAACATTTATTGTAGGATACGTCACATGCGGTCTCTTTGTATACTAGAAGACGAATATCCTTTGGTCTTAGATCGAGATCCTCTCTTAGTGCAGGCATAATCAATCGATATATGAAAGAAGCGGACGCGTGTCTATGATTCATCTCAAATCGAGGATTGCTACATGTGTGCCGCCCGTTATAGTGTGTTATTTTAAATTGCCTGCCTACTCTTACCCCCAAGCGGGAATTAAGCTTCCAAGGACAGTTTGTATTTCCGTCGTGGTGACCACCATTGTCTTCCTCCACACCATCTTTGCGGTAAAAATACACTACGTTATAGCTTGTTGCATTACTTTTTGTCTGCCTAAACTTGACACTATTTCTTATGGCCCACAAACGAAGCGCATGAATCAATTTCTCCTTGCTTTCAAATAGATCGCCTTTTTTGAATGAGAAGTCCTCGCCTTGGGTATCATCATTTAAACTAGTGCCAATAGGAATATTTTCCATTGTGGAATCATCAATCCATCCATCACCATGAAGTTCATCGGGCGGCGGATCTTCTAATACGATATACTCATTATTAGAATAACATCGGTCAATCAATTGGTTTTCCCCTTCAACCGGATCATTCAAACACATCATACTATTAATTTGTAAGCCATCCTCTACGTCATCATCCTCTGATTCAACGCTTGCATTATCATCTTCTATCGTTACTCCTGTGGAATGCCTTATATCTTGATGAGGAGCGTTATCATCGAATGCACTCGAAGTTCCCACAAATGAAGGACCATCCAAGTATTGTGACTGTGTCCATCCCATATCATGTTGCGGAGACAAAAAACCGGTGGAGTCAACATCAAGATCTTCCAACATGCAAGAGTTTGCTCTATCGTGATCAACCGCTTTGCCCAAATTCCATTGATGTTTTTCAATAAATAATTCCACCGAACGCTTCTCCTCATTTAATATTCCAATGAGACCCATATCGTAGTCACTTGAAATTTGAATACCGCTTGTTCTGTTTTCCGTAACGGGATAATTACAAATCACATTTAGATGATACTCACGTGGATTGGTTAATGTAAGTTTATGTAAGTCATTAACCAATTCATCGAAAGTACATGATTTGGATATGAACAACGGTTTCGTGACACCTCCTTCGTATATAGGCATATTATTCTCTAGATATTTAATCTTCCCATCATACGAACAAAGAATTACGATTCGATCGTTCATTGTTACCCCTAAATAGTAAAAAATTTCAATATTAATATTACTAACAATTAAATGTTAAAAATTCTAAATTCGACAATTAAAAAAGTTATTATGATGAAATAAATCTCAATATCAATATTATTTACAATTAAATTTCAAAGTTATTCCAAAATCAACAATTAAAAGTTATTATGATGAAATAAATCTCATTATCAATATTATTTACAATTAAATTTCAAAGTTATTCCAAAATCTAAAATTAAACAAGTTATTATAATGAAATAAATCTCAATATCAATATTATTCACAAGTAAATTTCAAAATTATTCCAAAATCTAAAATTAAACAAGTTATTATAATGAAATAAATCTCAATATCAATATTATTTACAATTAAATTTCAAAGTTATTCCAAAATCTAAAATTAAACAAGTTATTATAATGAAATAAATCTCAATATCAATATTATTCACAAGTAAATTTCAAAATTATTCCAAAATCTAAATTTAAACAAGATTTTATGATTAAATAGTGAAAAATATAAAAAATTTAGGAGAACTAGGGTTAGGGTTTGGGGCGAAGGAAGAGAGAGAACGCGAGAGAGAGAGAGGGGCGGGGAGAGGGGTTCACGGAGTTATGGGGAGAGGGGTTCACGAGAGAGAGAGGGGGTAATGAGTGGGGCACACAACTCCACGGGAAATGAATTCCCGTGAAGTTTAAATGACAGTTAAACTTCACGAGAAATGAATTCCGTGAAGAATTTAGGCGAAATCTTCACGGAAATCATTTCCGTGAAGTTGTTGCCGGTGGTTATTCTTTACGGAAATGAATTCCGTGAAGAATTTAGGCGAAATCTTCACGGAAATCATTTCCGTGAAGTTTAAATGATTGATTAAACTTCACGAGAAATGAATTCCGTGAAGTTTCATTCTTTAAGCCAATTTGACCCGGTTCAACGGTGGTTGGCTGGTCAAAAATAATAAGACAGGATAGGGTCGATTTTTGAAAATAAAAGTCAAAAGTGGACTAAAGTGAAAATTTATCCTATTTTCAATTCAGACTTTGATCTTCCTCGAAACATTAGGCTTGCCTTGTCTGTTGATAGATTGGGTCTCCCTCACATTAGACAGAAGGTTGTTTCTCAATGCAACATGTAGTTGGTGTAAGCTTTGTTTTTATTAAAAAAACCATTTTTAGATGGGTCATTCTACATAAACCATTTTTGTTTGTCAATTTACATATAAACCACATTTAAACAGTTTTTTATTGCAATCAACCGTCTAGACTCATTTTTTAATTAATTTTTTTCAGTTTTGATGTAATGATTAGTTGTCAAATACCAATTATATTAGAGGGATGATCCTTAGAGGTTAGGTGGGTTCAATTACCAAAGTATTTAACTAAAAAGTGGGTCAAGATGGTTGATTGCAACTAAAACCCTTTCAAAGATGGTTTATGTATAAATTGATAATCAAATATAGTTTTTATAGAATAACCCTATTTTAAAGATGGTTTATAGGAAGAAACAAAAAATCTTAATAATATAACGACAAAGGCAAAGAGCCTGTCACCTCAGTCTACTAAGAAAGAAAAAGTTCACATATGCATAGGCACATGCCAAGCACTAGTGAGTGTGTTACGGTCAGATATCTTTTTGAACGAAGCTTTTGTAATCCAATCTAAAAACCTCAGAGCTTCATGTACCAGTCCCTGATTTTTCAGTAAGCCAGGTCTCATTGGCAACTCATCTCATCAGGAAAAAAACATAAGCAAGCATGAGACTAGGCAAATGATGCACTCAAAAACTAGATTACAAGTGATTCCTAATATCTCCACAATCCATTCACCCACAAAAACAAAAACACCAAAACACCAAAACAAAACTAACATCTAGTCACATACAAACCTCACAAGCTTTCATATAGAAGAAAGATCCTCATACACAGACCTAATCCCTGGCCTCTCAGACACAGGCCTGATACATCTCAAAGCAATGCCCAACATCTCCTTCATCCCCTTCCCCGCCGGCGGATTCCCAGCAATCTCACCACCCAATTCACCATCAAAACAATCCGATCCTCTCCCTTCGGCCACTCTCAACCTCACCCAATCACAAAGATCGACCCCGCCTTCATCTCCAGAAATCACATCGCCCGCACATTTCCCTGTTAGGAGCTCGAGCATCACGACCCCAAACGCGTATACGTCAGATTTGAAGGAAGGGGATGGTTTTTTCGAGGAAGTTAGTTCAGGGGCTCGGTAGCCGAGGACGCCGGAGTCGAGGATTTGCTCGGTGGTGCCAGACTGGGTCATGAGTCGGTGGAGGCAGTAGTCCGAGACGCGGGCGTTGAGTTCGAGGCCGTCGAGGAGGATGTTAGTGGACTTGAGGTTGCCGTGGGGGACTGCGCGGTCGAAGTGGAGGTAGTTGAGGCCGCGGGCAACATCGACGGCGATTTTGAGTCGCTGGGCCCAGGTTAGAGGTGGGCCCCTTCGTCCAGGTCGATCTGATAAATAAATGGATTAAAGTGGATATTTCTCAATGAAGATGCCCTAAAAATTTTCACATGGAAATATAACAAAAATATGACTAAAATCATCAACATATTGGTTCCTTCCTACTAGGTATTGATTCCAACATGAAAAGCACAATACATGCATCAAGGAGACGCTGATCAAGAAAACATAAAGACAATAAGGAGCCAACTTTTAACAAAAGAGAACTAAGATAATCTCCTATTCGCAGTTTTCCTCCCTGCCTCCCTGTATATATTTGTTTGTATGCATATATATGTTTGTATGTGCATGCCTGTGTTTTAAACAAAAACCATCTTTTTCCAAAGTAGATAATAAACGTAATTGAAACAAAAGGAATAAGCCCAACTATGTATGAATAGATAATACATGTTAACAGCCAAAATTCATTAACTCCATGTATCGAGTTTTCATAGAAAAGTCCATGGTATCAAGACTGAGGCATCCAATCCAACTCATGTTGGGGGTAGAAATACAAATTGAGAGCAAATTTCTTGCATACTTACGAGGGCTGAGGCTCTGTCCATCAATTTTTTTATTCCTAGGATTTGCTTTGAGGCGTATTGATGTGTGATTGGGAAAAGATAGTCCTGACATGTATCACACATTAGCACGCATCTCAAAGGAAATCCTAGGGATAGAAAAGTTGATGGACAGAGCCCGCAGTCCACTTAAGTTTATAAGAGCTTTTCGCTACAAATTAAATCTATTTTTACTCTGAAATTCCCAATCCTCTTAGGTTTCTTTTAAGGGACAATCTGAGTTAGATTCATTCGAATGTCAATCATTCATCAAAGGATAAACAGTGGAGTCAATAATATACATGCACAACTCAAAGCTGATACTAAGCAATAAAAAGAAAATTCTAAAAGAGCACAAGCAAGAGCTATGAGCACATACCGTACAGAAAGCTTGCCAAACTTCCAGGAGAAATATAATCCGACAAAATAAGCTTTTCATGCTGCGTCGGGCCCCAATAATATCCTCTCAACCCCACAACATTTGGATGTCTAATATTCGCAAATTTCTTCGCCTCCTTTGCAAATTCTTTCTTCGGCTTTGCCACTCCTTCCCTTAGCCACTTCACAGTCAAAAAAACCCCGTTATCCAAAGTAGCTCGATATGATGTTCCATGACTACTCCTTCCTAAAACCTCAGCTGGTGCCCTAGATAACTCCTCAGGAGTCAAAGTAATCGTCTCATCCAAGAAATATAATTCCCCCCCTAAACTATCTGGAGATCTAACATCTAATTTAGCTAAGTTTTCTTGTGGATAAGCCTCACCAGAGTCAGGTGACCATGAGAAATGACTAGTCTTTGATGGTGAAGAGCCAGTTACTGATGCCATTTTCTCTTTCGAGCCGATTGTTTCAGAGGTGGGTCCTTTTCGGGGAGCGGGTAATAAGTCTTGTGCTGAAACCACTAATGGCCTGCTAGGCTCCCGAGCTTTTCTTTCTAGATTCTTGTCTGTGACTCTCTCTGAATGAGATCTTGAGATTTTCTTGTAGTGAACAAAAATAGCCAAGAGGATTACTATCACAAATGCAATGATGCATATTGCTATGATTGCAATCTTGATTGAAGTTTTCAAGTGCTTGTGACCTCGGCTTTCAGATGGAGAAGTGCCACTATTGGGATGACTGGCTGGAGACTCTAACCTTGAATTTCCCGGGTGGAAAGAGGAATCGGGAAATTTCTGCAGATTGGCTGGAATTGGTCCAGATAAATCATTGTAAGATGCATTGAAAGCCATTAAAGTGTCCGGTAAATTTGAGGGTAAAGGGCCAGTAAATTGGTTGAGAGATATATCAAGGGAATTAAGGTAGGTAAGATTTGTAATAGATGGTGGCAATGGGCCCGAGAAATTATTTGCAGAAATGTCGAGCACTTGGAGACGGGATAAAGAGGTTAGATCTTCAGGAAAAGTTCCATTGAAGCGGTTGCCTGATAGATATAGAGCTTGAAGGTTGGATTTGCTAGATAACAAGGGAGAGAACACAATATCACCAAAAAGCTGATTGTTGCCAAGATTAAGTTCTTGCAATGTGGAGGATGTTAGCAAATCTGTAAGTACATGACCATCAAATTTGTTTGAACTAAGATCGAGATTGGTTAATTTAGGATACTGAAGGAGAACTTTTGGAAGAGTGCTTGATAAAGAATTGTGAGAGAGATTAAGAAAATTAAGGCGCAGAAATTGTGAGGTTACTTCTGGAATTGGTCCTGTCAACTGATTTTGACTAAGGTCGATGAATTCCAGGTCATTTCCCCATTTTGATGTCACAGAAATATTTCCGGAGAGCTGGTTTTTTGAGAGGTCCAATATTCTGCAGCTCCCTATGAGCAGTGGAAGATCACCTGAGAGTGTGTTTGAAGAGAGATTAAGGACTTGTAGAGTTGTTGATGTGATCCAACCTATATTTCCTGTGAGATGAAGAACAATATGTTAGCATGCAAATGCAAATAATTAAACAACAAAAAGAAAATAGAATATGGAAATTTTGCAATTTGTAGACAAAATAGAATATAATCATTTTCTTTTGCAATTTCTAGATGGGAAAATGATGTAGGATGCCCGAACTGGCATTGTTGTTATTAAGCTTTTAATTCTCTCTCTCCCTTTCATTAAAAGGTTTGTTTGAATATTGTCATTTTCTACTTAGTCATCCATATCTCATAATGGACTAGGTTATTTTGATGTTTTGTAATCTCCATTTTATAGAATTGAATGGCTGTGTTTTATTTGATTATCAACATATAAGCAATATCTATGTATTTTTATCGAAGTCGATTTACGTAATAGTCCAACTGTACAAAATGTGGTGACCTCTAGAACCAGCCATGCTGTATTAATAAGAGAAAACATTAGAATACACTGGGTGGTCATTTAGACTACCCATACAAACTGTAAGAAAACATAAAACGAATGTAGAATTTTCCACCAAGAAGTAGGTAGAGAATTCTCAACTAACTTCATTATGTGTGATTCGTTGTATAGATCACATGTCTGATAGATTGCTAGAACTAAAATTCAATTCACATAATACTTCATAATTATTATTTAGTTCATAGGCTTTCCTAAAATTTTACGAGTACGTGATGGAAGAAAGCATGTGATGGATGTAAGAAATATTTACAACTGAAAGATCACTTACCTGAGAGATTGTTAGCACTCAAATCCAACTCGCTGAGTACCAAAGAATCCCCTTTCAATAGCCCATTTGGCAAAAACCCATCAAAATCATTGTTTCCAAGTCTTAAAACCTCAAGATCATACACATAATCAAACCCTGGAAGTGGCCCAGACAGCTGATTGTAGCCCAAATCCAACACCTTCAAGCTCCCAAATGTAGACATTTCTCCCCCATCAATCAACGAACCAGTCAACTGATTGTTACTAAGATTCAAATACTTCACCGTCTCTGAAACTTCAGCCAAAAACTTCATCTCTTCCGCATTGGAAGACTTCAACAAGTTCCCACTCAAATCAACACGAACAATTTTTGACTCCATCAACAAACTCCAAGGAACACCCCCATCCAATTGATTCCAACTCAGATCAAGAAACTCAAGGCTCGATATATCATCAAACACAGCTGGTATTTCCTTCGAGAATGTATTGAAAGACAAATCCAAATAAACCAATCTCTTCAGACTCTTCAATGCTGAAGGCAACGAACCCGACAAAGAGTTCTTGCTCAAATCAAGAGATTGAATCGAACCCAGCCCACCAATCGAATTGGGTATCGACCCAGAGAAATTATTCCCCGAAAGCGACAGATTCTGAAGGCTCTTAAGATTCCCAATACTATCAGGAATCTTTCCAAACAACAAATTGTTAGAAACATCAAGAAACTTCAAGCTCTGAAACCCATCAAGATCATCAGGCAACATCCCAGTGAAATTGTTGTTCTTCATCGAGATCTTAAACAGCAATGTGAGGTTAGAGAATACCGAGAGATCAGCGGTACCGCTGATCCCATGGTTATCGAGAGCGATAGCGGCGACATGGCCGCCATTGCACACAATGCCATTCCACGACGAAGGGCAGCCGTTGAAATCGATGGATTCTTCGTTCCACGAATCGGTAATGTAGCCAGTTGGGTCATTGGTTATGCCCTTCTTGAAGGCTAGAAGAGCTAAGATATCAGAAGAAGGGAGCTGAGATTGAGTTGGGATTAGAAAGAAGAAGGTAAAGCAAACAATTTTGAAGATATTCATCTCTAAATACTTGAAGAACGAGCTAAAGAAAGAAAAGGGAGAACTTTTAGATAAATTTGTAAGATTCTAACAATATAAGCAGCTTCATCCCTTCTCTTCAATAAATAAGCTTGGGATGTCCCAGCGTTCTCTTCAGAAGAACAGGTTAAAGGGGGGAAAAAATCAAACTTTGGGTTTAAAGAGCTAAAGATGGGAGCTTTTTTTCACCAAGGTTCCATCTTTAGAGCTAAAGATGGCGACTTTTGCAGTCAAAACTAAAACCCACTTCCAAAAGGAGAGATTTTTACTCACAATGTGCGATTTTGAGAAGAAAACTCTAAAGATTCTTGTTAAGGGGGCATTAAAAGGGGCAACAACTCCACCGCCAACAATCAAGAGGTTTTCAATGGAGGAGGGCCCGCCAAAGTCCCCCGCCAAAATGATGAAGATGAAGAAGAAGGAGATGAAAAACCCTGATTTTTTAAGGAAAAAAAGAGAGAAACCCTAATTTTGAGCTAAAAAGTGGAGCATAGTGTGGGGAAAGGTGCAGCTAGTTTGTCCTTTTTTTTCTTGATTTTTGATGTTTTTAGGTTTTTGTTTACCCGCCAAAAAACTTTTTCTCCTCGCGGAGCCCAAATTCTTTATATTATAGTTCACAAACCGTTGCCCACAAATAAATATTACACTTCTCCTTAAATATACGAAGGCAAATGAACTTTATAAGGTTGTGGGTGTGTTTGTCAACTATCTAAAAATAATTATTAGTTATTAAATACTAGAGCTCTTAGAATTTATCAAGTGGTAAAAATATGCAATCAAAATTTAACTTTATTAGTATACTATTGATGGAAGGCCGTGGACCTGGGGGCTGTAAATGTCATGAATATAATGTAATCCTACATGGCAGTAGTGGGTCCCAATGGTCAGATCCGTAAGAGAACAAGGACAAAAACAGCACAAGGGAATGATTTGCCATGTGAATAAGCCTGAGATAGAAAGCTTCCCTCAACAAACCCATTTTCCTCACCTCATCTGGATTAAATGTGCAACCAGATATACATACTTTCTATGCTAGCTGATTATTGTTTATGGGGTCTGATTTATTGTGAAGTTCATAGAACTTGTTTATGTCAAAAAGTTAATTTTTAAGTGGGAGGTTATTTGGAGGAGTTTAGGGTCCCTTAATTTTCTTTGATGACTGATTAATATGAGAGAAGCAGGTTCCTGCACAAGTAACACTCGTTAGAGGGATAGAGGAGATTTTTCCCTGTGTGCCCTTTGATGTTCAAGTTAGTAATAGATAAACAGATTATCAGAATGCAGAATCTAGTTCATGGTTTTTTTCAGCGTACATTGGTGTAGTGGGGTTATCCACCTTTTTATAGAGAATTTGTGGGGGGCACATTGGTAATTCAACACGGCCAGCAAGTCAGTCGATCAGACTCCACTTTACACACATCGACGGTTGGTTGAGTGAGTCAACTTTGTATTTAATGCGACAATGACAGAATGGCGGAAGTACCGGCGTCGTCTGGGAAGTCATTATGGCTTTGCCTTGAGAAGTCATTATGACTTTGGCTATGCATTTAATGCGATGATGACTGGACTGCGAAGAGTGGCATTGATGAGGCTGATAGGTCATTCCTTCGTTCGAGAAATTCTCTAGCGGAGTCTGACCAGAAGACGTCTTTCGTCTCGGACTCGGATTTCTTTAACAGATGCCAGCTTGAAGACGCTCTTCGCCCCTGACTCTGACCGCTAGAGAGATTGGCGGCGGCACCCGTCGATTTCGATTATAACTCTACTAATATATATTTATAAATGCCGGAGAGGAATTAAACTCTTACATTAATAAAGGACATTTTAAACTAATTAAATGCCCATTTGGCATATATATATATATATATATATATATATATATATATATATATATATATATATATATATATATATATATATATATATATATATATATATATATATATAGGGTAGGGTTACAATACACCTAGGGTGTAACTAACTAAGTTACACCTATCTTTAAAAATACATGTTTGACCATCGATATTAACGATCAATATCATTCATTGCATCTACTTGTCACCAAATGAGCATGGATCGAAAATCATGTAGTTTGGGATGTTCTATCCTATAATTCAAGCAACTCAAAATAATGGGTATTTTAGACCGTTATAGACCGTTCATTTCTAGGTCATTAAATGTATAAACTAGAAAAATCTTATCTATGTGATTTTTGGTCTGCGTGAAGTTTTGAACACATAGATCATAATAAACGATGTTGATCGTTAATATCTACACTCAAATATGTAGTTTTACAAGTGAGTGTAACTAAGTTAGTTACACCCTAGGTGTATTGTAACCCTACCCATATATATATATATATATATATATATATATATATATATATATATATATATATATATATATATATATATATATATATATATATATGAGAAAAATGGGTATGCTTAGTACCAAGTACTACTTTTGGTGCTTGGTAGTGAGGTGTATCAATCACATCCACTCACTCAAATAGGGAACCACATGCACATGGTTGGGGAGTGGATGTGATTGATACACCTCACTACCAAGTACCAAACATACCCATTTTTATATATATATATATAAAACAAAGGAAATGTGAGCTAGATGCTTTACTATGTGGAGATGAATAAATTGTGTATTGACCCGAGGTCCTTTGGATTCTTTCTAGTATTGTGGCAGGATCCCTGCAATTTCCAGTAAAAAGTACCACTTGATGCACACAAGTGCGCTTTCTTTCTTTTTAGATTTTACTCTTTCGCTCTTCTTTAGATCACTTATGGTGTTGCAGACCAGATTCTAACCTGGAAGACATACAAAAGTTATTTTACTCCATAACGTGATCTTGTGGAATAATCAAATGGACTGTATTTTGACTGTTTGTCATGCTGAAAAGGAAGAAAGTGATTAGTTACTGATAAAAAAATCAACTATGGATATGGTCCAATAAGAAGTTTTTCAATAAAGAGAGCAATTCTACATCTATTTAGTAGAGTAAGCTACCAAGAGATACAGTGATAAGATCAACACCTTCTAGTATGACTAGTAGAACGATCTTTTGATTTGACTAGCAGAGTGATTTTTTAATGTGACTTGAAGGATGAGTCTTACCGCTTGTCGGTCTCTTAATGGTTTATTTAGCATAAATAAACCGTCATATCATATCCGTTATTTGCATATAACAGTCACCCTTCTACCTCATATGGAAAGTAATAGATGTCTTAGAATAAAGTTTTTCTCTATTAAAAGAACCAAACTAAAAAGATAGTTAATAACTGGATAAACTTCTCTTTAAGCCGTTGCCATGTTAAGAAAATAAAAAGGAGTCCAAAACAGGTGTAAAGTTTTGGAAAATAATCTTTTCGATACCTTTAAAGCTGACAGTTAAGCACGCAAAACATCTGGTTCCGAACTAATACAGGTTTGGGTGGAGCTTTGCCTGGAGTTGACCCACCATCCTTGACTTGAATAAGATCTACCCAGAGTCAATGATGGGTAGATAAGCCAAATTAACATTCAAGGGTTTGTTCTTATTTAAGTGCAATATTATTTTATCTTGATTAGTTAACTACTTAATGTGATATGGGTTCGGTTTTGGCTTTAGGATTTGGATCCAACAAGAACCAATCATGTTCTATCAGCTACATTATGCATATACAACAATAACAACAAAGCATTTATCGCAAAGTTTTCGGATTCTCTACATGAATCCTACTTTTACGCTCAATTTTGTTGAGAGTTATCTGCTAAGTCAAGAACCTGAATATTTAACAAGTATCTAAATTCATTAAAAAAAAGGTCAAACCCAACTCTAAATTTCATTTCCAGATTAGTCATTCTTATTATATCTACAGTTCAGATTATAAAATAAAACAATAAAAAGAATCCAAATTCTTGAATAAATGAGCTCATAGCACCTACTATACATCACTCCAGGCTCTCCACAAGCCAACCAAACTCCTTCTATAATATTTAAATAAATAAATAAAATTTGTCCCTCCATTCTAATTGTTAGTTACCAAGGTAACACTTTCTTATTGTTCAATTCAATATCTTGGGAATATTGTTAACAGAGAACACAGGTAAAAGATCAAAACAAAATACCCAAAGGGGAGGGTGCACTAATAGATGCTAGGAGACATCCAATCAATGAGAGGACCTTCTAGTTGTTCAATTTGTCATAATTTCTGCCAACACAAGATCTCAATAACAATTAATAGATCTTCAGTGTTTTTGCCTGTTTTCTTAGTGAGAGAATTGGTCAACTCCTCACATTGGATACCTAAATCTTCTAAACTCCTCACATTGGATACCTAAATCTTCTAAACTTTGTGTTTTGTTCTCTATAAAGAGATACTAATCCAAATAAGGCAGGTCAAAATACAATACAGACAACTATCATTACAGATAACTTGAACCTAAAAGGCCTGAAAAGAAAATACTCAAGTTCTATTGACATAGAAAGTGGCCTTTGTAATGATTAATGAAGCTGGTTCTAACTAATGCTTACCTAAGATTGGAGATTATGCTAATTAAGGAGAAAGTAAAGATATAAAGGCTAAAAGATTCAGTACATTCATCCTGAATATTGAGTGAGGTAATTCATACGCTCTTATGAAAATTTCAGCAGGCTCGTCTTACTATCTCATGAAACGATCAGTGGAAGGTCAAACTGAGGATGTATAGGTTAAGTGACTCCGAGTTTAAAAATGCTAGAATATAAATTAAATATAGCCCTCAATACTCACCACAGTTTCAGAGTGTTACCGTAACAATGGGGACTTTAAGATTGTACCAGAACATGTGAGCATGTCAAAGGACCTTGCCACTACGCCAAACGCCAAAACTCCAATAAACTTAAGTTTATAGGGAATAGTATACACCAACTTTTTTATCCATTGATGTTGCATTTAGATTTGTGCCATCAAGAGATGCACAAATCTCAAAATGGGCTTCATATCTTTCATGGATCCCAATACAACATCAATGGATAGAAAAGTTGGTGTATGACTATTCCCTATAAACTTAAATTTATTGGAGATTTATATATATATATATATATATATATATATATATATATATATATATATATATATATATATATATATATATATATATATAGAGTAAGGCTCCTATGAACTTAAGTTCATAATGAATAGCTGCACCAACTTTTTATCCATTCATTTTGTCTTGAGATTTGTGATGCACAAATCTCAAAATGGGCTTCATATCTTTCATGGATCCCAATACAACATCAATGGATAGAAAAGTTGGTGCACCACTATTCATTATGAACTTAAGTTCATAGAGCTCTCTCTCTCTCTCTCTCTCTCTCTCTCTCTCTATATATATATATATATATATATATATATATATATATATATATATATATATATATATATATATATATATATATATATATATATATATATATATATATATATATATATATATATATATATATATATATATATATGAGGAAAGCTCCTATAAACTTAAGTGGATAGAAGTCATTTGTCCACCAACATTTTTATCCATTGATTTTGTATTGATATTTGTGCTAGCATGTGATACAAATCAAGACACAAATCTCAAAGATAGCCTCGATGTGTAGCACAAATCTCAAAGATAGCCTTGATGTGTAGCACAAATCTTAAAGCATAATGAAGGGATAAAAAATTGGTGGATAAGTGCTCTATCCATTTAAGTTTATAGGAGCTTTACTCTCTCTCTCTCTCTCTCTCTCTCTCTATATATATATATATATATATATATATATATATATATATATATATATATATATATATATATATATATATATATATATATGAGGAAAGCTCCTATAAACTTAAGTGGATAGAAGCACTTGTCCACCAACTTTTTATCCATTGATTTTGTATTGATATTTGTGCTAGCATGTGATACAAATCAAGACACAAATCTCAAAGATAGCCTCGATGTGTAGCACAAATCTCAAAGATAGCCTTGATGTGTAGCACAAATCTTAAAGCATAATGAAGGGATAAAAAATTAGTGGAGAAGTATCTCTATCCATTTAAGTTTATAGGAGCTTTACTCTCTCTCTCTCTCTCTCTCTCTCTCTATATATATATATATATATATATATATATATATATATATATATATATATATATATATATATATATATATATATATATATGAGGAAAGCTCCTATAAACTTAAGTGGATAGAAGCACTTGTCCACCAACTTTTTATCCATTGATTTTGTATTGATATTTGTGCTAGCATGTGATACAAATCAAGACACAAATCTCAAAGATAGCCTCGATGTGTAGCACAAATCTCAAAGATAGCCTTGATGTGTAGCACAAATCTTAAAGCATAATGAAGGGATAAAAAATTGGTGGATAAGTGCTCCTATCCATTTAAGTTTATAGGAGCTTTACTCTCTCTCTCTCTCTCTCTATATATATATATATATATATATATATATATATATATATATATATATATATATATATATATATATATATATATATATATATAGTAAAGCTCCTCTAAACTTAAGTGGATAGAAGCACTTGTCCACCAACTTTTTATCCATTAGATTTGCTTTGAGATTTGTGCTAGCATGTGATGCAAATCAATGCACACATCTCAAATCTCAAAGATATCCATCATATTTTGCACAAATCTCAAAGCAAATCTAATGGATAAAAAATTAGTGGAGAAGTATCTCTATCCATTTAAGTTTATAGAGCTTTACTATATATATATATATATATATATATATATATATATATATATATATGAGGAAAGCTCCTATAAACTTAAGTAGATAGGAAATAGTCATCCATCAACTTTTTTATCCATTGATGTTGCCTTGGGATCCATGAAAGATATGAAAAGCCTTTTGAGATTTGTGCATCTCTTGATGGCACAAATCTAAACACAAGATGAGTGGATAAAAAGTTTGGTGGACAAGGCCTCCTATCCACTTAAATTGATAGGAGCTCATCTATATATATATATGGGTTGGTTCCAATGAGAACCCAAATAAATGTGAGAACTAAGAACCCAATATCAACCATCCATCATACAAAACCGATGGGTGAGATTCTGCATAAATCAAGGTGGCAGAATTGTAATTAAATCGACATTAGAAACTGAAATAAGGGTAAAAATATAAAAAGCACAGAGGTATAATGGAAAAAACTGACAAACCTATAAACACGGAAACCTCCCTTTTTTCCGGTTCGTCCGCCCAAATTGTTGCATATCATCAGGTTTCAGATTCAACAAATCAATAATTTCAATGCGTAATGGCACAAGAAGTAAATAGCAGAATGGCATGAGAAGTAAGTGATATGAATTTCAATGAGGAATGGCTTGAGAAGTAAATAGTGGATATGAATTTCAATGTGTAATGACATTAGAAGTAAATTACTCAGATTCTGCAAACTAAAACATTAGATTCGTTAAAATGAATTGTAAGAATACTAAAACATTATGAGAGATTCTCATTAATAAACCATTCGATTCTCTAAATATCACCGAGATTCGTCAATAAAACATTCGATTACGTCATAAAAATATTCCGATTATGTAAATATAACCGAGATTCTCAGAACTATAGAAGAATGATTACGTTAAATGAGTTATAAAAATACTAAAACATTACCGAGATTATATCAATAAAATATTCGATTCTTTAAATATCACCGAGTGATTACATTTGTCTATTAACACCTTGCTATTTTTAAAAATATTTAGTTGTGAACTAGTTGATTCTTAATCTATTCTTTGTGATTCTATAAGTTAATCAAAGTGATTCTGTTTTGTAAACTAGGTGATTCGTTAGATCGTAAATGAGATTTCGTAATTTATTAAGAGTTCAGAATCGATTCGTGATCCATGATAAGCAGCAACACACAAAAAAAAAAAAAAAAAAAAGAATGAAAGAAGATGGGAGGGGAGAGCCGCCTCCAGACAAAAAAAGGAAAAAGAGCAGAGAGCATGTGGGAGACGCCACCATGAAAACCAAAAAAAATATAAAATAAAAAAGAAAAAGAAGAAACGGAAGAGGAGCACGGAGAAAAAAGCCATTAATATCTTGATGGGATCCAAGATTCCTCTCTCTCGTTAGCAAGGGTTCATCGACGCGCACCCTCGAAGACTCGCTTCAATCAGATAGTGAGCAAAGTTCTAGGGTTTGACTCCGGCGCAGTCGCCGTCGGCCTAAATTGAAACGTAATCAAGAAGGTTGTGGTTAATGAGGCAAGAAAAAACTACCTATAATGTAACTGATTTTATAACTAAAATGACAAACGTGCCATTTAGTTAACTTTTTAAATTTAATGGAGTTTAATCACAACCGTTACTTGGTTAAAGATCTAAGGGTAGAGATTGGGTTCTTAGTTCTCATATTTATAAGGAGTTCTCATTTGATCCGGCCCCTATATATATATATATATATAAAAGAAAGAAAAACGTGTTATCAGCTTCAAGAGAAAGACTCCAACTAAGGTGCTCCCAAAGTCAACATACGGGGAAATCACTTAAACATTGTAAATAGTAAATAACAATAGAATTAAGGACAATAACTATATTCCAAACTTCAGTATATAAGGACATCAGAATACTCGTATACTATTTATTTCACACTCCCATTCATACTTTGCACCAGATCAGGGTGCAAATTTGATAGGATATTTACCCTTTGAAGCATCTCAGTAGCAATAATACATCCCAAGTTTAGTTTAAATCTTACATCGAGGGCATCAGAATGCTCACATACTAGTTTATTTCACACACTAATTCATATCTGCACCAAATCAGGGTGCAATTTTCACAGCAATACTACAGCAAAGCTGTTTCAGGGTGTGGAACCCTTGGTCATCGAGAGATGCAGCAGCCAATCGTTCAGATAATTCTGCCTCTGAGGCACTGTCAAATTTGGATCTTTTGTTGTAGATAAAATAGCCTCCACATTCCCAGGTTGAGAGGTGGCTTCCAGCCGCTGGCAGATGAACCTACATCACAATCACATCCCAACAGTTACATTAATTACCATTACTAGGTTAAAATTCGCACAATATGGTCAATTAAGTCGTGAACAGTCATTTGAAACCATGAGGAGAGAAAAAAAAAGGCTTAATTTCCCAAAGTATTAAAATACCAAGTTAGTCATCCTGGTTCGCAAAAGATTAAAGGGGAAAAGATCCTATAAAGCGCTATAGAATATCACATAGGGAGGAAGGAGAGAGTGACACCGACTTATCAGTGCATATCATATCAGTGCAGTCACAACTTCACTGATAGGTAATAGTGACTGCAGTAGTAGACAATAGTGATATCAGTGCAATCAGAACATCATTTTTTTCCAAGTATTAAGGCGTCAGGTAAAAGATGGGGCCGGAACTAAAACCCTGAGATTGTTTTACCTATAATTTTAAATAGCTCATATGATGTACTCTCTAGCTATATCAAATGGAGTTGCAGAAAATTTTTACTTGAAAAATGCCTTCTCAACCTTTTCTCATCGCTTGAGGCTAGTAAATTGGTCTGGCACATTCTCAATCAATCAAATGGACGTATTGGTTTAAGTTTCTAACATATAAATAATCTCCAAGAGCACAGAGGATGCAATGACAATATAATAGTTGCTTGGAATTTACCTGAGGAAACAGGAACACCTTTGTAGCACAATCGGAGACCAGTAAGTTGAACACAACATTGTTGTCTTTCTGTAAAATAGAGCATATTTCTGCTACTAATCCAACAAGTGATTCCAAGTTCTGGCTCATGAACAGCAATGTTTTAAGAGGATAATCTGCGAGCTCGGATATGGTTACTCCTTTGTTATCCTTGCAGTCATATACAGTGATAACTGGAAGAAGCTCCACTGGTAAAGGGTTTGCAAAGTAAGCAGCCTGTTCCACAGGTAGCAACAAACTGTCAGGTTATTGGTATAATATTAAAATGCAATAGTCTTAAACTGCCAAAAAGAAAAAGAAAACGAAAAAGAAAACAGGGAGGGAATTCCTATCCTATGATATGGTAAAGTGTGTATATCATGTCTTGTAGGTCAAGCAAACAATAACCCACACTCAGCTTATTCCTATCTCTTACCTGTGCTCAGTGCCGTGCTCGGCGTTATGAATCCCATAAGAATAGTTTCGTAATAACATCCTATATCATAGGAGGCTTCTTAAAACCCTTCCTTAAAAATTTCATCCATGTTCTCTTAGGTCTTTCCTTCCACTATTCTCAAAAATCTTTTCTCAGCACACATCCGAAAAGTGTATGTTCAAATCAATTAGGAACCCCAAATGCTGACTTCCTTAATAAAATACATAAGGATAGAGCAAATAAACTAACATGGTCAGTAAAATACCTGGAAATATGCATAATCTGGAGTTGCAGAAGAACTGTGCTCAAAAAAGACCTTTAGGGAGCAATTACTGATTTCCTTTGCCAACCGTGAAATCAAATAGAACATTTCCTTGTGCAAAAACTCTGGCCTTCGATTGGTACCATAAGGAACCAAAAAGATGTGCCCATACTCGATGGGATTCACCTTAAATAAATGATCAGAGTAAATGACAACATGAAGTAAAACACTTTGACATACAATCCCTACTCACGAGCAAAACAAACCTCTAACATATACTTACATTAACCAGAATCAAGAATCCATCCATAGGAATCGCAGCTGAAGGAATAAGTTGACTTTGACAACTCTCCTTTTCTCCACTTGCAATGCAAAATAGAAGATTCTCCCTGAGAATTTTCACATGAGTTGGCTTCCCAGGTCCTAATGGCTGGAGGGTATTTTTCTCAAACTCTGCAAGGAAGTTTGAGTTCCATTTATCATTCAACTGAGCGAGGAACTCCTTTTCACCCCCAATGATCTGCCCAGACACCAAATATTGAGGCTTTAATAAGAACCGTACTCAAAACAACATTATATCACTACTTATGATGTATAATTATGCAAACAGCAAACACCTTTGTTTCACACATTGTCACGTCATATTTGAGCTGACCTTTCCATGAACAATCTTCCCACTGCGAGTTACCACCAATAGACTATCATAAGACGTTCTTCTACACAAAGTAAAGGTGGAGAGAATTAATGTACGGTGTACCTGAGAAAGGAGGAGACCATCCAGTAAGCCCTCATCAGCAGAGACACAATTGCCTTCAGTAGAATTACCAATCAGGTAAAGATGTGTCTTGATACCTGACAGACACCCAATTTTCTGGAGTAAATTAAGATAAAGCACCAAACTGCTCTATGAGATGTAATTCAAAAGATTAGCCTGAACTTTGAGCTCAACGTCAGATAAAGTACTATAACTTGGCATTAAGGGTTATTCATGCTATCACATGATAATCAAGTGAAGGATAAAATTTATTTTCCAACACTGAATAGATGTTCTCGAAAGAAAGGATTATATAAATGATAGGTCTTAAAAGTATCACGGAAGGTCGATGAAGTGGGCAGCACAAAGTTAACAAGCTTATTTGTGTGCGCACAATCTTACATTAATAGAAGTTAAATCCCTGAGATGATGCCAGAATTCTTGACACTTACCAGATTTTAAATCCCAACTTTCACTCAAATTCTTCCCATAACTTCCCTTCCCCACTCTTTAGATATTCCACACCAAACCCTCCTTGTTTTGTTTACAAGAAAACAACATCTCCGATATAACTGAATATCCCAAGTTTCTCTCTAGTGCAATTGCAGTGCATCCATCTTTGGCATTCCACTTCACCAAACATTCACACCCCCCTGCAACTTGTAAATATTAAATTATATAAAGCTTTTATTACAGAGTAAAACACTTTGACCCTTGGTTCTTAAGTTTCAGTAACAAGGCACAATTACTCACAGGCCCATCTGGTTCTTATCCAATATGCTCCAGTTCAATCAGATATATAATCATCCACAGAGCTATTATTTAAAAGCCAGAACCATCTATATTCTCACTTCACTGAAATTCCATAAATTAGTCAACTTTCAATGCTAATACATTATATTCTCCAAAATTCCCACCCTCAGTCCCAAACACTGGGAAAAAGAAAAAGTTTTCAGTCAGCATTCAGCTTGTTATCCAAATTTGGTTTCTAATCAACAGTGGATAAGAAGCAAACACTGAAGTGTTTTCAAATCGCGCGCAAGAAATAAACTAGCAGTTTCTGTCAGGCTAACTACTACAGTCCAGAATTCATAATTTGACATTCCCTATGCATGTGAACTTATTAACATATTCTTGTGCAAAAGCATTTACTACATGTTCAAGATAGATGATGTATTGTAATTGTTTTTCCATAAGTTTCATTAACAAGACATAATTACAAGAAATGGGTCCAATCTAGTTCTCCAAAGCGATCTTAAATCTTATAGAAGGGACAGTATAGCAGTTAATCTTCACTGAGGAATTACTGTCAATAGTCATCATTCCCCGCCTTAAATGATTTCAACGTATTATTTCATGAACTTTTCTTTCCAAGCAGTCCAAAGCTACAAGTACTAGCAATAACCTGCTTATAAATTCTCCTCTCTAAATGTTCTCATTTTGCAGCCAAAGTCAAAGAATACGATTGCTTTACAATTCTAGCAAAGGGCCTAATTGCGAGATCTGTGGCAGTTAACACTTATAGCCTTTTTCCTCTACCATATCATTGCAGTGTGAACCGACAAAGCATAGATATCCCAGTCAAGGTATAGTGGACTAATTAGGCAACCCGATCTGTTCAGTTGTTATGAATGTACATGTTAAGAGGGCAAAAAAAGAAGGAAAAAAAAACTGAAAGCCCCAATCATTGTGTACTTGGCTGAGGCTTCCCCCAGCTTATATAATAGATTCAGTCATAGAAAAAAGAAACACAGTAAGCCATCATAACCTACAAGTCTCTATTCCATGCAGAAATTTCTCAATCAGACATTTACTACTTTAAGTAAACGCCTCATGTACGAGATGTATCCATGCAGTGCCAGAAACAGCATGCATCTAATAACTGAAGCATCTTCCCAAGTCTTCCTGAGTTTTATGGTCTGTTTTATTCTTAAAAGATTACTCGTCCCCCGGCATGGCCCTCCTTCCCTTTCTCATTAGCTTCAAATGTTTCCTTAAAGAATTAGAATAAATTTGTGTAATCTCCATTTAACTATTTTCTTTCCCAGGTTTTAGGGGACTTTCATGAGAAAATATAATTTATTCAAAAAAACTAAATGATATTTGAAATTTATTCTCTGAATAAAATGATTAAAAAGGAAAATTTATCATAAAAGTTGTACTACCAAAATCTCCATCTTTTACAGAAGGCTATCATGCATGTGCATTATTACAGAAAACTGCCATAAATTTTTTTCCAACTTTTCACTAAGCTACTTTCCATAACTGTCCAATCAATAAGTTGAGTTCTAATGCACTTTTAATGAATTGTACAAATTCAGCAGTTTGAAGCAAAAATGCTACTCTAACATTCATTGGCCTAAGAGTGGACGAAGGACCAAAGATCCTGAAATTCAAAGTAGTTTCTATAGTAAAGCAAGTGTATGCCAGACATAGCATGCATATAATATGGATTGATTGTGCATGCACAAACACATCGTTGCAACATGTTCGAGGACAAAAAACAAGAAAGAAAGATGTTTACATATACAAGGAAGGCAGCTTGTAAGAGAACCCAACCAGTTTATTGTAGTTCCTAAGTAAACTAAGATCTATTATTTCTGTTCAATATATAGATGGATGTGGAAATGCAGTTTGGTCTCATGTTCATTTAGAGGCAAAACACTACCCTAATCTCAATTGGCCTGAGAATGAAGGAGGAAAGATGACGCATCATGATAGTCTATTAAAAGGTTTTTAAGGAAGTTCATGATGGTTCTTACATTAAAGGAAGCATAAGGTTTGCAAAAAGGGTTAGAATTTAAGGCAATTTCCTACGATTCACCCGATTTCAGTATTTAAACCTATTAGCTGAAATTGTTTCAACCATGCATATGCATTACTTTGATGTTGGAGTTGGGTCTTGCGACGTATTCATGATTGATCCTCATTCCTGCTACAAAGCTTCTAAAAAATGCAAGCCATAGAGAACATAGAACATTGTCATGCTTATGAAGGTATCAAAGAGAAGCATACAATGCATCATCTGGGGTATCAAAATTCTAGTTAACAGAATTCATGTAAGTCTAATGAGTTGAATCAAATCACTACACTGATCAAAGCGCAAGTAAGAGTTTGAAGTCTAAGAAAACACTTAGCAAGTAGATCTGAATTCTCTCGGGTATTAGATTTTCTCCTTAAAGATTAGAGTTATAAGTGCATTATTATGAATGAACACAGAAACTTATTTTTGTAATAAAACTATCAACCAAGTACATGATCACTATAAGATAGTGTATCTTGCAAATCACTAGTCCAATGTTAATAGCAAAATGCAACATGGAAGAGAAACTAATTGTGGACCAATCAAAAGTGGCACTAACCTCTGAGAGGCATCAGGTGACACTTAGACTGCTCCGAACCAATATTTGACTTCACAAGAGGGTATTCACCATCAAGCTGCTTAAATGACACCATACTTCAAATTGCTTAAGCGCTCTGACTATAATAATAACCTACGTAATATACTCGCACTCAGACTTCAGCACCACCACCAGCAAGATATGTCAGATCCGAAGGATGCCCACCAGCCGATGGTAGGGCACCCCGACCACCGTGGAAAGAAGGGGATGCAAGCAAAAACTTAGGAAAACCCTGCAAACATTCTCTTCCCCTTCTAATTATAATGCGGGTTTCTTTGCTTAGAGCCGTGGTTGGATTGTTGAAGCCAGCCCTAACCGGACCAGCAATTCTCCAAAAGTACCCACAAATTCTCAAATAATATGCAACGAAATTAGCAGCTCTCAATCTCCCAACTGCCAAAAGCTCCAGCCAAACTTGAGCACTAAGATCTGTGCAAGGAATTAAAGGTGTGTTAGAACATTATCCAAGGAGAGCTTGCATTTATTTTAAAAGTATGATGGACCACAATTAGATAAGTTTCTTTCAATTATTAAATGGATGTAAATATCTTTGCTTCCTCAAAATGAAAATTTTGTTCAAGTACTCTAATGTCCACAATTATTATACTTTCAAGGAACATGTTTCAAATGATGATCATCGCTAATTTTCAATTTCTCCTCAGATAATATTATAGCTAAAATTTGACTAAATTAGGCCCAAATTCACACACTAATCAATATCATAGTTATCAGTTTGGGATCAAAAGCTTCACTCACTAGAAAAATTCAATTTGACGAGACATTAAACAATTTATCAACAGAATATACGTAACTCCTATAAACAATCTTATCTGCTCACAATTCAAGCCAAAAAAAAAAATTTAAATTTGTAAAAATCAGGCAAAATTACAGAATCGCCACTAGATTCTCAAATTCGTGGTAAATCATCTAATATCACGAACAAATCGGAACCCCAATCCTCGAGATCAAACTCGATCAGATCCAACAAAAACCCTAATTGAGGAGAAAAGGATAGGTTACCTGAGTTCTCGGAGGAAAGAGAGACGAAGATTCCTTCTGAAGTCAGAAATATCGTTTTCTTCCCGCAAGCTATTTTTATTTATATTTATAGAAAGAGAAGTCGTGGACGCGATTGAATCGCATGATAAATAAAGGGACAGGATTCCTTAAGCCCAGGATTTGACCCACAAAATGGTCCCTCTTTTATTTTAACGATAAGGTTAGAGGGAACAGAAGGGATGTGGTTAGAATTTTTATTTTTATTTTTATTAATTTTTTTGGGGATCACGTGGTTATAATTATATTTTATGCTACGCACATGTGTGTGGGTGTCTCCTCAGATTTTTAATTATTATTATTTTGAATTTTCCTCAGTTTGTTTTAATTTTTAAAATTTAATTATTGTTGGTTGTTTTGCATTGATAGCCAGGTGACATTTTTTTTAAACCTTTTTGGCTGAGATAATACCATACTAGTCTTCTGTTGCACTCGATGTGTGTATGACAAGCCGCGTAACAGAAAAAAATATCATTAATCCTTTATTGATGTTAATATAAATAGGTATATAGAAAAACGACTTCGTAATTTTTGGATTTTAATAGAAATGAAAGCCACATAAAAAAGATGAACCTGCAACTAAGATGGAGGGTGTAAGATTCAATCAGAGCCTAGTCACGATGGAGGTTGAGAGTTTGGGAGTTAGGATCTCTTTTGCTATCTTCTGATGGAGTTTTGGAGGGGACGATTGTTTTTTACTTTTTTTAAGAGAAGAAAAGAACTTGAAAAAAGAAGTGGGAGGTTTAGATTTTTTTTGTTAGCACTTTCGAACGCGGGGGTTCTTGTGAGAATGTGGAGGTAGTTTTTGTTATTTATTTTTTCTTTCTTCTTGCAATTTTACCCCTTTGAGAAGTTTTAAAGCATTTATAAGTATTGAGGAATGAGGACATGACTTGGATTTTTTGAATTCTTGATATGCGAAGGGATAGAAGTGTAGCACCAAAAATGTAGCTTTTCTTAAATAACTAGTATTTTATCATGTGCTAAGCACATTCATACCTCACTCGATTCGATATCTCTATCAAACTTTAAGAACTTCAAAACACGATACATCATTTATGAATTGAATTCATATTAATCTCTTTTCCATGCTAACCCGACTTTATGCAATATTTTCTTTTTTATACTTAAATAAAATTTCTTATTAATGTACATTCCATCATACTTCCATTACTAAATGGCAGATAATTTCATATACATGGACAAATAGTTGTAGTATATTAAATATTTTAATTTAATAATAAAAAATAAATAACTGTAGACTAATTATAGTATGATCAGATTATGTTTTACTTTCAATAAATATACATGATAAAATTGATATCATATATATATATATATATATATATATATATATATATATATATATATATATATATATATATATATATATATATATATATATATATATATATATATAGCAATCATTTTGCATGATATTTATTTAATTTCATCAATTTATTAGTATATTGAAAAATAAGTTTAAAAATCGATCAAAGAATCATATCGGATCAATGATTTCCTTATTTTGTTATACAATTGAAGACGATGATTCAGCGATGTTTATGTCAGAAACTTAATTACGAGGGTTAGGGTGTATTTGGAAGAGCTTAGGATCCTTCAATCTTCTTTGATGGCTGATCACTCTGAGCAGAAAAAGATTCATGCAAAAATATTAGAGGGTCGGGGTTGGGCTCTCCGGTGGTTCCTCTGATGATCAAGTTAGTGATGATCTTAGGGAAAAAATATATGAAAGTAGTTTTTTAGGGGTTTATGTTGTAGAGAACTGTGTACCTTCATGCAGAAGATAATCTGCATATTTATAGTGACCCGAAAAGGCTGGATCCATACAGTCGGCTTAGTTAGCCGACACTTTACACGAATTGGCAGTGGGTGATCCGAGTCATCCTTGTGTTTAATGCGACAGCGACAGAGTGGCTAAGGTGCTGGCATGGTCAGAGGAGTCATTATGACTTTGGCGGATGAGTTTTGAGTCGGGGCTTCTGAAGAAGGAACAGAAGCAAGAGGCGATGGGTCGGTATCCAGGTCGGATGACTCGATTAGGAAGTCAGCTAGGGCCTTAGCTTTTATGGTCGTTCGGCGCTCAAACTGCGCGTCATACTCACTGAGCTCGACCGACCAGTTAATCATCCGTCCGGAGGTGATGGGACTACCAAGTGCTTTCTTTAAAGATAAGTTTGTCCGCACCACTATAGTGTGAGCCTGGAAGTAAGGGCGGAGCCTCCTAGTAGTAGTTATGAGAGTGAAGGAGGCTTTCTTGATAAGAATATAATTGAGCTTGCTGGTCTTCAGAATATGGTTGATGTAGTAGACTGGCCTTTCAATATTCTCCTCTTCTTGAATCAGGACTGAACTTATAGCCTCTGGTGAAATAGCCAAATAGAGGTAAAGGATTTATCCCTCCATGGGTCGGCTCAGTAGGGGCTTGGTGCTTAGGTATCTCTTAAACTCAGTGAACGCATTGCTACATTCCACTGTCCATCCGATGCCTTCTTTGGGTTCCTTGTTTCCTCTGATGATTTTGAAGAAGGGGAGACTTCTTTTGGCCGACTTCGAGAGAAAGCAACTCAAAGCAGCTATTTTGCCATTCAGCTTCTGAACATCCTTCAATGTGCGGGGCTCAGGCATTTGCTCGATGGTGGCTATCTTCTCGGGGTTGATCTCGATACCCCGTTGAGTGATCATGAAGTCAAGAAATTTGCCAGACTGCACCTCAAAATCACACTTGGCCGGGTTGAGCTTCATGCGGAAGTGTCGGAGGATGGAGAAAGTTTCTTCAAGATCCGACACATGAGAAATTGATTGTTTGGATTTTACTAGGATGTCATCCACATATGCTTCCATATTGCGGCCGACTTGATGCTTGAATATTTTGTTCACCAACCTTTGATAGGTAGCGCCAGCATTCTTGAGGCCGAAGGGCATTACTTTATAGCAATAGGTCCCTTGGTCTGCAATGAAGGAAGTTTTCTCCTCATCGTGTTCGGCCATCATAATCTGGTTTATTCGAAGAAAGCATCCATAAAACTAAGCAATTCATGACCAGCGCTTTTCGTCAACCAACTGATCAATCCTCGAAAGAGGATAGCTATCCTTCGGGCAAGCTTTGTTCAAGTCTGTGAAGTCCACACACATCCTCCACTTGCCCGTATACTTCTTGACTAGCACCACATTAGACAACCACTCCGGGTACTGGACTTCTCAATGAAGCTGGCTTTAAGTAGTTAGTTGACCTCTTCTGCAGCCGCCTTCTATCTCTCGGGTCCTAGATGTCTCTTCTTTTATCGAACCGGCTTGCTATGTCGGTCGACTGACAGCTCATGGCTTATCACTTTTGGGGGAATCTCTGGTATATCCTTGGGCCCCCAAGCAAAATCATCTGCATTGTTGTGCAAGAAAGCAATGATAGCTCCTCGTTGCGGCTCAGCGAGTTCTGACCTGATTTTGACCTTCTTGGTTTCATCGAGGTTGATCAATATATTTTGTAGTTCTTCTACGAGAACTGTTCGTGCCTGCTCTTCATCCTTTTATAGCTGAGACTGATCCTTCTCGATCAGCAGAGTCTCTGAAACTCCTTTTTCCTTTATCGAGAGTAGATAGCACGATCTGTCCTCTCATTGGTTGCTGCGCACAGAGCCGACTCCTTTCAGGGTCGGGAATTTTATCATCTGGTGGTAAGTGGACATGACGGCCGGTAAATTATTCAAGGAGGTTCTTCCGAGAATAACATTATAGGCGGACTTCATGTCCATTACAATGAATTGGGCTTGAATCATGGACTGGCGAGGGTAATCGCCAATTACCAAGGGCAGAGTGACCAACCCCTCGGGTTGGACCGAGTGCCTTGAGAATCCGATGAGGAGACTCAGGCAAGGTTGCAAATCAGACTTGTTGATTCCCATATGATTGAACACCTCCATAAACAGAATATTGACGGAGCTTCCTGTATCTATCAAGATTCTTTTGACTCGAAAGGCATTAATCTTTGCTGATACAATAATGGGGTCATCGTGGGGGGTCTCCACGCCTTTCAAATTAGCATTGCCGAAGGAAACAGAATGATCAGTCTTGGGCTTCTTCTCACACACATTGACTTCCAATGCTCGCCGGGCATACCTCTTCTGAGCATTATTGGACATTCCACAGGCTGCTAGGCCACCACTGATGGTTTTAATGGTGCCTCGGCTGCCTGTTTCTCTAGGTTGATCGCCTTGTTGGTTTGGGCGATGGGGCGATCTCGACCTGAATCTTCTCCTCTTCGGCCTTTCCGAGGTTGGCTCCCCTCTGTCCTGACGGGAGATGACCTTTTTCGTAGTCCTCTTTGTATCATGTCCTCGATGTCTCTCTAGAGAACCCTACAGTTATCAGTATGATGGCTGTGATCATGGCGATATCGACAATACTGATTTGATGTCTCTATACTGAGGATTTGACTTCATGCGAGGATGAGGAATGGTGAGGTGCCCCTCATTCTGAATCAGGTACAGTACTTGTGAAAGAGAGGCGTTGAGTAGAGTGAGTGCTAGTTTCTTTGTCGTCTCCTTCTTCTGATGTGTAGGCGGGAAAAATTACCAACCCCGCCAGTCAAAGAGATGAACTCGCCTGCACGAGCTCAACAGCTTATTGGGCGAGTTCACCTAAAACTCAAGAGCCGCCTGTCCAACAAACTCGCCCGCACGAGGTTGTCTCGCTCGTTGAGCTCTCCCGGAGCTCAGAAGCCGCTTGTTTAACAAGCTCACCCACACGGGTCGCTTTCAAGAGCTCGCCGCAAGAGCTTAAGAGCCGCCTAACGAACTTCGCCGCCGAGGTCGCCTGCTCAAGTGAACTTCGCTGCAAGAGCTCAAGTGCCGCCGACACACGCAGGTCGCCCACGCGATGAGCTTCGCCCACATGAGTCCAACGCCGCCATCGCCAACCCCGCTCAGGCGCCAAGCACGCCGCAAGGAGTTCGCAAAGACAAGGAGCGCCAACTCACACTCAGGGGTCCACCAGTTGGCCCGCTTGTTCGACAAGCTTCGCTGAGCAGTTAGAACAACTCTTAAGCTCGCTGCTTTCGCTGGTGAGCGGTGCCAATGGCGGCTTAGAGAAGGGCCCACCCGCCTCATCACCCCTATAGTGGTCACATCCCGCGGCTAGAGGGCATGGCGTCCTTCACCAATTAGCGGTCACATCCCACGAAGTCGAGGGAAGACCGCCGCTTGTCAAAGCCCGCCGATTAGGAGAACTTCGCTATGCAAGTTCAGCGCTGCGGCAGCTCAAGCCCTACGAGCCGAGCGCCCGAAGAGGCCCGCCAGCTGACCTCGCTCGCAAACTCGCCAGAAGCTCGCTCGAGCACTCGACAGCTCGCCGCTACCCACTCGCACATCACGGGTTAGGATAAGGCATGGTCTTCATTACCTCATCGCTGGTCACATCCTACGCTAGAGAAGAGTATGGTACCCCTTAGCTGTCGGTGGTCATATCCCACAAATCGGAAGTGGCCATGCCTCTCCTTGCCTATTTATAAGCCACCATCTCCACATGAGAAGGGCGGCAATCGTTGTGAGAAACCACCACCGAGAAGAGAGAGCAAGCGAAGAGTTACTCTCTTGCACCCTCAACTCGATTCGAGCAAAGGCTTGGATTGTTGAAGTAGACTCCATCCGAACTCTCGGGTTTGGAGGCTCTCGAGCTCTTGCAAACTCTTGCATCGTAGCCCTTTCCAAGCAAGCTCGGGTAGAACCGAACTCAACCGCCCGAAGCTTCATCACAGATCGAAGCCCGACCGCGACGCCGATCGGATCGTCCAAGGAAGCAAACTTCGACTCAAGCATCGAGGGAGGCGCCCTACCGCCACCGACGAACCCACGTTAAACAAGAAGGGCCTTCCTTCGCTTCATTGTAAAAGCCAATTCTTGATTTGTAACAAACAACTCGACCAATACAAACCGAGAGGATATTTTACACCAAGCGAAGATGGCGACCACGATGGGAGAAATCGTTTCCTCAACGGAGATGGTGGTGGCGCAATTCGACGACATCGCGGAAGGGACAACAGTTGAGTCCCTGGTGATTGAGTTCGACCAAGCTAGGTACGAAGAGTATTTGTCTTCGTCCTCTTCGGGCGGTAGGACCTCCCGACGTTGTCGCAGGTTGCGCTACAAGAACCCAACGCCGAAGGCCGGCGAAGCCGCGCCAAGTGCTCGCCTCTAATTTCGAGAGGGTTCTATCTCCCCCAAACCAGCCAAGGCCGAACCAATGGCCAGGAGTGCAAGTCAAACAACCTCTTGTGGGGTTGCCACGCAGTCCACTCGACCCTGCGCGCGAGAGAGGATGATCCGCCTCAGCGCAGATCACACCCTCACCGTCGACGCAGACTTACCCCTCTCCAAGAGGGCCAAGCGGCGACGACGACAAGCCCTTGCACAACGGGAAGCAACTGCTTCCACCTCCTTGAACGGTTTGGATTACTATTCAAACCCAAGAAAAATCACGCTGGAACACACAAGCCACAGTTCTGGCGGGCTCCTTAAATCAGGCGGGCCCCCCTGTACAGGCGAGTCTCGCTCTAGCGGCAAGACCCCCAAAATTGGCAGACTTGTACTTCCTCCAAGCGGCGAAGTCCCTCAAACAGGCGAGCCCGCTCAAACAGGCGAGCTTCAATCATCAAGCTTTCACCAAAAGCGCCAGCAGACAAGTGGGCGGCGCCCACGCAAGCAGTCAGCTCGCCAGGAGTGTGAGTCTCGCCAGAGCGCGATATCTCGCTTGGCGAATCAAGACCGCCTGCATCCCACACTCGGGGCTCCAAAGCGTTCTCGCCCGAGCTCCTTTGAACTCACCGCGCCCAAGTGCGCTGATAATCCTTCCGATACTGAGGGTTGCCATCTCCAACCCTCGGGAGACCTCAGAGACCATCTGATTCACAAGCGATTCGAGAGGCTTAATCCTCGCCACCGCGGAAAGCTTATCCAGCGGTTCTCACCGACCGCCGCTGCACGAAGCCATCAGTATGGGAAAGGCTTTCTCAACCACATCAGAGAGTAAGGCCTTTTCGTCGAAGGCGCAATCGTCGAAAGGAACAGGCCACTAGTGGTCCCGAGCTACAAATTGCCTCCGTCAACATGACAGGGAAGGATAAAGCTAGATACTCGGATTCTTCGACTCGAGTTTGCTTTGGGTAGGCCCTCAATCGGACTGAAGAAGCGTCTAGCCTGATCTCAGCCCGGCCATCCCATTTGACTACGCACGGTTAAACTCCATCCGCGACGAGGAGGAAGAGGCTTGTTCAGCAGAGGCGACATCTCAAACATCAAGCTCGGCTTACGGTAGGCACGCCAGAGTGCACATGACCGGAGGCTCCGACGAGTGGACTAAAAGGTTTGAGGAGCGACAGCGTGATCTCTCCCGGCGAGCTGCCCTCGACTCCATGAAAGAGATGATGGGACAACTAATGCAAAAGAAGAAAAGAAGCCTTCGCGAATCGCCGTAAGGGTCTGAGGAATCAAGAGCGAGACCTCACTCTTCACGCATGCACGAGGAGGATGAGCATGAGTCACCCTCCTGCTACTCCTCCGCATCTTCGTGAAAGCCTCCCAATCTGGCGGCATACCTCGGGATAAAAGGTTCGACGAAGTTTCAATCACCGACGCCTTTGAAGCTCCGTAAAGCATGAACGAAGCCGGGGTAGTCCGACCTTACCCAGCAGAGTGGGATACAGTCCCTTATCCAGCAAAGTTCAAGCCTATGGGGCTGACCCATTTTGACGGGAAAGGATCTCCCTCCCAACACGTTTACTACTCGCCCCGCATGTGATTTCTACCGAAATGATCCCATCCTCGCGGTTGTTCATTGGCACTCACGAAGGGGTAGCCTTTGAATGGTTCCATGAAACTTCGAGCACATCTATCAAATCATGGGGAGTGACTTAGAAGCGTTCTTGGCCCGCTTCTTCGGCAACTGACGAAGTTTCAATGGCGACCCTAATCGCTGAGAAGCAGAAGGAAACCGAGCCAGTCAGCTGAATTTGTGAAAAGGTTCAGGAATCGATCGCTGCATTGCCGGGAACAGGTAGCTAATATTACCCTGATCGAGATGTGCCGCGGTAATCTCGCGATTGGCATCTTATCCCGACTCGGTGCTGTGGAAACCCGGACCTGGAAGGAGTTGGTACGCCAAGGTGAGCAAGTGGAAAACATGCTCGCTACCGGAAGCGGAAGATCCCCGCGACAAAAGGAAACTCTTGAACCGTGTCGAGGGCGGATTCCGGTTGAGAGAAGGAAAGGAAATCATGGTCGCCGACTCTAGTCCGCCCCAAGACGCCGCAACATCGAAATCAAGCCGATGGGGCAGCCCCTGCAGGCAATACGATTTCAAGGAAGACTGGGTGGTGCCCACCTTTGACACACTCCTACGGAGCAATAGGATCAAGCTTCCGAGACCGCAAGACCAAGAAGTAGGCAAGACAGATGACCCTAACTATTGCGCTGCTCCACCGGTTCGCCTACCACCCAACGGCCAAGTGTTACATCCTCAAAGACAAACTCCGTGCTCTCTTTGAGGCGGGGTGTTGAAGAAGGAAAAGGTCCAAAGAATGTGACCACAAACATGGTCACCTTGAGATTTGAACCGCCTCCCCGCAGCCCACGCGACCGCAGTGTCATACCTATTCCCAAAGCGTAGCCGAGGATCATTAACACCGACCCTCACAATCGCCAGAACAGGCTTGGTACCACGCACCCTACCATCGGGCAGGTCATGTGGGTTCACCGACCTCCTCAAGACGAAGCAAAGGATTTCCGAGCACGTAAGGGTAAACGGAGAAGCAAACTCTGCAATGTCATCTCAGCAATTCGGATGGAATCGAATCAGGATAGCAACCCTCACCGACTCCGAGGAAGAGGCGGCAGTACTCGTCACAAGAGCGGGAAAAGATTTCGCTAAGAATTATCCCGCGGTCGCAGATGGCCTGATGAAACAACCAGCAGGAACATCACGGGAGAATGCCGACAAACCAAGCTCAAGCAACCCGCCCTTCCGATTTAATGTGCTCTCACAGCTAGCAAACATCCCAGCAAGGATCACATTATACGAGCTCCTGCGTTTGTCAAGATCAACCCGGGAGGCTCTGCGAGAGGCTCTGGCCAACTCAGAAGTTTTTACCACACACTTTTCCACCTTCCCTGAGGAAGAGACGGGGAAAAGTTGTCCGCGGTGCTGCCAGGTGTTCGGGCAACAGATCCCCTGTATCACCTTCACCCCAGATGACATGCTCATCAATAGCACGTCTCACGGCAGGGCCCGCACTTCCGCAGATGCGTTGGCTCCTCCAAGGTGGATAGAATCCAGGTGGACCCGGGATCGGCCTTGAGCATTATTCCCTTGACGCTCATCAAGTCCCTAGGGATACCTCAGAAGCGGTTGTCTACGACGACGACCACTATCTTTGGCTTCAACGCCATAGGGACGCGGCCGCTCGGAAAGATCCGCCTCAAATGCCAGTTAGGCAATATGAAGACGGAAGTGACCTGCTACGTCATTGACGCGGAACCGTCCTACAACATGCTGTTGGGCCGACCATGGATCCATAACAACCGCATCGTCCCATCTACTTTGCACCAATGCCTAAAGTACGTGGACGATGATGGCCAGGTCAAGACAGTATTTGCCGATAAACAGCCCTTCAAAGGAGTGGAGAATTACTTCACCGACTCTCTGCTCTACCAAGACTCGGAGTTGGGTCGTAAGGTGCCGATTGAAGACCCGGATAGCGGTAATGAGGCTGACTGTGAGTCCGAAGACAACGAGGGTCTTGTCCTTAATGACATTGAACCCATTGTAATCGGCTACGGAGGCCTTGTTATCACCGATTCGGATGAGCCAAGCGAGCTCACCCTTAATGAAACTCCTGAATTTGCTTACTCCCCGTCTAGTTCGGAAGCTAACGGTCAGGAATGCAACAACCTGGTTGCAGGGCTGACCAATAATTGACCATTTGCGTATGTTGACACAGCGACAAACCGATGGTCGAGTCTTCACGGGCTGTCTTTGTCGTACCTGCTCGAGGAGATTATCAACAAGAGATCATCTTTGGAAGGGTTGACATGACCACACACATGATGTGGGACGACTCAGAGGACGATGAACCTGACCCGCAGTTCATACACTACAGCCAGAGCGCAAGACGCATGATGGAAGGCATGGGTTACAGCTTCGTCCAGAAAGAAGGCTTGAACTACGGCAAAGGCAGGAAGACTCCAGTCCAACCCGTCTGCGTGCCAAAGGGAAAGCCCGACGATTACTACGGCAGGACGCGAAGAGGGCTAGGTTATGTCTCCTCCTCTTCAGAATGGCACTGCCACTTGGACGAGGTATCCAGTGAAGCTCGCTCGGGAAATCAATCATCTACCTCCTCAGCTTGGGATTCGGATGTCGCCATTGGTTTACAAGCCTCACGTACCAACATGACTACGGTTGATACCGTTGAGGTCCAAGTAGACGAGCAAATCCCGCTTCATGGCGAGGCATGGGATCGTCCGTCAACGCGCGCCCAATGGAAGGCATTTATTGTGCCATAGAGGATAAGATTCTCGGGTAGATATGGGAGAGGAGGCCAACCCCAAACCCATATTTATCGGGCTAGCTTACTTCCCCAAGAAAGGGAAGAGCTCAGATCTCTTGTCAAGGAATACATCGATGTCTTAGCTGGAATTATGAAGATATGCCCGCCTTGATCTCGTCGCCATGCATCGCCTTGACATTAATCCGAGGCCAAACCCGCGGAAGCAAAGAAGAAAGACGGTTTCGCCTACGATTATGGAAGCAATTATGGCGAAGTAAAAGGCTCATAAAGGCGGCTTCATCGTGGAGGAGCAAAGACCTGATTGGGTGTCCAACATCGCCCCCGCTCTAAAGAAAAATGGCTCAATCGAACTGCGTCGACTATAGGGACCTCAATGCCGCTTTGCCCTAAAGACGAAGTTTCCGCTACCCATCACGGATGTCATCATCGACAACACGCGGCGGTTTTGAAAGGATGTCATTCATGGGCCGGTTTTGAGTACAACCAAATCAAAATGCACCACGAAGATGAGAAACATACTTCGCTCAACTCCGATGGGGATATATCGCTACGCTTATGCCATTTGGTCTCAAGAACGCAGGCGCGACATATCAGCGCGCCATGAGCACCATTTTCCAAGACCATCTGAGAAAGACGGTCGAATGCTACGTAGATGACTTGGTCGTAAAGAGCCGTGATAAAGGCGATCACCTCGGCGACCTGAGGGCGGTGTTCGACATCATGCGCAGACACCAACTGAAAATGAACCCCACAAAGTCATTCTTAGGGATGTCGAGTGGTAAGTTTCTTGGTTTTAATGCGTCACGGCGAAGGAGTTTATGTCGACTCGACAAAGTCCGAGCCATCCAAGAACTCCAACCACCTAGGAATCTCAAAGAATTGAGGGATTGCAAGGACGCCATGATATCCAAGATTCATCGCGAAATCTCTCAGGCAAGTGCCAGCCCTTCTCCAAATTGATGAAGAAGGGGGTGTCGTTTACATGGGATGAATCTTGCCAGCAGGCGTTCGAGGAAATCAAGCATTATCTTTCGAACCCACCGGTACTGGCGTCCCCAATCTCGGGCAAGCCGTTCCTCATGTATGTGCGGGCGACGGAACACTCCTTGGCCGCCCTCTTAGCACAAAATGACGACACCGGTCATGAGCAAGGCGTATACTACCTGAGTAGAACTTTGCAAGGAGCCGAACGAAGGTACCCCATGATCGAAAAGGAGTGCCTAGCCCTGGTATTCGCAATTCAGAAAATGCGGCACTACCTCGTCGGTCAGACTATTCATGTCATCTCAAAGATGAACCCAATCCGAGTCTTCATGACACAACCCGGATCCCTAAATTGGCGCCTAGCAAGGTGGGCGCTCTTGTTGTCTCAGTACGACATCCATTTCATGCCGCAGAAATCCGTCAAAGGGCAAGCCATCTGCGATCTCATGGCCAGCCACCCGATCGTCAAACACTAATTATTCAAGACATGCCGATTTAAACCCATGAGGTCAACACGACTCGCATGCACTACCGGAGCCAAGAGACTGGCGCTTCCCAAATATTGACTATGTCCTTTACGGTATGCTACCCGAGGACGCTAAGGAACGGGATTCTCTCCGCAGACGCGCCCCGAGGTTTTACTTCGATTCGACGACGAGAACATTGTATCGAAGGTCGTACGACGGCATGCTGCTCCGATGCCTCGCACCGACGGAAGCACGGGAGGCCCTACAGGAAGCCCATGATGGTACTCGGCGCCACCAACCGACCCAAGCTCGATCGCCTACGAAGAATGGGCTATTACTGGCCCAAGATGATTAGCGATGCTGTTGCCTATGCCAAACGCTGCCACGCGTGTCAAATCCACGCTAATTACATACGGCAGCCGCACGAGGATTTGCATCCGACAGCGACCTCGTGGCCATTCGAGACATGGGGCATGGATATTGTCGGGCCAATAGCGCCACCGTCAGCAAAGGGGCATCGCTTTATACTGGCGATAACCGACTACTTTTCCAAGTGGGCCGAGGCGGTACCTCTGCGAGAAGTCAAGACTAGCAGCGTGATAAGGTTCATCAGGCACCATATCATATACCGGTACGGCGTCCCCAGACGCATCATCCACGCATAACGACCGCAGTCGTTAGTCTCGCTCACCCGATTCGTGACAAGTTCGAGAATGAGAACTTGTCATCCGGACACATAACCCATCGATAGCGGGTTAGCGAAGCCTTCAACAAGGCGATCATCAAGATCCTAATCTGCTAACATCCCATAGCAAGCGCCGACCGATGAAAAGCTCGGGAAAGCTTATGGGCGATCGCACTACAACCAGATTCCCACCGTACCACACCATACTCATTAGTATACGGCCGCGGCCGCACTACCACTTGAGATTCAGATCCCGCCCTACGGTCGCCACGCGTGGATGACGAGTGAAGAGAATCATCGCCAGCGTCTCGCAGAGCTAGAGGCATTAGACGAGAACCGGCTTAAGGCTCAACAACACATTGAGTTTTACCAAGCCCGGATTTCCAAAACCTTCTGCAAAAGGGTCAGACACCGGTCTTTCCAGAAGGGCGAGTTAGTCTTGGCCGTCCGGCGGCCAATGATCCTCAACTCCAAGAAGAAAGGAAAGTTCCAACCCAAGTGGGAAGGTCCGCTATGATAGAAACAGCCTATTCAATGGAGCCTATCGCCAAGCCGGACGGCGATAAGATCATGATGCCCATCAACGGAAATTCTTGAAGAAGTACTATCCGTAGTCTCCTTCAAACTCCCATCAATTATCATGTTAACAATCACCGATAGTTCCTCCAGATTTCCTCCACGATCCTCCCCAATAGATGACGGACTACTCACCGCCATGTTAACATTACACCTCGACAAAATCAGCTTACTAATCCTCTTCAATGGGATGGTAGGTCCTCGAAGTCGCTCCAATCGCGACAACCTTGTCAGGTTAACAATCACCTCTGATAAATTCCCCCTCCAATCCTCGTCAATAGGATGGTGGGTCCTCAAAGCTGCCTGCATCCCAACTAACTCCACCATGTTAACACTAAACCTCTCGACAAAACCCTCCAACTCGCCAATAGATGGCGGGTCCTCAAAACTATCATGTTAACGAGTACCTCGGATAGTTAGATCAGTCGTCACACTCACACGTCACTGAACGGCTTGATCCTTTCTCGCACATTCTAATTCTATTAGAATGATCGAAAGATGGTAGCCTACCATGCGATGAGCTACTATATCAATCAATCGTCACAAACGGTACGCCCCTGGACGATTTGATTATCCTAACACCGTCATTCCCGCGAATGGCGTTGTCTAACATCCCATAGCAAGCGCGACTGGGATGAAAAGCTCGGGGAAAGCTTATGGGCGTATCGCACTACAACCAGATTCCCACCGGCATAATACACCGCATCATTAGTATACTGCCGCGGCCGCATCACCACTTGAGATTCAGATCCCGCCCTACGGTCGCCAGCGCAGGGATGACGAGTGAAGAGAATCATCGCCGCCTCGCAGAGCTAGAGGCATTAGACGAACCGCTTAAGGCTCAACAACACATTGAGTTTTACCAAGCCCGATTTCCAAAACCTTCGCAAAAGGGTCGACACCGTCTTTCCGTATGGGCGAAGTTAGTCTTGCCGTCCGGCCAATGATCCTCAACTCCAAGAAGAAAGGAAAGTTCCAACCCAAGTGGGAAGGTCCGCTTATGATAGAAACAGCCTATTCAATGGAGCCTATCGCCGCCAAGCCGGACGGCGATAAGATCATGATGCCCATCAACGGAAATTTTGAAGAAGTACTATCCGTAGTCTCCTTTCAAACTCCCATCAATTATCATGTTAACAATCACCGATAGTTCCTCCAGATTTCCTCCTCCGCCGATCCTCCCCAATAGATGACGGACTACTCACCGCCATGTTAACATTACACCTCGACAAAATCAGCTTACTAATCCTCTTCAATGGGATGGTAGGTCCTCAAGTCGCCCAATCGCACAACCTTGTCGTTAACAATCACCTCGACAAATTCTCCAATCCTCGCCAATAGGATGGTGGGTCCTCAAAGTTGCCTAGATCCCAACTAACTCGAGTCATGTTAACACTAAACCTCTGACAAAACCCCCCTCCAATCCTCGTCAATAGGATGGCGGGTCCTCAAAACTATCATGTTAACGAGTACCTCGGATAGTTAGATCAGTCGTCACACTCACACGTCACTGAACGGCTTGATCCTTTCTCGCACATTCTAATTCTATTAGAATGATCGAAAGATGGTAGCCTACCATGCGATGAGCTACTATATCAATCAATGCGTCACAAGCAGTGCATACGGGCGATTTGATTATCCTAACACCGTCATTCCGCGAATGGCGTTGTCCGTCGACATTGGCCTACCAAGTGATGTGCCGCCGACATTCATCCCGACCACTCCTGCGGTGGCCAAATTCGGCCAGTTGTTGCAATCGGCTGACGCCCTGAACGATTACGACTTAACAGCTTATAATTAACCCGGCCTCATGCGGGTAAGGGTAGAGAAGAAATTTTAGCATTGAGTCTAAAAGAAACTTCTCGACAACTCATCATACTGAGGGAATAGTATGGCTAGTCCGATTCAAACGGTAATCGGTAAAGGCAAATCAAATCCGTTAACGGTGAGGTTTGCTAAAAATCCTAAGAGTCGGCCACCAAAAGATGAGAACCAAGGACCGTGGTAACGAAGCCATTCGAGACAAAACAATCAAGTGACATGAAAGAAAAGGAGTCCGCTTCTCATTTATAATAAAGGAAAGGGGACGGATTACAAAAGAGGGAGGTACACTCAAATTGGAGGTCAAAATCTCTTAAGTCGCGACTCTAAGATCCCGAATCGCCTCTTGTGCTCCTCCTCCGAGTAGTGAGAACCTTTGCCGGATGTCCTCTTGGTGAGAGAGCGGCATTGTGGAGCTCCCTTCTTGTCTTTTCAAGACCACCTTTTCTCCTCGAAATCAGCAATAACCAATTGCCGTTGACCCTCGAGCTCCTCGGTTCCTTCAAAGCACGCTCAGTGGCTCTTTGGCAACTAGGAAGGCTGCGGTTTGGCAATGGTTTCCTTCGCTCGATATGGATTTGTCGCCCGCCAGAAGGCGAGGGCCTTCGGCGCCTCTTCCATCTTTTGCCATCGGCGGAAATCGTTCCACTTAGCGGTCGTTTCGACGGCTGCTGACCGTGAGTGCAGTAGGCGCCACGCTCCTCCGGATGGATTGGATTGCAGCGTTCGAGGCCAAGTCCAAGAGATTCTTAGAGCGAAGAGCAATCAACTCTTGGCGTCTCTTTCACCCGATGCCTTGTGGAAATCGGCGGCAGCAAGCGTCAAAGTTTCGAGTTACCCGGTACATTTGCGGCATGGGTTTGAGCTCACCAAAAGAGCAGCCTCCATCCAATACCGCTTGGACGCTATCATGAAGAAGGGTCTGAAGATCCTTGATCGTAGCCTCCACGAAGCCTGCTTGAGACGAAGCAGAGGAGAGAGAGGAATATCCTCCAGAGGGCGAGCCGAGACCGTGAGGCCGGCCGCGACGCACCATATGAGTCGACACTTCCCCGAGCCTCCTCTACAGGCGGACCCTCTTCACCAATGAGCTCTCCCCGAAGCGAAGGCCATCTTGAATAGCCCCTCTTCGACGAGGGATGCCGACTTGGGCGATTCCTCGCCCGGTCGGTATAGCGCGTCTCCTCGCCCTCCTCCCCTCATGGGATGAGACCACTTCGTGATCCGCTGTCCTTCTTCATCCTCCAAGAGACTTGAGCGGTGGCCGGGTTGTACCTCGAGAAAGAAAGGGAAAAGCCCGAAGTTAATCACCGCAACTTATCAAACAAAAGAGGGACTCGAGAACGATACCTCCCGGCAAGCGACGATCGGGCCGTCAACCGCTGCTCGTGACGCTACCACCAAGACCCCGATGTGGTTACCGCAGCTCAATGGAAGGAGAAACCTCTTCGTGGCGGACCCTCTTGGCCACCCTCTCACCAGCCGGGACTTATACCCTCCTCCCTCGGGCCTTGGCGAAGGTGAAGGAGTGGGGGTGGCAATCGGCATCTGCGGTCGGGCGGTGGCATCCCTAGCCCCTCAAACTCTCCGGCCTAACCGGTTCTTGAGGGACCCCGCCTCGGCCACAACCAGTGGACGAGTGGGGTCGTAGGGAGTGTGGAAGGACAACATGAAGTCATCACCCAAGCCTCCGCGGAAAGCCCATGTCCCAGCCTAGCCTCGAGGACTCCTCGGTCGGAAGTGCTTGAGACCCACCGGCCCCGAGTCACCCTAACTTCCTCCCTCGAGATCGTCGGCCTCCTCAATATGGTGGCGCTCCCCTGGCAGTGTCAGAGGCGACCTCTCGTCGTGTGTCTCGGTCAAACACGAGGTATATAGGTCGAACCCCTCCGGGGAAGTACTCACGCCCCGATACCACTTGCAGTAGGTGAACGAGTGGCGAAGAACTCGGTCCCTCAAGGGCACCAAGCACACCAAGACAACCAACAGACGCCCAAAACCACGCCCGCGCTCCGTCTACCAACCCCCCTTCGAATTTCAGCTGAGGGTTGATATTCCCAACATAGAGCTGGTCGTATCCAAATTGGCGCGAGAAACGGCTAGGAAGGTAGGGTTCCAAGAGGCATGGCCGACCGTCGCGAAAGAGATGGTAGCCAGTCGATATTGACCACCACCTGAAGCCACCAAGAGTTAAGAGGGTGTGCTGATCCGTAGTGGAACCATCCCGGAGAGACTCGCCGTGACCACCGCCCGAGAAATAGGGGAAACACCGGAAGAAGTCGTAGCTGCCAAAGAAGGAGAGCGCCTTCCTCATTTCCACGACATCCCTGAACTTCCAGGAACAAGTCTCGAGCCGCTGGAGGAATGGAACGGTCCCGCCTTCCTGACGCGCCGCTGGGGCACTCATCAAGCACTCGCAGTGCAACACGAACCATGCCATCAGGTATGTGTATGGCAAGCTGATCCGAGGGTTGGGGGTCTTGGCAATCTCCTCTCCTCCGTCTACTTCAACAAAGGAGACGCGACAAAATTGCGCCGACAACCTCCGGAGTCCACTCAGATGCAGCCGCCATGGCCGACACCGCATATGATCGCCTCGAGGCCACCGGACGGCCGGATAGGCGACATCAGCGGGATCGCCTCGAGCAGTGCGTGGGCACCACACACCTCTTCAACCACAACATTAAATAGCCAGCAAGCAGGGCCTTGGATGAGATCGGAGTCCCCGCCTGATAGTGGTAGGATGCAAAAGTAGTCCCCACCGGGAATCCCCCTTCGTCGTGATCTATGGTCTCCGATTCGCCACCCTCGTGCAACCGAGCGATCGCCTCCACGCCGCACACCCACCAACGGAGAATGGGCCTCTTCTGTCTTCGTTATGAGGGGAGCGAGGTAGTCCGCCCAATTCTTGTGGCGATCCGTGATCCTCTTCTTCTTTGCCTTTATGGTCTACAGACCCGAGGATGTCCAGGCAAATGTGGTAGTGGCAGAGAAGCTCCCATAGGGTTTCCACCACTTGAGGGAAATGGGTGGAAAGATGATCGAGCTCCATTTGGCCAGGAACGTACTCTTCATATGGGAACTCCCCATGGCGGGGCCGATGCCCGTGCATCTCGTGAAGAGCCAACCCTAACTCCCCGTTGGGCGTATAGAAGGTACCGCTGTCCGGACAGTAGAGTTCCAGTATGCTTTGAAACTGAGGAGCGTGAATCTTAATGCCGTGCTGAGTGGCTCTGATGGCCCGGAACAGTGCAGATCCTTGGAGATCAGAATTCTCCGCCAGAACGAACTCGGTGATCCTATGCCACCAAGGACTGTTGCCAGCCGATGAATGTACCCACCCAGGCGCGCGGAAATCCTTTGGAGGAAACTGTCCTCCCGCTTTGAAGAAGCGGTGACGGAAAGTCTCCGCCGCTGTCGGCGTTTCACCCATAGGGAACTCATTTTGCAGAAGACCAGGATGAAGAGCGGTCACGCCTCGATGGGAGCCGTCGACCCCATACCCAGCCTTGGAACCCGTGAAGGTTCCGCAAGTGACTCCATCCTGAGCCGGAGTCAAGTCCCAGTTCATCTTTCTGGGAACTGAAAGGGGGCGTAGCTCGACTAAAGAAAATCCCCGCGTCATGCTGGGAAGAAAGTATCGGGCCTCGCCAACTTCACGCAACCATTTGCTTTCGCCAGAGCGGATCAAGGATCAACTATGGCATCGCCAACATGAAGTCGCTTCACCATTTCGCTACGCCGACGCTTAGCATCGCCGATCGCTGGTCAACTCTCGCAGCGCCGATAGTGTCCTCGATACACGCCGCCGCAAGTCCGGAGTTCGACGGCGATGGAAGACCGCACCGGGTCAAGGAAGGGAAACCCGAGGAGCCGAGAAACCCGCATCACGGGCGAGGCCAATAGCCGCATTTCGGGAAGAACTTCATCGAAAAGGTAGCCGCAAAATGAAATGAAAGAGTGTTAAAAGACCTGACAACTCTTTGAAGCAGGCGAGCCAACTCGCCAAACTCTTTGAAGCAGGCGAGCCAACTCGCCAAACTCTTTGGCGATGAGCCGTGGCGAAGCAATCGAGCTCGCCTAACAAAAGGCAAAACCTCGCCTGAAAGCAAGACCGTTTGTCGTGGCGAGCCTCGCTAAACAATCGAGCTTCCTTGAAACAAAAGGCGAAAGTCCAAAATCAGCGACCTCGCCAGTATAATCGGACCTCGCCTGAATAGACAAGGCCCACCGAGGGACGAACAGGAATCTGTCCGCCCCTAGTTCCACCACCTTACCCGGCGGTGGCGGCCCGGCAGCGGTGGCGGAAGAGGAAGCAAGCCCCTTCCCTTTGGAGGTGGTCTTCTTCGACTTGGGAGCCATTACGGTCAAAGTGGAAATCTCGGGTTTTTCTTCGAAAAAGCTTGAGCGGAAGATTTTTGGAAGCACGGTGGCCTCTTAACGAGAGACGAGCTTTATATAGCGAAGTCTCTACGGCCGAGATTCATCGGCTTAGATAAATCTCTACGCCGGATTCATCGGTTGAGCACGACTAAGACGATCCTCGCCAAGCTTAACGGCCGGACAGCGCCGCCAATCTGGCCGATCGAGGCAGTGAAGACGAGGCGCTCCGCCACCACATTTAATGCGAATGACACGCCCACGCTGCCCCATCCGGGAGAAGACACGCGGCCCGCTATCCCGGCGACGAGCTCGCCACCCAAATAGCGGGTCACTAAAAGAGGAAGTCACCAAACGGATTGAGCTCGCCCAAGACAGAGCTCGCCACCCAAATGGTTTGAGCTCGCCTGAGAGAGAGAGCTCGCCACCCAAATGGTTTGAGCTCGCTTGAGAGAGGAAGCTCGCCCACCAAACGGATTGAGCTCGCCCAAGACAGAGCTCGCCACCCAAATGGTTGGAGCTCGCCCGAGACAGAGCTCGCCCACACGAATGATTTGAGCTTCCCCGGAGTTGAACTCGTTTGGTGACCTTTTGCACAAGATCCACGAGGCGCATCATAAAACAGCATCGCACTTACCAGGGGCTAAACAACAATACATTCGAACAAAGTTATGACAACACATGCAAACAGAAGTCATAACAGAAATGTATTGAAGCCTAAACAACGTCAAAGACCGAACCGGCACGCGGCTACCTAGATTCACTTGCAAGAGGCCTAGTCGCTGTCAGAATCTTCACTCGTAGAAACCCAGGGGTCCTTCTTCAAGCGCCACTTCAAACGCCGAACGGTCTTGCGAAGAGCACGCACTCAAGACTCCACGCGTCCCTATCACGGTCCAGTTCCCGCCTCACTGAGCCATCGATTGATTGAGAACGATGCCCTCAAGCATTTCCTTCTCAGTTAATAGTAGTTCGGTCAAGCGGCGGAATATGCGGAGCTCCTCCAAGGGATGACCCTGAGCTTGGGTCAGCTCTTGACGAAGTCTCGTGATCTCTGCACTTCGATTGAGAGGCACTTCCGACCGAACTTAGCGGCAACCATAGGTTTGCCAAGGGAAAAGAAGAAGATGAGGGGGTGGCAAAAATGTGGGTAAGATGATCCACCATTTATAGCCCCTTCCAAGTTGGCGATGGGACCTAACAAAGAGGCTACATCCTAGCCTCAACAGAGGGCACGAATCAAGAGGCGAACCAAGCCTCCTCGAGATACAAGCTCGCCAGCCCATGGCTCGAACTCGCCTAAGGATGGGCTCGCCTCCCAACGGTTTGAGCTTGCCTAAGGCGTAAGCCCACCCAAGTGATTGAGCTCGAAGCATGAGCTTCGCTTGCAACGGACTGAGCTTCGTAAAGGTGAGCTAGCCTAATAATGAAGTCACTGAAGTTTCATCAAACCCTCTCGAAGGTGCTCAAGACAATAAAGGGATAAACAAACACAAAGCCACATTCATCAAGTGATTTTGAGACAATACATTCGAACAAAGTTATGACAATACGTTCAAAGAAACAAAAATGTCCCAAAATCAAGAAAGGGCTCCAGATCTAGTCAGCGCAATCTAACACCGTAAAGGAGGCCAGTTTAACCTTGAGATCAGCTAACTCCTCCGCCCGATCTGCCTGGACCTGAGCTTCCGCGTCCTTCTCGAGCTTCTCCTCAGAGAGTGCAGCAATGGAAGCCTCCTCTTCGCGATGCAACGCGTGGAGGACTTGCAACTCTTTGGTAAAAGCGCGATGAACGCTGGCACTCTCCCGTTGAAGGTCCTCCGAAGGGTAAGCCCCCGTCTTGCGCTGCAAACTGCGTTGCCTCTCGCGAAAATTCGCGACAATCGCCTCTTGCTCCAGTATGCGTTTCGCGCGAGCTTCGCGTTCCGCATTATTCTGACTCGAGCTTCCCCTATGAGACGCCACATATCATTGCACGGGTCATCAAAGACCAGCCCCTCAAACGGTCCACAGCGGCTCTCCCAGAAGCTTAGGTCCGCGGCCTTATTGAGGTCACCGCCAACACGCTGAACCTCCCCTAAACAGCTTACCAAGGGAGAGCGGAAGACATTAAGGGTTCCCCATCCGAGACCAATGGCAGTAACCACCTGTCTTAAAGCATTCTCTAACTGCTGGAGGACACCCCTCTCCGATCTTGGGGTGGGGATCAGTGAGACCCGGCGGGAACAATTGCGGCGAGAGGTTGAATCCGGGAGGGGCCCGCTGGGTCAACGGGCTGCTTCCATCCGTGACCTCCAATGTTGTTGGATCGGGAAGCCAGGCTTGCTTGTGGTTGGGGGTGTCGACCCAGCGGCGTGGGTTGGTTAAATCTTCCCCTTCATCATCTGGAAGCACGATGGGTTCGTAATTTGAAGGCCTAGCCCTAAAGAGCTCTCTTGCGCCAGCGCCTCAAAGCGGTCCGCCTCCCTCGCGGTTAGAGGCCTCTTCCTAAGATCTCAAATTGCGAGACCTACCAGGAGGACCTCCTCTCGAACCGCACAAAACGCCAGAAGAGAGTATTAGTAACGTCAAAACCGAGCGAGGCAGGCGTGCCGTCGGTTACCAAGCTTAGCCAGCGAGGCGAGCCAATAAAGCTCGCCTAATCTGGCAAAGCTCGCCAGGCGAGACAAAACTTGCCTGACAAATCGGCTCGCCTGAAAACACAAAGCCCGCCTGAGTAGGCGAAATTCGCTTGAGAATCGAGACTTCGCCCGAAGGAACGAAGCCCGCCCCAAATGAACGATGAATGTTCATCTCATCTCCAAAACTTACCAGAGGGAGTTCGAGCCGTAGCGGCCATGGCAGCAACGACGTCAGCATCACGCGAGGAAGAGGGAGTGGACCTCCTTCCTTTTGACACGGTCTTCTTGAAAGCCATGGCGGGAGTCCTGGTTCTCCTTGTAAGAACTTGGGCGAAGAAGAATCTTGAGTACAATGGCCTCTCGACAAGGGAGGAGATCGACTCTTATAGAGCGATCTCAACGGTTGAGATGCGACAGCTCACTTGATCAGACCGTTCACAACGATCCTATTCAAACAGTTCGAGTCGAACGGTCAGGAATGAGGCGGGACGGTTAGCATTCCGCACGAATGGCCAAGATTTGGCGGTTCCAAACACGATCTCTCGCCCAAACTACGGGCGAGATCTGAGCGCCGCTTAAATCAACGACTCCGATTGAGTGCATGAAAACGAAGCATCGCTCGTCAGATCACATTCAATGCAATCTGACACGCACGCACCGCCTGAGCTGGCGAACAATCACGTGGCTTGTCTCGCCTGTCAAACGTCAGAGCTCGCCCGAAGCACGAGTTCGCCAAAACCTCGCCAGAGCCGTCCGAAGAGCGCAAACCAGACGAAGATGGTTAGATGCATACGGCAGCGGTAGCCAACACATTCATTCAAAGTGTTTCAGACCATATCCAAACTTGATTTAGGCCTGAAAACTTTGAAGAGGGTCTTGTAGGCGGGAAAAATTACCAACCCCGCCAGTCAAAGAGATGAACTCGCCTGCACGAGCTCAACAGCTTATTGGGCGAGTTCACCTAAAACTCAAGAGCCGTCATTCAACAAACTCGCCGCGACGAGGTTGTTCCGCCGCTGAGCTCTCCCGAGCTCGGCCGCTTGTTTAACAAGCTCACCCACACGGGTCGTTGCTTAAGAGCTCGCCGCAAGAGCTTAAGAGCCGCTGAACTTCGCGCGAAATTATGCCCGTTCAAGTGAACTTCGCTGCAAGAGCTCAAGTCTCGCTTTCGCGCACGCGCGAGGTAAGCCCAGCGATGAGCTTCGCCCACATGAGTCCAGCGTCGCCTCATCGATCCAGCCACATGCGTGGCGCAAAACGCACGCAGGAGTTAGCGCCGCGGTGGCGCCAACTCACACTCAGGGGTCCGGTTGGCCCGACAAGCTGCGCTTTGAGCAGTTAGAACAACTCTTAAGCTCGCTGCTGCTGGTGAGCGGTGCCAATGGCGGCTTAGAGAAGCGGGCCCACCCGCCTCATCACCCCTATAGTGGTCACATCCCGCAGCCTAGAGGGCATGGCGTCCTTCACCAATTAGCGGTCACATCCCGCAGCCTAGAGGGCATGGCGCCCTTCACCATTAGCGTCACATCCCACGAAGTCGAGGGAAGACCGGCCGCTTGTCAAAGCCGCTGATTAGGAGAACTTCGCTTATGCAAGTTCAGCGCTTTGCAGCCTTTCGCTCCTGAACCGAACGCGCCCGAAGAGGCGCCGATTGACCTCGTTCAGCTTCCTTTGTAAGCTTCGCTGAGCACTCGGCGGCTGCGCCGCTTACCCACTCGCACATCCCGGGTTAGGATAAGGCATGGTCTTCATTACCTCATCGCTGGTCACATCCTACGCTTAGAGAAGAGTATGGTACCCCTTAACTGTCAGTGGTCATATCCCACAAATCAGGGAAGTGGCCATGCCTCTCCTTGCCTATTTATAAGCCACCATCTCCACATGAGAAGGGGCTGGCAATCAGGTTGTGAGAAACCACCACTGAGAAGAGAGAGCAAGCAGAAGAGTTACTCTCTTGCACCCTCAACTCAGTTCTGAGCAAAGGCTTGGATTGTTGAAGTAGACTCCATCTGAACTCGCAGGTTTGGAGGCTCTCGAGCTCTTTGCAAACTCTTGCATCGTAGCCCTTTCCAAGCAAGCTCGTAGAACTGAACTCAACCGCCCGAAGCTTCTATCACAGATCAAGCCCGACCGCGACGCCGATCGGATCGTCAAGGGAAGCAAACTCGACTCAAGCATCGAGGCGTCCTACCTACTGCAGGCGAACCCACGTTAAACAAGAAGGGCCTTCCTTCGCTTGTAAAAGCCAATTCTTGATTTGTAACAAACAACTCGACCAATACAAATCCGAGAGGATATTTTTACACCAAACATGATGCCTCCTATTAACCTGACTGGGCCTGGTGTGACCCTTGGGAGGATCATCTTCAACCTTCTTCTTTCGAGAGGATTCTGCTTCAGCTACCTATAGTCGGGCAGCCTTCTTGTGGGCTCGACTATCTTTAGCATCCATGTGTGATCAAGCTCTGGCCATCAGTTGGTCAAAATCACCACACCGCTCATGACGAGAGAGTCGGATAGCTTTTCATCTTCTAGCCCTGCAACAATTGCGGCCATGGCGACCATAATGCCAGGGTCCTCGACCTTTAACCTTTTGGCCTGGAACCTTTTGAAATAATCTCTTAGACTCTCACCGGGTCTCTGTTTTATCTGCAACAAAATGGAGGAAGGAGCCTTCTGCATTGTGTTGGCCAAAAAGCGGTGCATAAACTTTTGTCTGAGCTGCTCGAAGCTATGGATGGATTTTTTGTCCAGCGAGTTCCATACTGCCCGTTAGGGTGATAGAGAAGGCTCTACAGATGACCGGGTTGCTCACTTGCTGCATGCGCATTAAATCTTAAAAATTTTGTGCATGCTTAGCTGGATCTCCTACCCTTGTATTTCTCGATGTGGGACATCTTAAACTTTAGGCATAGAGCATTCATGATCCAGTCGGCGAGAGGAGTATTTCCTCCGATGACATCTGCAACAGTGTTGAAGGTCTAGTCATAACCAGATGCAAAGTTGGTGGTGGAAATATCCATTCTGTTCACTGGGCCTGGAGCAGCATGGGGGTATCTAGTGCTACGCGACATCGTCCAAGTGTCATTTTTAGGGCCGAGACTCAAACTTTCATCGGTTGCTTCCATAAAGTGCGATAGTTGCCATGGATGAGCGGCAAAACGAGCTTGTTGCAAAGGCAGTGGGGGAGTGATATCTCCAGTTCACTCCTCCGACATTTGTCGCTGAGCCTGTTCTTCTTGGGGAGGGGCGACAGATGGCGGAGGAGGATGAAAAGGAGGAATCCGGCTAAGAAGTTCGTTCGTGAAAGAAAAGAACTGTTGCTAAAGGGAGTGTGCTATTCTCTGGGCGGACTCATCTAATTGGGCCTGAATAACATAGCCTGTGTTGGCCGCTTCTCCAGGATTGGGAATTGACGATTAGTCTGGTTGATCGGAATCAGCCATCTTCCTTAAGGAAGAAAAAGAGCCCCCACGGTGGGCGCCAAGATGTTTAGGTTAGAAACTTAATTACGAGGGTTAGGGTGGATTTGGAAGAATTTAGGATCCCTTAATCTTCTTTGATGGCTGATCACTCTGAGTAGAAGAAGATTATTGCATAAATGTTAGAGGGTCGGAGTTGGGCTCTCCGGTGGTTCCTCCAACGATCAAGTTAGTGATGATCTTAGGGCAAAAATATATGAAAATAGTTTTTTAGGGATTTCTATTGTAGAGAACAGTGTACCTTCATGCAGAAGATAATCTGCATATTTATAGTGAGCCGAAAAGAGTCTTTAGGTAACTTCAGCCAGGTTCATGCAATCGCTTAGTCAGCTGACACTTTACACGTGTTGGCAGTGGGTGATCCGAGCCATCATTGCGTTTAATGCGATGGCGACAGAGAGGCTAAGGTGCTGCCGTGGTCCGAGTAGTCATTATGACTTTGGCGGATGAGTAATAATGGCTCTGGCCATGTATTTAATGCGACGATGCCTGTAGTTCAAGATGCGTCGCCGGGTTTGAGCGGAGACGCCTTTCATCTCGGTCCTTAGAAAGAGTCCAAGTGAGGACTCCTTTCGTCTCGAATTCCTTGAGAAGGTCTGGGTGAGAACGCTTTTCGCCTCGGATCTCAAGGTGTTTTAAGGAGGGGAGCCGGCATTCGTGAGACCGGGGTCGGGTTGGTGTTATAATGCTTAAGTCAGCTAATCGAGACACGTGTCGTCTTCTTAAGAGTAGTTTACACTTAGCAATTTCTGTGATACAACAAGCGATCTCATACTCAGTGTGTAGATTTTGAGACTTTATATTTTTTGAATCCATGAGCGTATTGATCTTTATTTCTAAATTGCTGAAAGAAGAAATATAAACTTAATATGCATGACGAATACTGAGATATAGTAGAGGAATAAAATAAATAACCAACCCGTTTGAATTTTTTTTATCTTTGATACTGTGGTATGGCTCAAATTTAATTTTGTATCTTACCTTTTACTTGGCTTTTATATTTTCTAACTGTACTTTATTATTCAGTAAAACTTTCAAAATGTAAAGAAATAAGATATAGAATTTTAGCAGCTTACAAATATATTTTTAACTTTTAGATAATATTATTCCAAATTATCGAATATAAGGAAATATATTACTATAGCTAAGTTTGAATTTCTTATCTTTTATACCGTGATATCTCAAATTTGGTTCTATATCTTACCTTTTAACTAACTTTTAATCTTCTTGCTGTATCTTACTATTTAGTAAAGTTTTTAAAAATGTAAACAAATAATATAAAAAATCTTTTCAGTTTACAAATATATTTTTAGCTTTTATGAAATTTGTTCCAATTTATGTTTCCTAATATGATAAATATCATAAATATAGGCAATATATTTGAAAAATATTTCAAATAATTGGAAATAAATATATCTTGAATTAGGTAATATACTAAAACTATATTTTAACTAATAGCAAATATTGAATATGATTGTTATTTGGAGGATAAAATTTAATATCTCAAATATGAAAGAATAAATTCAAATTAAAAAAATATATGCAAGATCAGTATGTAACAAATAAACTAATGAGGTTTGTATTACAATATGTTGATCATATCAACAAAAAGTATTCACATGTAACTAACTATGCATTGAACATGTAAAGAAATAAAATGAAAACTGACCTTTTAAAGCTTCTAGGTAAATATAGGCGAAGTCCAGTAGCTTTAGCATCTCACAGTCTAGTAGCTTTAACATCTCACAATCACATAAAGAGTATAGCATCAAATCTCGTAAATAACTCTAAGTAAAAATAAAATAAAAAAATTCAAGGTTACCTCTGTGATATATATATATATATATATATATATATATATATATATATATATATGAAATAATGAGTATGAGGTGGTACTCATTTTGCTAAATGAGCTACCAAGAGATAGTCGTGGAGTGATGCTACTTTTGAGTCATTTCATTGATGCGTTTATGGAAATATCATTCCAAATACACACACACACACATGTCCAACAGGGATGGCTATTAAGCTATCTGAAAATTCAACATATCAAACAAGTTTGATTCTTATTCTAGAAGACTCTAAACTTTATAAAAATTTTACCTTGCGCATTTGACGATACTTTGAATAAGATGTACAGTGCCGATCATGAACATGATGAGCCGATTAGTCTAGCTTACGATAATATTTGATCTCACTAGCTCACAATATCATTACTTTACACACACACATATAGTAACAATATTTTCCAAATATAAATATATATGATTTCGGAAGAGATTTTTGAGACAATCTGTTACTAAATAGTTAAATATATTTTCCCTCCTGTGTATAAAGATCGAGATTTGTTAAACAATTAGTTAAAAATATCTTCCAAATATAAAGATTATGATTTCGCTGGAAGACAATTTTATTACTTGATTTCCATATATATGATGATATGTATTATGATGATGATTCGAGATTAGTTTCGAAGACAATGGATAGTTGGGATTGATTACAGGTGGCTAATTAATTTGAGAAGAGAGAAGCTGATGTGACAAGCTCTGGGAGGGTTTAAGGAGAAAGGTTTTGTTTTAAGGTATACATTTAGTAACAAATAGTAATAGATAATAGATACAGCATACTTGGTAAAACATGAATAGATTGTACATCTTAATGCAAAATATAACGCTAAATTGGACGAGAACATATGACCTACATATTTCTAGTATCGAAAAAAGAAATGGATTTATGCACAAAAGTTTTTTTTTTTTTACAAATAACACTTGCTGTTACTATTTTCATATTTGAGTAAAATGCTTCTAAAATGGAACTTTCCGTTGAGGATCATCATACAAAAGGAATTGGCTACAGCCTCCATGAAGAAAACTTGATAAAATTTTATAACCAAGGATAAGCTTCATACATCAAAGCCTTAAGTTATCGGTCATTCCTAAAACCTTAAATGCCCGAGTTGTAGCCAAAACAAATACAAAGAAGAGTAACTAAGCATAAACCCAAAAGAACATTTCCCACTGAACAACCTATCCTCCTCCCATCTCAAACTCTGCTAGTTTTTATTTTTAAGCACTTAAACTATGCAGCATTAGAGAACCACCAAAGATCAATGAAACTAGCTTACATAAAATAAAATTGTTAAACCACAACTCTGTTACAGGTAAAGCTAATAGATAAACAAAAGAGAAACAAAATGCACCATAGATACTGCACATTACTTCAGCAATCCACTACAACAACATAAACAAAATACATATAATTTAAAGCAGGCAAAATTATGTGGCTTTTGGAGGTTCTTCTGCTGGTAATACATCATCGTCATCATGGTAGATATTCTCAGCCATCTGCCATATCTGAAGGATATTGTCTTCAGCGACGCTGGCGATGACCCAATCCTCACAAGGGTTCCAAGAGAAATCGGAGATCTTGCTAGTGTGACCGCCGTGTATGAACAAAAGTTCTGGTGGACCATCTTCTGCATCCTCTGGTGTCTGTTCATCATCAATCCTATATAAAAAAAATTCCACATGAAGCAAATATGACATCCACATACTATAAACCAACACGAATTTTGCAGAATTGTCCTGTTTCCCCATTAAATAGGAATAGTCGAATAGACTCATCTGATCAATCGAATTAAAAATAAAGATGAAAGGAAAAAATACCTATTGAGGTCGAATAGGGTCATCAACATTGAAGCAGAAAGATGTCATTGTGATTGAAGCAACAGAGAGCAGTACAGATGCTTTAAAGTTCTTATTAAGCACTTTCAGTCTAGTTGTACCGAGAAAAGGAAGATGGAACATTATATAAGAATGATCTAATTTGACAGCAAACGAGTCTAATTTAGTACATGGTAAGATGTGGATGCAAATGTAGGAGCCTGATTCAAGCTTAACTGACACTGTGATAAAGAAAGAAGCCTTCTTTCTGGTCCTCGTACAGAAAACAGGCATGAAATTTCACCTTAAAATTCTCACTTGTTTGTATTTTATGAAAGTCATAACCTCCAGAAGGAGAATCGTGATATGTTTTGACACTCAGAATTAGTGTTGCTATGTGTTAGCCAGCAAGTGTCACAACAGAACAACTCAAATTTCCAGCGAGGGTATCTGTTCACATGTGGTACTTGGGAGGCTGAGAGAAGGATAAGGATCAAGTGATGGAGTTTGGTGCCTCCAGACAACCAGCAAAGAATTCCATTCAGAAAATCAGAGAGGTAAACTAAAGAATAAAGCATTCCTAGCTTTGATAGGTCGGAGTTCGGTGCATCTACTCAAGGAGGAATTCTACTCAGTAAATCAGAGAGGTAAAATAAAGAATCCAGTGAAACAGCCCCACACATTTGCCTAATGATTAACTCGTCTCATTGTGTCCATCAGCCAACTATTGTTAGTTTGAGAATAACTCTGCAAACATTTCAATTTTCAAGGTCATCCTTGCAAGCTTTACCTCATGCAGACCTGATATTCTCATCTTCACTACACCTATTTGTTTCTAGACTCCCCTATGTATAAAAACCTTCAATTTGTCCTAAGCGGACTCCACCATTTACTAGTTACTACTAAAAGCAATATGGCAGTATCATTCTGCTCATTCACTTAACTAAATTGGCTGCATTTTCTCCGCCAACTGTGCAAATTCTTTATGGAGAACCAATCAAGCAAAAGTATAGGAAAAGGAAGCATCTTCAAACAAAAAACATATTATTTACATTACAACGTTGCACGCTAATCTATTAAAAATTAATGTTTTGACAGTTTTCAGTAAATACCTGCTAAGATCCCACACCATGAGCCTCCTACCAAGACAGCAAGATGCTAGTATCGTCTCATTCTTCGGACTCCAGCCAACTTGGAAAACCTCTTCCCTATATATACAAGGTAGTACAAAATGTGAGTACTTTTTCATTGCGGATCAGTAATCAACAAAAAAAGCTTTCATGCTTATGGACACAACAAAGATGAATGCTTACTTGTGAGAATCAAAGGTATGCAGAGCAGTACTTAGCTTGCGGAGGTCAAACAACTTGACAGTCTTATCAGTTGAACCTGTTGCTACAACCCACTCATTGAAGGGGTTGAATGCCAAGCAATTAACCTGGCAAAGATCATGTAAACAATTTTCAATCTTCAAGTGACATAATTCAAGAATTTTTTTTTTCTTTCAATTGTTAACTAAATTCAAATGCTTACGAAAGGCAAGTTACTTTGTCCTCTTCATTCAATGGATGCCAATACTCATAGCTAAGCAGAGGTTACCAAATCCTCTACGGGTTCACTTTTGCGAGAAGAGAGTCATAGCTCAAAATACTGGTAGTATGACACAATTGTGGTCACTTAAATAAATTAAGTCAACTTTTTCCACGGATCCATGGACTATAAACCACATGGTTGTGATAATGAAATAATAATGATTTACGACAGTGAGAAGTGTCAAGAAAGTTGATTAACAGAAGAAGTAAACTTTTCGGTGACTTCAGTCTAAAATTGACGATGATGTAAATCACTACATTGAGTAACTGCTACAATAAATATAACATAAAAGAGAATCAATGTAAATCACACAAATCATCAGTTGAAAGTAAAAAAAGGACCAAAAAAAAAGGCACATACTCTACATTGGAGACTTAATAAAAAACCTTTAACTTATTTTAACTATAAGAAATGTGAGTACAACGTCCTTGTACTTTGTCATGCTGGGGCCAGTGCAAATATCAGAATGGTCTTTTACATGGAGGATTTAGTACCAAAGATGCCAAATATAACCATTAATAGGTATACTTGTACCTCTGATTCGTTATATATAATATATAATATATTAGGACAACAGGAGATCCCCTCTTCGTCGAACATTAAAAGAATGGGCGACAAACAGGGGTGGAAATGAAACAAATAATTAATAAACTGTTCGATTATTATTTGTTCAGATATTCGGTCATATTCAATTTGGTAGTTCATTTAATAGTAAATAAATATTTTTTAGTATTCAGTTCATAAACGAATACAGTTTAACCAGAGGTGTATTCGATTCGGTTGATTATTAAATATTCGCTTATATTTTACATTGTACTCCTATTACTTAATTTATTACAAACCCTATTCATCCATCATTCTAGATAAGTAATTATGGTAAGATAGATACAATAAATATCAAAATAAAATGCAAAAGGAAAAAAGCCTAGCACAATTTATTGTAAGATAGTCGCGATTAATATCAAAATAAATGAGGATGGAAAGCCGGGCAGAATTTATGGTAAGCTAGTTACAATAAATAGCTAAATCAAGTGCAAAAGAAAAAAAATTCACTTACGTGAATCAAACCCGAGACCATAAAGAAGAGAATCTCAGACATTACCAAACGCCCTCAGAACTTTGGCAAATAAATATCGAACAACATTATATATACCGAATCGAATTTGAATTCCAATCAGGTATTACCCGAATTTGAATTCGAATATTTCAAAATCTACTGAATTCGAATTTGAATTCAAATAGTTAGGTATTCGATCGAATTCGATTCGTTTCCACACCTAGCGAGAAAACATGAATATCTCCTGTTCCTAATATATAATATGTTAGGAAGACAGGAGAGCCCCTCTCCATCAAACATTAAAATAATGGACAAGAAAACATAAATATCTCCATGACAACTAGTTGACAAAGGAAGGAAGCGTTACTCACCTCACCTTGATGAGCAACTACAGATTGAATTGGCTTGTTAGCTGTTGGTGTTCTAAGATCCCATATGAGCAAATGTTGATCATCCCCAACTGAGCCAAACAAATATTCATGCCTCAAATGCCAGGCAACATCTTCCACAACACCTTCATGTACCTAGTTCATGAGAATATATTAAAAACCTTGACAATGAAATTGATGCCTTTAGGGTAAAAACCTCTCAAAAATAATGTATTAGATTTTAATATAACAGAAAAAATCATGCACTGTTAATGAGGAGAATATTTGGAATATTATTAATATGACCATGGGTATTTTCCCAGTCCCGTAATCTCTTAGTTGCTAACAACCAAAAGTTATTACACTCTTATAAGCGCATTAACAGTTTACCAGATCTGCTTTGTTTATGGACTAGAATGCCTGAACTATATAGTAATACAATAATACCCAATAAATTAATCAAGCACTGACAGATAGCTACGATTGAAGAATACACTCTTCAGTAGCGATACCAACAATATATGTCAAAATAAATAGGACGACAAAGCAAACATTTCAGAGATACCTTAAAAATTTGTAGAGCGTCTAGAGACTTATTTTTGGGTGTTGCATTAATGTCCCACAAGCATATTTGAGCATCATCTGAACCACTTAAAAGATGACCCTGTTTAAAAAGACTCCATGACAAACCATATCCTTCAGAGTTGTGGCCCTTCAGCCTCAAATCAGGATTGCATGCACCATCTAGAGGAGGCTTGGATGGATGCTTGCTGTAATCAAACACATACACCTCTGCACTAACAGTCTTTGTTGCAATTATGAAAGGATTTTGAGGCATATATCGAGCTCGATTAACTTCTCCATCGTGATTTATCTGCTGAATGATTTGCACCTGCCAGAAGTCAGAAAATTTAGCTTTAGAGATAGTGGCAATGACATCCATCACATAAGCAGATCACGCCCATAAAACTGCACGTAGCTATCACATGCTAAAAGGATCACAAACTCATCAAACATGGCAACATCCTCGAAAATGAAATAGAAAAGTACATATAGAAGCCTGCAACATACTACTCTTATAACAGTGCTTTACAAATGGAAAACTAAACAAAATCAATGACTAGATCAGGCAGGTAATGACTTCTTAAATTCATTGGATACCGATTAAGCTTTCACCAAAAGAAAGCAAAGTATGCAATGATGAGACCTAAACCAAGTTATTTTTTTAAAGTTCCATTAGTAACTATCTCCCAAACCCCATTTTAATCTTCTAAAGTGTTAACCTGGGTTACCCTGACACGGCAAATCAAGGGCCGCATCCGTGTCCGACACGTGTCGGGTGTGGACACGCTCAAGACACATGTTGGACACAGCGTTTCCTCTTAAGCGAGTGGACACAAAAAAAAAACCAATTGGCCAATAATGGGTTCTTTTGGGTACCTTTTCCTTTAAACCAGTGGATCCCACACAAAAAAGAAGCCCAATCAGCTCTAGTAATGGGTTCTTTTGGGTATCGGGTTCAAAACAAAAAGGTTTAAGGTTTTTGAACCTGATAACCCCATATCCATAATTAAAGCTTTCTAAAAATATCCATGTATTTTTTTTCCCTTTTTCTTATGGACAGGTGTCCTGTTTCTTAAGTCAAGCGCGTTCCCATTTGTTTCTCTCTCTTCTCCGAACCCAAACACAGGAACGAAGAAGACGCCAGTCAGAGCTCAACTCGAGATTGGATCTTCTCAGTTCGACACTGCAGGACCTCCTCTCGTTCCTATTCTGATTTTAGAATATTTCATATTCTCAAAATAGTAAGTGACTTAGTATTTTTAACTGTAAAGGTTTTTAGGGTTTTTAAATTTGAAATCTAATTGAGAAATCAATTTAAGCTTCTCAGTGTCCCCGTATCCTACATTTTACAAATTTGCCGTATCCCGTGTCCGCGCCCACACCCGTGCAATCTAGATGTTAACTACTGCCTAATTTCTTATAAGAAGCCATATTTCTTATAATGGACAACCTAGAAGAACATAAGACAATTAAAACACAAATAGTTTAAATCTGCTAGACTTTTTTGTTGCTTTTCAGGTTGGAAATCTCTCGGATAAAAAGTGAAGAAGTTTGCTGAGGGACCAGCCAAGAGGCATTCTGGGGCAAGAAACAATGAAGTATCAGAGGGGAGATGCTACATTTGGTAGGAGCTCACTGAGGCGGAGAACCAAGGTTATGGTGTTTGGTTCCAGAAGCAATTATTAAATTGACATAGGTATAAGTGGACAAAATGCGAGGAAACTATAATACAAGCAGTCAGCTTGAGGGCTTAACTATGCTTCTGATTGGTGGGTCGTGCAATTTTTTTTCTGTTTAGCTTTTTCGTACCTGCACAATAATGAGGTCTCTTGAGTACAAGCATGGTCCTTCAAATAATGTAATTGTAAAATGTTTATGAGAATGGAATAGGTTGGCTGGGGAATCACACACTGAGAAATCCATACTTAATCTCAAAAAGGAAATTATAGCAAGGGATGAAATCGCTTTTTCCTAACAGTCTAACAACTACACCCACTACTCAGTACTTGAGTGTTCAGATACATTCCAAGAAATACCCCAACTATGGTGCAGTCTGGTTTGGCCATTGGCTTTGGTTAAGCAACCTCAAGCACCTATCAATCGTCAAGACCCTGATCTATAGCTACTCTTTTAGGGTTAAAATGAGTAATCAATTGTGTGTTTATAAGACGATTAGGTCCGCTCCCACTAACAACTAGGTTTCAAGGGCGTGTTCTTGCAAGTCAATTACAAGTGGGGTGAGAGCCAACAACATGTTCATGTTTGCAAGCAAACAGCACGAGTGGTGACGCTAGTACCACAGCGTTCGCTTAGGACTAGTCTAGTGAGAAGCCAAAAGGGTGACATCGGGATTGCAATATTCAGCAGGAACTAAACTTGTGATAAGCCAGTCTGTGTGGACATCGATACTGCAGAAACATAGTGGTATGTTAAGGTCCATTTAACCCCACAACGAAATCAATTGTTGGTTTATAAAAGCTTTGGGTTCCCTCCTCTGACTCTTAGCTTTTAGGGGCTGATTTCTTCTAGATCTATTACATACTCTTAACTATTGACTTTGATAATCGAGACATATTTTCAGCCTTAAACATACTAATGCTGTCAAAATAATCAATCAACGTTACGGATTCCCACCGCCTAGATTTTCTTTCTTGAAGTTTTAAGTTATTGAAGCTAAAAAACAGCAACAAAATCTTTTCTCTTCCCGAACTACTACCAAACCCCATACAACACCAATTTTCTTATTCCTCCCAAAAAATTCAAACTTTTAGCTTAACAACGTTCTCAACCCAAGCAAAACCCTAATTTGCATAGTTATATATAAAAAAAAAAGCAAGAGACCGTACCTTGCCACTAGCGCATCCAAACCCTCCAATCTCACCCCGATCATCATCATACTGCCTCGCATCGTTCTCCGCGTCATCGATCGGGAGCTGAACCTGAGCGAGCATCAGATAGTTGGGCTCGTCATCTGAGGTGTGGGTCCCAAGAATCATCTTTTGAACCGAGTAGTCCTTTCCGGCCGGCTCGTCTCGATCCGGCATCCATTGTACGGTCAGCGACGGCCACTCGAGGGCGTGGGTGATCACGAGATCGTAGAGGAACGGCGTGTTCTTCTTCCAGATCTTGTACTCTTCGTTGATGAGGCGCTCCTCGACCTCGCCTCTGAATTCGTCCTCGTCTTTCGCCATGGAGCTGGAATTGGAGTTTCTAGGGTTAGGGTTTTGGGAAAAATGGAGGGAAACGTTGAGGATATTTTTTAGGGAAAGAGGGGAAGTGAGGAGGGGGGGCTTTTGTGTTTGTATTTATGGGGAGAAGAACGGAAAATAATTGTATATTTCGAGGGTAATTTAGTAAATTGCTTAGTGATTGAGGAGACAATAGTTAGATTTAGTTGACGGGCCAATGGGCTTCCCGGTTGAAAGGGAGCCTAAACAATGGACGGCCCGCTTGGACGAGCAAAAAATTCGAAAAAGGGGAAACAGTAAAGCGCCCACCGTGGGCTCGAACCCACGACCACAAGGTTAAGAGCCTTGCGCTCTACCAACTGAGCTAGACGGGCTGCTGTGATTTTTGACTCCGTGTTTATTATTTATTAGAGTTATTTAATCATCAAACTCTCACTACAGTAACAAATTAAATTCACTACTTCGGCTTCAGTTTATTTATGCAATAACAAATTAAATTCACTACTTTGGTTTCAGTTTATCATCTTCAAATGAATCAAATTCATACAAATCCATGCGGCTAAAGCCAAGAAGAAATACTACTGGAATAGGCACCATACGGTTTTCATATTTTCAATCTTGGACTTGCATACTGTTTCATCTGCAGGAACTTGGGAGAGAAAAACAATGATTGTGATACTGAGATCAAATGCTTAACAGAAAGAGGCTAGCCTTTGTTTAAAGCATCCAACTATGAGATGTCAAATGAACTGAGTTATTTTAGCAACTAACTGCTCCCTAAGCATCTCAACCTAAAAGTATACAGACCATGAGGACATAAATGCAGCTCGAGGGCCAATTAAAGTATTCTCCAAGTCGTAGACAAAATTACATTGTATAGTATGATCATATTATATATTCAGTTGCCTGAAATGGTAGAAGTTCACGTAGATCTAGTTGTTCCTCCTACTAATTCTATTTGAACTGGATTTAGAATCTCCATTACCTATAAGGCTGAAACTAGTAGGGGATAGGTGAAATATGTTCAATTACAAACCAACCACAAATACATTTAGCAATAAGAGAAGAACGATTCAGCAAGTGCATCTGAAGATATTGAAGACAAGCAAGTGACCTTATTTGATACACATATATGTTTTGGATAAATGCAATTGTCTTGAATTAATGATTCTTTTGCCATATATAGGGTCTTACAAGTTCTTGAGGGCAATTACGGGCGAGATGTTGGTGGCAGCGAGAACATTGGTGGTGGTGCCGTGGTGCGAATGATTGAGCTTTGTGGAAACCTTACCATCAAAAACCTTACAATATTGTTAGATACATATCTATACTTATCATTTTGTGATGCTATTTGTGTAGCAATATTTCCTGCAAGCATGTGATTGTATATGATTTTCAGTGCTATATGATTTTGTTGTAGCTCTCTTATTTGTTAGCTCGGTCAGTTTATTGATTTTTTTGTTAAATTTGAGTATGATTTTTGGGATGTTTTGTTATTTATTTGATAGTTATTGGTGAATGCTTGCAATGTAACCATGTTGATGATTCTTGTTGTTTTATGACCTTGCAGCGAGAATGCTTGTTGAGCTGGCGATGGAAGGAACCAGTGCTGCAGTTTTTCGTTCTTTGAAATTCCATCGCAACATCAACGGTGGCGAATTCGAGGCTAAATTCGTGGCAAATTTTAGCGGCAGATTTTTGAATTGGCAATGCGGCGGAAATTTGTTGCAATTCGACGCAAAACCACCACTGCGATGGATTTTCTTTTCGCCATGGCCCGATGGGCATTTGCGACGAGGGATGCAAAGAACGGAAAATTTGCGGCGGAGTTCCGTCGTTGTTGACCTTTGTGACGAATTTTACCCAATTGAGACAAAATTTTTCCGTCGCAGTGCCCTTTTTCTAGAGTACCAAGTGAAATCTTCAAAACTTTTGGATAAGATAAGGCATGCATGTTTCTTACGTTCTGTTTCCAACTTCTTGAGTAAGCACTACTATTCAGAACAAGCGTGAGTTAAAATCATCACAAATACAGCTAAGCCTCTTTTGTATTCTGTTAAACCATCTTAAAATTTTCACCATTGGTTCTAAATTTATGTCAATATTTACAGCCATAGTTCTACAATGTCAATGATCAACAAGCATATCGAGTGGATTATCATATTTGAGATCATCTGATATCCTGTTCTCGCTACCAACTAACCAAATATCTCAAGTTAATAAATTGACTAATAAAGAATAATGGAAGTAGTGGCAAAAAGTACATTCACCACTAATTTTTTGCAGTAGAGCTCGTAAAAACAAAAAGAAAAATTGTCATGTAAAAAAACTTACCTCGGGATAACGTTGTAGTACTGGGGAGTAATGATCAGGTGATGTGTACGTCTTTCCAAGAAGACTCACGAGAGAATCCATCTCATAACCGAGGAGATCAACCTGAATTTCAATATCGACAAAAAACAAGAAGCTCAGCAAATAAACTGACCACAAATAGAAAAGTTGATTCTCGTTCAGGCTTTCAGTTGTCTGATTATTGGAGGAGAAGCATAAGAATGCACTTTAAAAGTAATCCTTTAAGAAAACATGCACGGGGAAACTTTTGCGTTGCATATCACCTGATGGAAGGTTGAGTGGAAGACGGATTTTATGACAGACTTTGAATTTTAGAAGAATCTTAAAGGCCTTTTGTGATGTAAGAATTACCGCAACCATGGGTGATCAGCTTAATACCGGCCGGCTCGTCTCGATCCGGCATCCATTGTACGGTCAGCGACGGCCACTCGAGGGCGTGGGTGATCACGAGATCGTAGAGGAACGGCGTGTTCTTCTTCCAGATCTTGTACTCTTCGTTGATGAGGCGCTCCTCGACCTCGCCTCTGAATTCGTCCTCGTCTTTCGCCATGGAGCTGGAATTGGAGTTTCTAGGGTTAGGGTTTTGGGAAAAATGGAGGGAAACGTTGAGGATATTTTTTAGGGAAAGAGGGGAAGTGAGGAGGGGGGGCTTTTGTGTTTGTATTTATGGGGAGAAGAACGGAAAATAATTGTATATTTCGAGGGTAATTTAGTAAATTGCTTAGTGATTGAGGAGACAATAGTTAGATTTAGTTGACGGGCCAATGGGCTTCCCGGTTGAAAGGGAGCCTAAACAATGGACGGCCCGCTTGGACGAGCAAAAAATTCGAAAAAAGGGGGAAACAGTAAAGCGCCCACCGTGGGGCTCGAACCCACGACCACAAGGTTAAGAGCCTTGCGCTCTACCAACTGAGCTAGACGGGCTGCTGTGATTTTTGACTCCGTGTTTATTATTTATTAGAGTTATTTAATCATCAAACTCTCACTACAGTAACAAATTAAATTCACTACTTCGGCTTCAGTTTATTTATGCAATAACAAATTAAATTCACTACTTTGGTTTCAGTTTATCATCTTCAAATGAATCAAATTCATACAAATCCATGCGGCTAAAGCCAAGAAGAAATACTACTGGAATAGGCACCATACGGTTTTCATATTTTCAATCTTGGACTTGCATACTGTTTCATCTGCAGGAACTTGGGAGAGAAAAACAATGATTGTGATACTGAGATCAAATGCTTAACAGAAAGAGGCTAGCCTTTGTTTAAAGCATCCAACTATGAGATGTCAAATGAACTGAGTTATTTTAGCAACTAACTGCTCCCTAAGCATCTCAACCTAAAAGTATACAGACCATGAGGACATAAATGCAGCTCGAGGGCCAATTAAAGTATTCTCCAAGTCGTAGACAAAATTACATTGTATAGTATGATCATATTATATATTCAGTTGCCTGAAATGGTAGAAGTTCACGTAGATCTAGTTGTTCCTCCTACTAATTCTATTTGAACTGGATTTAGAATCTCCATTACCTATAAGGCTGAAACTAGTAGGGGATAGGTGAAATATGTTCAATTACAAACCAACCACAAATACATTTAGCAATAAGAGAAGAACGATTCAGCAAGTGCATCTGAAGATATTGAAGACAAGCAAGTGACCTTATTTGATACACATATATGTTTTTGGATAAATGCAATTGTCTTGAATTAATGATTCTTTTGCCATATATAGGGTCTTACAAGTTCTTCGAGGGCAATTACGGAGCGAGATGTTGGTGACGACGAGAACATTGGTGGTGGTGCCGTGGTGCGAATGATTGAGCTTTGTGGAAACCTTACCATCCAAAAACCTTACAATATTGTTAGATACATATCTATACTTATCATTTTGTGATGCTATTTGTGTAGCAATATTTCCTGCAAGCATGTGATTGTATATGATTTTCAGTGCTATATGATTTTGTTGTAGCTCTCTTATTTGTTAGCTCGGTCAGTTTATTGATTTTTTTTTGTTAAATTTGAGTATGATTTTTGGGATGTTTTTGTTATTTATTTGATAGTTATTGGTGAATGCTTGCAACAGAACCATGTTGATGATTACTGTTGTTTTTTTTGCAACGACCTTGCAACAGAATGCTTGTTGCAGCTGCTGATGGAAGGAACCAGGTCTGCGACAGATTTTCGTTGCTGAAATTCCATCGCAACATCAACAGTGACGGAATTCTGAGGCTAAATTCTGTGGCAAATTTTAGCGACAGATTTTTTGAATTGGCAATTGCGACGGAAATTTCTGTTGCAATTCGACGCAAAAACCACCACCTGCGATGGATTTTCTTTTCATCGCAACTGATGGGCATTTGCGACGAGGGATGCAGCAACGGAAAATTTGCGACGGAGTTCCGTCGTTGTTGACCTTTTGTGACGGAATTTTACCCAATTGAGACAAAATTTTTCCGTCGCAGGTGCCCTTTTTTCTAGAGTACCAAGTGAAATCTTCAAAACTTTTGGATAAGATAAGGCATGCATGTTTCTTACGTTCTGTTTCCAACTTCTTGAGTAAGCACTACTATTCAGAACAAGCGTGAGTTAAAATCATCACAAATACAGCTAAGCCTCTTTTGTATTCTGTTAAACCATCTTAAAATTTTCACCATTGGTTCTAAATTTATGTCAATATTTACAGCCATAGTTCTACAATGTCAATGATCAACAAGCATATCGAGTGGATTATCATATTTGAGATCATCTGATATCCTGTTCTCGCTACCAACTAACCAAATATCTCAAGTTAATAAATTGACTAATAAAGAATAATGGAAGTAGTGGCAAAAGTACATTCACCACTAATTTTTGCAGTAGAGCTCGTAAAACAAAAAGAAAAATTGTCATGTAAAAAAACTTACCTCGGGATAACGTTGTAGTACTGGGGAGTAATGATCAGGTGATGTGTACGTCTTTCCAAGAAGACTCACGAGAGAATCCATCTCATAACCGAGGAGATCAACCTGAATTTCAATATCGACAAAAAACAAGAAGCTCAGCAAATAAACTGACCACAAATAGAAAAGTTGATTCTCGTTCAGGCTTTCAGTTGTCTGATTATTGGAGGAGAAGCATAAGAATGCACTTTAAAAGTAATCCTTTAAGAAAACATGCACGGGGAAACTTTTGCGTTGCATATCACCTGATGGAAGGTTGAGTGGAAGACGGATTTTATGACAGACTTTGAATTTTAGAAGAATCTTAAAGGCCTTTTGTGATGTAAGAATTACCGCAACCATGGGTGATCAGCTTAATATGCCCCTTTTGTGAAGAAAATTTTATCTATATCTATCTATATCTATATCTATACTACGATAAAAGAGGATTGGGGTGCTAAAACTTTTGATTGTCACTTTTACCTCTCTCAAATTTGATAATTTCAACTTTACTTTAATTATTTTCTTCATTTGATTTATCTCAAAGTCTCATTCAATGAGTCTTAAATTAAATTAAATTAAATTAATTACAAATCATTATAATGATAATATTTAATTAGTTTCTTAGGCTCTTAAACATTCCATAACTTATTTAATAAATGCATGTATTATGGATCCAATTAACTAACCACTCTTTCATTTTTTCCTTTACATAACCTCTTTTTCATCTCTACACTATAAATTAATTATGGTCATCTATTCTCTTCAACCCACCACATTACCTACTAAGCCAAATTCCTACACCAACACAATGGTGTATGAAATATATGTTATATGGAAAGTTTGTCATATAGCGTACGTGGCTTGTATATTAATGTGCACGTGCATACATTGGATAATATTTATCAAATAGTTTGTAGACTTAAAGATTTATTTTTATGGAGTTGAAGACTATGTCTCATGTTCAATTGTGGCTCTTGATTTGTATTTTATCTTTTGAATCCTTGAAAAGAGAATGATAATAGATAATAGGAAGATTATTTAAATGTATGTATACATCCGATTTGGTAACCAAAGATTATTTTAGTGTGTGCATTTTTTATTGTGAATTAGGTAAGATTCTTATTCTTTTAATACTTGGAAAGAATGTGCGATCTTATTTTTCGAGTTTATGCAAAGCTATTTAAAGATATTTCCTCCTTGCACAATGTTGTAAAGAGTTTTTGTGATATTTATCATAAGTTGCTTTTTCTTTTGAATATAGGTCATAAGTTGTGCTTTATTGTTCATTAGATGTATTCATGGTTTAATTCTTAACTCATTACTCGGTTCATATGCACTTTAAGTTCCCTTATCCAACGCTTTCAATGTTTCTTGTCATTTTGATTTTCTTACTTCTATTAAGCATCTTTTATATTCTTTCATTAATAATTATGTTGAATCATAAAACTTTGTTTGTATTCTTTTTATTAACCACCAATAAGTTCTTTGTTCCTATCAACTTTAGGTTGCAAAGATTAACTAATAAAACATATTGGCTATCTATTTTCTACTCATTGAGTAAATCGGAATAAACAAACCTATATATGGTATATTTGATTGAATTGCATAAACTTTTTTATTTCTTATATGAAATCTAGATTAATTTGTCTCTTGATTGAGATTCTTTAATTTGGATTAAAAATTTAACCTATACAATTCTCATGAACTGTGCTATTCAAACAATATCTTTACATCGGTTGTGATTCCATCTTACTATTATAGCTTTTGTAATTTTGCATCTAATAATATTTTTGCTATTCCAACAAGATACTAGACATTTAATATTAAATGTTTTATTTTGTGGCCTTTGTAACTTTGTGCATGATATATTGAGAATCAATATACCATAAGTAAATATTATATCTGTTGATGTATATAATCACAGTCACTAACCTCGGTGTGAGTTTAGCTTTTAAGAGGCGGTCGCCTTCTCTCCTAATGTCGGTGATGTTGCTCTGTGGGGGTTCACCTACGGTGAAGAACACAGGAAGAAGCGGAGTTAGGATCTCGGTGGTTCCTCGACGGTCAAGTTAGTAATGGGAGAGAAAATTTAATGGAGCAGGAATTCACTCAGAAAAAATCACTTACTTTGTTTGCTGTTCACGTTGCTACTTATACCTAGGGTTGTGGGGGTATTTTCGTCTCTCCATTGGGTGAAAAATTACTGATGAGTCAGCCCTCTCTTCCACGTGTGAGCCAGTGATTGGCTGAGGACCTCTCTGTCTGCTACGGGGCTGGCCTTTACAGGTGTCAAGTTGTGGGTAATTTGAGGGTTAGTGTGGTCTATTCGCCATTTAATGGGATGGGATTGACGGCACCTGTAGCTGCATGGGTTCGAGGTGCCTTAAATACCGTGAGAGATGGAGGAGTTAAGGGGCTGTCAGTGTATTTAATGCGATGTTGATGGGCTCAAGTACTGTATAACCGTCGTTCGAGTGGAGGGAACCACATAGGATGAGAGAGGGGGGAGCTGAGGCCGGGTGGCCGACTCGCACGGCCTCTTGAGGCGTCCATTAGAGTAATCAGTTGAAGGGGATGACTAGTATCGCCCTTCGCGTCGTCCCAGAGGACGGACGACTAAGAAAAGAGGGGCTAGTTTTGCTTCGCATCGTCTGGAGAGACAGACGACTGGTTGGAAGGGTTATGGTAGATAACGGGTTGCATGTTTCTTACGTTCTGTTTCCAACTTCTTGAGTAAGCACTACTATTCAGAACAAGCGTGAGTTAAAATCATCACAAATACAGCTAAGCCTCTTTTGTATTCTGTTAAACCATCTTAAAATTTTCACCATTGGTTCTAAATTTATGTCAATATTTACAGCCATAGTTCTACAATGTCAATGATCAACAAGCATATCGAGTGGATTATCATATTTGAGATCATCTGATATCCTGTTCTCGCTACCAACTAACCAAATATCTCAAGTTAATAAATTGACTAATAAAGAATAATGGAAGTAGTGGCAAAAGTACATTCACCACTAATTTTTGCAGTAGAGCTCGTAAAACAAAAAGAAAAATTGTCATGTAAAAAACTTACCTCGGGATAACGTTGTAGTACTGGGGAGTAATGATCAGGTGATGTGTACGTCTTTCCAAGAAGACTCACGAGAGAATCCATCTCATAACCGAGGAGATCAACCTGAATTTCAATATCGACAAAAACAAGAAGCTCAGCAAATAAACTGACCACAAATAGAAAAGTTGATTCTCGTTCAGGCTTTCAGTTGTCTGATTATTGGAGGAGAAGCATAAGAATGCACTTTAAAAGTAATCCTTTAAGAAAACATGCACGGGGAAACTTTTGCGTTGCATATCACCTGATGGAAGGTTGAGTGGAAGACGGATTTTATGACAGACTTTGAATTTTAGAAGAATCTTAAAGGCCTTTTGTGATGTAAGAATTACCGCAACCATGGGTGATCAGCTTAATATGCCCTTTTGTGAAGAAAATTTTATCTATATCTATATCTATACTACGATAAAAGAGGATTGGGGTGTTAAAACTTTTGATTGCCTCTTTTACCCTTCCAACAAGATACTAGACATTTAATATTAAATGTTTTATTTTGTGGCCTTTGTAACTTTTGTGCATGATATATTGAGAATCAATATACCATAAGTAAATATTATATCTGTTGATGTATATAATCACAGTCACTAACCTCGGTGTGAGTTTAGCTTTTAAGAGAGCGGAGTCCGCCTTCTCTCCTAATGTCCCGTGATGTTGCTCTGCCGTGGGGTTCACCTACAGTAAGAGAGAACCTGCGGAAGAGGCGGAGTTAGGATCTCCGGTGGTTCCTCCGACGGTCAAGTTAGTAATGGGGAGAGAAAATTTAATGGAGCAGGAATTCACTCAGAAAAAATCACTTACTTTGTTTGCTGTTCACGTTGCTACTTATACCTAGGGTTGTGGGGGTATTTTCGTCTCTCCATTGGGTGAAAAATTACTGATGAGTCAGCCCTCTCTTCCACGTGTGAGCCGCTGATTGGCCGAGGACCTCTCATGCCTTTCTGGTGGCCTTCTGAGTGTCAAGTTGTGGGTAATTTGAGGGTTAGTGTGGTCTATTCGCCATTTAATGGGATGGGATTGACGGCACCTGTAGCTGCATGGGTTCGAGGTGCCTTAAATACCGTGAGAGATGGAGGAGTTAAGGGGCTGTCAGTGCATTTAATGCGATGTTGATGGGCCTGGCATCAGATAACCGCCGCTCGAAAGTGGAGGGAACCACATAGGATGAGAGAGGGGGAGCCGAGGCCGGTGGTCGACTCGCACGCCTCTTGAGGCCCATTAGAGTAATCGCTGAAGGGGATGACTAGTATCGCCCTTCGCGTCGTCCCAGAGGACGGACGACTAAGAAAAGAGGGGCTAGTTTTGCTTCGCATCGTCTGGAGAGACAGACGACTGGTTGGAAGGGGTTATGGTAGATAACAGGTTGGGAGGACGACTAGTATCGTCTTTCTCGTCGTCCCGGGGGACTATCGGTTGGAAGGCGATGGCTGGTCGTCCTCCATGTCGCCCGGGGGGACAAGCGATTTAGAAGGATAGCTCTGAGGCAGTCAATTGGTTGGGCGGACGACTGATACCGCCTTTCGCGTCGTCCGCGGGGGAGAGTTGTTGGTGGGCCGACCCACACAGCCTTTCGCGTCGGCTATGGCGATAGTCGTTCAACGGACCATGGCGAGGACGGTAAGCGTAGGTGGCCCCGTGGGTCGGGCGTGGAGGTTCATGTCGCTCCAAATTAACAAGCGAAAATGTTTATCCGTGTTAACACTTGTTTTTCTTTTTAATCACTAATTAGAGGTTATGACCATAACAATATCGTAAGTACATATTTAAGAATCAATAATGTAAACTATATTATTTACTAATAACTTTTTAAACCAAGTACGCCATATACAACACACATGTGACATACTCGTTAATAGAAAAGACACTTCCTAGCATATTCCTGCACAGAAACAAATTAACCTCGTTGAATGTCGAGCCTCGCCGCCATGACGAACCTCGGTTGAATGTCGAGGTTCACCGCAATGACGAACCTCGTTGAATGTCGAGCTCGCCGCAATGACGAACCTCGTTGAATGTCGAGGTTCACCGCAATGACGAACCTCGGTTGAATGTCGAGCCTCGCCGCCATGACGAACCTCGTTGAATGTCGAGGTTCACCGCAATGACGAACCTCGCTGAATGTCGAGCTCGCCGCAATGACGAACCTCGTTGAATGTCGAGGTTCACCGCAATGACGAACCTCGGTTGAATGTCGAGGTTCACCGCAATGACGAACCTCGTTGAATGTCGAGCTCGCCGCAATGACGAACCTCGCTGAATGTCGAGCCTCGCCGCAATGACGAACCTCGTTGAATGTCGAGGTTCACCGCAATGACGAACCTCGGTTGAATGTCGAGCTCGCCGCAATGACGAACCTCGTTGAATGTCGAGCTCGCCGCAATGACGAACCTCGGTTGAATGTCGAGCCTCGCCGCCATGACGAACCTCGTTGAATGTCGAGGTTCACCGCAATGACGAACCTCGTTGAATGTCGAGCTCGCCGCAATGACGAACCTCGTTGAATGTCGAGCCTCGCCGCAATGACGAACCTCGTTGAATGTCGAGGTTCACCGCAATGACGAACCTCGGTTGAATGTCGAGGTTCACCGCAATGACGAACCTCGTTGAATGTCGAGGTTCACCGCAATGACGAACCTCGTTGAATGTCGAGGTTCACCGCAATGACGAACCTCGGTTGAATGTCGAGGTTCACCGCAATGACGAACCTCGCTGAATGTCGAGCCTCGCCGCAATGACGAACCTCGGTTGAATGTCGAGCTCGCCGCAATGACGAACCTCGGTTGAATGTCGAGCTCGCCGCAATGACGAACCTCGCTGAATGTCGAGCCTCGCCGCAATGACGAACCTCGTTGAATGTCGAGCCTCGCCGCCATGACGAACCTCGCTGAATGTCGAGCTCGCCGCAATGACGAACCTCGTTGAATGTCGAGCCTCGCCGCCATGACGAACCTCGGTTGAATGTCGAGCTCGCCGCAATGACGAACCTCGGTTGAATGTCGAGGTTCACCGCAATGACGAACCTCGTTGAATGTCGAGGTTCACCGCAATGACGAACCTCGTTGAATGTCGAGGTTCACCGCAATGACGAACCTCGTTGAATGTCGAGGTTCACCGCAATGACGAACCTCGTTGAATGTCGAGGTTCACCGCAATGACGAACCTCGTTGAATGTCGAGGTTCACCGCAATGACGAACCTCGTTGAATGTCGAGCTCGCCGCAATGACGAACCTCGTTGAATGTCGAGCTCGCCGCAATGACGAACCTCGTTGAATGTCGAGGTTCACCGCAATGACGAACCTCGCTGAATGTCGAGCCTCGCCGCCATGACGAACCTCGTTGAATGTCGAGGTTCACCGCAATGACGAACCTCGTTGAATGTCGAGCCTCGCCGCCATGACGAACCTCGTTGAATGTCGAGGTTCACCGCAATGACGAACCTCGTTGAATGTCGAGGTTCACCGCAATGACGAACCTCGTTGAATGTCGAGCTCGCCGCAATGACGAACCTCGTTGAATGTCGAGCTCGCCGCAATGACGAACCTCGTTGAATGTCGAGGTTCACCGCAATGACGAACCTCGTTGAATGTCGAGGTTCACCGCAATGACGAACCTCGTTGAATGTCGAGGTTCACCGCAATGACGAACCTCGTTGAATGTCGAGGTTCACCGCAATGACGAACCTCGTTGAATGTCGAGGTTCACCGCAATGACGAACCTCGTTGAATGTCGAGGTTCACCGCAATGACGAACCTCGTTGAATGTCGAGCTCGCCGCAATGACGAACCTCGTTGAATGTCGAGCTCGCCGCAATGACGAACCTCGTTGAATGTCGAGGTTCACCGCAATGACGAACCTCGTTGAATGTCGAGGTTCACCGCAATGACGAACCTCGTTGAATGTCGAGGTTCACCGCAATGACGAACCTCGGTTGAATGTCGAGGTTCACCGCAATGACGAACCTCGTTGAATGTCGAGCTCGCCGCAATGACGAACCTCGTTGAATGTCGAGGTTCACCGCAATGACGAACCTCGTTGAATGTCGAGGTTCACCGCAATGACGAACCTCGTTGAATGTCGAGCTCGCCGCAATGACGAACCTCGTTGAATGTCGAGGTTCACCGCAATGACGAACCTCGTTGAATGTCGAGGTTCACCGCAATGACGAACCTCGGTTGAATGTCGAGGTTCACCGCAATGACGAACCTCGGTTGAATGTCGAGGTTCACCGCAATGACGAACCTCGGTTGAATGTCGAGGTTCACCGCAATGACGAACCTCGTTGAATGTCGAGGTTCACCGCAATGACGAACCTCGGTTGAATGTCGAGGTTCACCGCAATGACGAACCTCGTTGAATGTCGAGGTTCACCGCAATGACGAACCTCGTTGAATGTCGAGGTTCACCGCAATGACGAACCTCGGTTGAATGTCGAGGTTCACCGCAATGACGAACCTCGTTGAATGTCGAGGTTCACCGCAATGACGAACCTCGCTGAATGTCGAGCCCGCCGCCATGACGAACCTCGTTGAATGTCGAGGTTCACCGCAATGACGAACCTCGTTGAATGTCGAGGTTCACCGCAATGACGAACCTCGGTTGAATGTCGAGGTTCACCGCAATGACGAACCTCGGTTGAATGTCGAGGTTCACCGCAATGACGAACCTCGGTTGAATGTCGAGGTTCACCGCAATGACGAACCTCGTTGAATGTCGAGGTTCACCGCAATGACGAACCTCGGTTGAATGTCGAGGTTCACCGCAATGACGAACCTCGTTGAATGTCGAGGTTCACCGCAATGACGAACCTCGTTGAATGTCGAGGTTCACCGCAATGACGAACCTCGGTTGAATGTCGAGGTTCACCGCAATGACGAACCTCGTTGAATGTCGAGGTTCACCGCAATGACGAACCTCGTTGAATGTCGAGCTCGCCGCAATGACGAACCTCGTTGAATGTCGAGCCCGCCGCCATGACGAACCTCGTTGAATGTCGAGCCTCGCTGCAATGACGAACCTCGGTTGAATGTCGAGCCTCGCTGCAATGACGAACCTCGGTTGAATGTCGAGCCTCGCTGCAATGACGAACCTCGGTTGAATGTCGAGCCTCGCTGCAATGACGAACCTCGTTGAATGTCGAGCCTCGCCGCCATGACGAACCTCGTTGAATGTCGAGCCTCGCTGCAATGACGAACCTCGTTGAATGTCGAGGTTCACTATCGTAGGCGAACCTCGGTTGAGCGCCGGAGTTCACCGCTGTAGGCTAACCTCGTTGAGCGCCGAGGTTCATCGCCGTAGGCTAACCTCGTTGAATGTCGAGGTTCACCGCAATGACGAACCTCGTTGAATGTCGAGCTCGCCGCAATGACGAACCTCGGTTGAATGTCGAGCCTCGCCGTAATGACGAACCTCGCTGAATGTCGAGCCTCGCCGCCATGACGAACCTCGCTGAATGTCGAGCCTCGCCGCCATGACGAACCTCGTTGAACGCCGGGTTCATCGCCGTAGGCTAACCTCGTTGAATGTCGAGGTTCACCGCAATGACGAACCTCGTTGAATGTCGAGCCTCGCTGCAATGACGAACCTCGTTGAATGTCGAGCCTCGCTGCAATGGCGAACCTCGGTTGAATGTCGAGCCTCGCCGCCATGACGCTGTAGGCGAAGCTTCAAGCACGCAGCGAAGCTCGCTTCTACGGGCGAGCCTCGAACATGCTACTTAAGAGCGGGTCAACTCTCAAACCGTATGTCGGAATTGGACGAATTATATATGAAAATCGACTATCTCGACGAGACGGAGCCAATTGTTGCGGTCGTTTTGCCCAATTCCTTCCGGTTTGAGAGACATCAGCACTTTTGTCTATTTTGTAAAGTTAAGCATTCAGGTGAACTTAACCTTTGGGCGGGCCTGACTTCACTCGATGGACCCTTAAGCTCTTCTCGCCACCCCGAAGTTGTCGTGGTAGGATTAAGGCAATTTTCATTGCCTACAAAACCCCCTCCAAAGTTTTCAGACTTGAATGTGGTTAAATGGAGTCTGGAACACTTTGGATATGAAGACTTGTAAAAATGATCGCCGTGCATCGAGCGAGGAACCAGAATTTGAATTCTTCACTTACAGCCTAATGATCGCCTCTAGGATTTTTAGCAAACCCCGCCTATCAACGGATTTGATGTGCCTTTCTTGATTACCGTTTGAATCGGCTAGCCACACTTTTCCCTCAAGATGGTGAGTTTACGAGGAGTTTCTTTTAGGCTTAATGCTAAAATCTCCTCTATCCTTAGCCGCTCAAGGCGCTGGATTAAAAGATAAGGCAAATAGCCCGGTAGGCCATCGTGTGGAAATGATCGAATCGCTCGCTGACATGAAAGTATAACGATCGCGATCAAAAAGCAATCAAGTTGTTCGACGGAGAGTATAACAACAAGGATTACGAACAAAATCATTTAGAGGAATGATCATGTGGGAGTAGTTAAGTCGCTCGCTGACATGGGAGTATAACGACTATGGTCAAATAGAGGCACATCGCATGGTAGGCCACTATTCGGAAATGATCAATCGCTCGACATAAAAGTATAACGATCGCGATCAAAAAGCAATCAAGTTGTTCGCTGACTTAAAAGTATAACAACAAGGATTACGAACAAAATCATTTAGAGGAATGATCATGTGGGAGTAGTTAAGTCGCTCGCTGACATGGGAGTATAACGACTATGGTGAAATAGAGGCACATCGCATGGTAGGCCACTATTCGGAAATGATCGAATCGTTCAGTGACATAAAAGTATAACGATCGCGATCAAAAAGCAATCAAGTTGTTCAGTGACTTAAAAGTATAACAACAGTGATTACGAACAAAGTCATTTAGGAAATGACTCTGCGGGGGTAGCTGAGTCGTTCAGTGACATAGGAGTATAACGACTATGGCTGGAATAGGGGCACATCGCATGGTAGGCCACTATTCGATGAGGGAGACGATAGGGGTATATTGCTTGGTTGGACAACGTCGTTCGCGAGAATGACGATGCGGACTATCAGAGGTGATTGTTAACATGACAGTGGGAGTGGTCCCGTCATCCTGTTTGAGAGGGTTGACGGAGGAAATCTTGAGGGAACTATCAGAGGTGATTGTTAATGTAGGCTGTCAAAATTTTATCACTGATAAGCCACGATTCACTGAGATATCGTTGAACGAAGTCACAGTTTGAAGGCTTCTGAGGAAACAGGGTAGAATCACAAACACAAAGATAAAATCCAACCAAGAGGTTTAGCATCGTGTCCAAGCTCTAAACGCTGAGCTCTTAGCCGCTGCTCAAGCTCTAAACGCTGAGCTCTCACCAGGTCCAAAGCTCCAAAACGCTGAGCTCACCGCCCAAAGCTCCAAGCGCAGAGCTCTCACCAAGGCCCAAACTCTAAACGCTGAGCGCTCACCGCCCCAAGCTCTAAACGCTGAGCTCTCACCAGGTCCAAAGCTCCAAAACGCTGAGCTCTCACCGGCCCAAAGCTCCAAGCGCAGAGCTCTCACCAAGGCCCAAACTCTAAAACGCGGAGCTCTTAGCCGCGTTCAAGCTCTAAACGCGGAGCTCTCAGCTGTGTCCAAAGCTCCAAAACGCGGAGCTCTCAGCCGCGTCCAAAGCTCCAAGCGCAGAGCTCTCAGCCGCGTCCAAACTCTAAAACGCGGAGCGTTCAGCCGCGTCCCAAGCTCTAAACGCGGAGCTCTCAGCCGCGTCCAAAGCTCCAAAACGCGGAGCTCTCAGCCGCGTCCAAAGCTCCAAGCGCAGAGCTCTCACCAAGGCCCAAACTCTAAACGCTGAGCGCTCACCGGCCCCAAGCTCTAAACGCGGAGCTCTCAGCCGCGTCCAAAGCTCCAAACGCAGAGCTCTCAGCCGCGTCCAAACTCTAAAACGCGGAGCGTTCAGCCGCGTCCCAAGCTCAAAACGCATAGCTCTCAGCCGCGTCCAAGCTCCAAAACGCGGAGCCTTTAGCCGCGTCTAAGCCCAAGACGCGGAGCGTCATGATCATGCTCAAACGCTAGATCTCAACCTCGCCAGACGCCAGGGTCATCTAAAAATAAACGCGAAGTCTTGCGCTGCTTCCTATCTCAGAACACGATTTAAACGGTTCCAAAACCGCTTTCCTCGATTTGAGGGCCACGAATCCTCATTCTAAGGGTCGCTACACCCCTAAAATACCTATAAAGGGGAGAAAGATCTTCAGCAGGAAAATCGGAAAGGAGAGATTGGAGGCTAGAGAAAAAGATCCAGAGGATTGATTCTAGAGAGAGAGAGAGCTTGAGCCGTGGTCAACCCTAGCTCTCCTTCTTCGTCGGTTTGGCTTGGTTTTCAAACTCGCAGAGTTACTAAACTCGCCCTTCGAAGTTATCAAACTCGTTAGAGTTCTAAAGACTTGCCTCGAAGTCTCTTTCACGCGATTCCACGAGCAAGACGGTCGGATCGCCCACGGATACAAGGATCAAGCTCCTATCGCCGTGAAGAACCCAGCTTTAAACAAAGGAAGGATCTTCGCTGACCCTTCCTTCTTTGTAAATCGGCAACCGATCGAGGAGTTTTGTAATTTCTTTTACATAAGTCAAAGAGAGAGAGATTGCATTCGAGAGTTGTATTGATTCTTTCTTTAAAATCAATTGGAAGGAATAATCTTTATCTTTACAGCTTTCAAATTTCCTCGCGAACAAAAGATGGCGACTCCTGGGGACTAGCTTCACAGATGAAGAAGTGGTGGCTCAATCCGACGTCAGCCTCATTGGGACGACAGTGGAAACTCTCACGGTAGAGTTTGACCAAGCCAAATACTTAAGAGTTGCTCTTCCTGATCCCTTAGCCCTAAGGCTATGCGAAAGTCCGCAAAGTCTCTAGGAGATCAAGACACCGGATCACCTGGTCACCTAAGGGAGATTTTGCCGAGAATCGATGGTTCCGCAAGATTTTAAGGGTAAAAGACCGGCTTCGACGAGCAGATGGAAGATCCTACACCTGAGCCTACACGACGAGTGTCAGGTCACAAGAGGCCTAGCGTGGCATTGAACCAAGTTGACGAAAATGTGGATGCCACAAAAGCCCTAAGACAGGCCAAGAAGAACACTGCTCGTCGTAAGAGAAGATCCCTTCGTAGAGCACAACTCCGAGAAAATCGATCCTCAAGACAACGCGACTTTGAGCTTCGCTCCGCTACGAAGCGCCACCGCGTTGAAGACGAGCCTCGTGGCTGCCGCCAAACAAAACGCGAGTCCCAAGACCGCTTCTCAAACAAAACGCTGAAGTCCCAAGACCGCTTCTCAAACAAAACGCTGAGTCCCAAGAACGCTGCTTTCAAACGTAACGCGAAGTCCCAAGACCGCTTCTCAAACAAAACGCGAGTCCCAAGACCGCTTTCAAACAAAACGCGAGTCCCAAGACCGCTGCTTTCAAACGTAACGCTGAAGTCCCAAGACCGCTGCTTTCAAACGTAACGCTGAAGTCCCAAGACCGCTGCTTTCAAACGTAACGCTGAAGTCCCAAGACCGCTGCTTTCAAACGTAACGCTGAAGTCCCAAGACCGCTGCTTTCAAACGTAACGCTGAAGTCCCAAGACCGCTGCTTTCAAACAAAACGCTGAAGTCCCAAGACCGCTGCTTTCAAACGTAACGCTGAAGTCCCAAGACCGCTTTCAAACAAAACGCTGAAGTCCCAAGACCGCTGCTTTCAAACAAAACGCGAGTCCCAAGACCGCTTTCAAACAAAACGCGAAGTCCCAAGACCGCTGCTTTCAAACGTAACGCTGAAGTCCCAAGACCGCTTTCAAACAAAACGCGAAGTCCCAAGACCGCTGCTTTCAAACAAAACGCGAGTCCCAAGACCGCTTTCTCCAATCAACGCTGACCGATGTCCGCTCCTTCAACCAAACGCCAACCTCGTGGAAGCTGCCTCACAAACAAAACGCGAGTCCCAAGACCGCGTTTCTCAAACAAAACGCTGAAGTCCCAAGACCGCGTTTCTCAAACAAAACGCTGAGTCCCAAGAACGCTGCTTTCAAACAAAACGCGAAGTCCCAAGACCGCTTCTCAAACAAAACGCGAGTCCCAAGACCGCTTTCTCCAATCAACGCTGACCGATGTCCGCTCCTTCAACCAAACGCCAACCTCGTGGAAGCTGCCTCACAAACAAAACGCGAGCCCCGTGTCCGCTGCTCCATTGCACTCAAACGCACCCCTCAAAGGCGCGTTTCAGCCATTAAACGTGGACTTCAGGCCCACGTTTCACAAAAAGAACATGACCCTCGTGTCTGCACCTCAAAGCGCGATGGGATTTGTCATGTCCACCCTAACCCAACCCCTTCAAATGATGAGGGACAGGTTCCAGCTCAAACTACCGATCCGGGAGTTAACATTCCTCAAGTTTCTGACTTGAGAGAATTATTATCAAGAGAGAGACCAACGCAGCAAGTCGCTCATTCGTGCCCGTGCGAGCGATTGATTGCAACGGTCCTCTCCGAATGTCAATGTTGTGCACCTGCACCTAGACGATCGGTCTTTGATCGGTTGACTAATCCAGCCCCGTCCAAGAGACGGAGGCGATTCCACAGAAGGAGAACCTCAGAGACTGAATATCCCGAAGTCACCATCAATATGGTCGGCAGAGGAACGTCGTTACCTTCCAGCCAGACGATCGAGACTAATCGCCCTCCGAGTGTTAAGGAAATCTCAGATAAGTTCGAAGGAATTTATCAGCGCACTCGAACACGACGGGGAGTCATACCCCTTATCAATTATCAGAGACTGGCCAGGGGGTTAGAACCTAAAGATGAGCACTCAGCCATTGCAGAAGTCTCAGCCTTCCACCGCTCAGAGAACACGAGCATGGCTTATACAACCGAGGGTGTCAAGATCTCAAGAAAAGCTTGAAGAATACCAGCGATGACGCAGAAGCTATGCGTCACAAAGAAGAAACCATTAACCAACTTAGAGACATGGTAGCCCAACCGTTTCGCATGTGGCTCAAGCTCACGCTGTCGGTCCGCACTCAACCGAATCGCCGCGAAGAAAGGTCAATCTACAAAGCGTAAGGGAAAGATGGTTGAAACCTCCGATCAAGAAACTCACCGTGATAGATTCTTCATCCAAGGAGAGAAAGGGGCCGAGAACGAATCAAATCTTCAATCACCAAAATGGATGAATTCGGCTCGCCTTTAACGCTTATCGCTAATAGGAGTGAGCTCCAAGACGAGGGGTTGTGAGGCCATATCCGCGGAGGGATGCAAAGACCTTACCCTCCAAAGTTTAAGGCCCCTACCGCAAGCCTTCGATGGCACAGTTCGCCGAATCAAGACGCCTATTACTTCAAGTCACGATCGGGCGATGTAATTTCAACGATGCTATTTTGAGCCGTTTATTTATTGGCACTCTCAAGGAGTCGCTTTGAATGGTTCATGAAACCGCTCACGGATCTATTCGAAGTGGGTAGATTTGGAAAGGCTATTTCTAGCTAGATTCTTCAAGATGACACCGGCATCCGCCCCTACCCTCCTCGCCACTAAACAAAAGCCGTGGAACCGATAAAGGCTTTTGTGGAAAGGTTCCTGAGTGTGGCATTGCGATGCCCGCCAGGATGATACAAACTACTTTGGTGGAAACCCGTCAAGATAACCCGCAGCCTCCTCTCTTGGCTCAAATGGGGTTACAGAGTGTCGCTCCTCGAAACAACTAGTGTCCCAAGGGGAACAGCGAAGATATTGTCGCTACGAAGTTAAAGTCAAGAAACAGACGACAAGAACAAAGACCGCTGAGGTCAAGACAATGCCCCTGGCCAAGGAGGAAGGACATTCATGTCAGCCGATACTAGTGTTCGATCTCCACCGCAAAGCAAGGCAAGCCGCCGAGTCACCGAGACCGCCTAAGCAATATTCATTCAAAGAAGAGCACATCGATACTCTATTCCACCGCCGCGAAGAATAACAAGTTAAAGCTCCTTAATCAAGAGACCAAGAAGCCGGAAGGTGGATGACCCCACTATCGCCGATATCATCGGATGTTGGGACACCGACAAAGAAGTGCTACATTTTCAAAGACATTCTACAAGCATTGGTTGATGCCGAGGTACTCAAGTTGAAACCGTAACGTAAGACTGTGTCTACTAATATGACATCGCTCAATTCGGGATTTCGCCAGAATGACTCCTAATGGAGCCGCTCCCATTCCAAAAGGAGAATTACGCTTGAAGAACACCGACGACACAATCAAGAAGGAAAAGGTTTGGCACCCATCACAATTTCAAGCGAGAAGTGATGTGGGTCCATCCCGACTTGATTAAAGATCATCAATGGGCCGAGACATCATCAAAGAAGAAGAAGAACAAGGCTAAAACTTCCAACATGATCAACCGGCCCATAAACAAAGACGATACTCATTTGGTCCCTCTCACCGACTCGAGAAAGAAGAGATTGTTCAAGGCCGAATCGAGAAGGGGTCCGTGAGTAGGTACGAGGTCAGGGAAAACGTACTTGAAAAAGTATGATCAAGGAGCGCAGGAGTCCAGGGAGCCAGTTGAGGAGACATGGGGTTCTGGCCCTAAAAAGTCAATTGATAAAGGGAAGCCAAAGGAGGTTCGATATAATAAAAACCTTCTACAGGAAGCAGGAACATCAGGAAAACCATTCCACTTCGATGTTTTGGCACAGCTGGCTAACATTCCCGCCAGAATCACCCTTTACGAGCTCTTGAAGTTGTCCAAATCTACAAGAGCAGCTCTAGTGGAGGCTTTAACGGATACAGAGAGCTTCATTACACAAGTTCCTCAGAGTCCCGTGGCTATGGATGAACCCTCTTGTGTCAAATGCCTACACATAATGAAATCGCTTTGCATATCATTCACACAAGAAGATATGCAAATCAATCATAAGCATGACAGCCCTTGTACTACACAGATACATGGGGTCTTCAGAGATCGTCGTGTCTAAGTAGATCCTGCTCGTGACTCAAAGATAATGCCGATAGAGTCATGCAAGTTCGGGAATCCCGCATCACCGGTTGAATTCCACTCGACAACTATCTTTGGCTTCAATGCCAACAAAGACGCGACTCGGAAAAATTAAGCTCAAATGTCAAATTGAGATCTCAAGTCAAGTAACTCGCTACATTATAGATGCGACACATCTTACAATTTGCTATTGGGGCGACCTTGGATTCATGCTAATCGGATTGTCCCATCAACCCTTCATCGTAATGAAATATGTCAATGAAGAGGGGAGGTCAAGACCCCGATAGTCGAGAAACATCCTTTCAAAGGAGTAGAGAGTTATCACACCGATTCGGCTTTACCTTGGCTCGGAGCCCGAATCGCCGAGACCAGCCTTTGCATACGCAGAACGGCGATGCCTAACCCGAACTCAAGAAGAGTGTCCATGGGAATTGCATGTAGTGAGCTCTAATAAGCTTAATAATGAGGAAGATGTACCGAGTGAAGGCTAATGGTACATTAATGAAAATTTCAATTTGGCTTACTTGTCCGATGTTTCATCCAAGAAATAGATAAAGATACGTGATTGGAGCCACGGCATGCTTATATGACGAGATCACTAGATTTGCCACTCAAAATGTCCCTCTCCACCTTCGGAGGATGGAGGACGGAGGAAGGCATTCTTTATGGTCCCGCCCAAAAGAAGGGTCGAAACCAATTTATTTTGGTAAAGTGGACCCCGGTTATCAAACCGTAGAGTTCGTAAGAAAGCGAGGCAACTCCTTAATTTCATCATTACTAACTTAAGGCTCGCCACATAATGAAGAGTATGGGCTACAATTTCGATAGTCCAAAAGGGTTAAATTTCGAAAGGGAGGCTAACCCCGATTCGACACCTTGTCCACGAAGGTAAATCCCAAGATTATTACCACAAAACCCGGCGGGTTAGGGTACTTGTCGACACCATCCCCTTCGTAAGACGGCAGACAATGCTCGCAAGGACCATTCATCCGAACATCACCATGGGATTCGGCGTAAGTGTAGGATCAATTTTCGCAAATATGTCGCTGAACATGACTCTACCATCCAAGTGATGACGAAGATGACAACCGATTCGCATGATAGTGACCCTTGGATTGCCGCCTTGATGTTCTATGGGATATGTGCTTCGAAAGCAAAGAGAGCCCAATCAAGATAAGGTGATCCAAATAAATATGGGGATGAGACCAATCCCAAACCAATCTTCGAAGCAAAAGCTTGTCGCAAAATGAGAAAGAAGAACTAGTGTCCTCGTCCGAGAGTATGTTGACGCCTTCGCGATGGAATTATGAAGACATGCCCGGTCTTGATAATCGAGGTAGCCATGCACCACCAATATCGACCAATGCTAAACTTGTTAAGCAACAAAGAACGCAGTTCCGTCCGAGGTTATGGAGGCAATTGTAGTAGAAATCCAAAAGCTCATTGATGCGTGTTTCATCGAGAGGAACAACACCGGATTGGGTAGCCAATATCGCTGTTGTACCCAAGAAGAATGGAAAGATCCTGATATGCATTGATTTTCGGATCCGAACGCGATGTCCGAAAGATGAATTTCCACTCCCCATCACCGATGTCATGATTGATAACACATGTGGATATGATAGAATGTCTTTCATGGACGGATTTTCGTGATATAATCAAATCAAAATGTATCCCGAAGACGAAAGCATACGCCTTTAGAACACCATCGGGGTATTCTCGCTATACCGTAATGCCATTTGGGTTGAAGAACGCCGAGCAACTTACCAACGAAGCGATGAATACTATTTTTCATCAACATCTACGTAAGAAGATCGAATGTTACGATGACATTGTGGTAAAAGTCGCAAGAAGGAAGATCACCTATCGACTTGAAGACCATGTTCGACATCATGAGAACACATCAATCAAGATGAACCCCACAAAATCCTTCCTAGGGTGTCCAGGGTAAATTCCTCGATTCATAGTTACATCCCAAGGAATTTCGCCGATCTCGAAAAGGTGCGCCATCCAGAAATGTCGCCACCAAAGACCATTAAAGAGCTCGAGGCCCGCAAGGTAGGTTAGCGATATCCCAAGATTCATATCAAATCTTTCGGCCGGTGCCAACCCTTTTCCAAATTAATGAAGAAAGGAGTTTCGCTTGTATGGGATGAAGGTTGCCAAGAGGCATTCAAGAAATCAAAACCTATCTTACACAACCACCACCTCGTGGGTCTCCTGTGATCGGAAAACCCTTCTGTTATATGTGAGAGCCATGGACCATTCACTTGAGCCTTGCTAGCTCGTAACGATGACCAAGGACTGAGGGTCAGAAAAATTATCAAGACAGCCAATATCCGCTAAACACTATCGATGAAGGTTACAAGGCGGCGACTTTCCGCGATGACAAAGGAGAATCGGTTAATGTCTCCGTGAGTACAAGGATTACAAGTTGACAATCTGTGAAAAGAGATCACAAGTATTGATCTTCAGCAAAACGCGGACTTATCCCCGCTTCAATCCAAAACGCCGGAGCACATGGCCCGCTCAAGCCCCAAACGCGAGCACATGGCCCGCTGCTTCAATTCAAAATGCGGAGCACATGGCCCGCTGCTCAAGCCCCAAACGCTGAGCACATGGCCCGCTGCTTCAATTCAAAATGCGGAGCACATGGCCCGCTTCAATCCAAAACGCGAGCACATGGCCCGCTCAAGCCCCAAACGCTGAGCACATGGCCCGCTGCTCAAGCTCAAAACGCTGCACACATGGCCCGCTCAAGCTCAAAACGCTGCACACATGGCCCGCTGCTCAAGCTCAAAACGCTGCACACATGGCCCGCTGCTCAAGCTCAAAACGCAGACGCCAGGCTTGCTCCAACGCGAACTACGCTGCTTTGACTCGCTCAAACACGATCTTAACAGCCCAAACTGCTTTTGCACGATCCGAGGGCCATTAACCCTCATTTAGAGCCGATTATAGGGCCGCTACACCCTTAAAACCCTATAAATAGCCAAAGGCTCCTGAAATAGAGAGGGCTTTTTCTCTCGACATGCCGACCTTTGAGGGAAGTTGTATTGGCTTAGAGGATGCTTCTTTGATTGGCCTCTTCGCTCGGCTTGGCATACAAACTCGCAGAGTTACAAAACTCATATCTTGAGTTATCAAACTCATTAGAGTTATAAACTTGCTTTGCGAAGTTCTTAGACTTGCTCCTCGCGAAGTTCTTTTCCAACCTCGCCCCACGAGTCAAGACGGCCTGATCGCCAACGGATACAAGATTCAAGCTCCCACCGCTACCGCGGAAGAACCCAGATTAAATAAAGGGAAGGGTCTCCGCTGATCATTCCTCTTTGTAAATCGGCAACCGATCGAGGAATTTGTAATTTCTTTTTATCTAAGTCGCTTAGAGAGAGATTGCATTCGAGAGAGTTGTATTTATTCTTTCTTTAAAATCAATGGAAGGGATAACATTTATTTTACAGCCTTTAATTTTCCTCGCTAACAAAAGATGGCGACTACCGGGGACAACTTCTTTCACCGATGAAGAGGTGGTGGCTAATCCGACGCCAAGCTCATCGGGACGATCGCTGAAACTCGACCGTAGAGTTCGACCGCCAAGTTCGAGGAGGCACTCTCCTCCGATCCCTTAGCCCCAAGGCGCGAAGATCCACAAAGCTCTAAGGAGGCCAAAGCCCATTCGGGTTGTCGGGCTAACCCGACGCTGAAGATGGTGATGTCGCCGCAAAAGCCTTAAATCAGCGAAAAGGAGCGCCGCCCGCCGAAGAACACGTACCAGATGGCTAATCGACCAACCAACGCTAATTTCGCTTAGAGCCAAAACGCGGATCCCGAAGCCGCCGCTTATGTGTTCAACACGAGCCTCGCAAAGCCGTGCCAAACGCAACCCTCAATGGCGCTGTTATTAGCCAAAACGCTGGTCACAACCCCGCTGCTCAATTGCTCAAACGCCAAACTCGCTCGCCAGGGTTGCACGCGATCCTCGCCCCCAATCCAAAACGCTGGTCACAACCCCGCTCAAATGTTCAAACGCGGACCTCGCTCGCCAGGGTTGCACGCGATCCTCGCCCCCAATCTAAAACGCTGGTCACAACCCCGCTCAAATGTTCAAACGCGGACCTCGCTCGCCAGGGTTGCACGCGATCCTCGCCCCCAATCTAAAACGCTGGTTTCAACCTCGCTCAAGCATTCAAAATTGACCTCGGCCCCCAATCCAAAACGCTGGTCTAAACCTCGCTCATGCTCAAACGCCGATCTTCGCTCCAAGTGCCAAATCATCGCGATATCGGCGCCGCCACATGCGCCGGTGTTTGAACGATTGACAAATGTCATTTGGTCGAATCGAACGACGGCATTTTCACAGAATGAGACTTCAGAGGTCAATACCTTGGAGTCACTTCCAACATGATCGGTATAGGAGACCATCAATCTCTAACTCCGAGGAGTCGAGGCAAATCGTCCCCGCTTGAAAGAGGCTTTGAACGACTCGACGGAGTTTACCGACATACTCGACTCAACAGGGTCATATCCCCGCCAACTATCAAAAGTTGGCTAAAGGAATTGAGTTCGATGATGAGCATTCACCATCGCAGAATCTCAATCCTCTAGTTCTTTCGTGGAGCATGTGAGCACCGCCTACATGACGAGAATGTCAAGATTTCAAGAAGAGGCTCAAGAGCATCGCTATGATGCAAGAAGCCCCGCGATCACAACAAGAGTCCATCGATCAACTCCGAAATGGTAGCCCAACTTATCGCGATAGAGCTCAACTTCAGATAGCCGACTCAACACCTCACCTAATCATCAATGGCGAGGGTCGATCCTCAAAGCGAATGAAAACGGAATGAAGCTCCCATCAAGAAGCCCATCCCGTAGAATCCTCCTCTAAAGAAGGAAGAGAGGCCGAAAACGAGCAAAGTCCTCAATCGCAAAATGCGAGAACCGAAGCCCGCCAATGCCATGGCTAATAGGTGCGAAGCCCAAGATCGTGGGTTGTCGAGCGCATCCCCGCATGGGATACGGTTCCTTATCCTCCAAAATTCAAAATCCCGACGCTACAAGCTGACAAGACGATCACCGAACCAACACATCTACCATTTTAGGTCACAGACTGGAAATGTGATGGCAAACGATATCATAGCATCTCGTTTGTTCATTGGCACCCTCAAGGGGGTTGCCTTTGAATGGTTCATGAAACTGCCTGCAGGATGTATCCAGAAATGGGCAGATTTAGAGAGACTCTTCCTGTCACGATTCTTTGAAGATGACACGGAAATCTCTGTCACTTCTCTTCTTGCCATTAAGCAAAAGGAGGGAGAGCCTATCAAAGTCTTCGTCGAACGGTTCCGAAGCATGGCTCTTCGATGCTCGATGTATGACATACCGCTTCGATTGACACCGCAAGACAATTTACAAACCAATCTTCTAGCTCGAATGGGGTTACAAAATGTCATTCCCGAAACAACTAGTCTCCTGTATGCAACAGTCAAGTAATTATTGCTAGGATTGAAGTCAAGAAGAGGAGACCGACCAAGACTGGCTATTGATGACCCATTTAAATCGCGAGGTCAAGACTCTGCTAGTATCAACCTAGAATAATTACAGACCGGGTTGATTATCCGCTATTTTCCAGTAGAATAATAAATTCCAAATGTTGTCAAGTTAACAAAATACTTTTGACAATGTAAGCACTTCAATAAGTATGCACCACCACCAAAATCAACTTATAAATCCTTCCAATAGGATGATAAGTCTACAAAGTTGCTCAAATCGTAACACAATCCCACAAGTTAACAATGCACCTCGACAATCAACTTATCGACTCTCTTCAATAGAGCGATGAGTCCTCAAAATTGTTCGACGCAACATACCCTTGTCACGCTAACCTCACACCTTCGATAATCAACTTATCGACTCTTCAATAGAGCGATAAGTCCTCAAAATTGCTCCGATCGCAACATGCCCTTGTCACGCTAACCTCACACCTTCGACAATCAACTTATCGACTTCTTCAATAGAGCGATAAGTCCTCAAAATTGTTCGACGCAACATGCCCTTGTCACGCTAACTCACACCTCTCGACAATCAACTTATCGACTCTCTTCAATAGAGCGATGAGTCCTCAAAATTGTTCGATCGCAACATACACTTGTCACGCTAACCTCACACCTTCGACAATCAACTTATCGACTCTTCAATAGAACGATAAGTCCTCAAAGTTGCTCTAATCGCAACACAATTCACACGCTATCTTATCAACCCTCCCCAACAGATAAGTTCCTCGAGTTGTTCAAATCACAACTAAATCCGAAGCCTAAGTAGGATAAGCTCACAGAACACGCTGCCTGCTAGTTCTTAACCGTAAAAGAACAAAAGCCCACATATTCAAAGTTGTATGTGTTGTTATTAATAACACCACAATCCACACCTTACACGCAGGGGAATTTTATCCCTAATCCTAAGTAGGTAAGTTAACGCCTAACACGCATTGCCGCTTTAGTCTTTTTCCGATTAAAAAGACACCGCATTCAAGTCCGGGAATTTTATCCCAAACCTAAGCAGGATAAGCCCGCATCTAATACGTACCGTAGTCTATTCCCGCGGAGAAAGACGGCTTCACGATTCAACATCGTAGCATTAAGCCTAAAAGAGTTTTATTCTTTTAGCACAACGTCACATGCGTAACGGATTTAGATAATCAGATGCTAGCCCGATTCAAACGGTAATCGGTAAAGGCTCATCAAACCGCTGACGGCCGGGGTTGGCCAATAACCCTAAAGTCAACGCCAACACGCTGTCGCTAGTTTCTTACCCGTAAAGACGACAAAGTCTACGATTCAACATCGTGAGCACAACGCCACGCATGCAGGCTTAACTCCTCAAATTTGCTTAAATCGCAATCAACTTATCAATCCTCCTCAATAGATGATAGGTCCTCAAAATTGTCCGATCGCAACGTATCTTCATCAAGTCAACACTATACCTCGATGACATAATCAACTTATCGACTCTCCAATAGAGCGATAAGTCCTCAAAATTGTTCAAATCACAACTAAACCCCATCAATCAACTCATCATTCCTTTCCAATAGAATGATAGATCCACAAAGTTGTTCAAATTACAACACAATCCTATCAAAATCTGTACACATCCTCAGCAGAGTTTAATAACCAACTTATCAATCCTCTCCAATAGGATGATAAGTCCACAAAGTTGCTCCAACCGCAACATATCCTTGTCATGTTAACCTCACACCTCTGACAATCAACTTATCAATCCTCCTTAATAGGATGATAAGCCCCAAGCCTTGTTCACATTACAAGCCCAAAACCTTGTTCAAACCACAAATTTAAAGCCTTGTTCAAACCACAAGCCCAAAGTCTTGTTCAAACCGCAAGCCCAGAAGCCTTGTTTAAACCACAAGCCCAAATCCTTGTTCAAACCACAAACCCAAAGGCCTTGTTTAAACCACAAGCCCAAATCCTTGTTCAAACCACAAGCCCAAAGCCTTGTTAACACCACAAGCCCAAAGCCTTGTTCACACCACAAGCCACGTAAGCCTTGTTCACATCACAGGCCTTAAACCTTGATTTCATATTTTATCCCCCGATAAAACCTAAACTTATCGACTCTCATCAATAGAGCGATAGGTCCTCAAAATCTTGTTCAAATCACAAATACCCAACTTTATCAAGTTAACCCCACACCTCTGATAAAATCAACTTATCGACTCTCTCCAATAGAGCGATAAGTCCTCAAGAATCATCATCAAGTTAAAAATTTCACCTCTGATGATAAAACCAATTTATCAACTCTTTACAATAGAGTGATAGGTCCCCAAAAGCTTGTTCAAACAACAAGTATGAAAGGCATGCCAAGTTAACACTATACTTTTGGCACCTTATAGAAAAGTCTAAAAGACTTAGTTGGAAACGGGGTTCATCCCCACGCTTTACTCATGAAACGCGAAGGACCACCCACGCCAGGGTTGCTTCCACGCTTTAAACAAAGAACGCGATGGCCATCTCCGTGTTTCAACCTCAAATCGCGAGGATCGCCTCACGTAGCAAAGTTCAAGACGCCACGGCCACCCCGTGATTTCAAAAGGCAAAACGCCGAGTTCATCCATGCAAGACTAATGACTAGCGTGGGCAAAAGCAGACACAACTTCGCTGAAGACGTAATGAGGAGCAATACCTTCTCGTGATCAAACAAAGAAGATATCCAAAGTATTTCAAAGCTCGCCCCTACCAACCGCAAACTTTCAAAACTTTGAGGGGTTCTCAGAGGGTCAGAAAAAATTATCAAGACACCAATATCCGCTAAACACTATCGATGAAGGTTACAAGCCGACGACTTTCACGATGACAAAGGAGAATCGGTTAATGTCTCCGTGAGTACAAGGATTACAAGTTGACAATCCTGTGAAAAGAGATCACAAGTATTGATCTCTTCAGCAAAACGCCGGACTTATCCCCGCTTCAATCCAAAACGCGGAGCACATGGCCCGCTCAAGCCCCAAACGCTGAGCACATGGCCCGCGCTGCTCAACTCCCAAATTGCGGAGCACATGGCCCGCTGCTTCAATCCAAAACGCGGAGCACATGGCCCGCTGCTTCAATCCAAAACGCGGAGCACGTGGCCCGCTTCAATCCAAAACGCGGAGCACATGGCCCGCTCAAGCCCCAAACGCTGAGCACATGGCCCGCTGCTCAAGCTCAAAACGCGCACACATGGCCCGCTCAAGCTCAAAACGCGCACACATGGCCCGCTGCTCAAGCTCAAAACGCGCACACATGGCCCGCTCAAGCTCAAAACGCAGACGCCGGTGGCTTGCTCCGTAACGCTAACCACGCTGCTTTGACTCGCTCAAACACGCATCTTAACAGCCCAAAACTGCTTTTGCACGATCCGAGGGCCATTAACCCTCATTTAGAGCCGATTATAGGGTCGCTACACCCTTAAAACCCCTATAAATAGCCAAAGGCTCTGAAATAGAGAGGGCTTTTTCTCTCTCGACACACCTTTGAGGGAAGTTGTATTGGCTTAGAGGAGGCTTTGATTGGCCTCTTCTCGGCTTGGCATACAAACTCGCAGAAGTTACAAAACTCATATCTTGAGTTATCAAACTTCGTTAGAGTTATAAACTTGCTTTGCGAAGTTCTTAGACTTGCTCCTCGCGAAGTTCTTTTCCAACCTCGCCCCACGAAGTCAAGACGGTCGGATCGCCAACGGATACAAGATTCAAGCTCCCACCGCTACCGCGGAAGAACCCGTGATTAAATAAAGGGAAGGGTCTCCGCTGATCATTCCTCTTTGTAAATCGGCAACCGATCGAGGAATTTGTAATTTCTTTTATCTAAGTCAGCTAGAGAGAGAGATTGCATTCGAGAGAGTTGTATTTATTCTTTCTTTAAAATCAATTGAAGGGATAACATTTATTTTACAGCCTTTAATTTTCCTCAACAAGGACACTAACAAGCAATTTATTACCTCACCGACCATGATGGGAGCCAACACGATATACTCTGAAAAGGAATGCTTAGCCTTGATGTTTGCCATCCGTAAAACTCGACATTATTTGGTTGGGCAAACAATACATGTCATTTCCAGAGTAAATCCTCCGAGAGTGCTCATGACTAAGCCCTCTTCATCAATTCTGCTTAGCCAAATGGGCTTATACTTCACAATATGATATGAAGTTTATGCCCCGTATATTATTAAGGGACAAAGCCGCGCATTTCTTAGCGTAACATCCGTCCCCACTCTTCCAAACTATACTAAGGTATACCGATGAAATCATCAAGCCTACATGACTCAAGGAGATACTCAGGTATGGAAATTATTCTTTGATGGAGCCTCTAGAGCGAATCCAGATGGAGGAATTGCACCGTGTGGGGTTGTACTTGTTTCCCAAACAGCCTTGTGATCCCAAGGGGGTTTTCCTTAACTGAGCCATGCACTAATAATGTAGCGGAATATAACGCTTTATTACTAGGAATGCAGCTGGCCGAAGAAATCAACATCCAATACCTCGAAGCTTATGGTGATTCTCAGCTCATCGTGAATCAGGTTCGAGGAGAGTATGAAGTGCGCAATGAAGACTTAATCCCATATCACTCGGCGGTTCTAGAATTAGCACGAAAGTTCGAAGGCTTTTTCATAGAGTATATTCCACGAGCCCGGAATGCCTATGCAGATGCCCTAGCCTCGTTAGCCACATCACTAGCATTACCTCCAAAGGCCCAGACAATAATATTTGTCGCAGGGCGTGAATTGTACTTTCCTGAACTCATCACAAAAGAAGATCTAGAAGGACCAACAGAAGAGGCCGTTTGTGAAACTTCCATTGGGCTCGAACCAAGGGATTGGCGATTCCCTTATATAGACTACGTCCTGTATGGAATCCTACCGGATGACCCCAAAGAAGCGGCCGCCATTAAACTAAGGCCCTTCGCTTTTATTATGATGTAACTTCCCGCACTTTGTATCGTAAGTCGATGACGGAATTCTACTCACGCTTTCCGAAAGGAGGCAAGAGATGCCTTAAAGGAGGCCCACGACGAATGTGTGGAGCCCACCAACCAGGAGCAAGTCGGGGATCGCCACGAGAATAGGTTATTATTGGCCAAAGATGTTTGAAGATGCCGGATTACGCTTAAACGATGTCATGCGTACAAATTCATGGTGATTTCGGCCCATCGTGCACCGTGAAATCTACACCCAACATCCTCTTCGTGGCCATTCAAATGTGGGAATGGATATTGTCGCCTATCTCCCCGCCAACGCCCAAAGGACATCGATTCATCTTAGCCAGAATCGACATTTTTCTAAATGGGCGGAAGTCGTTCGCTAAAAGAAGTTAAAACTTCAAACGGATCGTTCATTAAGCATCACGCCCTCTATCGCCACGCATCAGCGCGATAGTCCATGATAACGGTGCGCAATTCATTAGCTATGGATTCCAGATTTTGCAATAAGTTCAGATCCAAAGTGTTAAGGCCGACGCATATTATCCCCTACCAATGGTCTCGCAGAAGCTTTCAATAAAACCATTGTGAAACTTCTAAAAGTTCGCCTCTAAAAGTCGACGGATTGGGATGAGAAGTTGGGCAATTGTTTATGGGCTTATCGCGACGACGGTGAGAACCCCAACAAAAGCTACTCCCTTTCTTTGGTGTACGGATCGGCCGTTCTACCATTGGAGATTCAAATTCTTCCTAAGAGTCGCCTCGCGAATCGAATGACGGATGAAGAGCAACATCAACTACGCCACAGAGCTAGAAATGTTAGACGACAAACGACTTCGAGCTCAACAACAAATCAAACTATACCAAGCTCGATTTCTAAAGCCTACAACAAGAAGGTTAAGGGAAGGATCTTCAAGAGAGGCGATCTTGTCTTAACAGTCACACCTATGGTCATGACACATAAGACTAAAGGGAAATTCAATCCCAAATGGGAAGGACCTTTCAGAGTCGAGACCGCCTATTCTAACGAGCTTATCGACTTATCGACTTGAAAGGTGACATTCTCATGATGCCAATTAACGGAAGTTTCTCAAGAAATATTACCCGTATATGTAAGATCCCCCGCCTTGTTCATAACTAAGCTTAGAGAAAGAACCGACGCCGCTTAGGTCGGGGTTGATTTATTGGAATGGACTTCATTCATTTCGAAGTCTTGAACGATCATTTATGCTACGCTAACATTACACCTCCGCATTTGTAATTGTTTTCATTATTATAAATCAATATTGTGCAAAAGGAGAAACAAGAGTCTCACTTCATTTTTTTAATAACAAAATAAAAGGTGATACGATTTGATGCTAGAAAGATTCTGGGCCCATCAAGTGAATAACTCAGAAGTCGCGGACTTAAGCTCCGCAAGCTTTTGTTCATGCTCTGCGGCGCACTCTTTCTCGCAACTTCACTCGAATTGAGTTTCAGCTGCCGCGAACCTCCTTTTTCATAACTTCTGTATGCTCGCTTCTGGCTAAGGTTATCAAGAATCTCAAAGACTCGACGACGGTCCCTCTCGCGGCTTTTGTTCCCGAGTCGCTTGAGCCCTTTTTCGAAGTTAACTCGCCTCCACTGGGCAATAGACTCAATGGCGCCACGTATGGCGATTTAGTCAACTCAAGTTGGGATTGATCATGCTTCTCTTGCAAGTTGGCAACCCGCTTCTTTTCGTGACAAACTCTTCTCGCTTGAGCGCTTAATAAGAGACTTGGTTATCTCCGCTTTACGCCAACCTGCGGAAAGCACTCGAAGGCTCGCAAGTCCGCTTCTAAACGAAACTCTTGCAAAGACAATGATGGAAATAAATGGCCGCATGACCGCTTAAGGTAGCCTGTGATGTTTCATTATATGAGGCCTCAGACTTCAAAGGAGCCACGACCGCCCATAACAAAGTCACCGCGACGCCAAGATCCTCGCAATGGTTTATATCGACTGCGATAGATATCACGGAATACGTAGTTTCACAACCACCATGTCCGAATAATTGGGAAGTACCCGCGGTGAAGGAGTCGGTGTGACGAGCAATTTCCCCTCTTCTTCTTCATGCAATGCGTATGATCTAATAGCTCCTTGCATAAGCTTCGCTCTGCAGAGGATGACCTCGCCATTATTCGCTGACGAGCCCTCTTCTCATATTGAGCCGTTTCTTCTGGAGTGAAAACCCTTTTCCCTGTTGCTCTCTCCAAAGGAGCTTCTACCTCCGGGGTATCCCGTTGAATTTGGCCAACCTTGAGTGCTTCCTGCTCGCAAATCAAATACTCGTCGATTCCCCTGAGGCGCGTCCTTCCCGAATTTCTTTTAGATTCGTACAGCTCCCTAATATCCTTCAGGCAGGAAGTATATACATCATATTCGGCGAACGTCGAAACTTCACGGTACCAGTTACAAAACTCAAGAACGGTATGACAGCTGGGCGTGGGAGAAGGTAGCACAATATCGACCGAGCCTCCAGCCATCCAGTTATACCAAGCTCGAGCTCCTTCATACAAATTCCCAACGATAGCCAGCTGGGGGTTAGGGTTCACAACATATAGTTGGTCATATCCAAATTGTCGAGCAAACCGGTTAGGCAAGTAAGGCTCGATGATACACCGGCCACCTGCTTAAGACCAAATACCCAGCCCGATCGCGGATAAGCCACTGTAAGATGCCCTCCCAAGAATGAGGTGAAGTTACCAGTGCCACATCCATGAAAATCAAGGCCGCTTCTACTCCACCAAAATCGAGAACAAAGAAAAGACTCGATAATTATCCTCCTTCAAAGAAAATCGCCGAAGTTGGGACTATATACCAATGAGTCCACTTGGTCAATCCAAGCCGCCAGATAAAGGGAACGAAAAAGAGCCGGTGCCACTAATTCCCGCCATCAACGAGGGCAAGCATGACAAACCAGCCATCAAATAAGAATACGCAGACGGCACGCTGGTCGGGAGTTTTCAATCTGCTACCTTCCTCGACCCAATCTTTCTCACATTCAAGAATTCGAGGTCACCGTAAGCCATATTGTATGCAACTTGCCATAGTTGAGAGGAGACTTATCGCCTTCCATGAGCCAAAAGAACTCATGGGTATACCACCGGATCGATGGACTCGATGGGTTTGGAGGGGACCACACAACGCTTCAACCGCATCATCGTAAATCCAGCTAGCAATGCCATATCAGAGATAGGAGTCTCCGCTTGGCAACGGAAGCTCTCAAATTTCGCATCAGAGGAAAGATATCTTCCAAATGTTGACATACCGAGCAAAGGGGACTTTGGAGGAGCTCACCGTCGACGACCACCGGCGATGCTTACTCAGATTTTGAAACAAATATTCAGCCCAAGATGCGGTTTAACAATCACCGATCGTAGTCCAGCCTCTTGTACACGATATGGAAGTGACACATCACTTCCCGTAAGGTGGCATAGACATCCGGTATTCCTCCGCAAAATAGAAAGTTCACGGTGCTAGGAACAAATTCCTCATAATGGCAGCCACCAAATGGTAAACCCGACATCAGATACATTTCCGAGAGCAAAGCCTAATTTCAACGGAGTAAAAAGTACAAGTATCGTGGTTATACTTTTCCAAGATGGCAAAGAAACCGTAGGAGTTCTCGATGACACCAATACGCTGCGGGCTCTCACCGAATCTCTAACCCGATAAGGTGAGTGGCACTCGCATTCATTGATAACAAAGTCCACCATACGACCCACCATCCGGCCGCCGAGAATACACCCATCCAGGAGTCCTAAATTCTTGAGCAATAAATTCGCCCTGTGCAGCAATGAATCGGCGAATAAAAGTACGGGCCGGAGTGGCCCTCTCTTGATTGGGACTTATGCTATGAAACTCGCCTGGTCTTAGGCCCATCACCTTATAGTCACTCCCCAAAGGATGAACCGCCTGCTGAGTTAGAACCCCAACAGGCACCCTATCCCTTTCCTCGACTAGATCCCAATCCAAACGCCTGCAGCAGGAGACGCTTTGAAAGTAAGAAAGCGGATACATCCGCTTCATGCTAGGAAGGAAAAAGAAGCGGTCGTTAGCTTGATGTAGCATCTTGGATTCCTCGCCGCAGTCCATGTTATCATCCGCCTCGATACGATCTCCGAAGAAGAACGCTGGCTTCTCGAGTAAGTCATGACCTCCTGAAGCCACAAAATCCATATCTGTTATAATGGCCCTAAAGGTGGAAGGTTCAGCTCGATGGATCATCATCGTTCTTTCCACACAATTGTCCCGAGTCAGTGGAAGCTCCCGGCAAAGACCTAAAGCCACATTGTGGTCCATCCAACCCGAGTAACCGAAGTGATATCTACGGGAAAGCGTCCTATCAGCATAGAGAACTGCAGACAAGAGAAGATAAAAACGTCAAAAAGGAAAGTTACAAGAAAGCCTAAGATGACCCAAGATGAAAATGCGAGGGTGGTCACCGCTCTAGTTGTAAGACGCGAGTCACTCGCTTTAGCTATAAAACGCGAGGGATAGCCCCGCTCCAAGCATTAAACGCAAAGAACAACTATGCTGCTCCAGTACGTAAACGCCGAGGTAACCCCGCTGTTCTAAATGCTAGACGCAAGAGTTAGCCCCGCCTCCATCGTTAACACCAACTCCGCTCAAACGCAGAGTTCAATTTTGAGTTGGAACCCATTAAAATAAATTCAAAACCACGATATACCTCGATGCGAGGGGTTTATGGCGGCGGCAGCCATCGAAACCGATGGGTCACTCGAGATCTCTACGGCTAGGCTTGGAGTCGCTTGAACAACGACTTGATCTTGTGGATGCTTTTCCTTGGAGCCATTGAAGAAATCCGCTAACCAAGATGGGGAAGGACCCAAGAAGAATTTCTAAAGACGAAATCTCTTGAAACCACGAAGGAGATAAAAAAATTGCGGATTTTACCCGCGGTAAAATTTTCAAATTTTACCCAAGGGGTTATTTATACGAGGACTAAGGAGAAGATCTCCACTTAAGATTCTCCAATCACCTCGCCATATGTTAAACACAACCACTTGGATAAAGGCGGTTCGGCTTTCCAAAGCGAGATTCACCTCGCGTTCTATTTCCAAACGCTAGATTCACCTCCGCTTTATCTCCAAATGAGAGACTTGCCTCCGCTCAATCCCTAAACGCCAAACACACCTCCGCTTCTATTTCCAAACGCCAGATTCACCTTCGCTTTATCTCCGTGATGAGAGATTTGTCTCGCGTTCAATCCTAAGCGAAACACACTTATCGTTTCAAGCCCGAGCGAAGATCGCCTCTGCGTTCTAAAGCCATAGCGAGGCTCACTCAAGCATTCCAATTTCAAACGCAGGCTTAAACCCCGCGTTCTAAGTCTAACACTTAGCCAACTTTTAGACCTTAGCCTAATAAGCGCCAAGCAACCAGCTTATCAGTCCTCTTCAACGAGATAATAGGTCCTCAAATTTGCTTAAATCGCAACTAATCTATCAATCCTCTTTAATAGAATGATGAATCCACAAATTTTATTAAACCACAATCAGCTTATCAATCGACTCAGCTCAATAGGACGACAAGCCTAGAAAGCCTTGTTCACAACACAAGCCTAAAGCCTTGTTCACAACACAAGCCCAAAACCTTGTTCACAACACAAGCCTAACAAGCCTTGTTCACAACACAAGCCTAAAACCTTGTTCACAACACAAGCCCAAAACCGTGTTCACAACACAAGCCCAAAACCTTGTTCACAACACAAGCCTAACAAGCCTTGTTCACAACACAAGCCTAACAAGCCTTGTTCACAACACAAACCCTGAAACCTTGCTCAAACCATAAGGTAAGTCTAAAAAAAAAATATATATATATATAATATATGCAACCGGGTGGTCTATTCCTGCAATAAAAAAACAAAGTCTACGTATTCAACGTCGTAGCAGTTAGTCTAGAAGAGTTTAATTCTTTTAGCACAACGTCATGTGTAGAACGGATTTAAATAATCTACATGCTAGCCCAACTCAAACGGTAGTTGGTAAAGGCTCATCAAACCCGTTGAGGGCTGGGGGTTGGCCAATAATCCTAAAGCCGACGCCTAACACGCGTTGCCGGGTGGTCTCTTGCCCGTAAAAGAGTACCAAGCCTACGTATTCAACATCGTAGCATTAAGTCTAAGAGAGTTTCATTCTTTAGCACAACGTTACGCGCGGAACGGACTTAGACAATCCGCGACGCCAGCCCGATTCAAACGGAATCCAGAAGGTTCATCAAACCGCTGACGGCCGAGGGTTTGCCAAAATCCTATAAGTATTATGGTTGGCATAAGAAATCATAGTGAAAGAGCAAATTGGGGTCACTTTTATTCAAATCCCTAAAAAGACGATACAAAAGAGTGCCATTCGAGAAAAAAAAAGGAAAAGAAAGTTCGAGTTAACACAAGAGTAAGCCTATGATCCTCTGTTGATGGACGCAAGCCGACTTGGCTTTAGCGACTTCTTCCTCATGAGCGCCCGCACCATTGCCGTGGCTTCATTCCTTAATCCTCTTTATCCGGGCGCACTGTGGTAACGCTTCTTCTAAGCTCCTCAAGAGCCCGCAATTCTCACGATAATCATTGTATGTTTCTACACTTTTACGGTGAGGTCTTTCACATCGCCTTCCTCCCGAGCCAGCCTTTGGCTCGCTGGAACCAACTCCGCTTGAAGTTGAGCGATGGTCTCCTCGCTGGTAACAACCGATTCAAGGGTGGCTCGTGATAATGGAGGTAGTGGAAGTCAACTCATGTTGCCGCTGATCCCACCGAAGTTTTCGTGAGATGCAACTTGTGTTTCTTTCTCGCTCAAATTCTTCCGGCAGCTTCATATTGATGCATCGCTGGGCATAGACGCCGCAAGGGTTGATTCAATCCGAGCCTCCGTGTCAAGATGATTCAACTCCTCAAAGCTCGCAAGTTTCTTCCGCACGAGATATCTCGCTTGCATAATGTTGAATGCATTCGTCGCCGTGATACCGATGTTGTTCAAATAGTTCATTAAGATAGCTTGAAAGGCGCAAAGGTGCTCTTTCCAAATGACAATGATCCTCGCAAAGATCCTCGTGATCTCCGATTCCAAATGACCGATGTATCTCAAGCAAATTGGGCACGACGGCCGATTCCATGGAAACCGCAGGGATAACACCACCATGTCAATCACGAGGCCCCGAAGGGGTTATAGGTGATGGTATTTGAGCAGAAGGAAGTACTAGCATCCTTCCCACCCTAAGAGAAATCCTAAGAGGGGCCGATCTTATCTGAGGAGAAATCGCCACCAAGCTCCCCGAACTGACTCGTGGATGGAAGTTGACGTTGTTACAGCCTTCTTGGACCATCACGCCACACCCTCCGAGTCGCCTCTACCGGCGAGCCTACGTAAATAATTTTGTCAAAAAACGTATGAAACAACTATTAAGACTCAAAACAAACAATGTTTACCCGAAGGGGAAATAACTATAGAGCCTGCCTTATCGGCGACGGCCGGGAGATCGCCAAAAGTCCATCGCGACTCGCTAATACCCATACGACACCTCTTCCTCATCATCTCCTCAAGGATGGGGAACTCATGGTCACGCCGCCTTAGGAAATAGACCGGTTGTGGGGCTAGGTCTTTCGCCCTCAAGGTGCATAAGCACCAAGAAGCGGGAGATGAATATCTTGCGTACGTAGCTTCAATTCTCCACTGAGCCTCCTCTTCGGTCACTTTGGGAGCAAAGATCGTAAGTCCGGCCCGAATTATCATATCGAGAGCTTCAACAGTTGGAATAGACTCAGATCTTCACGAAGTGATTCATCTCCACCTTCGCCTCCAAAGATCGGTGAGAAAGAGAACCCTTAAGGCTGGCCCAATTGAACGAAGACCCCGCTGGTGGGAAATCCCTACAACCGACGCACTCGTGTTCGCTTCGCCCACCGAAAGTCTTGGAGGAGCCGCCTCAACGCATCTTGCATTAGTTTGACCACCGCCAGAGCCGAGGTTTGGTGGGTGATCACGCTAACCCGCCTCGTATGGGCTACAGATCTTTTAGACATTGGCCGCTTACTCGCAGCCCTTTCCTCACGGGTTCAAATGAGTGGGCCCAAGAGGGCCCAAATTGCAGAAGCTTCTTTCCTCAAGACTGCCTTCGGGTTCACAAGCTAAATATTCTTCAACCCTCTCACACGGGGTGCTTTGAATGCCTCTTTGCTTCATACATCTTTCTCGATCTCTTTTAAACAAGATGAGTTCAGTCGGTATTCAGGAATCTGGGAAGCAGATTGATACCAGTTGCAGAAACCCATAGTCGTATAACTATTGGGCGTCTTGTGAGGAAGTGTAAACTTGGCCCCAGTACCGCCAGCCACAGAATAATACCAGGCCCTAGCACCTTCATATAAGTTCCCAATGAGCGCAAGATGAGGGTTAGGGTTCCCAACGCATGCTTGGTCGTAGCCAAACCGCCTAGCAAATCTAAAGGCCGATAAGGTTCGATGTAACATTTCCCACCTTGGCGGAAGATTAAGTAGCCAGGTCTAATGTTGATCAGCCAACGAAAGACACCCCCGTTCAATTGGGTGAAGGAATTGGAGCCTTTAGTATCCTGATACATCTCCCCATATCCACCTCCCTCAAAATCAGGAAAGCATCTGAAAATGTGGTAGTTGAGATCCTTTGATAAAATTTGCCGAACCATGACCATGTACCAACCTTCCCATCGAGATGGCCATAACCGTTGAACCCACGGAACGAAAGAATTGCCACAAGCAGCAGCGGCAGACATCAAAGAAGGGCAATGCAAAACAAACCAGCTACCAAATAGGTATACCAGAAAGGCACTCGCTGGTTAGGAAATTTCGAGTCTTCTTCTCTCCAAGCACTAACCGCTTTGACTCGAAAGTGAAATCATGACATAATTCCCTCAAGCCGCTCTGCAAATGACACGTCATCGCAGAAAGAAGGTTGAGTGGTCTTCCATGAGCTAAAAGAACTGCTGGGTAAACAACCTCGGCAAGAAGAGAGTCAATAGGCCGGGAGGGCACCACACACCGCTTCAGCCATAACATTAAGAAGCCAGCAAACAGAGCAACATCGAAATAGGAGTCAAAGTTTGTAATGAAAACTCTCAACTCGTGGAATGGCGGAAAATGTCCTCTTGAGCTTCATTTGTATAATGAGAGGAGGCGCTCCTAATGAGATCTCTAACTTCGTCAGAGAGCTCGCAAAGAAGGCTTAACAACGCCGCGATCCTTGCTATGCAAATTTTGAATAAATAGTCACCAAGACGCCGCTGACTCGCTTCCACGTAACCCCGTATCGGGCACAAGTTTGAAGTGGCACATCAACTCCCAAAAGTATCAGATGTCGGAACCGGCCGCCTCAAGATGGCCAACTCTTCGCCCGAATGAACTCCTCATATGGCAGCCCCAAAAGGCAAGCCCGAGACTTCGTGACATCTCGTGAAGAGCTAAACCTAGTTCTCCGACGGTGTAAAGAATGTACAAGTCTCCGGTTATACTTCTAGCATAGCAAAAGGTTATAAGGGTTCTCGAAGCGATGCCATATCGCATAGCCACGACCGGATTACCTGCACCAAAGAGTCAATAAGTCTCAGAGCTCGCCCATGACAAAGTTCACAAGACGGTCCACCACATTCCGCCGGGCTGAGTGTACCCATCCCGGGCTCAAGTCTTGAGCAGAAATTCCCCTTTACGCCTATAAATCTACGAGCAAAATGTCGGGCGGAGTGGGCACCTCGCCACTGGATATTCTCGAAAGTGACCAACCCCGCCTTAAAGCCGCCACTTGTCGATGACCGCAGGCGACACCTTGATGGGTCAACATCCCAAGCGATACCCCACCTTGATTCTTGACAAGGTCCCAATCCATATGCCGGGGATAGAGGCACACCGCAGATAAGAGAGTGGGTACATGCGCCCATGTTAGGAAGGAAGAGGAGTCGGTCACCAACTTTTAGCAAAGATTTTGTAGTCCCGTCGTAAAAGATTTTGGCCAAGTGCCACGGGTCTCCAAAGAGAAAAGCTGGCTTCGAGAGGCTTTCGTCCAGCCGCCTCGATTTTGAGATCCGTGACAATGGCCCCGACTCGTGAACTAGCCTCGGTGACAAACTTTAGTCGATCTTCATCTTTATCTTGAACAATGGGAAGCTTATGATCAAGTTAACCTCGTGATCTTCACCTCCTTCATGGCCAAAATGGCTATTAAAAGTGAGAGGATCACTTGAGTAGCGACCGCATTACGAGAATGAAAGTCGCTAATACGGAGGAAAATAAACGCCAGGTTAATAAGGTCAAACCCGAGATGCAGGGTCACCCCGCTTTAAGTACAAAACGCGGAGGCTAACTTCGTGATTCCAACGCCAAAACGCTGGTGTCAACTCCGCTTATTGCCAAAACGCGGTGTCAACTCCGCTTATTGCCAAAACGCTGTGTCAACTCCGTGTTTCATTGCCAAAACGCTGTGTCAACTCCGTTTCATTGCCAAAACGCTGTGTCAACTCCGCTTATTGCCAAAACGCGATATCGATCCCGCTCCATTTCAAAACGCTGAAGCCGCCATCGCTTCCGCTGTTTCACGAAGAGGAAAACTTGACGGCAAGTTATGGCCAAAAGTCGAAACTTACCATCGAAAGCAAGGGGTGTGCGAGGTCAGAGGGCTCGACCGAGGCGCCGCCGGCAGCCCCACGCTGCGTTCGAGGAACCAGAGCAGCCTTCTTGGACTTGATCACGATCTCTTGGGAGACATTCTCGCCGAGAAGAAGTCGAAAAAGCTTGTGAAATGATCCGAGATTGAGATGATCACCGGAGAAAGAAGGAATGCAATTTCCTTGGGAAAAAGTCTCAGAAGGCTTTCGATTTGACCCAAGGGTCTATTTATAGGTCGCCAACCCATCAAATCTCCACGAGATTTTAGGCAAAGAATCCCACCGAGATCCCCGCTGCCTCTTAACCAAATCGGTTCGACTTCAACCCCGCCCAAACTCCAAAACGCTGACCTCATCGCCGCCTTTAACTCCAAAACGCTGAGCTCTCACCGGCCCAAACTCTAAAACGCGATCTTATCGCCACGCCAAAAATAAAACGCGAGATCACCCCACGCTTCAAGAGGGTATTACTGCTTCAAGCTCCAAAGTTGAGCACAACTTCTTCAAGACAAAATGAAGAGCAATACCTCCTCAAGATCAAACAAAGGAGAAGTCCAAAGTGTTCCAAAAGCTCGCCCTACCAACCGCAAGCTTTCAAAACTTTGGAGGGGTTCTCAGAGGTCGCCAAAATTTTATCACCGATAAGCCACGATTCACCGAGATATCGCTGAACTAAGTCACGCTTGAAGGCTTCGAGGAAACATGGTAGAATCACAAACACAAAGATAAGATCCAACCAAGAGGTTTAGCATCGCGGTCCAAGCTCTAAACGCGGAGCTCTTAGCCGCTCAAGCTCTAAACGCTGAGCTCTCACCAGGTCCAAAGCTCCAAAACGGAGCTCTCACCGCCCAAAGCTCCAAGCGCAGAGCTCTCACCGGCCCAAACTCTAAACGCTGAGCGCTCACCAAGGCCCAAGCTCTAAACGCTGAGCTCTCACCGGTCCAAAGCTCCAAAATGCGGAGCTCACCGCCCAAAGCTCCAAGCGCAGAGCTCTCACCAAGGCCCAAACTCTAAACGCTGGAGTTTTAGCCGCTGCTCAAGCTCTAAACGCGAGCTCTCACCAGGTCCAAAGCTCCAAAACGCTGAGCTCTCACCGGCCCAAAGCTCCAAGCGCAGAGCTCACCAAGGCCCAAACTCTAAACGCTGAGCTGCTCACCAAGGCCCAAGCTCTAAACGCTGAGCTCTCACCAGGTCCAAAGCTCCAAAACGCTGAGCTCTCACCAAGGCCCAAAGCTCCAAGCGCAGAGCTCACCGGCCCAAACTCTAAACGCTGAGCTCTCACCGGCCCAAAGCTCCAAGCGCAGAGCTCACCAAGGCCCAAAGCTCCAAACGCAGAGCTCTCACCGGCCCAAACTCTAAACGCTGAGCTGCTCACCAAGGCCCCAAGCTCCAAAACGCTGAGCTCTCACCGGCCCAAGCTCCAAAACGCGAGCCTTTAGCCGCGTTTAAGCCCAAGACGCTGAGCGCCATGATCATGCTCAAACGCTAGATCTCAACCTCGCCAGACGCGAGGGTCATCTAAAAATAAACGCGAAGTCTTGCTGCTTCCTATCTCAGAACACGATTTAAACGGTTCCAAAACCGCTTTCCTCGATTTGAGGGCCACTTAATCCTCATTCTAAGGGGTCAGCTACACTCCTAAAATACCTATAAAAGGGGAGAAAGATCTTCAGCAGGAAAATCGGAAAGGAGAGATTGAGGCTAGAGAAAAAGATCCAGAGGATTGATTCGCTAGAGAGAGAGAGAGCTTGAGCCGTGGTCAACCCTAGCTCTCCTTCTTCGCCGGCTTGGCTTGGTTTTCAAACTTCGTGCGAGTTACTAAACTCGCCCTTCGAAGTTATCAAACTCGTTAGAGTTCTAAAGACTTGCCTCAAGTCTCTTTCTACGTGATTCCACGAGCAAGACGGCCGGATCGCCCACGGATACAAGGATCAAGCTCCTATCGCCGCGGAAGAACCCAGCTTTAAACAAAAGGAAGGATCTTCGTTGACCCTTCCTTCTTTTATAAATCGGGCAACCGATCGAGGAGTTTTGTAATTTCTTTTTACATAAGTCAAAGAGAGAGAGATTGCATTCGAGAGTTGTATTGATTCTTTCTTTAAAATCAATTGGAAGGAATAATCTTTATCTTTACAGCTTTCAAATTTCCTCGCGAACAGTTAACATGGTAGTTTTGGGGTCCCGCCATCCTATTGACGAGGATTGGCGAGAGAATTTGGAGAAAATTGGTTATCTGTTGTGATTGTTAACATGATAACTTAATGGGAGTTTGAAAGAAGACTACGGGTAGTACTTTTTCAGAAACTTACCATTAATAGGCATCATGATTCTGTCACCTTCTTGATTGGTTAGGCGGTATGCTCCATTCGAGTAAACAGACTCCACCACGAATGGTCCTTCCCATTTTGGTTCGAACTTCCCCTTCTTTTGAGTTCAAAATCATCGGCGCCTGACAAATGGAGAACGAGGTCGCCTTCCTTGAAAATACGACATCGGACTTTCTTGTCAAATGCTTTAGAAACTGGTCCGTAAAGCTCGATATGCCGTTGAGCCCGTAATCGCCATCCAAAGATTTCAAGTTCCTCAAGGCCGGGCGATGATTTTCCTGTTGTCATTCCGGTGGATAACGCCATTCAAGCGATGGGATTTGAATCTCTAACGGTAAAATGGCTTCACAACCATAAACCGAGAATATGGGTGGTAATTCAAGCAGCGAACCGCTGTACGCAGAAGCCCACGTGCTTTGCCCCAGCCTTGTCGCTCCAATCCTTCTTGTTTGAAGAGACCATCTTAGTAAGGATCTTGATGATCGCCTTATTAAAAGCTTCAGCTTGTCCATTCAGGGCGGGTAGTAAGTCGTTGACGCTAGATTCCTGATTCAAATTTATCGCAGAATCGCGGAAGGCATGACCGACAAATTGCGGACCATTATCGTGGACACCGCTTCAAGACCGCAGACCAGATATGACATGATGTTTAACAAACTTGATCACATCACTTGTCTTGACCAATCTCAACGAACGGCTTCAGCCCACTTTGAGAAATACTCGCTATCGCCAATATGAAGCGATGTCCTTTGAAGAAGGTGGAGAAATTGACCGACGATGTCCATTCCCCACGTTTCAAATGGCCAGGACGTGGGCGGTAGGATGCAAGTGTTCCGGAGGTTGGTGAAGGTAATTAGCATGTATTTGGCACGCATGGCATCGTTTAGCGTAAGCCGCGGCATCCCTTACCATCGTCGGCCAATAATAACCGAGTCTACGCAGCCGGTCCCATAACTTAGGTCCAGGTTGGTGTGCTCCACAAACACCGCCATGAGCTTCTTTCAAGACTTGCTCGCTTCCTTAGTTGACGACATCGGGCAAGAACCCATCATATGACCTTCTATACAAAGTCCGTAATTGGGAATCATAGTAAAATCTTGATGCTCGCCGACTAATCGACTTTCTTTTATGTCTTCGCAATATCCCATGCAAGACATAGTCGATGATCGGAACCGCCTCGTGCTTCAAGTGACTTAGGCTCGCCTTCGACCGCATCTAATTTGTAATGCATATTTTGGCCGAAATAGTTGCCGACTAGTCACACTAACTTGCCGAGTAGCATTCTCGTGCGGCTAGCGAAGCCGCAAGAGACGCCACAAGATTCGCGATAAGTGTTCCGCAAACGGGCACATGATCAATGTAAAAGCTTTCAAAGGAGTCACTAAAGTTATGGCTGCCGCATGATGAGGATAAGGTCCTCGTGTCGACTTCAGATTCTCCTCTTAGTTGTTTTACGACTAGCCGCGGAATCCCCAAATGCTTCAAAATGCGGCACATGGCCCGCTTCAATTCAAAATGCGGCACATGGCCCGCTTTCAATTCAAAATGCGGCACATGGCCCGCTCAAGCCCCAAACGCGAGCACATGGCCCGCTTCAATTCAAAATGCGGCACATGGCCCGCTCAAGCCCCAAACGCGGAGCACATGGCCCGCTGCTCAAGCCCCAAATGCGAGCACATGGCCCGCTCAAGCCCCAAATGCGGAGCACATGGCCCGCTGCTCAAGCCCCAAACGCGAGCACATGGCCCGCTGCTCAAGCCCCAAACGCTGAGCACATGGCCCGCTGCTCAAGCCCCAAACGCTGAGCACATGGCCCGCTCAAGCCCCAAACGCGAGCACATGGCCCGCTGCTCAAGCCCCAAACGCTGAGCACATGGCCCGCTCAAGCCCCAAATGCGAGCACATGGCCCGCTGCTCAAGCCCCAAACGCGGAGCACATGGCCCGCTCAAGCCCCAAACGCGAGCACATGGCCCGCTCAAGCCCCAAACGCTGAGCACATGGCCCGCTCAAGCCCCAAACGCGGAGCACATGGCCCGCTGCTCAAGCCCCAAACGCTGAGCACATGGCCCGCTGCTCAAGCCCCAAATGCGAGCACATGGCCCGCTCAAGCCCCAAACGCTGAGCACATGGCCCGCTGCTCAAGCCCCAAACGCTGAGCACATGGCCCGCTCAAGCCCCAAATGCGAGCACATGGCCCGCTCAAGCCCCAAACGCGAGCACATGGCCCGCTCAAGCCCCAAACGCTGAGCACATGGCCCGCTGCTCAAGCCCCAAATGCGGAGCACATGGCCCGCTGCTCAAGCCCCAAACGCGAGCACATGGCCCGCTTCAATTCAAAATGCGGCACATGGCCCGCTCAAGCCCCAAACGCTGAGCACATGGCCCGCTCAAGCCCCAAACGCGAGCACATGGCCCGCTTCAATTCAAAATGCGAGCACATGGCCCGCTCAAGCCCCAAATGCGAGCACATGGCCCGCTGCTCAAGCCCCAAATGCGAGCACATGGCCCGCTGCTCAAGCCCCAAATGCGAGCACATGGCCCGCTCAAGCCCCAAATGCGAGCACATGGCCCGCTGCTCAAGCCCCAAATGCGGAGCACATGGCCCGCTGCTCAAGCCCCAAACGCTGAGCACATGGCCCGCTCAAGCCCCAAATGCGAGCACATGGCCCGCTTCAATTCAAAATGCGGCACATGGCCCGCTGCTCAAGCCCCAAATGCGAGCACATGGCCCGCTGCTCAAGCCCCAAATGCGGAGCACATGGCCCGCTGCTCAAGCCCCAAATGCGGAGCACATGGCCCGCTCAAGCCCCAAATGCGAGCACATGGCCCGCTGCTCAAGCCCCAAACGCGAGCACATGGCCCGCTGCTCAAGCCCCAAATGCGGAGCACATGGCCCGCTCAAGCCCCAAACGCTGAGCACATGGCCCGCTCAAGCCCCAAATGCGGAGCACATGGCCCGCTCAAGCCCCAAACGCTGAGCACATGGCCCGCTTCAATTCAAAATGCGGCACATGGCCCGCTCAAGCCCCAAATGCGAGCACATGGCCCGCTGCTCAAGCCCCAAATGCGAGCACATGGCCCGCTCAAGCCCCAAATGCGAGCACATGGCCCGCTCAAGCCCCAAACGCGAGCACATGGCCCGCTCAAGCCCCAAATGCGAGCACATGGCCCGCTTCAATCCAAAACGCGGAGCACATGGCCCGCTTCAATTCAAAATGCGAGCACATGGCCCGCTGCTCAAGCCCCAAACGCTGAGCACATGGCCCGCTCAAGCCCCAAACGCGGAGCACATGGCCCGCTGCTCAAGCCCCAAATGCGAGCACATGGCCCGCTGCTCAAGCCCCAAACGCTGAGCACATGGCCCGCTGCTCAAGCCCCAAACGCTGAGCACATGGCCCGCTGCTCAAGCCCCAAACGCTGAGCACATGGCCCGCTTTCAATTCAAAATGCGGCACATGGCCCGCTGCTCAAGCCCCAAACGCGAGCACATGGCCCGCTCAAGCCCCAAATGCGGAGCACATGGCCCGCTCAAGCCCCAAACGCTGAGCACATGGCCCGCTCAAGCCCCAAATGCGAGCACATGGCCCGCTCAAGCCCCAAACGCGGAGCACATGGCCCGCTGCTCAAGCCCCAAATGCGAGCACATGGCCCGCTGCTCAAGCCCCAAACGCTGAGCACATGGCCCGCTGCTCAAGCCCCAAACGCTGAGCACATGGCCCGCTGCTCAAGCCCCAAACGCTGAGCACATGGCCCGCTTTCAATTCAAAATGCGGCACATGGCCCGCTCAAGCCCCAAACGCGAGCACATGGCCCGCTCAAGCCCCAAATGCGGAGCACATGGCCCGCTCAAGCCCCAAACGCTGAGCACATGGCCCGCTCAAGCCCCAAATGCGAGCACATGGCCCGCTCAAGCCCCAAATGCGGAGCACATGGCCCGCTGCTCAAGCCCCAAATGCGAGCACATGGCCCGCTCAAGCCCCAAACGCTGAGCACATGGCCCGCTGCTCAAGCCCCAAACGCGAGCACATGGCCCGCTCAAGCCCCAAATGCGAGCACATGGCCCGCTTCAATCCAAAACGCGGAGCACATGGCCCGCTCAAGCCCCAAACGCTGAGCACATGGCCCGCTGCTCAAGCCCCAAATGCGAGCACATGGCCCGCTGCTCAAGCCCCAAACGCGGAGCACATGGCCCGCTGCTCAAGCCCCAAACGCGGAGCACATGGCCCGCTTCAATTCAAAATGCGGAGCACATGGCCCGCTTCAATCCAAAACGCTGAGCACATGGCCCGCTGCTCAAGCCCCAAACGCGAGCACATGGCCCGCTGCTCGAAGCCCAAAACGCGGAGCACATGGCCCGCGCTTCAATTCAAAATGCGGCACATGGCCCGCGCTTCAATCCAAAACGCGGAGCACATGGCCCGCTGCTCAAGCCCCAAACGCTGAGCACATGGCCCGCTCAAGCCCCAAATGCGAGCACATGGCCCGCTGCTCAAGCCCCAAACGCGAGCACATGGCCCGCTGCTCAAGCCCCAAACGCGAGCACATGGCCCGCTCAAGCTCAAAACGCGGCACACATGGCCCGCGCTCAAGCTCAAAACACGACGCCAGGCTTGCTCCGTAACTAACTCCGCTTTGACTCGCTCAAACACGCATCTTAACAGCTTCCAAAACTGCTTTGCACGATCCGAGGGCCATTAACCCTCATTTAGAGCGATTATAGGGTCGCTACACCTTAAAACCCTATAAATAGCCAAAGGCTCGGCAGATAGAGGGGCTTCTCTTTTTGGAAGTTGGAAGATTTTGGCAAATGCTTCTCGTGCATTCTGAGCTTCTTTGGGGATCTTCGGGTCTTCTTTGGATTGGCCTCTCTCGGCTTGGCATACAAACTCGCAGAGTTACAAAACTCATATCTTGAGTTATCAAACTCGTTAGAGTTATAAACTTGCTTTATGAAGTTCTTAGACTTGCTCCCGCGAAGTTCTTTTCCAACCTCGTCCCACGAGTCAAGACGGTCGGATCGTCAACGGGATACAAGATTCAAGCTCCCACCACCACCGTGAAGAACCCAGATTAAATAAAGGGAAGGGTCTTTGTTGACCTTTCTCTCCTTTGTAAATCGGGCAACCGATCGAGGAAGTTGTAATTTCTTTTTATCTAAGTCAGTTAGAGAGAGATATTGCATTCGAGAGATTGTATTCATTATTCTTCAAATAGAATAGATTCAATTTTACATTCTCAAATTTTCCTCGCGAACAATAAGATCACACACAGCTCGACCCTTCATTGCCTTCTGAGGTTTGAAGTGAATGTCGTACTGAGATAACAACAATGCCCATCTAGCCATTCGACCATTCAACGTGCAGTCGGTCATGAATACCAGATAGGGTCAATTTTGGAGATGACGGTATGGTCTCGCCCCACTAGATAGTGCCGCATCTTTGGATGGCGAAGACCAAAGCCAAACATTCCTTCGAATGGGAGGATATCGATATTCGCCCCCCATTGTCCTACCGAGGTAATAGATCGCCTGCTCGTGGCCATTGTCATCGCCCCGCTAAGAGACTCGCTAACGATACTCAGAAGCGGATGTAAATCGAAGGGCTTTCCGATTTAGGTGCAACTAACACGGGGATTAGAAAGATATGTCTTGATCTCTTCGAACGCCTTCCGACAATCTTCATCCCAAACGAACGATACACCTTTCTTCATGAGCTTTGAGAATGGTTGACATTTCCACAAATTGGAAATGAATCTAATGTAAGCCAAACGCCTTGGAGACCACGAAGCTCTCGAGGCTTCTAGGAGGTGAAAGTTCTTGGATAGCTTTGACTTTATCCCGTCGAGGCGTATACCGCCCGGCCAGACCACTTAACCCTAGGAATTTGCCACTAGACATCCCCGTGAAAGACTTAGTTGGGTTCATCTTCGTTGATGTGCCCGCATTATCTCAAATGCCGCCCTCAAGTCGTAAATGATCACTTTTGTGACGACTCTTGACCACTAAATCGCCTACGTAGCATTCTACCGCTTTTCAGAATATTTTCTAAGATAGTGGTCATGGCACGGTATGTAGCCCCCGCTTTTCAAGCCGAAGGCATAATCAGATAACAAGATATTCCCGACGGTGTTCGAAAGCGCAGTGCTTTTCATCATCGGGTGCATTTTGATTTGATTGTACCCTAAAAAGCCATCCATAAAAGACATCCTTTCAAATCCACACGTGTTATCAACGATAATATCCGTGATTGGTAAAGGAAAATCATCTTTCGGACACGCTGAATTTAAGTCTCGATAATCAACGACGCCGGATTCGGCCCGCTTTTCTTCAAAACAGTACTATATTGGCTACCCGGTCGGGTGTTGAACCTCCCGAATGAACCTCGCTTTGATCGGCTTCTCGATTTCTTTCTCAATGGCCTTCATGACCGAGGGGCAAATCGTCGTTGTTGTTTAACGTGCTTAGCTCGGTTTGATATTAAGGCAATGCATAGCCACTGAGGGTCTAAGCCGCATATCTTCATAACTCCAAGCCAAGACATCGATATATTCCCGCACTAAAGCGATAAGGCTCTCCTTTTCTTCACCACAAACTATCGCTATGAATATGGGCTTCGGATTAGCTTCGTCCTCCATATCAACTCCGACTATTTTGTCATCAGTGGGCGGTTCTCGTTGTTCAAAACGATGTTCCCATTGCATTCCAAGCTGTTGACTCAGCGGATCCTCGAATAGCGGTAAGAGATCATCTTCTTGAATCTCTATTGGATCAACTGAGGTCATATTGGCCATCAGGGACCTAATTTCGCCCTATACCGGGCCGTAATCCCGTGAAGCCGCTTCAAGATGAGTGATCCGACTCACCTCGCCATAACGTACACGAGTACGGCGGCGACTCATATCCCAACCCTTTACGAGTTTTATGATAGTAATCATCAGGCTGGCCTTTCGGGACATAAGCAGATCGGATCGGTGTCCTGATGCCTTTTCCGTAGCTTAGTCCTTCTTTGCGAAGGAAATCATACCCCATTTTCTTCATCAAATTTCGCGCCACGCAGAAGTATGAGAATTGGGGTTCCTTTTCCTCTCGCTTTGGCCGCTTCTAGCTCGCTTTGTGACGGCCGATTGACCTTCCCAAGGATAATGTCTTTCTCGACGCTATTCCCGGCCGGTATCACAAAACCGCCGCGAAGAGTCATTATGCCTTTGGGTCATCATGAATGACGACCGAAGTTGGCATGTGCAAGTAGGTTCAAAGATACAACCGTATGCATTTCGACATTAAGTCAAGATGACTTTTAACACCGGTCGTAAGCTAAATCATAATCTTCATTGAAAACGACGATATCGCCATCTGGATCATTCAGATCGACATAAAGGGTTTTACATCATTGAACACAACTCCTTGTTCTGGACTCTATGTCACCTCATTTCATTGCCATAGTCCTCGACCGTGGTTCATCGGTTTAGCCCTCCTCAAGGTAGTGGACGTAATCAAGAAAATAATTCTCCACACCTTTGAATGGTTGCCTTCCGCGACCAATGTTTTAACCATCCCTCTTCATCTACATACTTCATGCATTGATGCAATGTAGACGGACGATCAAGTTTTCATGGATCCGTGGTCAACCCAATAGCAAATTATAGGATGTATCAAAGATCAATGACGAAAGGTGACGCCCGCCTTCAAGTCTCCTATCCGCATCCGAGTTTGATTTTGCCCAAGGGACGAATTGGTGGCATTGAAACCGTAGATGGTAGTCCCGTTGTCGCTAAACGATGCCAGTATCCCGAGATGTTGTATAATTCTCAATGGGATGATACTCAATGCGCATCCCGGATCAACTTGAGCTCGGTTGATCCCATGAGCCAATATAACCCAGAAAGTATAATGGCCTATCATGCTTCGGGTTCTTCACTTGCATGTCCTCCGAGGAAAAGGTAATGCAAGGTATTGGCCCTCAAGACCTCGTGACATTGGGCGAAACTTCGTTGAGCTTTCGGGAAATGAGCGAAAGGCTTCGTTGTCCGCCAATGCTTCTCGCAGAGCTTCTCCGTAGATTGAGAAAGCCGCAAGAGTTCAAACAAAGTGATCCTCACGGATGTTGGAGAGTTGGGCTAAAACATCGAACCGAAAGGGCCTTCAAAGTTTCCTGTGTCCTTCCCGAAGCTTTGTTGTACCGGACCTCCCTTGTTTTGGGCTCACCAACCGGCGCTTTGTCGCTATGTCGGTGTTGCCTCGATACTCCCTTAAGAACTCCTTTCCACCGCTGGTGGCCAACGCCGGTATTGTGTCGCTGGTCGGACGATTTGCTCCTTTTCCTAGCAGCAGAGGTGGCGCATAAGTCTTCCCTTTGGACTTTGAAGAAGTCCATTGCTCATCTCGATAGCAAGTCGGGGTGAACCCACATAATTTAAGCCTTTCGTGGTGTAAGGGACCATACCTTGTTCCTCCCGTTGCTGGAGGTCAAAGTTCACAACTCTGGCTTCCGCTTGAGGGATCGGCTTTACTCCATCTTGCACTTGGAATTCCGAAAAATCACCAAATTGGAGGGCGACCATGTTTGCAGACACCTTCTTCTGATCCTCTCGCAGAGTCATAACACCTGCCTCTAACAAGACTTGGATCTTGTCCTTCAAAACGTAGCATGACCCTGTCGAGTGGTGTACCATTCGATGGTACATGCAGTATTTTGGATCATCCGTCCTTGAAGCTTCCTCCGGCTTCCTCATTTCCGGAAGCGTGATCTTGTTCATTTTGAGTAAAGTTTTAAGGATTGGTATGACCTGGTCATCCTTAAAGTCATACTTCCTCTGAGGACGGCTGTCAAAACATTCGATTTCTGCTTGAAGGGTCTCGAAGTAGGTTGGGTCTCCACGGCCAAAGTCTCCTTCCCCTTCGATTGCTTTTGAGGAATAAAATTGTTCTGATTACCCCCCTTTTTATGACGAGAATCCTGGGGTTCCTCGGCTTCGATCCTCTGAAGCATGTTCTCAACTTGCTCCCCTTGCCTCACCAAGTCTCTCCAAGAGTGTGCTTCAACTGCACCCATTTTCGAAAGTATGTTGAGCGAGAGGTTGGCTCTGCACATCCCGATGAATGTCGCTTCCGAGGCCTGGTCCCGGGAATGCAAAGACAGATTCCGGAATCGCTTGACGAAAGTGCCGCATTGCACTTCCTTTGCTTTTCGCCGCCAGTGGCCATAGACACCTCGTCATCATCGAAAAATCGGGCCATAAAAGCCTCTCGCGACATCTTTCCAAGAGCCGATAGAACCGTGCTCTAACCTTCGAAACCACTCGAAGTTAATTCTTTAAGAGTGCCGATGAATAGTCGGGTCATAATAGGATCGCACTGCTATATGCCCGGCTTTGCTTTGAAATAGTAGATGTGTTGCGACGGAGAACTTTTTCCGTCGAATTGCGCTAGGTTAAGTGGCTTGAATTTTGGAGGATATGGGACATCATCCCATTCTATAGGATATGGCCTCGCCACCCCCAGCTCCTTAGATTGCCCTTGGAGTTTAAGGGCATCCAGCTGCCTTTGGAAATCCCGCAACATATGATCCTCGCTTTCAGACGCGGATTCGATTCCGCTTCCGATGACATTGAGTGAACATCATGATCCCCGTCGTAGCCTTCTTGCTTCGATTTGGATCCTCCTTCGTCCATCTTCTTCTTGCCCACAAGTTTCTCCATCATCATTTCTAAGCGTCTGATAGATTCTTGTTGCGCAAGAATAGTAGCTTGTTGCTCTTCAATTCTTCGTGTCATCTCTTCTTCTCGTTCGGCCATGAGGACACTTGCCTGATCACTAAAATCGTGATTCGGTTGAGACGAAGCGATGCCGAGTTCTCAAGTTCTTCGAGGTACCCCTACCAATTGGCTATAGTCAAACGGATTGTCACCGACACGAAGACGGTTCCTCGATAAGCTTTGGCTATTGATTAATGCGCCAGAACCCTCGGGAATATTCGTGGTCGACGACTCAGATCGCCTGTTGGGGTCTTGCTCCCACTTTTCTCAACCATGTTAATAGTCACTCCGGGGGAATGACCACCGCGGGCTGCTTGTTTCTCATGGCGAAACCGCCTTCGTCTAGTTGGCGGGTCCGATAATCGCCCAAAAACCGAAGGTTGGAGTGTCGATGAACATTGGGCGCGCATCGCAGAGATAAGCTTCTCACGCAAAGAATGAGGTTGCATATGACTAACATCACGCTTTGCAGTGAGGTAATTACGGAGATCGAGTGGGCGTTCCCCGCTTGATTCTAAAAAACGAGCCTCGTATGAGAGTGGCCCTCCGAGCCGAGTTTGGCGACCCTGGCGAGGCTGCCGTTTCCTTTGGCTCTGGCGGCGAAGCTTATGGCGAGGTTCGCTGTTATGATGATGAGGTTCGTCATTCTGACGTTTCCTACGACGAGGTTCGTCCACTTGCCTTGATGACACCCCATGTCGAGGTTCATGATGACGAGGTTCATCATTTTGACGCTTGTTATGGCGAGGTTCGTCAACAGAGCGATGTTCGTCATGTTGTTGGCGAAATTCGCCAAGCAGACGAGGCTCACCTCTTTTCAAGGGGACCTCACATTGTTGGCGAGGTTCGCCACTTGGACGAGGCTCGCAGCCAGGGCTTACGCTCGCCTTGTAGACGAGGTTCGCACTGGGCGACGCTCGCCAGCGCACGAGGCTCACCTCTTTCAAGGGGACCTCACATTGTTGGCGCAGGTTCGCCACTTGGACGAGGCTCGCAGCCAGGCGACGCTCGCCTTGTAGACGCAGGTTCACACCGGGCGACGCTCGTCATGTAGACGCAGGTTCGCACTGGGCGACGCTCGCCTTGTAGACGAGGTTCGCTACCGGGCGACATTCGTCTTGTTCTGAACGAACCCTTTGATGATAACGAGGTTCGTTGATTTTCTTTGGACGATAGTGGAATCCGTCCAACGAGACCAGAGCTTGAGCACGTCGGCGAGATTGGTTCTGTCGCTGACGTTGTCTGGCACGTCTTGAGAGTGAACCGTTAGGAGGTTCGTTCTTCCCATAGGCAGAGCGAGGCTCGCCAGAAGCCAAAACTTGGCTAACAACATCCGAAGTTGACTTGGGTTGCTTAACAACCCACTTCTTAGCCTGCTGGCTAACTTTTGGAGCCTTGTCCTTGAGAGACAGAGGCTGCTCGTCGAGGTTTACTCGAGAGGATTCAGCAGAAGCCACGGGGGCTGACGTCTCATACGAGACTCGACGACACTTGCGTGTCTTCATTGGGCTAGATGCCCCAGAGGAGAGGAACTCCTCGTACTTACCCTGATCGAATTCGATAACCAAGGTTTGAACCTCGGTTCACCGCAATGACGAACCTCGTTGAATGTCGAGCCTCGCCGCCATGACGAACCTCGTTGAATGTCGAGGTTCACCGCAATGACGAACCTCGGTTGAATGTCGAGCCTCGCCGCAATGACGAACCTCGTTGAATGTCGAGCCTCGCCGCCATGACGAACCTCGGTTGAATGTCGAGGTTCACCGCAATGACGAACCTCGGTTGAATGTCGAGCCTCGCTGTAATGACGAACCTCGTTGAATGTCGAGCCTCGCCGCCATGACGAACCTCGTTGAATGTCGAGGTTCACCGCAATGACGAACCTCGGTTGAATGTCGAGGTTCACCGCTGTAGGCGAACCTCGGTTGAATGTCGAGGTTCACCGCAATGACGAACCTCGTTGAATGTCGAGGTTCACCGCAATGACGAACCCGGTTGAATGTCGAGCCTCGCCGCAATGACGAACCCGGTTGAATGTCGAGGTTCACCGCTGTAGGCGAACCTCGGTTGAATGTCGAGCCTCGCTGTAATGACGAACCTCGTTGAATGTCGAGCCTCGCCGCCATGACGAACCTCGTTGAATGTCGAGCCTCGCCGCCATGACGAACCTCGTTGAATGTCGAGCCTCGCTGCCATGACGCTGTAGGCGAACCTCGGTTGAATGTCGAGCCTCGCCGCAATGACGAACCCGGTTGAATGTCGAGGTTCACCGCTGTAGGCGAACCTCGGTTGAATGTCGAGGTTCACCGCAATGACGAACCCGGTTGAATGTCGAGGTTCACCGCTGTAGGCGAACCTCGGTTGAATGTCGAGCCTCGCCGCAATGACGAACCCGGTTGAATGTCGAGGTTCACCGCAATGACGAACCTCGTTGAATGTCGAGGTTCACTGCTGTAGGCGAACCTCGGTTGAGCGTCGGGGTTCACTGCTGTAGGCGAACCTCGGTTGAGTGTCGAGGTTCACTGCTGTAGGCGAACCTCGGTTGAATGTCGAGGTTCACTGCTGTAGGCGAACCTCGGTTGAATGTCGAGGTTCACTGCAATGACGAACCTCGGTTGAATGTCGAGCCTCGCTGCAATGACGAACCTCGGTTGAATGTCGAGCCTCGCTGTAATGACGAACCTCGGTTGAATGTCGAGCCTCGCCGCCATGACGAACCTCGGTTGAATGTCGAGCCTCGCTGCAATGACGAACCTCGGTTGAACGTCGGGGTTCACTGCTGTAGGCGAACCTCGGTTGAATGTCGAGGTTCACTGCAATGACGAACCTCGGTTGAATGTCGAGCCTTGCTGCAATGACGAACCTCGGTTGAATGTCGAGCCTCGCTGTAATGACGAACCTCGGTTGAATGTCGAGCCTCGCTGCCATGACGTTGTAGGCGAGCTTCAAGCACGCAGGCGAGCCTGCTCTACGGGCGAGCCTCAGAACATGCTACGAAGAGCGGGTCGTAACTCTCAAACCGTATGTCGGAATTGGATGAATTATATATGAAAATCGACTATCTCGACGAGACGGAGCCAATTGTTGCGGTCGTTTTGCCCAATTCCTTTCGGTTTGAGAGACATCAGCACTTTTGTCTATTTTGTAAAGTCAAGCATTCAGGTGAACTTTGTTCGCGAGGAAAATTGTAAAATTGGTCTATTCTATTTGAAGAATAATGAATACAATCTCTCGAATGCAATCTCTCTCCCTAACTGACTTAGATAAAAAGAAATTACAAATTCCTCGATCGGTTGCCCGATTTACAAAAGAGAGAAGGGTCAACGGAGATCCTTCCCTTTATTTAATCTGGGTTCTTCACGGTAGCGGTGGGAGCTTGAATCTTGTATCCCGTTGACGATCCGACCGTCTTGACTCGTGGGACGAGGTTGAAAAATAACTCGCCGGAGCAAGTTTAGAACTCTGGACGAGTTAAGAACTCTTTGATAGAGTTGATTTTAGAAAAGGATTAGTAATCCTTTTAGCCAAGAATGGCGGAGAAGAACTTGCCGTGCAAGTTTGAAAACTGTAATCGAGTTGAACTCTCTAGGAGAGTTGATGCTAGCAAAGGAGATCTTCGGTAAAACCTCAATATCTCTAAATCTAACCGGTAGAAATCAATCTCCACCGTTCAGAATTAAGAACGATGAGTGTTGAGGCTTCCTCCAGTTTCACTCCGATCAGACCACGGATGAAGGTCCGATCGTCACGCCGATCACAGCTGCGCGGAAGAAGCCGTTCTCTGCGCAATTGGCTTCGGTAAAACCTCAATATCTCCAAATCCAACCGGTAGAAATCAATCTCCACCGTTCAGAATTAGGAACGATGAGTGTTGAGGCTGCCCTCCAAGTTTCACCCGATCAGACCACGGATGAAGGTCCGATCGTCACGCCGATCACAGCTGCGCGGAAGAAGCCGTTCTCTGCGCAATTGGCTTCGGTAAAACCTCAATATCTCCAAATCCAACCGGTAGAAATCAATCTCCACCGTTCAGAATTAAGAACGATGAGTGTTGAGGCTGCCCTCCAGTTTCACCCGATCAGACCACGGATGAAGGTCCGATCGTCACGCCGATCACAGCTGCGCGGAAGAAGCCGTTCTCTGCGCAATTGGCTTCGGTAAAACCTCAATATCTCTAAATCTAACCGGTAGAAATCAATCTCCACCGTTCAGAATTAGGAACGATGAGTGTTGAGGCTGCCCTCCAAGTTTCACCCGATCAGACCACGGATGAAGGTCCGATCGTCACGCCGATCACAGCTGCGCGGAAGAAGCCGTTCTCTGCGCAATTGGCTTCGGTAAAACCTCAATATCTCTAAATCTAACCGGTAGAAATCAATCTCCACCGTTCAGAATTAGGAACGATGAGTGTTGAGGCTGCCCTCCAGTTTCACCCGATCAGACCACGGATGAAGGTCCGATCGTCACGCCGATCACAGCTGCGCAGAGGAAACTGGTTCTCTCCCTTTGTTAGTTCTCCGCCAAAACCTTTCAACCTGCCCTTTCTTCAGCTGAGCTTTCAGCTATTTATAGGGTTTAAGGTGTAACTGACCCCTATAATCACTCCTAAATGAGGGTTAATGGCCCTCGATCGCGCAAAACAGTTTTGAACTGTTAAGATCGCGGTTTGAACGAGTCAAACGCGAGGTCCGCTGCTCGAAAATAGCCTCGCTGCTACAAGAACGCGAGGTCGCTACAAGAAAACGCGAGGAGTAAACCTCGCTCCCAAAGTAAAACGCGGCGTTAAGCCTCGCTGCTACAAGATTTTTTATTTATTTTTTTTTGCATCCTACAAACTTAACCTTTAGGCGGCCCGACTTCACTCGGATGGACCCTTAAGCTCTTCTCGCCACCCCGAAGTTGTCAGGTAGGATTAAGGCAATTTTCATTGCCTACAATCGTAATTTAAGATAATTTAATATTTAATTAAACATTTAACATCTAATCCAATACTATAATATATTGATATGTGCATTTGATGTATAAAAATTCGTGGAGAGGAATACTAATATAAATGTTAACCTCTTGGTGTAGTCTAGAAATAGCATATAAATTATCATGATATATATTACTAACTACCGCAATATACTTATCATAGTATTTGGATATGAGGTAATTCTATGCATGTGGAATTCTAAGCAGTGTGGGAAGCTATTACATTTGCTCTTGACACTGTATGTGGGAAAGTAATTTTTAAAGAAGATGCGGATGCAATAATTAGAGATATCCATAATGGGGTGGAGAACACTCAAAATTTTGACACTTTGTGGATGATATTCAGCGATGTTTCACATGACTCGAGGAATGATATTTTCAGGTAGTTCGTCAAATGGAGAATATAAAGGCTCATGTGTTGGTCCGAAGAACTAAGAAAATTAATGATTTTGTAGAATTGCTCGAAGACCTACCATCAATTTTACACAATATTTTACAGTGTGATAAGGAACAACTTTAATCCACGTTCTTTTGCTATGCTTCTAGGTTTTCAGTTTAGTTTTGATGTGTCTTAATTTTTTTTGATGAAAAAATTATTGCAATATAATAATTAAATCCTAGCTAATAAAGTAATTTATGGCATCTCCCTTTCTAAACCTACTAATAACGCATTTAATATGAATTTTAGCGAGAAAATGAACCCATAATTAAAGCATTCATGTATATTCTCTTACTGACTAATCAAATTCTCTTCATTAGTTATGCATTGATTATTTCGCGACTAATCTACTTCCATAAACATTCCACTTGGATCTCAAGAGTTGCATAAAATTATGCTATATATGGATGCTCAAATGCACAAAAGGAAACACTAAAAGAATCAAAAGAAAAAAAATGGAGGAAGTGAGAATTTTGACAGTGGAGTCAGCCCCTCAATTATAGTAACCAGGATACCTCGTAGTCAATAAGATTTCACAGACGATAATTGAGAGAGATGATTGTATTGCTTTTCTTTGGAGGAAACGAACAAATATGCGACCGATTTCACCTTCAATTTACGAAAAAAATATCAATCTATTTGTTATGCAAGTATGCAAATTCGTGGAGAGAAAAACTAATATAAATGTGAATAAATTCATGGCGAGTGGGTGACTCGGGGCTCTGTTTGAATCATCTTCGTTGTTCTTTAAAAAAAATAGTCATGGCGAGTGCAATATTAGATGGTCTTCAAATGTTTTAATCTCATATCATTACTTAATATGTATCATGTGCAAAGCACATGTTACATACTAGTACTGGTATAATTTAAGAAGAAATTACCCCCACCTACTTTCTGTCTCAATTATTTGATCGAGTCCTCACAATTTTTTTTAGCCAGTTGTAAAAGACTTACATCCATGTATACATAGCCGACTTCATTCACAGCCCAATTAAGCACCCCATTTTGACCCCACCGGCTTTCTGTCTCAGTTATTGCATCGTGAGTCCTCAAAAATTTCCCGCTTTCTGTCTCAGTTATTCGATCGAGAGTCCTCAAAAATTTCCAAACCCTAATTCTCGTCTCCTTTCTATCATCAACGATCGATAGTCCTCCGCCATGATCGGTGATCTCTGCAATGACGACGCCCTCCATCTGCTCGACCGCAGCAAACCCTAAATCCTCAATCCCTTCACATCATCGACGACGAGATCTCCCTCAGCAAACCCTAAATCCTCAATCTCTTTACATCGTCGACGAAGACCACATTCTCTGCAAACCCTAAGTCCTCGATCCCTTCACATCATCGACGACGACCTCTCCCTCTGCAAATCCTAAGTTCTCGATCCCTTCACATCGTCGACGGCGACCTCTCCCTCTGCAAACGCTAAGTCTTCACATACTTCATATCTTCGACAACGACCTCTCCCTCTACAAATTGGCTATCTTTGCAAACCCGAATTCTTCAGCCCCTTCATATCATTGACGAGGTACCAAACCCTTCTTCCCCTTCTCAATTTCGGAACTTGATTTATGATTTTGATTGCAATTTAAGTCCCTGTTGCTTTGGTTTATGGTTTTGGTGCCTTGAAATTATTGAAGTGATAATTCTAGATAAAGATGAAAAATTTGTATTACTTTGCTTGAATATGCATGTTATTAGTATTCGAGGGTTTAGTTATCATCAGTATTCAAGGGTTTAGTTCTCAATTTCAGAACTTGATTTATAAATTTTGTTTCTCAGACAAGTTGATTTATGTATTTATGGAATAGGTTTGATAAGGTATTAAAGAGTAGCAGAAACAAGTAAACAACTGAAAAGTTATGCTATGAATTTTTTGGTGCATAGTTTTAGTAGTCTTTGTTGAATCCCTAAATGTCAATCTAATTGGAAAGAACTTTGTGATCATACTATATTTGAAGTTTCAGGGCTTGATGTGGTGTGGTATTAAAAAATAATGTGATCCTTGGCTTTATGATCCACATAGATATTGGATTATGGAACTCATTGTATCATATTCGATTGATATCAAATATGCAACCTTTTGTGTTTTGCACACGTGTAGAATTACTAAATAACTACAATGATGGTTTAGTTGATTAGAGAATATGTTCTCGTCACATGTAGTTATTATTCATATTTCAATGAAAAGTTTCTGTTGCAGCTCTAACTTTTCAAACTTTGTAAATAATAATGGAGGCACTTACCAATTGTTAACTATGGCCTTAATTGCCTTAATATTGTTTATGACCAAAATTCATCATATTTAGTACGCTAATTAGTTATCGACAAGGCTAGGAAGAATGGATATTGATTTGCAAATATGAAATCAGTAATTTGTTTAGGGGAATTGCAACAATCTTTGTGCACATTCTCAATTTATGGTTGGCCTGAAGGCTAACCTGGTGCGAGATCTTTAAATTAGATCATAGATATTCACATATGTGCCACAAAGACAATCGTAGTGACCTTCTGGAGGATAAAATCATGGACGAGCTGATCAAGTGGTCAAAATTTTGTATTTATGTTTCCTGTTAGAGGCCTTCACCTATAAAATCATGGACGTGCTTATCAAGTGCTCAAAATTTTGTATAATCTGTTTCTTGTTGGAGGCCTTCATCTAATAAGTTCTTTATCAAATGGATTGAGTCCTTTTAATGACAATAGAAGAGTAAGATTACTGGTCTGCAGCATTTATAAGGGATGAAAGGAAATTCAATTTGTAGAGATATTGATTTCAACAACTAAAACCGATGATGAGAAGTAGCAGACATAGTGCTCTGATAATGAGAAGTAGCCAGATCGATGAGCATTCTAGCCATAGTGCTCTGATGATGAGAAGTAGCACAGAAGAATATCCTTCAAGGCATTCTGGACATAGTGCTACTGGTCTTGTTATTTTGTTTGATTTACTATACTCTTTACTTTACTATAAACATTAACAAAATGAATTACTTTTGCAACTGGAGAGTGTGGCATCGAGGGGGATTCCCCGAGGCATTCTACATCTAGTGCTACTGGTATTTACATTTACTTTTTCGTGGTGAATTATTAATGTGCTTAGTTTATTGTAAAAATTATCTTAATGAACTACATTTGCAGCTGGAGACCATGGCAACTAATAGATGACATTAATATGAAATTTCACACTTTCTATCATGATTGTATATTGTCTTGGCAGGTTTCCATATGAATGAAAATGTGAATCAATGTTGTTAATAGTATCTTATACTGTTTATGATTCTAGGCAGTTAATGCATTTTCCATATTTTGATACCTTATCAGCTTCATGTTGCTGTGTCCATTTTGATACTTGCTTCTTCAAGTAAACGATACTTTTTTCCTTTACTATGAAAGAAACACTTGTATAAGATTCTGCTTCAAAGAGGGTGTTGTAGCTGTTAACATGATGAAATTGATGCCATAATGGATTATGAGGTTTTTTGGTGTCAGCGGCTGATTTCATCTTGAAATGAACGTTAATTTTTTTTCGTTATTTACAATGAAATTCACTGCTGATATCAAAGTTAGCTCCTTCTACCTCCGTGAAAAAATTTTATGGTTTCCAAATGGACATTTAAATGTAGTTTAAACTATGTTCCCTAATGTAGTAGATTAGATTACAATTTGCATTATAAACAAGAATGAAATGGGAAAAGAATGTCATAAAAACATTTTTGTTTGAATTTAATATTTATGTTGTTTAGTGATTTACTTTGCGAGAGGATCATAACTTGTTTTAGAGGATGTAGAGTTGAGACTGAGTGATTTCTTTCTTTTGCTTATTTCACTGTGTGAAAGTATGTTTCTGTGTTTATTTCTTCCTTCTTCTTGTCTTTCCTATAAGCTCTAAATTCATTTTCTCCATCAAAATCTATGCTATCTTTACTGCTGTCGTCCTCATCTCTCTTCTTTTTCTTCTTCCTCATCTCCTTTTTATCACTCAATGCCATCTCGGACTCCTTCCATTTGATACTTTTCTTATTAATATTCTTCATTGACATAGATGAATCCAACAACGACTATTTCTTTGAATGAAACTTGAACTAAGAGCAAGAAGCAATGGCGGAGCGAGAAGGGTGAGAATAAGATACTTGTCACCGCCGGGTTGATCGTCAAGAACCTAGAGGGAGGAGAGCGATGACTTAGGCGGCAAAAGGGGGATAGGAATTTTCCTAGGGATTTTTATGCTCTAGATTGAAGAAGGTTGTATTGCTGGATGCCCAAGGGGTGACAATTACTTATCCAAATCTCTGACCACCCAACCCGACCTATTTTTACTTAAATTGCGCCAAATCATGAAAATAACTATTAGATCCCTCAAATCTTAAGTTATCCTAAAATTAGACCCTCAAATCATTGAAATTGTTATAAGTCCTGCAAATCTTAATTTATTTTAAAATTAGTCCCTCAAATCATTGAAATTCATCGCGGCTATGTTTTGGGTGAGTCGGTCTTATTAAATATTAGGTCGATTTTTCTTGAGAAACCAAGCATTAAGGAACTCACATGCAAATTGCACGGCTCAAACAATAAATTTAGGGAGTTTTTCGATATTGGTCCCTAATATCTTTCATATTCTGAAATTATTTCCTCAAATCATGAAACTTGCTATTAGGTCCCTCAAACCTTTGTTATTTTGAAATTAGTCCGTCAAATCATTAAAATTGCTATTAAGTTGCTCAAATTGTAAGTTATTTTAAAATTAATCCCTTAAACCAAGAGAGAAAATAGCAAATAAAGACAAAGTAGTCACTTAAAGTCATTTAAATTGCTATTAGATCACCAAATTCTCATAGGTTGTTTTAAAATTAATCATTTCGATTCCTAGTTTTACTCTTAATTGGAGGGACTAATTTTAAAATAACTTGAGATTTGTGGGACCTATAGCAATTTCAATGATTTGAGGGACTAATATTTTAAAATAACCTAAGATTTGCTGGACGTATAACAATTTCAATGATTTGAGCGACTAATATTTAAAATAAGTTAAGATTTGCAGGACTTATAACAATTTCAATGATTTGAGGGACTAATCACAATTTCAATGATTTGAGGGACTAATTTTAGGATAACCTAAGATTTGAGGGATCTAATAGTAATTTTCATGATTTGAGGGCAATTTTGTAAAAACGGGTCGGGTCAGGTTGGATCCGGGGGTCAGATAAGTAATTGCCACCCCTCGGGCGTCCAACAATACAACCTTTGTCAATCTAGGGCATAAAATCCCGTGAAAATTCCTCTCCCCTTTTGCCGCCACAATCGTCATTGCCCTCTATAGTTCTTCGATGATCACCGACAATGGGTGACAGTATCTTATTCTCACCCTCCTCTTCGCCACCGCCATTGCTCCTTGCTCTTAGTTCTAGTTTCATTCATCACGTAATCGTTGTTGGATTCATCTATGTTAATAGAGAATATTAATAAGAAAAGTATCAAATAGAAGGAGTCTGATATGACATTGAATGGTAAAAAGGAGAAGAGGAAGACGAAAAAGAAGAAGAGAGGTGATGAGGACAAAAGCAAGATGATAGCACGATTTTGATGGAGAAGATGAATTTAGAGCTCATAGGAAAGACAAGAAGAATGAAGAAAGGAGGAATGTGGAATCTTTACCGCTAGAAGCTAATGAGATTGCTAATTCAGCAGGCACAGAGTATGGAATTGAGAGACAAGGAGAAGAAAAGGAGGAAAAAGAAGAGAGATAAAGAGGAAGATGACAGTAAAGAGAGTGCAAGTTTTGATCAAGAAGGCGAAAAGATTAGATTTTTATCACTAGAGTCTAGTGAGAAATCCACTACTGCAGGGGATATTGAACATTATCAAAGCGAAGAGTGCAATGGTTCAGTTATTGGTAATAAGAAGAGAAAAGGGGAAGTCAGCGTTGAAGCAGGAACTGATAAGAAGAAGAGGAAGAAAAATGAGCAGAAGGATGGAGCGAGTGACAGGGTGAAACCCTCATCACGAAAAGCTAAGAAAGCTACTAAGGATAAGGTTGGAAAAGAGACAGAGGGACCTACTTCGGCGATGAAGAAGAAAGTGGCATCTCGGCCAGAAGAAAAATCAAAATCGAAGAGGGTTAGTTTTTCCGGCGACATAGAGGTATTTCCTCCCAAGGTTAACTCTGATGGCGAAGAAGAAGAATATGACGAGGACAACTTGGTCCGCGGGAAAAGATTCACCGAGGCAGAAGATCAGTTGATCAAAGATTCTGTTTACAATTACATAAAGGTGAGTTTCTTGATTTTCAAATAATTAGATATACTCCTCTGGATAAGATACACACATCACAAGTTTCCATCTTATTCTATTGTGATTACGATTAGTATTACCCTTTTATGAGTTAGTGCTTATTGTCAAACACTCTTCATTACACTGCGATAGCATGTCATTCGGTTTAATGCTCCTGATAATGTTCAAGCATTTTCACATGAGGTTGCTTAGGAAGGCTTGCCTCTATAAATTGCGAGTCTCACAGACTGCAACTTAGGTTTTCTTAGCTTTAATGTGACCTTTTTTTTAACTGTATATCAAATTTCAAGTTTATTTTTCTGATTCTGTTTGACCATTATAAGTTGGGGTTCAATGTTGATGTAGGCTTGTTGCTAAAGACCTTAACACGTTAGCCTATATGATTAAGCACAATATAGATCCACTCAACCAATTATAAGTTGGGCAATATATGTGCAGTAGTCAGTTCTTGTTGAATACTCATGTAGCTTAAGTTAAATACATTGACATGTTAGCACCAATGATTAAGCACAATAGATAGATTTGCTTCCCATCAAGTTTGTTGACACTGTTTGCTTAAAGAGCGAAACAACTATTCGATTATTTTTTATTAAAACTTCTTTATCTTTTCACTGATGTGCAATGCATGAAAAGTTTCTCATGTTTTCTTCAGCTACTCTTCTATTTTCAATTTCATGTGTATGTGCATCAATTGACATTGTAATAAATGCTAATGCTTTTTTTAATTTTCCAGACAAATCAATTAGGAGAGAAAGGCTTGGAAATGGTACTCAATTGCAGCAAATATAAAGAAGTGAGAGGTTGCTGGAAGGAAATCAGTAGGCCCTAATGACACTTACATGACTTGTATTATGCTTGTCACGAGGCTTATGCAATTTCTTTTGCCTGTTTTGATTTTCACTTGCTTTCTCTTTTCTGTCAATCGGACTGTAGTTACCCTTTTAACATTTTTGACATGTTAATTCAAGGTCTAGGAAGCAAATGACCAAACGAAAGCATATCTTCAGCTGGAAATGACCTTAAGCTGAAAGCTTGTTAAATGACCAGACAATCTTATGAAGCATATGGAGCTCTGACCTATTAATTATTTAATTATTACCTGACCACTCAGCACCTTTGTCAGTCAACCTGTATTTATCTGATAGATGCATAAAATTTTCTTGTTATAGGAGTAGATTAATTTGAGATGTACCCACAATAGCATCGATGGTTTATTTAGTAGTACATTGAAGATGCGAGGCTGTCAGTATGCACTACCTTTTGTTGCATGCTTATGGTAGAATCATATTTTAGTTTGTTGGATATCCTGTTTAAGGTTCCATTGTCTATATTTCTCTTAGATGACAAAGCTGCATGCATCCTCTCCTGCATATGCTAACTTTGGGGGTCAAACCTGTATTGTCCACTAACAAATTGGCAATCAGCCAGTTTGTATTCATCCACCATTTTTAGTTGAGTTTTGTTATTTCTTTTGCTTCTTCACAGTTCACATACCTATCTCTATATCTTTTCAACTCACTGCTATAAATAAGTGTATCCCATCAGGGAGGAAAAGTGTTTCTGCCTTTCCTACCATGCATCTTATGGAAGAAAATATGTAAAGCATATTTTCAACAACTTATATAAGCCCCAGGGCAGAGGGGGTTTGAGCTCTATGTATCAATCTATTGTCATGCAAGTTTCTGTGCTTCTGTAACTGGCTGTACCGCTGTAGTGCTTACACCTATGATATATCATTGCTTATTTACATTTCAGTATGTTGATTGCAGGTGCTGCCATACCTTATAGACCTCTTGTAGCGGTGTATTGTCGAGGGCGTTCTTTATTTGAGAGGAGTGAAGAGCGTGGTTTCACTGAAGAAGAGAATGAAATTATTAGAAAGTAAATTAAACCCTTGACTTTTAATATTTCATTTCTTTAATTTACTAGTTTTCCAGCTTTTGGAAAATTTAGGCTTCCTGTTCCTGCATGTGCATGTTTTATTCCATTTGGAAACATGATCTTTTACTGTATCTGAGTTCTGACATGAGTGCCCTACTGTTCTAGCAGCACATGGTTTTCGTGCCTTTGAAATTATTTATGACTTACGAGACTAATTTGAAAGTCGATTGAATATGTTTTCTTTTGTAATTATGTAGTTTGAAATGTGTTAACTTAAGTTGTGATACATCTTTAGATACATACTCTTCAGATGTCGAGCCTCGCCGCAATGACGAACCTCGGTTGAATGTCGAGCCTCGCCGCAATGACGAACCTCGGTTGAATGTCGAGCCTCGCCGCAATGACGAACCTCGGTTGAATGTCGAGCCTCGCCGCAATGACGAACCTCGGTTGAATGTCGAGCCTCGCCGCAATGACGAACCTCGGTTGAATGTCGAGCCTCGCCGCAATGACGAACCTCGGTTGAATGTCGAGCCTCGCCGCAATGACGAACCTCGGTTGAATGTCGAGCCTCGCCGCAATGACGAACCTCGGTTGAATGTCGAGCCTCGCCGCAATGACGAACCTCGGTTGAATGTCGAGCCTCGCCGCAATGACGAACCTCGGTTGAATGTCGAGCCTCGCCGCAATGACGAACCTCGGTTGAATGTCGAGCCTCGCCGCAATGACGAACCTCGGTTGAATGTCGAGCCTCGCCGCAATGACGAACCTCGGTTGAATGTCGAGCCTCGCCGCAATGACGAACCTCGGTTGAATGTCGAGCCTCGCCGCAATGACGAACCTCGGTTGAATGTCGAGCCTCGCCGCAATGACGAACCTCGGTTGAATGTCGAGCCTCGCTGCAATGACGAACCTCGGTTGAATGTCGAGCCTCGCTGAAATGACGAACCTCGGTTGAATGTCGAGGTTCACTGCAATGACGAACCTCGGTTGAATGTCGAGCCTCGCTGCAACGACGAACCTCGGTTGAATGTCGAGCCTCGCTGTAATGACGAACCTCGGTTGAATGTCGAGCCTCGCTGCAATGACGAACCTCGGTTGAATGTCGAGCCTCGCTGCAATGACGAACCCGGTTGAATGTCGAGCCTTGCCGCAATGACGAACCTCGTTGAATGTCGAGCCTTGCCGCAATGACGAACCTCGGTTGAATGTCGAGCCTTGCCGCAATGACGAACCTCGTTGAATGTCGAGCCTCGCTGTAATGACGAACCTCGGTTGAATGTCGAGGTTCACGCAATGACGAACCTCGTTGAATGTCGAGCCTCGCTGTAATGACGAACCTCGGTTGAATGTCGAGGTTCACGCAATGACGAACCTCGTTGAATGTCGAGGTTCACGCAATGACGAACCTCGTTGAATGTCGAGCCTCGCTGTAATGACGAACCTCGGTTGAATGTCGAGGTTCACGCAATGACGAACCTCGGTTGAATGTCGAGGTTCACCGCAATGACGAACCCGGTTGAATGTCGAGCCTCGCTGTAATGACGAACCTCGGTTGAATGTCGAGGTTCACGCAATGGCGAACCTCGGTTGAATGTCGAGCCTCGCCGCCATGACGAACCTCGTTGAATGTCGAGCCTCGCCGCCATGACGAACCTCGTTGAATGTCGAGGTTCACCGCAATGACGAACCCGGTTGAATGTCGAGGTTCACGCAATGACGAACCTCGTTGAATGTCGAGGTTCACGCAATGACGAACCTCGTTGAATGTCGAGCCTTGCGCAATGGCGAACCTCGGTTGAATGTCGAGGTTCACGCAATGACGAACCTCGTTGAATGTCGAGCCTTGCGCAATGGCGAACCTCGGTTGAATGTCGAGCCTTGCCGCAATGACGAACCCGGTTGAATGTCGAGGTTCACGCAATGACGAACCTCGTTGAATGTCGAGCCTCGCTGTAATGACGAACCTCGGTTGAATGTCGAGCCTTGCGCAATGGCGAACCTCGGTTGAATGTCGAGCCTCGCCGCAATGACGAACCTCGTTGAATGTCGAGCCTCGCTGTAATGACGAACCTCGGTTGAATGTCGAGGTTCACGCAATGACGAACCTCGTTGAATGTCGAGCCTTGCCGCAATGACGAACCTCGTTGAATGTCGAGGTTCACGCAATGACGAACCTCGTTGAATGTCGAGCCTCGCTGCCATGACGTTGTAGGCGAGCTTCAAGCGCAGCGAGCACTGCTCTGGCGAGCCTCGAACATGCTACTAAGAGCGGTCGTAACTCTCAAACCGTATGTCGAATTGGATGAATTATATATGAAAATCGACTATCTCGACGAGACGGAGCCAATTGTTGCGGTCGTTTTGCCCAATTCCTTTCGGTTTGAGAGACATCAGCACTTTTGTCTATTTTGTAAAGTCAAGCATTCAGGTGAACTTTGTTCGCGAGGAAAATTGTAAAATTGGTCTATTCTATTTGAAGAATAATGAATACAATCTCTCGAATGCAATCTCTCTCCCTAACTGACTTAGATAAAAAGAAATTACAAATTCCTCGATCGGTTGCCCGATTTACAAAAGAGAGAAGGGTCAACGGAGATCCTTCCCTTTATTTAATCTGGGTTCTTCACGGTAGCGGTGGGAGCTTGAATCTTGTATCCCGTTGACGATCCGACCGTCTTGACTCGTGGGACGAGGTTGAAAAATAACTCGCCGGAGCAAGTTTAGAACTCGACGAGTTAAGAACTCTTTGATAGAGTTGATTTTAGAAAAGTTAGTAATCCTTTTAGCCAAGAATGGCGGAGAAGAACTTGCCGTGCAAGTTTGAAAGCTATGTCGAGTTGAACTCTCTAGGAGAGTTGATGCTAGCAAAGGAGATCTTCGGTAAAACCTCAATATCTCTAAATCTAACCGGTAGAAATCAATCTCCACCGTTCAGAATTAAGAACGATGAGTGTTGAGGCTTCCCTCCAAGTTTCACTCCGATCAGACCACGGATGAAGGTCCGATCGTCACGCCGATCACAGCTGCGCGGAAGAAGCCGTTCTCTGCGCAATTGGCTTCGGTAAAACCTCAATATCTCCAAATCCAACCGGTAGAAATCAATCTCCACCGTTCAGAATTAGGAACGATGAGTGTTGAGGCTGCCCTCCAGTTTCACCCGATCAGACCACGGATGAAGGTCCGATCGTCACGCCGATCACAGCTGCGCGGAAGAAGCCGTTCTCTGCGCAATTGGCTTCGGTAAAACCTCAATATCTCCAAATCCAACCGGTAGAAATCAATCTCCACCGTTCAGAATTAAGAACGATGAGTGTTGAGGCTGCCCTCCAGTTTCACCCGATCAGACCACGGATGAAGGTCCGATCGTCACGCCGATCACAGCTGCGCGGAAGAAGCCGTTCTCTGCGCAATTGGCTTCGGTAAAACCTCAATATCTCCAAATCCAACCGGTAGAAATCAATCTCCACCGTTCAGAATTAAGAACGATGAGTGTTGAGGCTGCCCTCCAGTTTCACCCGATCAGACCACGGATGAAGGTCCGATCGTCACGCCGATCACAGCTGCGCGGAAGAAGCCGTTCTCTGCGCAATTGGCTTCGGTAAAACCTCAATATCTCTAAATCTAACCGGTAGAAATCAATCTCCACCGTTCAGAATTAGGAACGATGAGTGTTGAGGCTGCCCTCCAAGTTTCACTCCGATCAGACCACGGATGAAGGTCCGATCGTCACGCCGATCACAGCTGCGCAGAGGAAACTGGTTCTCTCCCCTTTGTTAGTTCTCCGGCCAAAAACCTTTCAACCTGCCCCTTTCTTCAGCTGAGCTTTCAGCTATTTATAGGGTTTAAGGTGTAACTGACCCTATAATCACTCCTAAATGAGGGTTAATGGCCCTCGATCGCGCAAAACAGTTTTGAACTGTTAAGATCGTGTTTGAGCGAGTCAAGCGAGGTCCGCGTTCTGAAAATAGCCTCGCTGCTACAGTAAAACGCGAGGAGTAAACCTCGCGTTCCCAAAGTAAAACGCGGCGTTAAGCCTCGCGTTGCTACAGTATTTTTTTTATTTATTTTTTTTTTTGCATCCTACAAACTTAACCTTTAGGCGGGCCTGACTTCACTCAGATGGACCCTTAAGCTCTTCTGCTCACCCCGAGTTGCTGTGCAGGGATTAAGGCAATTTTCATTGCCTACAATCGTAATTTAAGATAATTTAATATTTAATTAAACATTTAACATCTAATCCAATACTATAATATATTGATATGTGCATTTGATGTATAAAAAATTCGTGGAGAGGAATACTAATATAAATGTTAACCTCTTGGTGTAGTCTAGAAATAGCATATAAATTATCATGATATATATTACTAACTACCGCAATATACTTATCATAGTATTTGGATATGAGGTAATTCTATGCATGTGGAATTCTAAGCAGTGTGGGAAGCTATTACATTTGCTCTTGACCTTGTATGTGGGAAAGTAATTTTAAAGAAGATGGATGCAATAATTAGAGATATCCATAATGGGGTGGAGAACACTCAAAATTTTGACACTTTGTGGATGATATTCACATGTTTCACATGACTCGAGGAATGATATTTTCGTGTAGTTCGTCAAATGGAGAATATAAAGGCTCATGTGTTGGTCCTAAGAACTAAGAAAATTAATGATTTTGTAGAATTGCTCAAGACCTACCATCAATTTTACACAATATTTTACAAGCAGTGATAAGGAACAACTTTAATCCACGCTCTTTGCTATGCTTCTAGGTTTTCAGTTTAGTTTTGATGTGTCTTAATTTTTTTTGATGAAAAAATTATTGCAATATAATAATTAAATCCTAGCTAATAAAGTAATTTATGGCATCTCCCTTTCTAAACCTACTAATAACGATTTAATATGAATTTTAGCGAGAAAATGAACCCATAATTAAAGCATTCATGTATATTCTCTTACTGACTAATCAAATTCTCTTCATTAGTTATGCATTGATTATTTCGCGACTAATCTACTTCCATAAACATTCCACTTGGATCTCAAGAGTTGCATAAAATTATGCTATATATGGATGCTCAAATGCACAAAAGGAAACACTAAAAGAATCAAAGAAAAAAATGGAGGAAGTGAGAATTTTGACAAGGAGTCACCCTCAATTATAGTAACTGTGATACCTCGTAGTCAATAAGATTTCACAGACGATAATTGAGAGAGATGATTGTATTGCTTTTCTTTGGAGGAAACGAACAAATATGCTAATCGATTTCACCTTCAATTTCTGAAAAAATATCAATCTATTTGTTATGCAAGTATGCAAATTGTGGAGAGAAAAACTAATATAAATGTGAATAAATTCATGGCGAGTGGGTGACTCGGGGCTCTGTTTGAATCATCTTCGTTGTTCTTTAAAAAATAGTCATGGCGAGTGCAATATTAGATGGTCTTCAAATGTTTTAATCTCATATCATTACTTAATATGTATCATGTGCAAAGCACATGTTACATACTAGTACTGGTATAATTTAAGAAGAAATTACCCCCACCTACTTTCTGTCTCAATTATTTGATCGAGTCCTCACAATTTTTTTTAGCCAGTTGTAAAAGACTTACATCCATGTATACATAGCCGACTTCATTCACAGCCCAATTAAGCACCCCATTTTGACCCCACCGGCTTTCTGTCTCAGTTATTGCATCGTGAGTCCTCAAAAATTTCCCGCTTTCTGTCTCAGTTATTCGATCGAGAGTCCTCAAAATTTCCAAACCCTAATTTCGTCTCCTTTCTATCATCAACGATCGATAGTCCTCCGCCATGATCGGTGATCTCTGCAATGACGACGCCCTCCATCTGCTCGACCGCAGCAAACCCTAAATCCTCAATCCCTTCACATCATCGACGACGAGATCTCCCTCAGCAAACCCTAAATCCTCAATCTCTTTACATCGTCGACGAAGACCACATTCTCTGCAAACCCTAAGTCCTCGATCCCTTCACATCATCGACGACGACCTCTCCCTCTGCAAATCCTAAGTTCTCGATCCCTTCACATCGTCGACGGCGACCTCTCCCTCTGCAAACGCTAAGTCTTCACATACTTCATATCTTCGACAACGACCTCTCCCTCTACAAATTGGCTATCTTTGCAAACCCGAATTCTTCAGCCCCTTCATATCATTGACGAGGTACCAAACCCTTCTTCCCCTTCTCAATTTCGGAACTTGATTTATGATTTTGATTGCAATTTAAGTCCCTGTTGCTTTGGTTTATGGTTTTGGTGCCTTGAAATTATTGAAGTGATAATTCTAGATAAAGATGAAAAATTTTGTATTACTTTGCTTGAATATGCATGTTATTAGTATTCGAGGGTTTAGTTATCATCAGTATTCAAGGGTTTAGTTCTCAATTTCAGAACTTGATTTATAAATTTTGTTTCTCAGACAAGTTGATTTATGTATTTATGGAATAGGTTTGATAAGGTATTAAAGAGTAGCAGAAACAAGTAAACAACTGAAAAGTTATGCTATGAATTTTTGGTGCATAGTTTTAGTAGTCTTTGTTGAATCCCTAAATGTCAATCTAATTGGAAAGAACTTTGTGATCATACTATATTTGAAGTTTCAGGGCTTGATGTGGTGTGGTATTAAAAATAATGTGATCCTTGGCTTTATGATCCACATAGATATTGGATTATGGAACTCATTGTATCATATTCATTGATATCAAATATGCAACCTTTTGTGTTTTGCACACGTAGAATTACTAAATAACTACAATGATGGTTTAGTTGATTAGAGAATATGTTCTCGTCACATGTAGTTATTATTCATATTTCAATGAAAAGTTTCTGTTGCAGCTCTAACTTTTCAAACTTTGTAAATAATAATGGAGGCACTTACCAATTGTTAACTATGGCCTTAATTGCCTTAATATTGTTTATGACCAAAATTCATCATATTTAGTAAGCTAATTAGTTATCGACAAGGCTAGGAAGAATGGATATTGATTTGCAAATATGAAATCAGTAATTTGTTTAGGGAATTGCAACAATCTTTGTGCACATTCTCAATTTATGGTTGGCCTGAAGGCTAACCTGGTGCGAGATCTTTAAATTAGATCATAGATATTCACATATGTGCCACAAAGACAATCGTAGTGACCTTCTGGAGGATAAAATCATGGACGAGCTGATCAAGTGGTCAAAATTTTGTATTTATGTTTCCTGTTAGAGGCCTTCACCTATAAAATCATGGACGTGCTTATCAAGTGCTCAAAATTTTGTATAATCTGTTTCTTGTTGGAGGCCTTCATCTAATAAGTTCTTTATCAAATGGATTGAGTCCTTTTAATGACAATAGAAGAGTAAGATTACTGGTCTGCAGCATTTATAAGGGATGAAAGGGAAATTCAATTTGTAGAGATATTGATTTCAACAACTAAAACCGATGATGAGAAGTAGCAGACATAGTGCTCTGATAATGAGAAGTAGCCAGATCGATGAGCATTCTAGCCATAGTGCTCTGATGATGAGAAGTAGCACAGAAGAATATCCTTCAAGGCATTCTGGACATAGTGCTACTGGTCTTGTTATTTTGTTTGATTTACTATACTCTTTACTTTACTATAAACATTAACAAAATGAATTACTTTTGCAACTGGAGAGTGTGGCATCGAGGGGGATTCCCCGAGGCATTCTACATCTAGTGCTACTGGTATTTACATTTACTTTTTCGTGGTGAATTATTAATGTGCTTAGTTTATTGTAAAATTATCTTAATGAACTACATTTGCAGCTGGAGACCATGGCAACTAATAGATGACATTAATATGAAATTTCACACTTTCTATCATGATTGTATATTGTCTTGGCAGGTTTCCATATGAATGAAAATGTGAATCAATGTTGTTAATAGTATCTTATACTGTTTATGATTCTAGGCAGTTAATGCATTTTCCATATTTTGATACCTTATCAGCTTCATGTTGCTGTGTCCATTTTGATACTTGCTTCTTCAAGTAAACGTATACTTTTTTTCCTTTACTATGAAAGAAACACTTGTATAAGATTCTGCTTCAAAGAGGGTGTTGTAGCTGTTAACATGATGAAATTGATGCCATAATGGATTATGAGGTTTTTTGGTGTCAGCGGCTGATTTCATCTTGAAATGAACGTTAATTTTTTTTCGTTATTTACAATGAAATTCACTGCTGATATCAAAGTTAGCTCCTTCTACCTCCGTGAAAAAATTTTATGGTTTCCAAATGGACATTTAAATGTAGTTTAAACTATGTTCCCTAATGTAGTAGATTAGATTACAATTTGCATTATAAACAAGAATGAAATGGGAAAAGAATGTCATAAAAACATTTTTGTTTGAATTTAATATTTATGTTGTTTAGTGATTTACTTTCTTGAGAGGATCATAACTTGTTTTAGAGGATGTAGAGTTGAGACTGAGTGATTTCTTTCTTTTGCTTATTTCACTGTGTGAAAGTATGTTTCTGTGTTTATTTCTTCCTTCTTCTTGTCTTTCCTATAAGCTCTAAATTCATTTTCTCCATCAAAATCTATGCTATCTTTACTGCTGTCGTCCTCATCTCTCTTCTTTTTCTTCTTCCTCATCTCCTTTTTATCACTCAATGCCATCTCGGACTCCTTCCATTTGATACTTTTCTTATTAATATTCTTCATTGACATAGATGAATCCAACAACGACTATTTGCTGAATGAAACTTGAACTAAGAGCAAGAAGCAATGGCGGTGAGCAGAGAAGGGGTGAGAATAAGATACTTGTCACCGCTGTCAGAAGTTGATCGTCGAAGAACTGTAGAGGGAGGAGAGCGATGACTTAGGCGGCAAAAGGGGGATAGGAATTTTCCTAGGGATTTTTATGCTCTAGATTGAAGAAGGTTGTATTGCTGGATGCCCAAGGGGTGACAATTACTTATCCAAATCTCGGACCCGACCCAACCCGACCTATTTTTACGAAATTGCGCTCAAATCATGAAAATAACTATTAGATCCCTCAAATCTTAAGTTATCCTAAAATTAGACCCTCAAATCATTGAAATTGTTATAAGTCCTGCAAATCTTAATTTATTTTAAAATTAGTCCCTCAAATCATTGAAATTCATCGCGGCTATGTTTTGGGTCGGAGTCGGTCTTATTAAATATTAGGTCGATTTTTTCTTGAGAAACCAAGCAATTAAGGAACTCACATGCAAATTGCACGGCTCAAACAATAAATTTAGGGAGTTTTTCGATATTGGTCCCTAATATCTTTCATATTCTGAAATTATTTCCTCAAATCATGAAACTTGCTATTAGGTCCCTCAAACCTTTGTTATTTTGAAATTAGTCCGTCAAATCATTAAAATTGCTATTAAGTTGCTCAAATTGTAAGTTATTTTAAAATTAATCCCTTAAACCAAGAGAAAATAGCAAATAAAGACAAAGTAGTCACTTAAAGTCATTTAAATTGCTATTAGATCACCAAATTCTCATAGGTTGTTTTAAATTAATCATTTCGATTCCTAGTTTTACTCTTAATTGGAGGGACTAATTTTAAAATAACTTGAGATTTGTGGGACCTATAGCAATTTCAATGATTTGAGGGACTAATATTTTAAAATAACCTAAGATTTCTTTGGATATAACAATTTCAATGATTTGAGCGACTAATATTTTAAAATAAGTTAAGATTTGGGACTTATAACAATTTCAATGATTTGAGGGACTAATCACAATTTCAATGATTTGAGGGACTAATTTTAGGATAACCTAAGATTTGAGGGATCTAATAGTAATTTTCATGATTTGAGGGCAATTTTGTAAAAACGGGTCGGGTCAGGTTGGATCCGGGGGTCAGATAAGTAATTGCCACCCCTCGGGCGTCCAACAATACAACCTTTGTCAATCTAGGGCATAAAAATCCCCAGGAAAATTCCTCTCCCCCTTTTGCCGCCACAATCGTCGCTGTCCTCTATAGTTCTTCGATGATCAGCTCCTGACAGCGGTGACAGGTATCTTATTCTCACCCCTCCTCTTCTGCTCACCGCCATTGCTCCTTGCTCTTAGTTCTAGTTTCATTCATCACGTAATCGTTGTTGGATTCATCTATGTTAATAGAGAATATTAATAAGAAAAGTATCAAATAGAAGGAGTCTGATATGACATTGAATGGTAAAAAGGAGAAGAGGAAGACGAAAAAGAAGAAGAGAGGTGATGAGGACAAAAGCAGTACAGATAGCACAGATTTTGATGGAGAAGATGAATTTAGAGCTCATAGGAAAGACAAGAAGAATGAAGAAAGGAGGAATGTGGAATCTTTACCGCTAGAAGCTAATGAGATTGCTAATTCAGCAGGCACAGAGAGTATGGAATTGAGAGACAAGGAGAAGAAAAGGAGGAAAAAGAAGAGAGATAAAGAGGAAGATGACAGTAAAGAGAGTGCAAGTTTTGATCAAGAAGGCGAAAAGATTAGATTTTTATCACTAGAGTCTAGTGAGAAATCCACTACTGCAGGGGATATTGAACATTATCAAAGCGAAGAGTGCAATGGTTCAGTTATTGGTAATAAGAAGAGAAAAGGGGAAGTCAGCGTTGAAGCAGGAACTGATAAGAAGAAGAGGAAGAAAAATGAGCAGAAGGATGGAGCGAGTGACAGGGTGAAACCCTCATCACGAAAAGCTAAGAAAGCTACTAAGGATAAGGTTGGAAAAGAGACAGAGGGACCTACTTCGGCGATGAAGAAGAAAGTGGCATCTCGCCAGAAGAAAAATCAAAATCGAAGAGGGTTAGTTTTTCCGCGACATAGAGGTATTTCCTCCCAAGGTTAACTCTGATGGCTAAGAAGAAGAATATGACGAGGACAACTTGGTCCGCGGGAAAAGATTCACCGAGGCAGAAGATCAGTTGATCAAAGATTCTGTTTACAATTACATAAAGGTGAGTTTCTTGATTTTCAAATAATTAGATATACTCCTCTGGATAAGATACACACATCACAAGTTTCCATCTTATTCTATTGTGATTACGATTAGTATTACCCTTTTATGAGTTAGTGCTTATTGTCAAACACTCTTCATTACACTGCGATAGCATGTCATTCGGTTTAATGCTCCTGATAATGTTCAAGCATTTTCACATGAGGTTGCTTAGGAAGGCTTGCCTCTATAAATTGCGAGTCTCACAGACTGCAACTTAGGTTTTCTTAGCTTTAATGTGACCTTTTTTTTAACTGTATATCAAATTTCAAGTTTATTTTTCTGATTCTGTTTGACCATTATAAGTTGGGGTTCAATGTTGATGTAGGCTTGTTGCTAAAGACCTTAACACGTTAGCCTATATGATTAAGCACAATATAGATCCACTCAACCAATTATAAGTTGGGCAATATATGTGCAGTAGTCAGTTCTTGTTGAATACTCATGTAGCTTAAGTTAAATACATTGACATGTTAGCACCAATGATTAAGCACAATAGATAGATTTGCTTCCCATCAAGTTTGTTGACACTGTTTGCTTAAAGAGCGAAACAACTATTCGATTATTTTTTATTAAAACTTCTTTATCTTTTCACTGATGTGCAATGCATGAAAAGTTTCTCATGTTTTCTTCAGCTACTCTTCTATTTTCAATTTCATGTGTATGTGCATCAATTGACATTGTAATAAATGCTAATGCTTTTTAATTTTCCAGACAAATCAATTAGAGAGAAAGGCTTGGAAATGGTACTCAATTGCAGCAAATATAAAGAAGTGAGAGGTTGCTGGAAGGAAATCAGTAGGCCCTAATGACACTTACATGACTTGTATTATGCTTGTCACGAGGCTTATGCAATTTCTTTTGCCTGTTTTGATTTTCACTTGCTTTCTCTTTTCTGTCAATCGGACTGTAGTTACCCTTTTAACATTTTTGACATGTTAATTCAAGGTCTAGGAAGCAAATGACCAAACGAAAGCATATCTTCAGCTGGAAATGACCTTAAGCTGAAAGCTTGTTAAATGACCAGACAATCTTATGAAGCATATGGAGCTCTGACCTATTAATTATTTAATTATTACCTGACCACTCAGCACCTTTGTCAGTCAACCTGTATTTATCTGATAGATGCATAAAATTTTCTTGTTATAGGAGTAGATTAATTTGAGATGTACCCACAATAGCATCGATGGTTTATTTAGTAGTACATTGAAGATGCGAGGCTGTCAGTATGCACTACCTTTTGTTGCATGCTTATGGTAGAATCATATTTTAGTTTGTTGGATATCCTGTTTAAGGTTCCATTGTCTATATTTCTCTTAGATGACAAAGCTGCATGCATCCTCTCCTGCATATGCTAACTTTGGGGGTCAAACCTGTATTGTCCACTAACAAATTGGCAATCAGCCAGTTTGTATTCATCCACCATTTTTAGTTGAGTTTTGTTATTTCTTTTGCTTCTTCACAGTTCACATACCTATCTCTATATCTTTTCAACTCACTGCTATAAATAAGTGTATCCCATCAGGGAGGAAAAGTGTTTCTGCCTTTCCTACCATGCATCTCTTATGGAAGAAAATATGTAAAGCATATTTTCAACAACTTATATAAGCCCCAGGGCAGAGGGGGTTTGAGCTCTATGTATCAATCTATTGTCATGCAAGTTTCTGTGCTTCTGTAACTGGCTGTACCGCTGTAGTGCTTACACCTATGATATATCATTGCTTATTTACATTTCAGTATGTTGATTGCAGGTGCTGCCATACCTTATAGACCTCTTGTAGCGGTGTATTGTCGAGGGCGTTCTTTATTTGAGAGGAGTGAAGAGCGTGGTTTCACTGAAGAAGAGAATGAAATTATTAGAAAGTAAATTAAACCCTTGACTTTTAATATTTCATTTCTTTAATTTACTAGTTTTCCAGCTTTTGGAAAATTTAGGCTTCCTGTTCCTGCATGTGCATGTTTTATTCCATTTGGAAACATGATCTTTTACTGTATCTGAGTTCTGACATGAGTGCCCTACTGTTCTAGCAGCACATGGTTTTCGTGCCTTTGAAATTATTTATGACTTACAGACTAATTTGAAAGTCGATTGAATATGTTTTCTTTTGTAATTATGTAGTTTGAAATGTGTTAACTTAAGTTGTGATACATCTTTAGATACATACTCTTCAGATCTCTTGCAGTTAGGAAATTCCCAAAAATATTTATATTTAGAGGTCACCCTTAATTGTTTAGTGTTTGTCAGGGTAGATCATTGCTTGAATTAACTCCTCAATGAGTTTTTCAGTTCTGGGTTCGTGCAACATTGCAACAACAACAGCAACAATAACAAAACTTTTCAGATTTTTTTGAAACCACCTTAAAATAGGGTAATTATCACGGAAACCACCTTTCAATTTCAATTTATACATAAACCACCTTTAATTGAGTTTTGTTGCAATCAATCACCTCCAAGTCAAAATTTTCACTAAAACCCAAAATACCCTTAAAAAACTCATATTCAAGACATGCTACTCATTTTTATAGTGTTTAGGTCCAAGAAGATACAACTCACGCACCTTGAACTTGTAATTTTAAATCTTATTTTTAGTTTTTAGTGAAAATTGGGCTAGGAGGTGGTTGATTGCAACAAAACCTACTTTAAATGTGGTTTATGTATAAATTGAAATTGAAAGGTGGTTGTCAGATAATTACCCTATTTTAAGGTGGTTTCTAGGAAAACCCAAACTTTTATCATTTTGAGGTTGACTATTGATTAAGGCTATGTTCTCCATGAAGTTATCCACAATATTGCCGATATTGGTGTTTTTTTAAGGTTTATTTTGGGTTGGGTTTGCAACTTGGCCTAACTAAACCCTCCTTTGAATTAATCGACTGATCTTCTCCGACTCTTCTTTTCCTCTTTCTTTCGCTCCTGGCCTTCCTCTTTCCTGCTCTTTGACCTATCTCTTTTGATTTTGTTTTTGAGGTTCTGATGCTGAAGATCCATTTATCCGGAGATTTTCTATGTTTAGAAATCATTAAGTATGTTTATATTACATATTAGAATGTTATATTATGCATGAACGCCATCCGACGTGATACCTCGATATTTACTACAAATCCCCGATATATCCCTATTTCCGAATCCAATATGAATTTTGATCGTCGATATTTACGCATATGTGATATTTAAAACAATGGATGACAGTGCTGCATACATCCTCTCCGTGATATGCTAACTTTGGGAGTTAAACCTGCATGCCTGTCCATACCCATATTAGCAATCAGCCAGTTTATATTCATTCACCATTTAAATTGACTTTTGTTTTTCTTCTGCTTCTTTACATACCTATATACTTTTCAACTCACTGCTTTAAATAAGTGTATCCTATCAGGGAGGAAAAGAGTTTCTGTCTTTTCTACCATGCATTTCTTACAGAAGAAAATATGTAAAGCATGTTTTCAACAACTTTTATAAGCCCCAGGGCAGAGGATGGTTTGAGCTCCATGTATCAATCTATTGTCATGCAAGCTTCTGTGCTTGTGTAACTGGCTGTAGTACTTACACCTATAGTGTACCATTGCTTATTTACATTTCAGTATGCTGATTGCAGGTGCTGCCATACCTTATAGGCCTCTTGAAGCGTATATTTAGGGCTGCTTTTATTTGAGAGGAGTGAAGAGCGTGGTTTCACTGAAGAAGAGAATGAAATTATTAGAAAGTAAATTAAACCCTTGACTTTTAATATTTCATTTCTTTAATTTACTAGTTTTCCAGCTTTTGGAAAATTTAGGCTTCCTGTTCCTGCATGTGCATGTTTTATTCCATTTGGAAACATGATCTTTTACTGTATCTGAGTTCTGACATGAGTGCCCTACTGTTCTAGCAGCACATGGTTTTCGTGCCTTTGAAATTATTTATGACTTACGAGACTAATTTGAAAGTCGATTGAATATGTTTTCTTTTGTAATTATGTAGTTTGAAATGTGTTAACTTAAGTTGTGATACATCTTTAGATACATACTCTTCAGATCTCTTGCAGTTAGGAAATTCCCCAAAAATATTTATATTTAGAGGTCACCCCTTAATTGTTTAGTGTTTGTCAGGGTAGATCATTGCTTGAATTAACTCCTCAATGAGTTTTTCAGTTCTGGGTTCGTGCAACATTGCAACAACAACAGCAACAATAACAAAACTTTTCAGATTTTTTCCTTGAAACCACCTTAAAAATAGGGTAATTATACGGAAACCACCTTTCAATTTCAATTTATACATAAACCACCTTTAAATTGAGTTTTGTTGCAATCAATCACCTCCAAGTCAAAATTTTCACTAAAAACCCAAAAATACCCTTAAAAAAACTCATATTCAAGACATGCTACTCATTTTTATAGTGTTTAGGTCCAGTAAGATACAACTCACGTACCTTGAACTTGTAATTTTAAATCTTATTTTTAGTTTTTTAGTGAAAATTGGGCTAGGAGGTGGTTGATTGCAACAAAACCTACTTTAAATGTGGTTTATGTATAAATTGAAATTGAAAGGTGGTTGCTGTATAATTACCCTATTTTTAAGGTGGTTTCTAGGAAAAAACCCAAACTTTTATCATTTTGAGGTTGACTATTGATTAAGGCTATGTTCTCCATGAAGTTACCCACTATCACATCCTTCGTAGTTGCTTTCAACCAGCTTTTTTCAGGCCTATATCTAATCCTCCTTGCTCTATTAATTATTATCTCATTTCTGCTTCTAATTGGTGCATTGTGGCCTCCTTTTCATGTGGACAAATCATCTTACTCGATTTTCTCTCATTTTTAGCTCAATAGGAGCAATCCCTAACCTCCTGTAAATGCATTCATTTCTTATCATATTTCTCAGTGCATATCATCTAGTAGATCATAACATTTAAATTTTTGCCACACTCATTTTTTTTGCATATGTTGTTTCTTAATTGCCCAACATTCTGATCCATAGTACATTGTTGGTCTTATCAGTCCTATAAAATTTGTACCTCAACGTTAATAGCTATTACACAGTCACATAATGTAAGACTCCAGAAGGACTCCTCAACTTTAAGCATCCTTATTTAATTAGATGAACCACATTATCTTCAAGTCAACCATCTTATCAAGTGATTGATTCTAGATGGCGAAAGTGATTACTCCTAGGTATTTCCTTGACCGCTAATATGTACTGCATGTTCATTATTTTTCAGATTTTCTCTTTTTGTTCTGTTAACTCTAAATCTTGTAGATTCAAGGACTTCTCTCCACCCTTTTGCTTTAGAAATTATTTCTTCCTGAGTCTTATCAAAGAATATTATATCAACAGCACTTCCGGGTTCATACAATTATTTATTTCTATTGATGCTTTGCTCTATTTTTTTTGTAGACATTCTCTGACGAGGTCTTTCATTCTAAAACCTGTGTTACTTTTTAATCTTCAAAGCTTATTCAAAATCTTGCATTTTGAATGTCCAGGTTTCATGCAGAATATGGATCAGACTGGAAGAAGCTGTCAGGAATTCTTGGGAAGCAAAGGATCCATATAAAAGATGCCTGGCGAAGGATAAGACTGCCAAATAGAAAAAAAGGTAGGTACTGCTTATGAATCTATGGATCTCTAGCTCTGGTTTCTCAGACATGTTGATCATTGTAAAAGACCGTGTCTTTGTAGTATCTCTGTGTGTTTGAGTGCACTGGTACGATTGTTGCTAAATTTCACATACACATCTTTCTCTGTTCTTCTTTTCTGTTACTTTCCTATATTTTGGATATATCCTTACTCTAAAGATGTTAAAACGGTTCAAGGAAGTTTTTTTAATGTTTGTCTTGGATATTCATGTGTATTTACTATTTAGTACTTTTATATGTAGGCTTACTTTTAGTAAATTTGGTTGAATGATGGTTTATATTGGATTTGAAATTTTGCCTGACAGCAGTATAACTATTAAATGACCGATTAACTATTTAACTCATATAAATGCTCTAGATGCATTGGTGGAATGCTGCTTCGAGTTTTAAGTTACCACTTACCTGTTTTTGCTCATGCTTGAACAACAATCTGAGTTGTGAACCTGAGGACAAATCTGCAAGACTAAGAAATTGTATCTCATTATATTGTTATGACCTAATATCACATGACACATCATGCACTGCCGAACAACTACAATGAGAATCAGATTGTTGAGATTGCTTTCCCTTTTCCATTGCTTGAATAATTTCTTTTAGTTAATTCACACTCAGATGTGAAAATAAGACTAATTCTTATCTAGTTTATCACTATCTTTTCTATATTGAGTTTGTTGATCATAAAGCTTATCCCTTATGGATGGTTGGTCTCTATGATTGTTGGCTACTAGTTGGGGTATATCAAATTAAAGTAAGATTTAGGAAGTAAATAAATCCAAATGGCATCTGATGTTTCATTATGGTTGTAGTCTACAAAGTCAGCACCATAAAGGAGTTCAACCAAGCATCTCCATCTCTAGTGATCTTCCAATAGTGCTTTTATATAGCTCGTCTTATCTTTGCTCCATCTTCTCTTGTAGTTATCATGTAACTCTAATTGTTTACTTACATGTCCTTTCAATAGTAGAAAGAAGATACCCTGCATCTTGCTCAAATTTTCCCTTTCCTATGTATTAAAGTTTGCTGAGTAGGATTCTTTTTCGTTGCTTGTCTTTGGCACAGGGCGTTGGTCTCAGGATGAGTACCAGTCTTTATTTGATTTGGTGAACTTGAATTTGCAGATGAAAGCCTTTGAAGAAAAGAAATCTACTAATAACATGGTTAGTAGTTTTTATCATTTAGTGCCACTGCTTTTGTGGGTTTTGGTCTTTGTGGTTGATAGCCGCTGCTTTTCTGTGGGCTTTATTCTTTGTGTAGGATAGCCGTGCACACTGTTGTCTTCAGCATAAAAACTTTTCCCATAAAAGAAGGGGACATCTGGCACAGCCAAAGTGAGAAGGCTCTAGGATGACCTAATTAATTTTTTTTTGCTGTCAATGTAATATCATCCTCTGTAGATGGGTGGCTTGTTAGAAGGCTAAAGTGTTAGCTGGACGCTAACGAAGCTACCTTCTTAGTTTTACTAGTCTTACAACTTTGTCTAATGCAGTGATGATTAACCTTTTAAAATTTTCGCCTAATCTAAGATAATCTTGACAAAGGAGATGACTATATATCTTACGGGGAATTGGTTGCATCTTTAGATAAAAAATATTGAAAAAAATTCCAGAAAGTAGTCATGTCCACTAATGATTTTTGTGGATGTGGTCATGAAGTGTTATTTTTCATTTTGATACCTGACTTATCACATATGACATATCACCTCTTTGTCTTGCGCTGCAGATTAGAGAAGGTATATCTTGGGAAGCAATCAGTGACAAGATTTCTACCAGAACAATGTCAGGTTGCTGCCACAAATGGTATGCACTTTATGTGTTAATTTGGTATAGACAGTTTAATTTATCTTCAACCAGTAATTTTCATATTTTTGTTTTCTTGACTGCAAATGTAAGTATAAGTATTTCAAACTTTTGTCTCTTTCCCAGTTTTACCTCTGTGAAGGAGTCATTTTGTTGATGATTGCTGGCTAAAAGGGTAAGGATGTAGTTCTTCAATTTTTCACTTATAGGAGTGCAAAGGGGGAAAAAAAGAAAAGATAAGGAACTACCATCGAAGAACTATGATAGTTCAAAGCCTATATTTCCAATAGCAAAACTTGTAATGCTAATATTCACATGCCTGTATGATGCTAAGATCATAATACTCAAAAAAAAAAAAAAAGAAGAAAAAAAAGAAAAAGAGGAAGTGTAAACCTATCTAACAAGTGAATCGCCTACCGGTTATAAAACGGAGGTCAATCTACAATATATCTATATGTGAACTTGATACTACTTGGCAAACAATGCCCCGGATAATGCACTTTCTTTAGTGTTTATGAAATTAAATTTGTAGGACCTTCTAGTCAGGGGCGGTGCATATTGTTGATTAGGGGTGCAACTGGACCCCTACCAATCTAGAAATTACATTTTAAAGCCTTCTATTATTACAATTGTCCCCCATAGTTTTAAAAATTTTGCACCCATCTTAAATTTCAAGCGATTTGCATTTAGCACTACAAATTAGTTGCCCGTTTTCATTTAGCCTATTTGAAATTAGTAGCCCATTTTCATTTAGGTAAATAGATACTTATTATCCACCCCTCTAGGAAAAATTTTCTGGATTTGCCACTACATCTAGTGATATATGACTTGGTCCTTACGTAATACAAGGATTTCGAATCAACCCCCTCAGCCTATAATATCTTATATCTTTCTTATTTTTATATTAGTTCTTTAAACATTGTTATTTGCTTAGCTACTCTAAGTTCTTTGAGTTATATTAAATAATGACAATATTGATTGTTAACACCTGGGATATTACTTTGACCTTGACAGGACCTGTGCTAGGGCCATTTGATCCTATCTTCTTTATAGCCCCTCAGATGGTCATTTTCTACCTCCATAGCCATATTAAGTCATGGGAATGAAACCCATGTCCAGATATTTAATTCCCTTTGTCCTTTATACGTAGCCCAACCCTCGCATTGAGACGTTTGTAGCAGGGTTATTTGGTCTTTGACCATCTTGGCTAAGCCTTTAGTTCAATCCCATAGCTCTGTTAACTTCAAAACGATTAACATGTCTTTTTTGAAACAAGTTAAAAGGATTTAAGGAAGCATTAAGAAACTTAAATTTGGGGGTCAAAATGAGAAAGATCTGGTTGGGTAATTCTGAACTCCCTTTTGTTTTCATACAAGAGTGTATTTTGCTGTCAATGTAATATCATCCTCTGTAGATTGGTGTTTGTTGTAAAGCTAAAGGGTTAGCTGGACGCTAACAAAGCGACCTTCTTATCTCTACTAGTCTTACAACTCAGCAATGAGTAACCTTTTAAAATTTCCACGAATCTAAGATAATCTTAACGAGGAAGATGACTATATTTCTTACAGGTAATTGGTTGCATTTTCAGATAAAAAATATTGAAAAACATTCCAGAAAGTAGTCATGTCCACTAATGATTTTGTGGATGTGGTCATGAAGTGTTATTTCTCATTTTGATACCTGACTTATCACATATCACCTCTTTGTCTTATGCTTCAGATTAGAGAAGGTATATCTTGGGAAGCAATCAGTGACAAGATTTCTACGAGAACAATGTCAGGTTGCTGCCACAAATGGTATGCACTTCCTGTGTTAATTTGGTATTGGCAATTTAATTTATCTTCAACCAGTAATTTTCAGATTTTTGTTTTCTTGACTGCAAATATAAACATTAAGTATTTCAAACTTTTGTCTCTTTCCCAGTTGTACCTTTGTGAAGGATTCATTTTGTTGATGATCGCTAAAGGGCAAGGATGTAGTTCTTCAATTTTTTCATTTATAGGACTGCAACGAAAATAAAGATAAGGAACTACCATCAAGAATTATGATGGTTCAAAGCCTATACTTCCGATGGTGAAACTTGTAATGCTAAAATATTCACATGCCTGTATGATGCTAAGATCAAAACACTCAAATAAAACTGAGGGAGTGCAAACCTATGTAACAACTGAATCAGCCACTGGTTGTGAAATGGAGGTCAAATATGCAATATATCTAGGTGAACCTGAAAGTCTGAAAGTGTCAAACTGAGATAAAACCTAAACTTCTAATGTGAGTGAAAGTCAGATTCAAAACTTACTTGGCAAACAATGCCCCGGATCTTGCATTTTCTTTGGTGTTTAGGAAATTTGTAGCACTTCTAGTTCTAGTTATATATGACTTGGTCCTTTCATGGTACAGAGGATTTCAAATCAACCCCCTCAGCCTTTCTATAATATATTGTATCTTTCTTATTTTTATATTAGCTCTTCAAACATTATTATTTGTTTAGCTTCTGTCAGTTCGTTGAGTTATATCAAAAAATGGATAGTTATTTTGATTGTTAATACCTGGGATATTATTTTGACCTTGACGGGACCTGTGCTAGGGCCATTTGGCCCCTATCTTCTTAATAGCCCCTCAGATGGTCATTTTCTACCTCCATAGCCACACATGTCACGGGGATGAAACCCATGTCCAGATCTTTGTCCCTTTGTCCTTTTTGACTTAGCCCATCCCTAGAACTTAGCCCATCCCTAGAATTGAGCCGTTTTTAGTAGGGTTCTTTGGTCTTTGACCAGCTTGGTTAAGCCTTTAGTTCAATCCAATAGTTCTGTTTACTTCAAAACATTAACATGTCTTATTTGAAATAAGTTAAAAGGAATTAAGGAAGCATTAAGAAACTTAAATTTGGGGGTCATCAAAATGAGGAAGATTTGATCAGATGATTCTGAACCCCTTCATGTTTTCATATAAGAGTCTTTTCAGTCTGACCTTCTGAATTTAGGTTCACTAATCAAGATAAATCATACTTGCAAATTTATGTTACCCGGGTACTCCTAATTGAAGTCGTACCCGTATCCGTCGCCAAACTCCTCGGACCTCCTAGCATATATGAATACATTTATTCGGGCATGTACTCAATTATGCAATATATATTTTAAGTTAAAACACTTCTCGTACACTTCTTGGAAGCATATTCTAGACTTAGCATCCACTTCCTTAAACTCGTTGGACATAGGTCGAGTTTCAAACTATTATTTTAAAAGGGTTTTTTGGGTGTCTAGTTCAAAAATGATGGTTTTCCAATCTATAATCAATATAATAAAAGCAATTTAAAATATTATAGGAATTTTAATTCACATAACACGTGATGAAAAACAATATTGATCTCATGTGTGTGTGTGTGGCCGTGTCCCTATGCCCTATCTTTGACAAATTTGTCGAGTCCCATACCCCTACACGTACTAGCACCCGTTCCTGTACCCGTTTCCATGCAACTTAGTCGCAAAATTTCAGTTAGTTCACAAATCTGTGAAATGGGTTACAAAATTTTTCTTCATATAACAGTGTGCTTTCAATTTGACCTTTCTGAATTTGTGTTTCCCCAAGTTAAAATATAAAGCTATTTGGATTTTTAACAAATAGATGAAATTTTTGTTGGTATTTGACAATCAGGAAATAAATGGAAAGAAGAATGTGAAGAGAAGGTATTTTCTCGAGAAAGTACTTTCCTGATACTTTCTATACACAAATATTGTTTGATGATAGAAAGTGAAAATATGGAAAGTTGTGGTGGTAGCTGATGTTATGTTCACTTCTAGTCTTGTTGGGTTGTCATAGAAAGTAGACAGTAGAAAGTGAATACTAAAACTGAAATAGGTAGGAGAGAATAAAACAACTATTATTTTTCTCTCCACTTTTCATTTACTTTTGTAGCACTTTCCAATTGCTGAATAGGTCAAAAGTAAAACGGGTTTAGGTTTTCAGCACTAAATTTAAACCCGGTTAAAAAAAAATAGCAGGAAAAAAAAAGGCCATATCGGCCGATTTTTCAAAGCCCAAGTCGTGTCGTTCGAGCCTTCAAACCGACATGTCGGACACGTCGGCCACTGCTTCAAATCCAAGCTTGAACAGTGTGGCGAGATGGTCGGGGCTTTTATGAAGAGCGTCTACAACACCTGAGCCCTAATCGGAGCTGTCATTCACTGATCAAGAAAGACTCAATTAGATATTGCTCTTGCCCAAAATTCTAAGACATGTACAAAAATAAAATAAATAAAATAAAGACGTCCCTCCATGAAGGATCTAAGACTAGATCTCCAACACACTATTTTGGTGTACACTCCATGGAGGATCTAAGACTGGATCTACTACATATTCGTTGGGGGGGTACCGTACGAGTCTAAATTGCATCCACACCTTACTCATCGGGTGCATGAGTATAAACTGAAATCTATAGGAGTCGTTTTTTATTAAAAAAAAAGGGATGGAGGACGTGGTTTTAAAAAATTCACGAGTAAAAAGATTCAAGCTCCAACAATTGGTTAATTGTTGATGTCTTTGGCTCTGGGAAGCATGAAGGGGTTAATGGCGATTAATAAGAGCAACTCCGCTCACGGGTTCCTTGAAGATTGAGGTAGCAACAACTCTTATTGTTAGGGGCAAAAGCACCTCTCAATAAATCATGAAGCTATCGTCAAGGGTGACTTTTTTAATCTATTATGAGAGCTAAGGGATCTGAAGGTCGCAAGCGAAATTCAAATGTGTGAAGAAGAAATTTGTATTTGAGAGACTCAGAGAATATGCTGTCAAGATATTATCTTGTAGGGTTTACACTAAAAGAAGTGGTCGTTTTCAACTCCACATGTTTTTGCGCCAAACATCAAAAATCATGAGCCTAAGGGCATAAAAAAGAAACTCTTTAGCAAGTTTCTTTCAACACTATGAAGATCTTGTTGTCAATATCACCAAATATGATATTTTAGCTGCAATAGTTGAAGGCACTAATATAGTTGTCCACCAAAAATTTCCACACCCAATGAAGAGATCGCGATTGATATCATTGAAACAATATTTTGGCATAGCCACAGCTTAGGTCACAACACTAAAAAATTTTGTCCACTGTCATAAGAAGAGTCTGGTGCGGATGTCAACACGGGCAAATAGAGACTTAACAAAAAAAGAAAAAAAGAAAAAAGAAAAAAAGGTAAATGACAATAGACAATAGACTCTTGAGTTTATTGGATGCCATGAATCCACAATCAATGAAAACTCTATCTCAAAGGGTGAATTTTGTAAATTTAAAATATCTAATCTTTTTCTATGCATGTTTCGCATTGTAGATGGAGATGGACATTTTAAACCCTACAATTTGTAGTTTGAAAACTAACATAGAGCTCGGTAAGTTGTCAAAATTAACACAGAACTTAAATTAAATTACCAAATGTAAATGTGCTAAAAGATAACATCATCCAAGTAATAATACAAATTATAAGGGATGAAACTTTTAACAAATATTTGATAATCAAACGAATAATAAATGCATATGGTTAAATTCTATTCATTTATGTACCGAATACTAAAACTATTTGTTTATTATTAATTGAATTACTGAATTGAATATAACCGAATACTTAGACGAATTATTTGTTAATTATTTGGTTTGTATGCACCCCTACTGCAAACCCCTGCCTTTCTCCTCCCTCACTTATGTGATATCTTTTCTTGTTCATTATCTCATGTTGATGTTGATATGTTTATTTATGATGGTTGTTGTAATCAACTATAAAATTTAGTTTCAATTTCCCTAGTCTTGTTTTTTTTGGTAACTTGGACTCGACTTTCATATCATTCTTATTTTGGGTGTTAAGTTTTTGCTAAACTTTACAGGTATGACCAGCTAACATCACCCTTGGTCCAACAAGGTTTATGGGCTGATACAGATGATTATCTTCTACTGGATGCGTAAGTATTGCAATCTAAATCCCAGCTATGTAGTTGACATTTCTCTTGAAATTTTGTCAGATATCCAAAGAGAAGCTCTTTTCCCTTAATTTCTTCCCATACATGTGACATCTCAGTGACGGACACCCAAAACGGACACTGAACACAAAATTCTTCAAAAAGGACACAGGAACAAGGCGATATGAGATTAGAAACACACACTTTTATGGTGACTATTATTATTGTAATAATAAAGAGGAGTTTGTCTACATGCACATGTTCAGTGTTCAGTGGCGGATCCAGAAAACATTTCTTTGACGGGGACGGACGGGTAACAAGCATCCATTTATCTAAAAACAAAAATATAATAATATTATAAAGCTATTGTACCTGATGGGAATGCACTTGGTACACTTTATCAGCTCCATTGCATTGTAAGTATTTTAAGTCTTGATTGTTGAAAAAGTACATGGGCTTTTATTTTCCAATGGGTAAAATTTGCTAGTAATTTATTTAGTGTTGTATATAGGTTGCGTTGGAGTGCAATTTTTAAATTTCTTGGGGGACGAGTTGTAGATATTACCAAGACTTATATGCAATTTACAAATTTTTAGGGGTGCAACTGCGACCGTGCACTGTATGTCAATCCGCCCCTGCACATGTTCATGTATCCACGATTTTAAAACTTTGCTAATATAACATATAAAACAATTACTTGTGCACTAATCTTTTAACCTTTATACACTTTTATGACTTTGCAAAGCCCATATAACTTGCTCTTCAACTTTATGCAAAATATTATACATATTAATCGTAATTTTATACAAACAAACAATCTGTTGCACTGTCGGCTATAGTGTTTGGTGTATAAATGAAAATAAATAGATATCTCAATATGTCATTTGAATAAAGGAGTGTATGTGAAGAGAGTAGGACATACGCCCAGATCCCAGAAAGTGTATGAAGTGTGCTTCAAATTAAAACATATATATTGTATAATTGATGTTACATTTGAATAACTGTATGCACATATCCAAAACCGTTACAAGGAAGATTTGGTGTCCAATATAGGTGGGTAGCGTGAGAACACAGATATGGCTTCATGATAAAAGTGCCCATGCTACATAGAGGCACACTTGGGACAACCATTAACTTTTTAGAACTGCCATACTGTGTTTCCACACAAGTTCAATTCTTACATATCATAATTTTTTTCTATTTATTAGTAGCTATCATAAACTGTTTTTACTCAAACGTACTACATTACAGGAGGGAGGGAAAGAGCTATCGTTGACTTTCTTTATTTTTAAAGACTACCATACAGTGTCACTGTCCACTGTAATCTGTGCACACCTGATCTTAATTATTGTCAGCTGCCATAAACTTTTTTATTTGTGGACTACCCTACATGACCAATTGGCCCTCAGAAGAAAGAGCTATAATACAGTGTCAACTGAACCCTTCCTGCGTGGAAAGAGAGAAATGTCCTTCCTTACAATTAAGTTAAATAGTTAATAATTTTTCAGAGATAAGGTTATGTATTTATTAAATACATATACAGACAACTGACTAATGGAGGTACTTTTCCATAAAGTTAAAGAAAAGTTCATGGCATTTGCTAAGAACTTTAACTCAGCCCATATAACTCATGGGACATTACCACACATAGAGCAAAGTCTCAAATGGAAGGCCTGGAATGATTTGAGAGGTCCACTCCGGAAAGGGAACGATTAAGTACAGGTCTGAGGTCTTGGTGGATCATATCATGGTAAAGAGCACCTGCAAACAAGAACGACCCTAGTCAGTTGGTGATAGCTAAACAATTTCTAACGGCCATTTCGAGAAGAGAGAGATTGAAGTCTTGGAGTCTTTAAAGATACCAAGTTGTATAGAAGAACGAACAATATTCCATTTCACAAAGCAAGTTCTCCCACTAGTTCCTATTTTCTGTTCCAAGAAATGCCCAGTGGTTACGGTTATAAGATCAATCACTTGTTGAAGGTGGAAATACAACATATAGTAGAGGGAAGAGAAGAGAGGAGAATAAATTTACTACCTCCAGAAAGTGTACGAAGTGTGTTTTAAATTAGAACATGCATTATATAATTGATGTTACATTTGTATAACTGTATGCGCATATCCAAAAATTGTCCAAGGAAGTTTTGGTGTTCAATGCTGGTGGGTAGTGTCGGACACAGATGTGGCTTCACGATAAAAGTGCCGATGCTACGTAGACACATACTGGAGAAGGAAGGCAGTGGGACAGCCATTAACTCTTTTAACTTCTAAAGAACTGCCATACTGTGTTTCCACACAAGTTCAATTCTTACATATCATAATTTTTTTTATATTTATTAGTAGCTATCATAAACTGTTTTTACTCAAACGTACTACATTACAGGAGGGAGGGAAAGAGCTATCGTTGACTTTCTTTATTTTTAAAGACTACCATATGGTGTCAACTGTAGTCTACATGCACCTGATCTTAATTATTGTTAACTGCCATAAACTTTTTTTGTTTGTTGAGGACTACAATACATGACCAATTGGCCCTCAGAAGAAACAGCTACAATTCCGTGTAAATCCGCAAGGGGATGCCCTTCCGTACAGTTAAGTCAATAATTTTTCAGAGCATAAGGTTATGTATTAAATACATATGATTTGAAGACCGGACAACTGGTTAATGGAGGTACTTTTCCATAAAGTTAAATAAAAGCTCATGGCCTTTGATAAGAACTTTAACTCACCTATATAACTCATGGAACATTACCACACATAGAGCAAAGTCTCAAATGGAATTCCTGGAATGAGTTGAGAGGTCCACTCCGGAAAGGATAAATCAACTATTTAGTACAGGTCTGAGGTGTTGGTGGATCATATCATGGTAAAGAGCACCTGCAAACAAGAATGGCTCTAGTCAATTGGTGATAGGTAAGCAATTTCGAACGGCCACTTCGATAGGAGAGAGAGGTTAAAGTCTTGGAGTTTTAAAAGATACATAGTTGTTTAGAAGAACGAACAATATTTCATTTCGCAAAGCCAGTTCTCCCAGCTAGTTCCTATTCTCCCTTCCAAGAAATGCCCAGTGGTTATGGTTATAAGATCAATCACTAGTTGAAGGTGGAAATACAGCATATATTAGATGGGAATGGAAGAGGGAGGAGAATAAGTCTACTGCCTCTAGATAGTACATGATCTTCCAAATTGAAAGGAAGCAATCAATTCAAGTAGAGGTTGTCATCAAAAACAAGTTTGGGTTTAGAGTTGAGAAGTCACCACACTCCGAACCTATCAATAATTCACCAATTATAGAAATCAAGGTATGTGACAATTGGCCACAAGTTCCTCAAGATTGTGAAGCCTAACTTCATTCTGTGCAATCAAAGTATATTTCTATACATAATTCACTAGCATTTCTGTATGTGCATAATGCATGTACTAAAAGACAATAAATTATAAAAGTACTTTGTATATGAATGTTTTGCTGGATCTCTACTATGAAAACTTCAAAAGCTTATCTATTTTAAGGGTTAATCTGAGAAAGAATGAGATTTCGTGAATGTTTTGTAATTCATTTTAATTTACTTTTGTTATTAGTTAACCACTAATAAGGCATAAGTTATATTGAAGTTGATTTTTAAAAGTAAAAAGAAACAATTATCCTTTAATAGTTTTCAACTGTATCGTTAGTGATATATCTTCAGTATATCATTGACATTATTTTTATAGATATGCTAAACATAGAGATGTACACTTGTATTTTTATTTTGAAAGAAGTTATTTCTTAAAGTATTTCAATATAGAAATTTAAAGTTTTGTTAAGATTTTGTTTGACCTATTATGTGAAACATTTAAGTAACATGTGAGAGGATGAAGTGACATTTATTTATTCTGTAAGTGAAATTACCTTTTGCTCTCAATAAGCTATATATGTCCACCACTCATACATATTTTCTCCTGCCCTCACTATTTCCATTATAGATTAGTATAGATAACAACAGTATATATAAGTTACGATTGAATTTGTTTAGAGAATGTTAGTTTGTTCGAGAATTGTAACTTGTTTGAAATTCTAGTTTAGTTACAATTTGGACTTTTGGTTCTACTTCAGTTTGAGTCGCTTGGCCTACAACTATATATCATTGGATTATTTTTTCTTTTTGATTAATTGAGGTTTATTAATCATGTTGAGATTTTGCATGTTAAATGCTTGATTCATACATGGATGCAAAACACTAATCTTCTATCCCTGCTGCAGTCCATTTTGGGGTTGCAGAGGATGTTATCTAATTTTATGGTAAGTTTGGTCAGCAAGTAATTGAGATTCAGGTGATTTGAGTGTAGTTAATTGGCCTAAGTGGCCAGCATGGAAGGTTTCCTAAAGATGAAGCCCTCAAGTAGAGGTTGTCATCAAAACAAGTTTGGGTTTAGAGTTGAGAAGTCACCACACTCGAACCTATCAATAATTCACCAATTATAGAAATCAAGGTATGTGACAATTGGCCACAAGTTCCTCAAGATTGTGAAGCCTAACTTCATTCTGTGCAATCAAAGTATATTTCTATACATAATTCACTAGCATTTCTGTATGTGCATAATGCATGTACTAAAAGACAATAAATTATAAAAGTACTTTGTATATGAATGTTTTGCTGGATCTCTACTATGAAAACTTCAAAAGCTTATCTATTTTAAGGGTTAATCTGAGAAAGAATGAGATTTCGTGAATGTTTTGTAATTCATTTTAATTTACTTTTGTTATTAGTTAACCACTAATAAGGCATAAGTTATATTGAAGTTGATTTTTAAAAGTAAAAAAAACAATTATCCTTTAATAGTTTTCAACTGTATCGTTAGTGATATATCTTCAGTATATCATTGACATTATTTTTATAGATATGCTAAACATAGAGATGTACACTTGTATTTTTATTTTGAAAGAAGTTATTTCTTAAAGTATTTCAATATAGAAATTTAAAGTTTTGTTAAGATTTTGTTTGACCTATTATGTGAAACATTTAAGTAACATGTGAGAGGATGAAGTGACATTTATTTATTCTGTAAGTGAAATTACCTTTTGCTCTCAATAAGCTATATATGTCCACCACTCATACATATTTTCTCCTGCCCTCACTATTTCCATTATAGATTAGTATAGATAACAACAGTATATATAAGTTACGATTGAATTTGTTTAGAGAATGTTAGTTTGTTCGAGAATTGTAACTTGTTTGAAATTCTAGTTTAGTTACAATTTGGACTTTTGGTTCTACTTCAGTTTGAGTCGTTTGGCCTACAACTATATATCATTGGATTATTTTTTCTTTTTGATTAATTGAGGTTTATTAATCATGTTGAGATTTTGCATGTTAAATGCTTGATTCATACATGGATGCAAAACACTAATCTTCTATCCCTGCTGCAGTCCATTTTGGGGTTGCAGAGGATGTTATCTAATTTTATGGTAAGTTTGGTCAGCTAAGTAATTGAGATTCAGGTGATTTGAGTGTAGTTAATTGGCCTAAGTGGCCAGCATGGAAGGTTTCTGAAAGATTAAAGCACTTAACTAAGAGCCACAGGCTGGCTACTATTATAGCTAAAGCACAGTTGGTATCCAGTGGTATAATTTGTCATAACTTGAATATGAAGGGAAGGCTGACAATTATTGTTTGGAACAATTGGCATACTCTTAAATTTTGGTACCAATTACCAATGTTTTGCCTAGTTGGAACCCATCGATGCTACCAAGCATTGTTCGACCATTTTCTCATTGTTTCAAGAACAAGTTAATTTCTGTCTGTCTTTGTTTTCTCTCTTTCTTTTAGTAAGGGCTCCCACTATTTGCTATACAATTAATTTTTTGTTCTGAATTTGGATTTCAAGTGGCACTGGAAAAATTTCTGCTGTAAATTTCTGTAGTTAATAGTTTATTTTGTTGGCGTTAGGAACAAAGAATTTCGCCTCTCGTAGCCACTTGGAGCTTTTGTATGAATGAGGTTCCTTGTTAATTTTTGAATATTTTAATGTTCATGCAGTCTTCAGAAGCAAGAAGCTTGCACTGTAGAAGATGTTGACTGGGACAGTCTTGTTGATGGACGGTAATTATCTTGCTTCCTTTCCCAATTTTTGCTTACAAGTTTGCCATGAGTAAAAAGAAGAAAAGATCATCTACTTATATTTGTACTGCTTATAGTCACTTGTGTTTCAAGTAGATGATTACATCTGATAACTGCAGTTATTCATGTATTGTTTGGTCAGAAACTCCTCCCCACAATTGGTGTCTGGTTAACTGCCAAAAATAGAAATAAGAATTGATTATTGGGGTCAGAACTTTTATAGATGTAGCATAGACAACTCTCCGTGATTTGCAGGACCTTTAAATATTGCTTTATGCCTGCTAACACCGTTTATGATGTCAAAATTTACTGAATTCCTGTTCATGCTAAAAAGAAGGGTGGTGTATCAGTAAAGCAACACACGTCTTTTCCAAATTCTTAAACCTTGTTCAGATCCAAAGAAGTTATTGAAAGGTGCTACCGGGAGATCGAATTTCCAATATAAGAAGAGGTGCAAATAATTGCTAGACCTGTGCTGTTTCTTTTTGATCTAGTAAGGTTTGGCAATCTAAACCACACAACAGAGTAGTATTACTATCCTGCCTTTTCTTGTCCAATTCAGATGCTCATCCGGAGGCAGTATCAAATTCACAAGCACTTGGATAGTAATAGCAGCAACCTCTGCAACTATCTTGCATAACATTGGAATTAGCCTGGGGTCATTCATGAAAGTGATCTATAGTATTTAACCATATTTATTGTATGATGTTATTGTCATTGTTCTGGTTCATATTCATATTCAGCTGAAGGCTATGCCTTGTCGGATTCCAATCCTCCGAGAAGGTGCAAATAATGCTAGAGTATTCCGCCAACATATCCGACATGTCCTCGATATATCCGACATGAACCTTGAAAATGCAATACGCATTGAAAAGCTTCATATCGTGTCGGTTGGCCCCTAAATCCGCCATATGTCAGACATGTCCGACATGGCGCTCGACATTTAAAACATTGGTTAATTAGCCTAAGTGGCCAGCATGGAAGGTTTCCTCAAGATTGTGAAGCCTAACTTCATTCTGTGCAATCAAAGTATATTTCTATACATAATTCACTAGCATTTCTGTATGTGCATAATGCATGTACTAAAAGACAATAAATTATAAAAGTACTTTGTATATGAATGTTTTGCTGGATCTCTACTATGAAAACTTCAAAAGCTTATCTATTTTAAGGGTTAATCTGAGAAAGAATGAGATTTCGTGAATGTTTTGTAATTCATTTTAATTTACTTTTGTTATTCGTTAACCACTAATAAGGCATAAGTTATATTGAAGTTGATTTTTAAAAGTAAAAAGAAACAATTATCCTTTAATAGTTTTCAACTGTATCTAGTGATATATCTTCAGTATATCATTGACATTATTTTTATAGATATGCTAAACATAGAGATGTACACTTGTATTTTTATTTTGAAAGAAGTTATTTCTTAAAGTATTTCAATATAGAAATTTAAAGTTTTGTTAAGATTTTGTTTGACCTATTATGTGAAACATTTAAGTAACATGTGAGAGGATGAAGTGACATTTATTTATTCTGTAAGTGAAATTACCTTTTGCTCTCAATAAGCTATATATGTCCACCACTCATACATATTTTCTCCTGCCCTCACTATTTCCATTATAGATTAGTATAGATAACAACAGTATATATAAGTTACGATTGAATTTGTTTAGAGAATGTTAGTTTGTTCGAGAATTGTAACTTGTTTGAAATTCTAGTTTAGTTACAATTTGGACTTTTGGTTCTACTTCAGTTTGAGTCGTTTGGCCTACAACTATATATCATTGGATTATTTTTTACAAGTTTATATCATTGGATTATTTTTTCTTTTTGATTAATTGAGGTTTATTAATCATGTTGAGATTTTGCATGTTAAATGCTTGATTCATACATGGATGCAAAACACTAATCTTCAAAGCTTATCTATTTTAAGGGTTAATCTGAGAAAGAATGAGATTTAAGTGAATGTTTTTGTAATTCATTTTAATTTACTTTTGTTATTAGTTAACCACTAATAAGGCATAAGTTATATTGAAGTTGATTTTTAAAAGTAAAAAGAAACAATTATCCTTTAATAGTTTTCAACTGTATCGTTAGTGATATATCTTCAGTATATCATTGACATTATTTTTATAGATATGCTAAACATAGAGATGTACACTTGTATTTTTATTTTGAAAGAAGTTATTTCTTAAAGTATTTCAATATAGAAATTTAAAGTTTTGTTAAGATTTTGTTTGACCTATTATGTGAAACATTTAAGTAACATGTGAGAGGATGAAGTGACATTTATTTATTCTGTAAGTGAAATTACCTTTTGCTCTCAATAAGCTATATATGTCCACCACTCATACATATTTTCTCCTGCCCTCACTATTTCCATTATAGATTAGTATAGATAACAACAGTATATATAAGTTACGATTGAATTTGTTTAGAGAATGTTAGTTTGTTCGAGAATTGTAACTTGTTTGAAATTCTAGTTTAGTTACAATTTGGACTTTTGGTTCTACTTCAGTTTGAGTCGTTTGGCCTACAACTATATATCATTGGATTATTTTTTCTTTTTGATTAATTGAGGTTTATTAATCATGTTGAGATTTTGCATGTTAAATGCTTGATTCATACATGGATGCAAAACACTAATCTTCTATCCCTGCTGCAGTCCATTTTGGGGTTGCAGAGGATGTTATCTAATTTTATGGTAAGTTTGGTCAGCGAAGTAATTGAGATTCAGGTGATTTGAGTGTAGTTAATTGGCCTAAGTGGCCAGCATGGAAGGTTTCTGAAAGATTAAAGCACTTAACTAAGAGCCACAGGCTGGCTACTATTATAGCTAAAGCACAGTTGGTATCCAGTGGTATAATTTGTCATAACTTGAATATGAAGGGAAGGCTGACAATTATTGTTTGGAACAATTGGCATACTCTTAAATTTTGGTACCAATTACCAATGTTTTGCCTAGTTGGAACCCATCGATGCTACCAAGCATTGTTCGATTGGCCATTTTCTCATTGTTTCAAGAACAAGTTAATTTCTGTCTGTCTTTGTTTTCCTCTCTCTTTCTTTTAGTAAGGGCTCCCACTATTTGCTATACAATTAATTTTTTTGTTCTGAATTTGGATTTCAAGTGGCACTGGAAAAATTTCTGCTGTACATTTCTGTAATTAATAGTTTATTTTGTTGACGTTAGGAACAAAGAATTTCGTCTCTCGTAGCCACTTGGAGCTTTTGTATGAATGAGGTTCCTTGTTAATTTTTGAATATTTTAATGTTCATGCAGTCTTCAGAAGCAAGAAGCTTGCACTGTAGAAGATGTTGACTGGGACAATCTTGTTGATGGACGGTAATTATCTTGCTTCCTTTCCCAATTTTTTGCTTACAAGTTTGCCATGAGTAAAAAGAAGAAAAGATCATCTAGTTATATTTTTACTGCTTATAGTCACTTGTGTTTCAAGTAGATGATTACATCTGATAACTGCAGTTATTCATGTATTGTTAGGTCAAAAACTCCTCCCCACACTTGGTGTCTGGTTAACTGCCAAAAATAGAAATAAGAATTGATTATTGGGGTCAGAACTTTTATAGATGTAGCATAGACAACTCTCCGTGATTTGCAGGACCTTTAAATATTGCTTTATGCCTGCTAACACCGTTTATGATGTCAAAATTTACTGAATTCCTGTTCATGCTAAAAAGAAGGGTGGTGTATCAGTAAAGCAACACACGTCTTTTCCAAATTCTTAAACCTTGTTCAGATCCAAAGAAGTTATTGAAAGGTGCTACCGGGAGATCGAATTTCCAATATAAGAAGAGGTGCAAATAATTGCTAGACCTGTGCTGTTTCTTTTTGATCTAGTAAGGTTTGGCAATCTAAACCACACAACAGAGTAGTATTACTATCCTGCCTTTTCTTGTCCAATTCAGATGCTCATCCGGAGGCAGTATCAAATTCACAAGCACTTGGATAGTAATAGCAGCAACCTCTGCAACTATCTTGCATAACATTGGAATTAGCCTGGGGTCATTCATGAAAGTGATCTATAGTATTTAACCGTACTAGCATTGTTTCACGTGCAAATCCACATGCAACCGACATTAAAACTTAATTATTCTAATATTTATATAAAAAGCGTCATTTTAATAACCTAAAGTATCAATAGATATTTCTTAGATCTTTTTATGATATTTGTTCATTTAATATGCAATATTTTATCTTAGCTTATTTGAAAGTGGTTATGACATATTTATATTGGAATATATTATATTGGAATATATTGAAATTCTAATTGTTGTTTTTATTGTATTTATTGACACGAAAATAACTTTATTATTTCATATTATATCTTTTATAATATACAAAGTGATAGATATTTAATTAGTAAGCTCTACGATATGTTTCAAAGTGTTCTAGAAATAAGAAAGAGAAAAGAAAAGAAAAATTTGTGCGAAATGACCAAACTGTCCTCATGTCTTTAGCGAGATGAAGGACAATTTTACCATGTCCTACAAACTTTTCGTCTTTAGCGAGATGAATGACAATTTTACCATGTCCTTCGAACTTTTCCTACCCTCACTAAGTTTTAATATAATAGTATAGATTATTATATGATGTTATTGTTGTTATGGTTCATATTCATATTCAGCTGAAGGCTATGCCTTGTCAGCTTCCAAATCACTCTGAGAAGGTGCAAATAATGCTAGAGTATAACTCCTCCTTTTCGATTTCCTTGGGTTTGACATTAACCAGATAGCTGAATAGAATTCTATTTTTTTTTTCTTGTACAATTGGATGTACATTCAGACACAGGCAGGTACCAATTAACAAGTCACCAAATAGTTCTAAGATATGTTTTGCATCCATAGCCATAACATGCGGATTAGCATCTCACAATTCCTGAGTGATTGATAAATATCTTTATAAGGTACTGCCATTGTTCATGCTAATATTCATTGTTTTTATAACTATCAATCTATCTGATAAAATTTTTCATTCCCTCTCTGTTCACTCGCCTCTGTTTTTGTCAGTTACTTTTGATTCTTGTATGAACCTGGTTTCTAACTGTCGACTATCACATGCTATAACTAGTTTTTTGTCACATTAGAGCCCAAAATCTTTATTAATTCATATTAGACCCTCAAATCTTCATATCCTAAACTAGGCCTGCAAATCCATTTAAGTTGTTTTAAATAAGTCCCCAACATCCCTAAAGTTGTCTTAAATAAGACCCTAAATCAATTAAGTTGTTCTAAATAAGACCACATTTCAAACAAATAGTGGGCCCAATTTAGAAATATTAAGATTTGAGGGCCTGATATGAGAAAAACCTTTTCATTTTTTTCCCTTCATGCCTTTTAATAGTCCTGTGGCATGTTTTTGAAAGTGGTTATGACATATTTATATTGGAATATATTATATTGGAATATATTGAAATTCTAATTGTTGTTTTTATTGTATTTATTGACACGGAAAATAACTTTATTATTTCATATTATATCTTTTATAATATACAAAGTGATAGATATTTAATTAGTAAGCTCTACGATATGTTTCAAAGTGTTCTAGAAATAAGAAAGAGAAAAGAAAAGAAAAATTTGTGCGAAATGACCAAACTGTCCTCATGTCTTTAGCGAGATGAAGGACAATTTTACCATGTCCTACAAACTTTTCGTCTTTAGCGAGATGAATGACAATTTTACCATGTCCTTCGAACTTTTCCTACCCTCACTAAGTTTTAATATAATAGTATAGATTATTATATGATGTTATTGTTGTTATGGTTCATATTCATATTCAGCTGAAGGCTATGCCTTGTCAGCTTCCAAATCACTCTGAGAAGGTGCAAATAATGCTAGAGTATAACTCCTCCTTTTCGATTTCCTTGGGTTTGACATTAACCAGATAGCTGAATAGAATTCTATTTTTTTCTTGTACAATTGGATGTACATTCAGACACAGGCAGGTACCAATTAACAAGTCACCAAATAGTTCTAAGATATGTTTTGCATCCATAGCCATAACATGCGGATTAGCATCTCACAATTCCTGAGTGATTGATAAATATCTTTATAAGGTACTGCCATTGTTCATGCTAATATTCATTGTTTTTATAACTATCAATCTATCTGATAAAATTTTTCATTCCCTCTCTGTTCACTCGCCTCTGTTTTTGTCAGTTACTTTTGATTCTTGTATGAACCTGGTTTCTAACTGTCGACTATCACATGCTATAACTAGTTTTTTTGTCACATTAGAGCCCAAAATCTTTATTAATTCATATTAGACCCTCAAATCTTCATATCCTAAACTAGGCCTGCAAATGAGTCCATTGTGTTGTTTTAAATAAGATCCCCAAATCCATTTAAGTTGTTTTAAATAAGTCCCCAACATCCCTAAAGTTGTCTTAAATAAGACCCCTAAATCAATTAAGTTGTTCTAAATAAGACCACATTTCAAACAAATAGTGGGCGTCCAATTTAGAAATATTAAGATTTGAGGGCCTGATATGAGAAAAAACCTTTTCATTTTTTTTCCCTTCATGCCTTTTAATAGTCCTGTGGCATGTTTTTTGATAGTTTTTATTCCTACATGATATATTGTGGCAAGCATATATGGCATGAATAGCATATTCATTTATTGTTATGATAATTTTCTCTACTTTTTTGTCCCTGTTGTTTTTGCCTCTAATCTCAATTATCAGCTCATGTGAGATTCTAATCTTGTTTTGTCACTTATCAAAGGCCTGGAGAAGTTTGCGAAAGAAGGTGGGTAGAAATGGTAAGACATATTGGTGGATATCGGGAGAGGCCATTCATCGAACAACTTGATGTTCTCAGCAAGCGTTATTGTGGAGATATGCTCGAATATAGATTTAAGCAACACGAGAAGGAAGAGGAAGGGACAGAGAAAGAGAAAGAGAAAGGGAAAAAGAAAGGGAAAGGGAAAGAGAGAAGGAAAGAGTGATTTTCTTTTCTTATAATTTTGTACAACCTTCGAAATGTATTCTACTTTGTATCATTCTGGACTTCAGGTTGATGCCTCTCAGTCTAAACAGCAAGCCAAAAGACTGGATTGTGTGTATGAGATCATTGTTGGCTCTTGTTCTGTTTCGTCTCGGGGATTATTTTGGGTGGGTGTTCTCGTAATTTTTTATTTACAGTTGTAGCTGGAATTATAGTTTTCCTCTGCTAGGGATTCAGTTGAAATTTTCTTGGGTGTAAATTTGGTTAGTTTGTAATTGACACATATTCAGCTACCTTACATGAGTACTGACTCTCAAATAGGGGTTTTTGGCTTGCGATCTGAAAGGATTGCTTAAGTTATATTTAATGGTATTTACCATAAATTTATTAAACATTTCGCATTATATTTCTTTATTTTCGTTTCTAATTATTCGCTTTATTTAATGAAAGAAAATTGGCGGGATTACGGTCATAATTGCTAAGGGGTGAGTGAGCATCAAAGGCATTAATTTGTTGTTTATTTGGTCTTGTTTTTTATAGTTATTTGGTCTTTATCGTTATTATTATTATTATTATTGATAATCTAGTCTGAAATTGAACCTAAGATCGTGGGAGTCATATTGGAACCTGCCAACCGTCTGGGTCTTTCATTTTTCCGAGTCACCCATAGTGGGTTATTTAGTTTTTATTAAACCAAGAGGGAAGGATATATAAATGTTGGTCATATTGTGGGATTCAGGAAAACAATTTTAGAACTAGCATTATTGCATTGCAATGGATGCGAGAACTTAATCATCTCAAAAATTATATAGAAGTGGCACTTATATTAAAGCTTCATCAAGTTTTATAGATAGGTAGATTTATGATAAATATTTTTCATTCGTGATGAGTTATTGCCTCATTAGAAATTGGTTGTAACAAATATTTCAATTTTAGTGGTGGCATTATATTCATAAAAGAAAATAGAGTGCATTCAGATGATGTTAATAAGAAGAGTATGTTTTATATTATATCTTAAAATTATTATGTTTAATTATTTTCCACCTTAGTATGTAGATTTATTTTGACTTTCGATGATATCCATTGTTGTATTTATATTCATTTATATCTAATAATTTATTTAGAAAATAATTTTATCATTTTATATTATATCTCTTACAACACAAATTATGATAGATATTTAATTACTGAGTATTAATTATATACTCATATCATAATTTAGAAAGTTTTAGAAAAGAAAAGAGAAAAGAAAAGAAGGGGAATACTATAGCAGAATTACTTATATACTCCTCACACTTCCATTAGGATGTAAAATGTGCTTCAAACTTTTTGTATCCCCACCAAGTTATTAATAAGATAATAGGAGCAAATCTCCTATAAACTTAAGTTTATAGGGAATAGTATACACCAAATTTTTTATCTATTGATGTTGCCTTTAGATTTGTGTCATCAAGAGATGCACAAATCTCAAAATGGGCTTCATATCTTTCATGGATTCCAAGGCAACATTAATGGATAGAAAAGTTGGTATATGACTATTTGTTTATAGGAAATTTGCTCAAGATAATAGTATAGATATAGTTATCTTAATAAATTTGATACGGAGTGGACTGGTAGAAGTTGGAAGAGGATAGCCCTCTTTATTGTTGTAGTTGATTGGATGGAGTTCTAATGTAAATTGGGTCCCACTTTCTTCACTTGTGCAAATATACCTTTAAATTACTATGGACATAAGAATTATCATTTGTCAATTTCAGACTATCCACTTTCTATAATTTCTTGTTTGTTTTCCACAATCGTGCTGTCTAATTCTTTGCATTTACACCTATGAGCTTTTCAAACATCTAATGGCCACTGCTTGCACTTAGAGTAGCTAAATGATAAATGTCTGAAAATAAGTCAGCTGACCAAATTAAATTGTAGAAGCCTAGCCGGTCATATGGTTCAAATTGAATTGTATTAGCTGATATTCAATGCATCTTCGTATCACCAAGAAGAGACATTTTATAGTTGGCATCATAAGTTTAGATAATAATATATTGGTATAGCTAGACATGAAGTCCCTACATTGTTCATAAACTTTCTTCATCTTCAATAAGAAGTATGTTACTTTCATGGGTTGTGTTTAAGAAATAATACGTCTTGTTGACATTTCCACTGATAACGTATCGTTATTTATTTATTTATTTCACAAATATGACGGACCTCTTAAAACTAACAATGTGCTATGTTGGATAAATTCGAAAATCAAAACGGGGAAAATAAAATAAAATAAAATAAAGAGGTCTTTGCTAAATAAATTTGTGACAAGCGAAATTATAGTTGAAAACTTACAGGATATGTATATCCATAATAGAATGATCAAGACAAAAATTCCTGAGGCCTAGCTTCCAGAGTTTTTATTTTAATTTTTTATTTTTTTGAGCGAAACGGTGGGAAAATACCTTGTGTACCATTAATAAGAGTTTAGGGGATAAAAAAATACCTTAGCATAATTAAAGTACACTAGCATTTTAACATTGAAACGAATGTCACTGACAAAAGGAATGAAATATTGTAATGTGAAAAATGTTTTAAGATACATTATGCAGGGGACAGGTATATAGCCTGACAAGTTGAGGAATGTCCATCCGTAGAAAGTTAACTATTTACATCATCCAAAAAGAAATTCATTTGTCCACTAGAAAAGAAACTCCATTTAAAGAAAAATATAAAACGCAAAATATATAATAGATAAAAACGAGAGATACTAAATTCTGTCCACTTCCGACAGTTAGATTTCTGCAAAAGCTAGGTTTGTCCTTATTGCAACTACTAACCTTTTACAGCTTGTAACCATAGATTTTTGGAAATTAAACTGAAATATTTTAGAAGAAGCAAAATTTGTAGAGGGTGTATTGTGAAATACCATAAAAAGGCTAATTTGCACTTAAATGCCGCACAGTTTTACCAATATTACACTTTAATGAACTCTATTCTAAAACCGTACACTTAAGTGCCTCATTGTTTTAAAGTGTTGCAGATAAATGCCCCAAAGTTTTAAAATATTGCATATTGATGCCCTATATTAATAAACCGTTAGTAGATTCTCGAAATATTCTCATGTGACCTGTCATGTGATATAATGATACGTTTTCTACCCTTAGAGTTCATCTAATTTATAGATATATCATCCCGATGCTATATTACTCTTTTCATCTTATTTTCACCAAAATCTTACATCATATTTAGTTATTCCTCAATTTCTTTGCAGTAAATGAAGAGGTAGCCTCTCGATCCGGGAAGTATTCTGTGTTTTATTTTGTGTTTTTTAATGTACTTTTTGATTTTTTTATGAGGAGAAAAAGTGGAGAAATTTAATGGGGAGGGTTATTTTCATCTTTATGGAAATGTTAATGGTGTCTAGGTTTTTTAACGGTGAAAATAATAGGGCATTTAAGTGCACAGTTCTAAAATATAGGTCATTTAAGTGCTAGATTGGTGAAACTATAGGGCGTTTAAGTGCAATTTAGCACAAAAAAATTCTTCTGAATAAAGAACCACCCAAATTTAAGAATACTACTTAAGCATATTTTGAATTAACCAATTAGCAAAACCAATCAAATAAAACCAAAAGCCTACCTGATCCTAATTCATTACAAACCTACAAGAGCACCATAATAATCATGCACACCTTCACTTTCTTTTACTAAAAAAATCTTTTTAAAAATATACACCTCCGTTATTATGAGGGCATGAAAACCCTTATACTCCATCAACTATTTCATTACATACATTTCTTGTACTTCAAAGGATGTTACTTCTTCATTAGGTTGTTATTTTTGCTCTCATTTTAATTGAAAAACAAAACCTAAATTTCCCTTCAAGTTGCCTAACAAGAAAAGGTTTCATTTGACATTTAGAAACACAAGTGTTAATAAAACATTTTAGGAAAAATGAATTACACTCTTTCACAGTATATAGGATATATAATTAAGCAATTAATACCCAAAAAAAAAAAAACTCAAATCCCCTCACTCTAATCACAATTACCGCTCTTAGCCTTCTCCTTAATCCAATCAAAAATAATTTCAAACCCAAACTCAACCATCTCCTCACTCTCAGCCACCAACTGATGCCACGTTCCCTCCAAAACTTTCAAACTCTTATCTTCACTCCCAATCAAACCAAACACAGCCTTAGCGGACCCCAAATCGCACACACGGTCCTCACTCCCGTGCACCATCAACACCGGCAGCCTCAGCTCCGGGCTCCTCCTCTCGATCTCTCTGACCACCCTCAAAAACTCCGTCCCCGTTGCGAACGTTGGGTGCTCTGCCCTGCTCCCTCTCGGTCTCCGGCGAGCCAGCGCCCTCTTCCACTTCACCTTGTATGAGCTCTCGATCAATGACTTTGTAAATATTGCTCTAAATTTTGGCAACAAGAATGCTACTAGAGGTAGACACTCCTCCAACGGCCATATCGGTTTGAATTTCGTCGACACGCCGCACATCGCGCCGTTGAGGACAAGGCCGGACCAAGCGGTACTCTGTTGGCGTAGCGCGATGAGCATTGCGATGGCGCCGCCGAGGGACTCACCGTAGAGGAAGGCGGGGAGGCCAGGGTGGTCTTTCCGGGCGGCGTCAAAGACCTGGATGCAGTCGGAGACGACGGGGTCGATCGACGGGAGGTGGGTCCGAGGGCCGTCGGACCGGCCGTGGCCGCGGAGGTCGAGGGCGACCGCCACGAATCCTTGTTTCGCGATGGCGACGGCAGTCAGCTGGAAGAGCCAGCTGCTCTCGGAGGCGTAGCCGTGGATCATGGCGACGAGGCCGCGAGGGGGGTCGACAGTCGACGACGGGCGCCATGACTGAGTGAAGATGTTCATGTTCTGGTGGTTGAGGATGAAGCTCTCTTGGTGGATGATGCCATGTTTTTGGTAGAATTGGTGGCTTGTTAGGTCCCCAAAGGGGCTGTGCTCATTGGCTTGGTGTATTGGATGAGCCATGAAATGAGGTAAGGGAGTGAGGGGGCTACGGTTTTATAGAGAGTGAGTGATGATGCATTAAATTGAGAGGGTTGGGGGGGTTAGTAAGCGTTCCTAATTTTGAGACTCAAGTAAGGATACAATCAATAGGAAAGGACTCCATGCCTTTTGTTTTAACTTTAAAAGGACCCTCCAATTGCAAATAGATCCCTGTATAACTAATATTGCGGATACACCCCGAGTGAATTTATTTTGACTCTTTTACCCTCAGAGAAAGAGGAAATTGTTTTTTTACAAACATGCCTAAGGGTAAAAGTGTAAAAAAAATTCACTCATGGAACGATCTGCAAAAAGAAAACTATAATTAAGGGGTCTATCCGCAACTAAACCATAGGAATACGACTGGTCGTTATCATAAAGTTTATTAATGGGATCAAAACGCTAATATCGGTTAAGAGAAATAAATCTTAAATGAGGACATGTAGCAAGAGAGGAGATATAAAAGGTCTTAATGCTCAGGGACAAGGCTGTGTAACAGTTTAAGAGGGGTAATTATCTAATGCTTCAGCTATAATTACTTGCAAAACATATACAAATTTAATGCAGGAGTTTCATATATTTGATAAAGATACAGTGCCTTCTCTAAATGGACCACTAGTGCCTTAATTGCACTAACGCTCTCTAGAATAGCAATGGCCTCATCAAAAGAGTAAGAACAAAAGGAAAACATGAAAAGGATGAAAAAGAGGGTGGTCCAAAATACTTTTGCTAAGCCTATAGGTAAATAAAAGAGCTCTCAAAGATAGGTGACTGCAAATCAATCAACATTGTGTTAAGAAAAGCGGTCTGGCCATCTGCCTAGATCTTGGCGGTGCATAGACCGCTCGCTTAATCCTTGAGAGCATCTAGACGAACATGGACCACTTTTATGGACTCACCGCACAAAAGGGGTTATAGCGTGCTTAAACATAACCATGGGTGAAGAGAATGTGTCAAGTTAAAATGGATCAGATTGGAACTTAATCCAAGTTCATCGGAAAAAATGGTGAGGATAAGACTTTGAATCTTTGTAAAAAATCTTTATGTGCTAAATAAACACCTACTGCCGCTTAGGCGCCTGTCTAGAAGCCTAGGCACTATGTCTGGTGCCTAGAAGCGCCTAACACTTTCTAAAACATTAATCAACCATATGGAGAGGAAAGTCTTGATAGTTTAGTTCTCAGTCACCATAGGCACAAAATGCTCCAAGTATTCTGCATCAGCACCACAAACAAATGAAGAATGACTTGTGATAAGTTAAAAAAAGATCATTTTCAGTAGTCAATAACACAAACAAATTAGTTAGCTTTTCCATCAAAACGCATAAAGTTGTATTGCTTCTGCCTCACTTCAGCTTCCACTCAACTAACTCCTACAGTTCTTAATTGCAGTCAATCAACCCTCTCTTGATTACATGCTCACAGAGCTAACACCTTGAGCCTCCTAAGTGGCTCAGTTTCGACTCCCTACTGTCGTGTATGCCGGAAAACTTTGCAATGGACCAAATCCATCCTATAAGTGATAGGACAAAAAGAGAGGATTATCCCCCAAATCCTATGGCTTTGTGCTAATCCAAGGTCTCTCATCCCCTTGAAACATTACGCGTTCAGTGGACCAGGTCCACAGAATACTTTCTCCTGGTGATTTTTTTTCTTTTTGTATGTACTTGCTCGCTTATACGCGCTCACACAAACACTCACAAGTTAAAAATGCAGGACACCGGCTAACGAGCAAAAGGGGTATTCTACGACAATGTAAACTAGACCAAATTGATTGATGTGGTACTAACTACAGTTAAGTATCAGTTGAGCTGTTAGCTTTCAATTGATGGCCATCAACCTTAACCACATAGAGAGAGAGAGAGAGAGGCATCTCCAGATCTCACGTTATTTACCATCAACTAATGTATGAATATCTTCAACCATAGCGTTAATTCTACAATAACTGAAGACAAATGATACTGTTATGCATAAAGGAAGGACTTAAAGATGAATACCATGGAACAAAGTCTGACAGAAAAATAGCAACATACCAAGATTTAGTTGGGAATTTAAATGTTCAGCGAAACGAAGAAATATAAATGCATCAGAAATCTACAACAATAAAGGTAGAGAATATATATGATACAGCAGGCCTCCATCCAAAAAAAAAGGAAAGAACAGTTATTCTTAGAATTACTTACTTCAGGAAGTAAATAACCCTTGTACAATGAGACCAATATAATGGTTATATGACGTGATTGTCAAAAGTTAATAATATGAATCCATAACCCGCTCTTAGTTTCTGGACCAAATTAGTGTACATGCTTCCTGCAACCAAAGAATCACAGCCAATGAAAATATTTGAAGCTGACTATTGTATACATAAATTTTGACAAATTGGAGCATTCATACATGATGAATTATTATGCACTAAAAACTGAGAGTACAGTACTAAAAAAACTCAAATAGTTGAGTGAACTCATTCCAAATAAATTTATTATGCACATGCCGTGAAGTGATAACCAAAATTAAAGAACAGAAAATTAAAGCTTTCAGTCGATGTATGGAATATATTTTCTTGTTCGCTCATTAAAAACCAACCACCAACTATATCTTCAGAAAGACTATATATTTGATTTGAGATTTTTTTAGTTGCCACGCGCTTACTAGATGCAGATACACTATTGAGACACAATACATCTTAATTTCTAGTGTTTAAAGGAAAAAAAGAAAGGACGCGAGGCACAAGATTACATTACCTTTGCTGTCACAATATCTTTCGAGGATATCACTCGACAACTCTATAACTCCTTGTGAATGACATAGCTTTTTCGGTACGTCTCCACTCCTCCCGGCCAAATGGCGATAAGGAAATTATCTTTTTATTTTATTTTATTTTATTTTTACTCAGGCATGTATCTGGAATACGAAGTGAAACAACCTCAAAGACTCCTGGATCGATGTTGAGAAAGCACAGCCCTGAGGTAAACAAGACAAAATGCCGTGAATTCATCGAAGTGAACGTGCATGCATATATAAATATATTCCATAAAGAAAATAACGTTGGATTCTATTGGTTTATGATTTGAACCTAGATCTTATTAGTGCATAATGAAGCTAATCATGAACTATGTAAGTTCTTTGAGCTTGAATCCTCCCATATTTCTGGCTCATCTCTCAGTTAAAGTCAACTACACAGATCTAAGTTGAAAAGCAGAATTATCAATTTCGGTCTATGTAAAGTAAATCATGTAACATAAAGGATGAAATGTGATAAAAATTATCTCTTTACACTAATATAAATATTTAATGAGCATTTTTCAGGACTACCAGGGCATGATAAATGTTGATTCCTGTGTATCCTGAAAGATTTATCAATAGTATGGTTTTATAACTTACTTTTTCGCCATCTTGGCATACTAAAATAACAAATTGAGTTGACTTATGTTTTGATATAAGGGTGGGGTCAATTGGGACATTTTCATGCGAAATGGGATAATTGTTAAAGTGGAACAATTTTTTTCCATGGGATATTTTAGTGGGATAAATAGGAACAATTTTGTGAAGCGGGACATTTTGATAAAATAAAATGGGATAATTTTTATAATCATGAAGTATATATTTTTGCATTTTGAGGATGTAAATACTATTTATGTATTTTTAACTTACTATTATTGATTGATAATTGTTTCGAGAATGTTAATTTCTATTAAAATATTTTTGGTTAGACTTTAAGATATTGAAAATTATTATTCTAATATTTGTTGTAGCTATTTTATTTTTAATTATTATTATAGTACAAGTCTTAAAAAAGTTCTCCACATTTCCTTTTTTGTTTTGCTCCCCGAGATTTATTTCCCTCATCTCTCAATTTTATTGTTCAATAAATTATGATCGATACAATCTTTACTTTTAAATTAGTTATATAATTATAATATTCAGTAATTTTTTTATCAAAGATGACTAAAAGAGGAGACGAGATCTAACTGACAAAGATGGTCGAACGATGGTGATAACCATTGTAGGAAAGAAGTAAAGAAAAAAAGAAAAGAAAAAATAAAAATAAATAGAGAGTTCTAGTTTTTTACTACCAAGTTCCAAGCTAAAACTTGGGATAATTTAAGAGATTAGAATTCTCATTTTGTATAGAAAAATAAAAAGTGGGATAATTTTGTACAATTATCCCAATTCTAGTTTTGTTAGAGTTCTAGTTGACTAACAAGTGTAAAATTTTGTTCTAGTTCTAGTTCTAGTTCTAGCTAGTTGACTAACACTATAAAATTTTATCTCACAAATTATTCTAGTTCTAGTTTTGAGTTCTATTTGACTAACCCCTCCAAGATCTTTTTTGGTAGAAAGATATTATATATGAAGGATTGTTAACAAAGTTCTAGGTGTGTTTGCATCTATAGACAAACTATGGTAGCCTTGCTTTGACAGACATATAGAATAACAAAAGTTCAACACTATGTCCACTACATCATGCATGAACCCTGCATCCTATCAATACATAAATACTGACACATTTATTTCAAGTACCTGGTGGCATTGTTTTAAATATCCCCTTCATGGCTGATGTATCAGCCGATATATTCTTTTATATGGCTTGCTGCAAAATAATATAGTTTATATCCTTTACCGCTTTTGGTAATTTATTGGTGACATATCGTGATTTTCTTGATATATCTGGTGACATTCTAGCCTCAAAAAGATCGGTTGAAATGTTGTAACATCAATTTTGGCTTTTATTTATTTTAAAAGATTGCTTTCTGTTTGTTTGTGTGTCCGTGTTGGGGTTAGGGCTGCATCATTTGGTTTTGGAGTTTGGCTTAAAGCAAGTAATGATGACCTGTCATGAAATCATGAATTTTGGATTCCGCAAAATTATTTACCAATGACTCAAATGATTAAAAATGGCCGGATATCGTTGGTTATAGCTCATGAAATCGTGAATTTTAGAGACCAAAAAATTATTTGCCAATAGATAGAAATAACTAAAGTTGGTCACAAATCATGGGTTATAGCTCATTAAATCCTTACCTTCGGACTCCACAAAATTATTTGCTAATGGGTAGAAATGACTAAAAATAGCTAAAAATAATGGATTAACTTATGAAATCGTGAATTTTGGACTCTGTAAAATTATTTACCAATGGGTCGGTGGCCATAAGTCGTGGTCATAGCTCAAGAAATCATGAATTTAGGCATTCGCTAAATTATTTGCCAATGGGTCAAAATAACTAAAAATGATCACAAATCGCAGGTTATATATAGCTCATGAAATTATGAATTTTGGTATCCACAAAATTATTTGCTAATAGGTTGGAATGACTAAAATGGTAAAATATCATGGGGGTATAGCTCATGAAATCATCAATTTTGGCCTCTACGAAATTATTTGTCAATGGGTCGAAACAACAAAAAATGCAAAAAATTATGGTCTATAGCTCATAAAATCATGAATTTTAGACTATGCAAAATTATTTGCTAATGGGTCGAAATGAATAAAAATGGTCACAAATCGTGGGTTATAGCTCATAAAATCCTAAATTTTAGCTTCAGCGAAATTGTTTGCCTAGGGTGTCAAAACAAATAAAAATGGGCAAAAATTATGAGTTATATTTCATGAAATTATGAATTTAGGCATCCCCTAAATTCTTTATCAATAGGTTGGAACGACTAAAAGCAACTAAAAATGGCTAAAAAATATTGGTTATAGCTTATGAAATTGTAAAATTTAGACTCTGCGAAATTATTTGCCAATGGGTCGAAATGCCTAAAAATGACCAAGCATCTTGTGTTATAGCTCATAAAATTATGAATTTAGGCATCCCTAAATTCTTTATCAATAGGTTGGAACGACTAAAAGCAACTAAAAATGGCTAAAAATATTGGTTATAGCTTATGAAATTGTAAAATTTAGACTCTGAAATTCTTTGCCAATGGTCGAAATGCCTAAAAATGACCAAAAATCATGGGTTATATAGCTCATGAAATCTTGATTTTTGAACTATTGAAATTATTTGCTAATGAGTCCAAATGAACATAGTGCCCCCCAAACTCTAAATCTTGGCTCGCTATTGTATATACCAAAAAAATTATTTGTCATGCATTGGATATCTTGATCAAAAGGAAAAAAAAGAATTTTCTTGAGTTTGATGGACCTTAAAAACGAAAATTTTCCAATTTGTATTTTACAATTGTATACATAGGTGTTTATTTTGGGATATCAAGTTTTTTTAAAATTGACATTACGAATAATGTATGATTTGTGGTCAATTTTAGTCGTTTCTACCCATAGGCAAATAATTCCGTAGAGTCCAAAATTTACGATTTTATGAGCTATAACCTAAAATTTTTGGCCATTTTAGTCATTTTGACTTATTGCCAAATAATTTTGCGAGTAAAAATTCATGATTTTATGAGCTATAACCTACGATTTTTGATAATTTTAAGTATTTCAACCCATTGGCAAATAATTTTATGTAGTCTAAAATTCATAATTTCACAAGCTATAATCCTTGATTTTTGGTCATTTTTAGCTATTCTGACCTATTGACAAATAATTTAAGGGAGTCTAAAATTCACAATTACATGAGCTACGTACAAATTTTAACTATTTTTAGTCGTTTTTACCCATTAGTAATAATTTTGCGGAGTCCAAAATTTACAATTTCATGAGCTATAACCACTAGTAAAAAATACTGCATTGGCAATAGGGTATTGGTGATGGACAGCCGACTCATCACCAATATATTCATTGGTAATGGGAAGACATCCGTCGCCAACAGCCTATGACCAATGTAAACATTGGTGACGTGATGTTTCTCGTCATGTGTGGCGTTGCCAGTGATCATTGGCAACGGGTAGCCCATCGCTAATGTTTGGCCCCACATAAAAAAAAGAAAGCCGAAATCAAAACCAAAACCAAAACCAAAACCCAAACCCTACATACCCGCAGCCACTCTCTCCCTCTCTCTCAGATATGCCCCCAACACTCTCTCACTCTCTAACTCTCTCTCAGATCCGCCCATGAGCCATTGCTGCCCACTACCCATCTCCACGGTGGGCTAACTCTCTCTCAGATATGCCCTTGAGCTACCGTTGCCCACTGCCCATTGCTGCCTGTTGCCCACCGCACGTCGATGACCCTCAACCTTCTCTTACTCTCTCCCTGTCCACCCGCTACCACCGCCGCCTGCCATCAATCTCCCAAATCCCAGGTGTTATGGTCATAACCACTAATCAGTGATTAAAGAGAAAAGCCAAGCGCTGATCTGAACGAACGCTTGTTTACCAATGAGGACCGACAAGAACCTCCACACTCAACCCACCGACCGGCCTGCATGTACCGACCCAGTCCCGGTCCATCAGACGACCATCGCCATGACCGACGCGAAAGGCGGTGCGAGTCGGCCCATCGACAGTTCTCTCTCTCTCGGACGACGCGGAAGGCGGTGTCGGTCGTCCTTCCGACCACGCCTGCTACGATCCCTTCCTACAAGTTGCCGACCTCTCCAAACAATGTGGAACGAATCCAGCCTACCCTTCTCGCCACTCGTCCTCTAGGGCGACGATAAGGCGCCCCAATCGCCCCTCAAGAAATCATCCCAAGGGACGCCCTAAGAGGTCAGATGAGTCGGCCATCCGCCACGGCTCCCCTTCTCTCACCTGCGTGATTCTCTCCACTCAAACGACGGCCACACAAGATTTCGAGCCCATCAACATCGCATTAAATGCACCGACCCCTTAATTCCCCATCTCTCACAAGATTTAAGGCACCTCGACCCATGCACCACAAAGCCGCCAATCCCATCCCATTAATAGCGAATAGACCACGCCAACCCTCAGATTACGCCCAATTTGACACCTGTAAAGGCCAGCCACTCTAGCAGGCGGAGGGATGTTCAGCCAATCCTCGGCTCACACGTGGAGGGGGGGAGGGCTGACTCACCGGTGGTTCCCAAACTAATGGAAAGACGGAAATACCCCCTTAACCCTACCTATAAAGAGAAACGTGAACAGCTAAGAAGGTAAGCAATCTCTTCTAAGTGAATTCCTGCTCCACTAGACTATCCCCCACTCTACTAACTTGACCGTCGGAGGAACCACCGGAGATCCCAACTCCGCCCCTCCCGCAGGTCCTTCTTTCTGTTGTAGGCGAATCCTTTGACTGGAGTCAGCGTCGCTGGGCTTTAGGAGAGAAAGCGGACTCCGCTCTCTTTAAAGCTAAACTCATCCGAGGTTAGTGACTGTGATTATATACATCAACACCAGGTAACTTCATTTATATCCAAATCCCTATATTTTTTGGTATTTTACTCAAATTAGCTACATTTTAATCTTTTTTCTCAAATTTTAGAGTTTTAATTGGTCCTTTTCGATCCAATTTGATGAAATAGTTCAAATCTGGTGTTATATCCAAATTTCGTAATTTTCTATTTTTTAATATTTTTATATTTTTCAGATTATTTATTCAATTAATGATGTTGTAATTTGAATATTGTGCAATGAGTATTGCACGAAACTTAATTACCCTAATTTTAACACTAAAGGCAACAAAAATCTTAAAAGATAAAAGTAATTAAGCTAACTAATACCCTAATAGTGGTAATTTATGGTTTTGATCCATTTTTAGTTATTTTGACCTATTGGCAAATAATTATGCAGAGTGTAAAATTGGCTAAAATACCAGATTGACATTTTAAATGGACCCTAAATGACAATAGAGTATTTTAAATAGCTCCGATATAATAAGACCTTATAGTTGTTCAAAAGAGACATCAAGACCCATATTTTTATCGGAGATCATTTACTCTGGCCAACTCCTCTCACATGCTCAGTGCGTAATTACTTAGTTGCTAATGTGGCTTGGAGTTGCTGAGTTGGAGAAGGTAGTTGGGAATGTTAAATTAGGGTTCCGATTCAAATTTGGGGAAAAAATTGGGCGCTATTTTGAGCTTAGGGCTTACATAAGGGAGAAATCCAAGGAGAAGTTGTTGATGAGAAAGCAAGGGGAAGTTGGCCGAGGCTAGGGTTAGGCTATTATCATTGAAATTGGTGTTCATTATGCCACAATTAAGCTCGAGCTCGAGCAGCGCGTGTTCAAAGTCAAGCACGAGTGGTGGAAAATTGGCTCGTGGGTAAGCAGTAGCTATGGTTTGAATAGCTTGCCATCCATTCAAAGGTGGAATGAAGAAGCAAAGAGTGTTGGGGTGAAGTATTGTCACTGTGGAGTAGATTGCAGCTATTACACATCATTCACAGATCACAATCCTGGTCGAAGGTTCTACCGATGTCAAAAGAGCAAAGTAAGTTTTTTAATACTTTAATTTCCTCTAATTGATGAAAAGTAAGGTCAATATTGAAGTTGAAGTTTTGGTTATGTTCTTTCAAATTAACAGAATGGTGGTTGCGGATTTTGAGAATGGTTTGATAAACCAACTTGAAATGTGGATTCTCAGTTACTTCCTCTTCTACGAGATGAAATTATCAGCATGAGGAATGATTTGAAGTTGAAGGAGGGTTTGATTGCACAAACAAAGGCAGAGTTGAGGGTTGTTTATAGTGAAAATGATAAATTCAAAAAGAGCTCCAGTTGTGCCAATATGAAAATGCTTGTTTGGTGGAAGAAGTATGTAAATTGAGAGATGAGATATCAAAATTTCAGAGAAGCAATGAACTAGAGAAGGAAAAATTGGTGTTTCTGAAGAGAGGAAATATCATGCTACTTTTGGTTGTAGTGTTTATGAGTATGTATTTCATTCATCTCAACAATATGGAGATATGATTTGTATATGTAAGATAAATGTTAGTGTTGTTGAAATGATGTATTGTGATCTTAATGAAATCAAAGATAGATTTATATTGTTCTGTATATTTATTGATTATTTTTGAAAAAATAAGCATGATTTATCATGTTTTCTCTAATTTGTTGGCAGTAATACAATGTGCATTATAGTATCCGTAAAAACACCAAATTGAAGCAATATGCACCCATGTAACATTCATATGCTCAAACTTGTTGTCCTCCTTATATATTAACAAAATGAAGCAATATGCACCCATGTAACATTCATATGCTCAAACTTGTTGTCATCCTTATATATTAACAAAATCAACATTCATATGCTCAAACTTGAATTTCGGACACATATATTAACAAAATCAACATTCATATGCCAAAGAGTCTTCACTTTACAAAATATCATTTGAACAAACTTCATAGATTGCTAAAACTTGAAATTCAGACACAAAAATAATACATAGGTAGACATGTCATGTGGTTGGTGCATTTGAAGCTTGTGTTTGCACTTGGCTTGCATTCTAGGTTGATGTTTGAGTAGAACCATGTAGGATTGTTGCTTCATTTGCAGTAGGATCTATGTATGCAATTTCACCATGATCACCATGCCATAGACCATATCCCTCTGGCACCCTAATGTTATTGATTCTCCCTCTGGCCCTACCTCTTCCTCTTCCTGTCCTACTTCCTCCTCTGACTGCTTGTGTTTGAGACTCAGCTACACAATAAAAATAACATTAGTACTAGTAGAATAGAAATTGCAGTTAAAATCCTAATAACAATACCAATTACCTCTGGCCCTTGCTCTATTGGTTATATACATTTGTGAAGCTGGAATAGAGTTTGTCCTTGAAAGATCTTCAAGAGCAGTAATGGTCCTTGCCTTACTTCCTTTTGGTCTCCCTCTTTTCCTCCTTCCAATTGTACCCTCTTCAACAGCTTGATTCTCAGATCCCTGAAATTGATATTTAAAATTAGATGATAATAAGTTGATAATGTTAAGCAAATCTAATGAAATAATATTCATGCACCTATATTACCTGTTGATTTGCTGGTCTTGGAGGAACTAGTGCTGCATCAGGACAATTTGGCATTCTATGTTCACCTGAACCACAATGACTGCTTTTTGTGACAACCCCTGCCTTGAGCTTCTAAATAAATTTCTAGAGCCTTCACTAGCATCTCTCCTCCTAGCTATTTTAGGTCTCCCTTTAGTCCTCTTCACAATATTAGGAGGCAATACCATCCCCTCCCCCTCTTTGTCCCAAAACTTACTACCTTGTATAGGGTTCGTATTCTTTCCATACATGACAATATAGTTCTCCACTTCATAGAAATCTGATAAAAAATCTTCAGGCCTCTTTCTCATTTTTAGGATAGCACTAATATTGAAACCCTTGAACTTATCTTCTGACATTTCATCTTGTGCACTAGTGTATTGTGTGCCAAACTGATTGGTTGCATCTGCCACATTGTGCTCCACCTCTTCACCATAGAGGCTTGACCTAATGTTAGCTTCATTGGCTGCACTAGGTGGCACATTGGGATGTGTTTGGCTTGAGGGAACATCAACATCATTATGGGGGTCTTCAGTGTCATCCACCCACCTTGCTCCAGCATTCAAGGCTATTCTACCATTCACTGCCTTTAGTTCATTCAAAATCCTCTTATTCTTATGCCTTATTTCATACAACTCCTCATCCTCACTATCTAATGCTTCTAGTGTTTGACTATCTTGAGATTCTACTGAGTCATTACTGTCATATCCATCTCTTTTCTTTACTCTTCTATCAGTGGCCTCCTCTAGTCCTGCATCAATCTCACTTTCTTTGCTCTTATTAACACCATCATCAGTCTCCATGACATGCTTTCCTTTTTTTCTCTTGTTCTCTGCATTAAACTCATCCACCAATTCAGGATCTTCAGCATCATCATCCTCCAATGCCTTAGTGGGATCAATTTTATAAGTTTCATCTTCCACTGAGTCATCATCATCACTAGAAGAATTTGTATTTGTTGTCATCCTCACTGGTGATGGATTTGGCATAGTAATATTTACATTTGTTGGTGTAGGAACTGGTGATGGATTTGGCATAGTAGGGTTTATATTTGTTGGTATAGGAAGTGGTGATGGATTTGGCATAGTAGGGGTTATACCACTGCCTTGGCCCTGTACTAAATCTCTTCTTCTTTTAGGGGTTAATTTCTTTCTCTCTCTTGTTGGTACTACTCTTTCGGGGCTAATTGCTTCTATGTTTTGAGCTTCAGGTATTGGTTGAACATCTTCAGGAGCTGCTTGCAGGGGGACATCAACTTCTACAGGTATATCAATACTATGATTTGCATATATATATCAATCACTCTATGCCTAAGTGCAACTTCAATCAGTTCTCCAAGGTCTAAGTCTGAAATTAGAGTCTTCAAACCCCCACTTTCCAAGCCTGTGCTAGGTATGGCATAATACAAGGAAATCACATTCTTATAACCATACTGTTCTACCATATCTTTCAAATGTTCTATTGAAATGTCATGTGCATCACAAAATTCAACATGAAATGTCCCACCAACATACTCCACTCCTGGATCAAATCGAAATTCCCCCCATGTCTAATTTTAATCATGATTCATAGACATTTGCATAATTTAATGAGATACAGTAAAACTATATCAACATGCAACCAAATCCAACAAATTGTAACCAATTTATAAAAATAGAACGAATAATGACCCAAATTAGGGCTATATATTCCAATATCTAAGGACAATCACTACGTAACCATCTATCTCCAAAACAAAACCCATGCAAGTAGAAATCTCAAATGTCTGAGAGGAAACTAACCTTCGCTCAACTTCGACTTCAACGCCGTACTCCAGATGTAATCACCGGAAGATTCTCCCCTCTCACCCGAGAGATTCCTTACAAAATTCCTCTATTAACTGCTCCCTCTCCTCCTCTCTTGTTCGAGTTTTAAAAAAATGGGGGAATTTGGGCATTCTTGGGGACGACGAGATTTAGGGTTAGTTATTTCTCCCACCTTAACCTAAGCCATGTCATTAATAATTGTCCAACTCAGCCTACATCAGCAACTAATTAATCACGCGTCGAGCACGTGAGAGGAGTTGGCTGGAGTAAATGATCTCTGATAAAAATATGGGTCTTGTTGTCTCTTTTGAATAATTATAAGGCCTTATTATAGTCGGAGCTATTTAAAATGCTCTATTGTCATTTAGGGTCCATTTAAAATGCCAATCTGGTATTTTAGCCATATAAATTCAAGATTTCATGAGCTATAACTCACGAGTTTTGGACATTTTTAGTCATTTGACACATTAGTAAATAATTTTGCAGAGTACAAAATTTAAGATTTCATGAGCAATAACCCACAATTTTTGGTCATTTTAGTTGTTTCTAACCATTAGCAAATAATTTTGGGAGTTTAAAATTCACGATTTCATGATCTATTGTTACCCATGATTTTTAGCTATTTTTGTTCGTTTCAACCCATTGGCAAATAATTTTATGTTATCCAAAACTCATGATTTCATAAACTATAACCAAAACTTTTGACCATTTTAGTCTGTTTTTATCATTTTGATCCATTGATAAATAATTTAGGGAGGTAAAATTTATGATATCATGAGCTATAATCCATGAATTTTAGCTATTTTTATTCGTTTCAACTCGTAAAAATAATTCTACAGAGTCCAAAATTCATAATTTCTTGAGCTATATTCCATAAATTTTGTCCATTTTAATCATTTCTACCCATCGGCAAATAATTTTGTGTAGTCCAAAATTCATAATTTCATGAGCTATAATCCATGATTTTTGGCCATTTTTAGTCATTTTGACCCATTAGCAAATAAGTTTGGTGAGTCCAAAATTCATGATTACTTGAGCTGTGTTCCATAATTTTTGGCCATTTTTAATTGTTTTTACCTATCGGCAAATAATTTTGTATAGTCTAAAATTCATGATTTCATGAGGTATAACCCATAAATTTTGGTCATTTTAGTCATTTTGACCTATTGAAAAATAATTTTGGTGAGTCCAAAATTCATAATTTCATGAGCTATAATCCATGATTTTTGGCCATTTTAGTTGTTTCTCCCATCGACAATAATTTTATAGAGTCCAAAATTCACGATTTCATGAGCTATAACCCATGATTTTTGGCCATTTTTAATTATTTCAAACCATTGGCAAATGACATCGCGGAGTCCAATTTTCACAATTTCATGAACCAACCCATAAATTTTTGGCCATTTTTAGTTGTTCTGATCCATTAGCAAATAATTTCAACTACTACGAAATTCACGAATACATGAGCTATAATCCGCGATTTTGGCCATTTTTAGTTGTTTCTCCCATCGACAATAATTTTATAGAGTCCAAAATTCACGATTTCATGAGCTAACCCATGATTGTGGACTATATTGTTTATTTTGACCCATTGTCAAATAATTTTATAGAGTGCAAAATTCAAGATTTCATGAGCTACAACCGTGTTTTTGGCAATTTCTAGTTGTTTTGACCCATTGACGAATAATTTTGTACAGTAAAAAAATTCAAGATTATATGAGCTATAACCCCAAATTATTGAGCATTTTTACTTATTTCTAACCATTGGCAAATAATTTTACAAAGTCTAAAATTCACGATTTCATGAGTTATTACCCATGATTTTTTACCATTTTTATTCATTTCGATCCATTGACAAATAATTTCACAGAGTAAAAAACTTAGGATTTCATAAGCTAAAACCAATGATTTTTGGCCACTTTCAGTTATCTTTAGTCATCCTGATACATTGGCAAATAATTTAGGGAAGACCAAAATTTATGATTTAATGAGCTATAACCCACGATTTTTGGCCATTATTACTCGTTTCGAGCCATAGGCAAATAATTTTGGGAGTCCAAATTTCACAATTTTATGAGTAATAACATATGAGTTTTGGCCATTTTGTTATTTCTATCCATCATCAAATAATTTCACTGAGTCCAAAATTCATGATTTCATGAGGTATAAGCCACAAGATTTGGTCATTTTAGTCATTTTGACCCATTAGCAAAAGTTTTAGTGAGTGCAAAATTCATGATTACTTGAGGTATATTCCATAATTTTGGTCAATTTTAATCATTTTTACCTATAAGCAAATAATTTTGTGTAGCTTTAAATTCACGATTTCATGAACTATAACCCACGATTTTTGGCCATTTTAATTGTTTTACCTATCGGCAAATAATTTTATAGAGTCCAAAATTCATGATTTCATGAGGTATAACCCATAAATTTTGGTCATTTTAGTTATTTTGACCCATTGTCAAATAATTTTATAGAGTGCAAAATTCAAGATTTTATGTGCTATAACCCATAATTTTTAGCCATTTTAGTTGTTTCTAAACATTGGCAATAATATTTGTAGAGTCCAAAATTTATGATTGCATGAATTATAGTCTATGATTTTTGGCCATTTTGGTCGTTTTGATCCATTAGCAAATAATTTCACAGAGTAAAAACTTAGGATTTCATAAGCTAAAACCAATGATTTTTGGCCACTTTCAGTTATCTTTAGTCATCCCGATACATTGGCAAATAATTTAGGGAAGACCAAAATTTATGATTTAATGAGCTATAACCCACGATTTTTGGCTATTTTTATTCATTTTGAGGCCTAGGCAAATAATTTTGGGAGTCCAAATTTCACAATTTTATGAGTAATAACATATGAGTTTTGGCCATTTTTGTTATTTCTATCCATCATCAAATAATTTCACGGAGTCCAAAATTCATGATTTCATGAGGTATAAGCCACAAGATTTGGTCATTTTTAGTCGTTTCGACCCATTAGCAAAAAGTTTTAGTGAGTGCAAAATTCATGATTACTTGAGGTATATTCCATAATTTTGGTCAATTTTAATCATTTTTACCTATAAGCAAATAATTTTGTGTAGCTTTAAATTCACGATTTCATGAGCTATAACCCATGATTTTTGGCTATTTTTATTCATTTTGAGGCCTAGGCAAATAATTTTGTGGAGTCCAAAATTCATGATTTCATGAGCTATAATCCATAGTTTTTGGTCATTTTAGTTATTTTGACCCATTGTCAAATAATTTTATAGAGTGCAAAATTCAAGATTTTATGTGCTATAACCCATAATTTTTAGCCATTTTTAGTTGTTTCTAAACATTGGCAATAATATTTGTAGAGTCCAAAATTTATGATTGCATGAATTATAGTCTATGATTTTTGGCCATTTTGGTCGCTTTTGATCCATTAGCAAATAATTTCACAGAGTCGAAAAATCGGATTTCATGAGCTATAACCCTGAATTTTGGCCATTTTAGGCATTTTGATCCATTGGCAAATAATTTTATAGAGTCCAAAATTCACGATTTCATGAACTATAACCCACGATTTTTGGTCATTTTTAGTTATTTTGACCTACTGGCAAATAATTTCATGGAGGCCAAAACTCATCATTTTATGAGCTATAACCCATAATTTTTGGTAATTTTTATATATTTTGATCCATTGTCAAATTATTTCGCAGTGTCCAAAATTCAAGATTTTATGTGCTATAACCCATAATTTTTAGCCATTTTTAGTTGTTTCTAAACATTGGCAATAATATTTGTAGAGTCCAAAATTTATGATTGCATGAATTATAGTCTATGATTTTTGGCCATTTTGGTCGTTTTGATCCATTAGCAAATAATTTCACAGAGTCGAAAAATCAGGATTTCATGAGCTATAACCCCAGAATTTTGGCCATTTTTAGGCATTTTGATCCATTGGCAAATAATTTCATGGATTACAAATTTCATAATTTTATGAGCTATAGCCCACGATTTTTAGCCATTTTTGATCCTTTTAACCCATTGGCAAATAATTTCTTCGAGTCCAAAATTCACAATTTCATGAGCTATAGCCTACGATTTTTACCAATTTTTAGGCTTTGCGATCCATTAGCAAATAATTTAGGGGAGACCTACATTCATGATTTCATGAGATAAAACCCATAATTTTGGCTATTTTTATTCATTTTGAGGCCTAGGCAAATAATTTCACGAAAGCCAAAATTTATGGTTTCATGAGCTATAATCCATGATTTTTTATCATTTTAGTTATTTCTATCCATCGATAAATAATTTTGCAGAGTCTAAAATTCATGATTTCATGAGCTATAATCCATAGTTTTTGGTCATTTTAGTCATTTCTACCCATCAATAAATAATTTCCCGAGTCCAAATTTCATGATCTCATGAGCTATAACCCATGATTTTTAGCCATTTTTAGTTTTTGACTTATTGGCAAATAATTTTGTGGAGTCCAAAATTCATGATTTTATGAGCTATAACCCACGATTTTTGGCCATTTTAAGGTATTTTAACCCATTGATAAATAATTTTGTGGAGTCCAAAATTTATAATTTCACGAGCTACAACCCATGATTTTTGGACACTTTTAGTCATTTTGACCCATTGGCAAATAATTTCAGAAAGTCTAAAATTTATAATTTCATAAGCTATAGTCTATGATTTTTGGCCATTTTTGGTCCTCTCGTCCCATTGGCAAATTATTTCTTAGAGTTCAAAATTCACAATTTTATGGGGTATTAAATACAATTTTGGCCATTTTTAGGATTCAACTCATTGACAAATAATTTCACGGAGTCTAAATTTCATGAGCTATAACCAATGATTTTTGGCCATTTTTTAGTTTTTTAGACTAGTTGGCAAATAATTTTGGAAAGTACAAAATTCACGATTGCTGATCATCACATTTTATTGCACTTTTATACCCTCATTATCTATTTATTTAAATAAATATATCTGCTAATAATTATTTTTATCTTAATTTGCAGATAATATAGAATTATTGAATAAGAGCTCAAATGAAGATTATTTCAAGCCCAAAAGATCTCTAATGAAGCCCAGGATGTCTAAATCCAAAGCTCACGACTAAGTTTAGAAGCAAAATCTCAACACTCATCACTTTCTTGGTCAGAATTATTAATAACTTGGCTTGCAATTGAAAATCAAATCAAATATGGAAAACATAAAGTCAAATTCGTGTTCAGGATGGTCAACCGTAAAGAAAAGGCGATATCTCCCAATCCGGAAAGCAGAATTCAATATATTATATATGAAAATTACCTATCTCGACTAGACGGAGCCATCCAAATTACTAGATTCTAAAAATTTCATCAGCAGTAGTGGATTATGATAGAAATCCAAATTTTAGTGATATATATTCAATTATTTGAAGGCCAAGTTAAATTCCAAGAAGCCCAAGAGCATTTAAGAGAAGCCCAAGAGTCTTAAATGAATTAAATACAAAAGAAATAAAGCCCACAAAGCCCATCTCTCAAGTATTGAATCAATGGTCTAGATTATTTTGAGAGATCCTATGGTTATGAGGGTTGCTTGGGACCTAAGCCAAATCCTATGGTTGTGAGGGTTACTTGGGGGCCAAGACAAATCCAAAGGTTATGAGAGATTCTTGTTATCTATAAATAGAGGGGTAGAGTGAGGGCTTGAAGTGTGAAAAATTTTGTAATAACTCCTTTTGGAGAGGAGGATTACCGTTAGTTGAGAAGACCTTCCAAATTTATAACTTTTAGTTACAATTAATAAAATTTTTTTCACCCCTTCATATTTGTTTCTTTACTTTGTCCAAGGACCAAAAGGAGGATGAAGATGAAGAGATAAAAATGAGGGTTTGCCATTTATTTCTTTTCCTTTCTTGTTATTTTATTGCTTTGTAGAATAGATTTACTTTCATGCAATTTAATTTCATGTAATTTATTTTCATGCAATGTCTTTAATTCTTGCTCTTTAATTCTTGTAATTAATTTTTGATTTCTCTTTTCTTTTCTTTGATTCGCCTTGAGGCCTAAGATCTCTTGGGAATCACCCCTTCTAAGTGTGGAGCCTTTAATTGGATCCCTAGAGATTGTTTGAAATTAGCATTATATCCAACTCATTCTTGTGAGATTGAGATTTGCTAAGTGGATCTACTCTAGATTTCGCCATCTTTAATCATCCTCCACATTTAACCTTCTTTATTTGTCGCTTTGTTTTTCTCTTTTCTTTTGTTCATGGAGATCATAATTGGGGATCTCTAGAGATTGTTTGAAACTAGCTTCATATCCTACTCACTCTTGTGAGATTGAGATTAGCTAAGTGAATCTACTCTAGACTCCCCCTATCTTAAATCAACCCTCCATCTTTTACTTTTTGCTTTTCATTTGTTTGTTATTTTCCTTTATTCTTGATTCTTGATTTCATTGATTTTACTTCTCTCTCAATCTCATATTCCCTCCATGTGCATATAATCTCAAACCTAGTTTTATTATTATGTGCATATAACCACAACCACATTCTCAACTTTATTTTCTCCTCTTTTGCACATAATCGCATTCACTCTTCTAATCTCTCCACATCTATATTCACATTATTTACCACTCCTAATTTGTCACACACAACATAAGAACCAATATTGACCAAAACTCATACTTTCACCTTCCTCGTGGGATCGATAACTTTTTATACTATAACTTGGTAAGTTGTATACTTCCAACTTTAGGCGGTAATCATTTATTTTCCTATCAATTGCATGAGTAAATAACCCATAATTTAAGCTATTTTTAGTTATTTTGATCTATTGGCAAATAATTTTGTAGATACTAAAATTCACAATTTCATGAGCTATAACCCATGATTTTTAGCCATTTTTAATTATTTTTACCCATTGGCAAATGATTTCTTGGTATCTAAAATTTCACGATTTCATGAGCTATTACCTATGATTTTTGGCCATTTTCATTTGTTTCAAACCTTTGGCAAATAATTTTGAGGAGTCTAAAAATTCAGGATTTCATAATCTATAACCAATGATTATAGCCATTTTAAGTTGTTTTTAGTTGTTCTGACTTATTGGCAAATAATTTAGGGGAGGCTAATATGCCATTTTTATTCATTTCGACCCATAGGCTAACGATTTCATGGAGTCCAAAATTCATAATTTCACGAGCTATAACCCACAATTTTTGGACATTTTTAGCTATTTTAGTCAGTTCTACCGGTTCACAAATAATTTCGTGAAGTCCAAATTTCACGATTTCATGAGCTATAACCCACAAGTTTTGCCCATTTTCAGTCTTTCTGACCCATTAGCAAAATAATTTCATGGAGTCCGATATTCATAATTTCACAAGATATAACCCAAGATCTTTGGCCATTTTTAGTCATTGTTATTCATTGAAAAATAATTTCGCATAGTCTAAAATTCATGATTACATTAGCTATAACCCACAATTTTGGACATTTTTAGCTATTTTAGTCAGTTCTACCGGTTCACAAATAATTTCGTGGAGTCTAAAATTCATGATTTCATGAGCTGTCACCCACAACTTTTGGTCATTTTAGTCATTTCCACCCATCAGTAAATAGTTTCATGGAGTCTAAAATTCATGATTTCTTTGCTATAACCCATAATTTTTTATCTATTTTTAGTCATTTCTACCCATTAGCAAATAATTTTGTGGATAACAAATTTCATAATGTCATGAGTTATAACCCATAATTTTTAGCCATTTTAGTTATTTTGACTTGTTGAAAAATAATTTTACAGAGTAAAAAATTTACGATTTTATTAGCTATAACCCATGATTTTTGGCCAATTTTTTTATTTTGACCCCTAGGAAAATAATTTCGAGGAGGCCAAAACTCCTGATTTCATGAGCCAAAGTTTATGATTTCATGTGCTATAACCGATAATTTTTGTCTATTCTAGTCATTTTTTTCTTAATGACAAATAATTTTACAGAGTAAAAGTTCACAATTTTTTGAGCAATAACCCATGATTTTTGGCCATTTTGAGGCATTTTGACCCATTGGCAAATAATTTCATGAAGTTAAAAATTCATAATTTCACGAGCTATAATCTATGATTTTTTGTAACTTTTAGTCATTCTGACTCATTAGCAAATAATTTTAGAGAGTCTAAAATTCACGATTTTATGAGCAATTATCCATGATTTTGGCCCTTTTTGTTCGTTTTAACTCATTGGCAAATAATTTCGTGGAGTCTAAAACTCATGATTTGATGAGCTATAAACAATAATTTTTTACCATTTTTAGTGGTTTTTGGTTATTCCGACCCATTGGCAAATAATTTAGGGGATGCCAAAATCCATGATTTCATGCGCTATAACCCATTATTTTTAGCAAAATTTTTTCATTTCGACCCATAGATAAATAATTTTGTAGAGTAAAAGATTCATGATTTTGTGAGCTGTAACCCATGATTTTTAGCCATTTTAGTCATTTCTACCCATCGACAATTAATTTCACGAAATTCAAAATTCACGATTTCATGAGATATAACCTATAATTTTTGGTTATTTTTAGCCATTTCGACCATTGAGAAATAATTTTATGAGTCCAAAATTCTCAATTTCTTGAGATTTATTTCATAAATTTTGGCTATTTTAATCATTTTTACCCATTAGCAATAATTTTGCGCAGTCTAAAATTTATGATTTCATGAGCTATAACTTGCATCTTTAGCCAGTTTTAATAGTTTTGACCTATTGACAAATAACTTCGCAGATGTCAAAGTTCATCATTTCATGAGCTAATCCATGATTATTAGCCATTTTTATTCATTTTAACCAATTGGCAAATAATTTTGCGGAGTCCAAAATTTATAATTTAATGAGCTATAAGCGATGATTTTTGGTCATTTTAAGTTGTTTCAAACCATTGGCAAATAACTTAACGGAGTTTAAAATTTACAATTTCATGAGCTATAACCCATGATAATTGGCCATTTTTATGTATTTCTACCCATTGGCAAATTATTTCGCAGAGTCCATATTTCATGATTTAATGAGCTATAACCAGTGATTTTTAACCTTTTAGGCATTTCAACCCACGACAAATAATTTTGCAGAGTACAAATTTCACGATTTCATGAGATAACCAACAATTTTTTTATCCAGTTTAGTTGTTTTTAGTCATTCAAACTTATTCACAAATAATTTAGGGGAGGCCTAAATTCATGATTTCATGAGTTATAACCAAAATTTTTGGCCACTTTTATTCGTTTCGATCCATGTGCAAATAATTTCGCGGAGTCCAAAATTTACTATTTCATAAGCTATAATTCATGACTATTAGCCATTTTTAGTTATTTTGACCCATGGGTAAATAATTTTGCAGAGAGCAAAATTCACGATTTCATGAGCTATAACCCACGATTTTGGCAATTTTAATCATTTCTACCCATTGGCAAATAATTTCTTGGGTCTAAAATTCATGATTTTATTAGCTATTACCTATGATTTGTATAATATTTTTTATTTGTTAAATAATTTTGTGGAGTCTAAAATTCATGATTTCATGATCTATAACCAACGATTTATGACCATTTTTAACTATTTTAGTCGTTGTAACTCATTGACAAAAAATTTAGGGGAGGCCAATGTAACTCATAATTTTTTGCCATTTTTATTCATTTTGTCCCATAGGTAAATAATTTCACGGAATCTAAAATTCACGATTTCATGAGCTATAACCCATGATGGTTAGCCATTTTTAATCATTTTTACTTGTTTCTTCCCGTTGGCAAGTAATTTCGCATTGTCCAAATTTCATGATTTCATAAATTATAACTTATGATTTTTAGCCATTTCTAGTCATTTTGACTTATTGACAAATAAGTTTGTAGAGTAAAAATTCATGATTTCATGAGCTATAATCCACAATTTTAGCCATTTTAGTCATTTTGATCTATTGGCAAATAATTTTGTAGAGTCTAAAATTTATGATTTCACGAGTAATAACTCATGATTTTTTTACCATTTTTAATAATTCTGACCCATTGGCAAATAATTTTATGGAGTTTAAATTTCACGATTTCATGAGCTATACCCATAATTTTTGGCCTTTTTTTATCACTTTCAACCCATTGGCGAATAATTTCATAGAGTCCAAAATCCACAATTTCATAAGATAAACTCATGATTTTTCCATTTTTAGCCATTTTGACTCATTGGAAAATAATTTTGTGGAGTCCAAATTTTACGATTTCATGAGCTATAGCCAATAATTTTTGGCCATTTTTAGTCATTCCGATCCAATAGAAAATAATTTAGAAGAGTCCAAAGCTCATGATTTTATGAGATATAATTCATGATTTTTGGCCATTTTTATTCGTTCCCTAGGCAAATAATTTCGCCAAGGTAAAAATTCATGATTTCATGAGCTAAGACCCCCAATTTTTTTGTCATTTTAGCAGTCTTTACCCATAAATAAATAATTTCATGGAGTCCAAAATTTATGATTTATAAGCTCTAAATTATAGTTTTTGGTATTTTAAGTTGTTACTATCCATCGATAAATAATTTTGCGGAGTCCAAAATTCACAATTTCATGAGCCATAGCCCATGATTTTTGGCCACTTTAAGTCATTTTGACTTATTTACAAATAATTTTATAGAGTAAATAATTCATGATTTCATGATCTATTATTCACGGATTTTGATCATTTTTAGTCATTTTAACTTATTTGCAAATAATTTTGCAGAGTAAATAATTCACGATTTCATGATTTATAATCCATGATTTTTTTTACTTTTTAGGCATTTTGACCCATTAATAAATAATTTCGTGGAGTCCAAAATTCACGATTTCATGATTTATAATCCATGATTTTTTTACTTTTAGGCATTTTGACCCATTAATAAATAATTTCGTGGAGTCCAAAATTCACGATTTCATGAGCTATAGCCCATGATTTTTGGCCATTTTTGGTCCTTTGAACCTATTAACAAATAGATTTCATGATTTCTCAGTGTCCAAAATTCATAATTTCATGAGCTGTAACCCACGATTTTTGGCTTTTTTTAGACATTTCAACCCATTTACAAATAATTTTACGAGTCAAAATTTCATGATTTCATGAACTATATAACCAATAATTTTGGCCATTTTTAGGCATTTTGACCCATTGGCAAATAATTTTGTGGAGTCCAAAATTCACGATTTTATGAGCTATTATCCACGATTTTGGCCATTTTAGTCATTTTGACCCATTGGCAAATAATTTCATGGAGTCTAAAATTCATGATTTCATGAGCTATAACCCACGATTTTTGGCTTTTTAGACATTTCAACCCATTTACAAATAATTTTACGGAGTCAAAATTTCATGATTTCATGAACTATATAACCAATAATTTTTGACCATTTATAGTTATTTTTAGTCATTCCGACCCATTGACAAATAATTTAGAGGAGGCCTAAATTCATGATTTCATGCGATATAATCCATATTTTTTTGGTGATTTAAGTAGTTTCTACCCATCGGTAAATGATTTCTCGGAGTATAAAATTCATGATTTTATGAGCTCTAACCCATGTTTTTTGGCCATTTTTAGTCGTTTCTACCTCTCATCAAATAATTTTACGGAGCTCAAAATTCAAGATTTTATGTGCTATAACGATGATTTTTGGCTATTTTTAGTTATTTGGACTTATTGGCAAATAGTTTTGTAGAAAAAAATTTACAATTTTATGAGCTACAATCCATAATTTTTTGCTATTTTTAGGCATTTTGACCCATTAATAAATAATTTCGTGGAGTCCAAAATTCATGATTACATGATCTATAACTCAAGATTTTTAGCCATTTTTTGTCATTCTGACCCATTGGCAAATAATTTCAGAGAGTCCAAAATTCACGATTTTATGAGCTATTATCCACGATTTTGGCCTTTTTTTCGTTTCAACTCATTAGCAAATAGTATTGTGGAGTTCAAAACTCACGATTTCATGAGCTATAAATAATAAATTTTTATCATTTTTAGTTATTTTTAGTCTTCCGATCCATTGGAAAAATAGTTTAGGGAGGGCAAAATTCATGATTTCATGAGCTACCCATAATTTTTGTCTATTTTATTTTTCCCACCCATAGGTAAATAATTTTAAGGAGTCAAAATTTTATGATTTCATTAGCTATAACCCTCTTTTTTTGTGTGGCTATTTTAGTCATTTCTACCCATCGACAATAAATTTCATGGAGTCTAAAATTCATGACTCATGAGATATAACCCATGATTTTTGTCATTTTTAGTCAATTCAACCCATTTTTAAATACTTTTCTGAGCCCAAAATTCACGATTTCTTGAGCTACATTCCACAATTTTTGGTTGTTTATAATTATTTTCTACCCATCAGCAAATAATTTTGCACTATCCAAAATTCATGATTTTATGAGCTTTAACTCATGATTTTAAGCCATTTTTAGTTGTTTTGACCCGTTCGCAAATAACTTCACGGAGGCCAAAATTCATCATTCCATGAGCTATAACCCACTTTTTTTTGGCTATTTTATTTCGTTTCAACCAATTGGCAAATAATATTGTGAAGTCCAAAATTCAGGGTTTCATGAGATATAACCAATGATTTTTGGCCATTTTAAGTTATTTTAAACAATTGGCAAACAATTTCGGGGAGTCCAAAATTCACAATTTCATGAGCTATAACCCATGATAATTGGTCATTTTTATGCATTTTGACCCATTAGCAAATAATTTCGTAGAGTCCAAATTTCACAATTTTATGAGCTATAACCAATAATTTTGGCCATTTTTAGGCATTTCAACCTATTACCAAATAATTTCGCAGAGTCCAAATTTCACGATTTCATGAGCTAACCAACAATTTTTATTTATTTTTAGTTGTTTTTAGCCATTCAAACCCATTGGCAAATAATTTAGGGGAGGCCTAAATTATTGTATACATAAATATTGACAAATAGGAGCATGCATACATCATGAATTCAGCATATTTTCTCAAGCTACTAGGGAGGACCCTAAGAATCCATTACTTGAGTTTTATAAGATTTAACCCAAAACTGAGAGTACACTAGAAAACTCAAATTATTGAGTGAGCTTATTCCAAATAAATTTATTATGCACATGCTATGAAGTGATAACCAAAATTAAAGAACAGAAAATTAAAGCTTTCAGTCGATCTAGGGAATATATTTTTCTAGTTCGCTCATTAAAACCAACCACCAACTATTCAGGAAGACTATATATTTAATTTGATATTTTTTAATTGCCATGCGCTTACTAGATGCAGATACATTATTGAGACATAATAGATCTTTCTGGTGTTTAAAGGAAAAAAGAAAGGACGTGAGGCACAAGTTTACATTACCCTATTGGATTTTGCTGTCACAATATCTTTGGAGGATTCTATTGGTTTATGATTTGAACCTAGATCTTATTAGTGCATAATGAAGCTAATCATGAACTATGTAAGTTCTTCCAGCTTGAATCCTCCCATATTTCTGGCTAATCTCTCAGTTAAAGTCAACTACAAAGATCTAAGTTGAAAAGCAGCATTATCAATTTCGGTCTATATAAAGTAAATCATGTAACATAAAGGATGAAATGTGATAAAAATTCTCTTTACAGTCATATAAATATTTAATGAGCATTTTTCAGGACTACCAGGACATGATAAATGTTGATTCATGTGTATCCTGAAAGATTTATCAATAGTATGGTTTTATAACTTACTTTTTCGCCATCTTGGCATACTAAAAGAACAAATTCGAGTGGACTTATGTTTTGATATTAGGGTGGGGGTCTGTCAATTGGGACATTTTCATGCGAAATGGAATAATTGTTAAAGTGGAACAATTTTTTCCATTGGGATATTTTAGGGGATAAATATGAACAATTTTGTGAAGCATGATATTTTGATAAAATAAAGTGGGATAATTTTTATAATCATGAAGTATATATTTTTGCATTTTGAGGATGTAAATACTATTTATGTATTTTAACTTACTATTATTGATTGATAATTGTTTACTTAGAATGTTAATTTCTATTAAAATATTTTTGGTTAGACTATAAGATATTGAAAATTATTATTATAATATATGTTGTAGCTATTTAATTTTTAATTATTATTATAATACAAGTCTTAAAAAGGTCTCCACATTTCTTTTTTGTTTTGCTCCCGAGATTTATTTCCCTCATCTCTCAATTTTATTGTTTAATAAATTATGATCGATACAATCTTTACTTTTAAATTAGTTATATAATTCTAGTATTCAGTAAATTTTTTTATCAAAGATGACTAAAAGAGGAGATGAGATCTAATCGGACAAAGATGGTCGAACGATGATGATGACCATTGTAGGAAAGAAGTAAGACAAAAGAAATAAAAAAATAAAATAAATAGAGAGTTCTAGTTTTTACTACCAAGTTCCAAGCTTAAACTTGGGAAAATTTAAGAGATTAGAACTCTCATTTTTGTACAGGAAAATAAAAAGTGGGATAATTTTGTACAATTATCCCAATTCCAGCTTTGTTAGAGTTCTAGTTGACTAACGGTGTAAAATTTTGTTCTAGTTCTAGTTCTAGCTAGTTGACTAACACTATAAAATTTTATCTCACAAATTATTCTAGTTCTAGTTTTGAGTTCTATTTGACTAATCCCTCCAAGATCTTTTTTGGTAGAAAGATATTATATATGAAGGATTATTAACAAAGTTCTAGGTGTGTTTGCATCTATAGACAAACTATGGTAGCCTTGCTTTGACAGACATATAGAATAACAAAAGTTCAACACTATGTCCACCACATCATGCATGAACCCTGTATCCTATCAACACATAAATACTGACACATTTATTTCAAGTACCTGGTGGCATTGTTTTAAATATCCCCGACATGGCTGATATATCAGCCAATATATTCTTTTATATGGCTTGCTGCAAAATGACATGGTTTATATCCTTTACCGCTTTTAGCAATTTATTGGTGACATATCATGATTTTCCTGATATATCTGGTGACATTCTAGCCTCAAAAAGATTGGTTGAAATGTTGTAACATCAATTTTGGCTTTTATTTATTTTAAAAGATTGCTTTCTGTTTCTTTGTGTGTGCGTGTTCGGGTTAGGGCTACATCATTTGGTTTTGGAGTTTGGATTAGAGCAAGTAATGATGGCCTGTCATCAAACCATGAATTTTGGATTCCGCGAAATTATTTACCAATGACTCGAAATGACTAAAAATGGCCAGAAATCATTGGTTATAGCTCATGAAATCATGAATTTTGAAGACTGCAAAATTATTTGCCAATGGATAGAAATAACTAAAATTGGTCATAAATCATGGATTATAGCTCATTAAATCCTTAACTTTGGACCACACAAAATTATTTGCTAGTGGGTAGAAATGACTAAAAATGGCTAAAAATCACGGGTTATAACTTATGAAATTATGAATTTTGAACTCTGTAAAATTATTTACCAATGGGTTGGTGGCCATAAGTCGTGGTTATAGCTCATAAAGTCATGAATTTGAGACTTTGCAAAATTATTTGCTAGTGGGTAGAAATGACTAAAATGGCCGAAATCATTGGTTATAGCTCATGAAATTGTGAATTTTGGCCTCCCAAAATTATTTGCTAGTGGGTAGAAATGACTAAAATGGCTAAAAATCACGGGTTATAACTTATGAAATTATGAATTTAGGCCTCCCTAAATTCTTTATCAATGGGTTGGAATAACTAAAATGATAAAAATCATGGGGTATAGCTCATGAAATCATTAATTTGGGTCTCCGAAATTATTTGTCAATGGGTCGAAACAATAAAAATGGTAAAATATGTGGTCTATAGCTCATAAAGTCATGAATTTGAGACTTTGCAAAATTATTTGCCAATGTTCGAAATGCCTAAAATGACAAAAATCATGGGTTATAGTTCATAAAATCTTGATTTTTGGAATATGTGAAATTATTTGCTAGTGGGTAGAAATGACTAAAATGGCTAAAAATCACGGGTTATAACTTAGGAAATTATGAATTTAGGCCTCCCCTAAATTCTTTATCAATGGGTTGGAATGACTAAAAGCAACTAAAAATGGCTAAAAAGCGTTGGTTATAGCTTATAAAATTGTAAAATTTGGACTCTGCGAAATTAATTGCCAATGGATCGAAATGCCTAAAAATAGCCAAAAATCTTGTGTTATAGTTGATAAAATTATGAATTTTGAACGCTGGGAACTTACTTGCCAATGGGCTGAAAGGACAAAAAATGGCAAAAAATTATTGGCTATAGCTCATGAAATTGTGAAATTAGGATTCTGTAAAATTATTTGCCAATGTTCGAAATGCCTAAAAATGACAAAAAATCATGGGTTATAGTTCATAAAATCTTGATTTTTGGAATATGTGAAATTATTTGCTAATGAGTCCAAATGAACATAGTGCCCCCCAAACTCTAATTCTTAGCTACGCTACTGTATATATCAGAAAAATTATTTGTCATGCATTGGATATCTTTATCAAAAAGAAAAAAAAAAGAAATTTAATAAGTTTGATGGACCTTAAAAAAGAAAACTTTCTAATTTGTATTTTATAATTGTATACATAAGTGTTTATTTTGGGATATCAAGTTTTTTTTAAATATACATTAGGAATAATTTATGATTTGTGGTCAATTTTAGTCGCTTCTATCCATAGGCAAATAATTCCGTGGAGTTCAAAATTTACGATTTCATGAGCTATAACCCAAGATTTTTAGCCATTGTTAGTCATTTTAACTTATTGCCAAAGAATTTTATGGAGTAAAAATTCACGATTTCATGAGCTATAACCCACGATTTTGGTAATTTTAGGTATTTCAACTCATTAGCAAATAATTTTGTGTAGTTTAAAATTCATGATTTCACAAGCTATAATCCTTGATTTTCGGTCATTTTAGCTATTCTCGCCAATAGTTTAAGGGAGTCTAAAATTCACAATTACATGAGCTATAACCCATTAATTTTAACTATTTTTAGTCATTTGGACACATTAGTAAATAGTTTTGCAGAGTACAAAATTCATGATTTTATGAGCTATAACCCACGATTTTTGGCCATTTTAATTGTTTCAACCCATTGGCAAATAATTTCATGTTATCCAAAACTCATGATTTCATAAACTATAACCAATAATTTTGACCATTTTAAGCTATTTTTAGTCATTTTGATCCATTGACAAATAATTTAGGGAGGCAAAATTTATGATTTCATGAGCTATAATCCATGAATTTTGGCTATTTTATTCATTTCAACCTATAGACAAATAATTTCACAGAGTCCAAAATTCATAATTTCTTGAGCTATATTCCACAAATTTTGTCCATTTTAATCATTTCTATCCTTTGCAAATAATTTTGTGTAGTTTAAAATTCATGATTTCACAAGCTATAATCCTTGATTTTCGGTCATTTTTAGCTATTCTGCCAATAGTTTAAGGGAGTCTAAAATTCACAATTACATGAGCTATAACCCATTAATTTTAACTATTTTTAGTTATTTTTACCCATTAGTAATAATTTTGCAGAGTCCAAAAATTAGGATTTTATGAGCTATAACTACTAGTAAAAATTACTGCATTGGCAATAAGGTAATGGTGATGGACAGTCGACTCATCGCCAATATATTCATTGGCAACAGAAAGACAGCCGTCGCCAACAACCCATCACCAATGTAAACATTGGTGACATGCTATTTCCCATCACTAATGTGTGGCGTTGCCAATGATCATTGGCAATGGGTAGCCCATCGCTAATGTTTGGCCCCATAAAAAAAAAAAAGAAAACTGAAACCAAAACCCAAACCCTACATACCCACAACCACTCTCTCCCTCTCTCTCAGATCTGCCCCCAACACTCTTTCACTCTCTAACTCTCTCTCAGATCGCCCATGAGCCATCACTGCCCACTGCCCATCGCTGCCTGCTGCCCACTGCGCGTTGATGACCCCCAACCTTCTCTCACTCACTCCCAGTCCACCCGGTACCACCGCCGCCTGCCGTCAAGCTCCCAAATTCCAGGTAACTTCATTTATATCCAAGTCCCCATATTTTTTTTGTTATTTTACTCAAATTAGCTACATTTTAATCTTTTTTCTCAAATTTTAAGGTTTCAATTGGTCATTTTCGATCCAATTTGGTGAAAATAGTTCAAATTTGGTGTTATATCCAAATTTCAAGTAATTTTCTATTTTTAATATTTTTATATTTTTAAGATTATTTATTCAATTAATGATGTTATAATTTGAATATTGTGCAATGAGTATTACCCTAAACTTTATTACCCTAATTTTAACACTAATGGCAACACAAATCTTAAAAGATAAAAGTAATTAACCTAAGTAATACCATAATAATGCTAATTTATGATTTTGACACATTTTTAGTCATTTTGACCTATTGGCAAATAATTATGCGAGTGTAAAATTGGCTAAAATACCAGATTGACATTTTAAATGGACCCTAAATGACAATAGAGTATTTTAAATAGCTCCGATATAATAAGACCTTATAGTTGTTCAAAAGAGACATCAAGACCCATATTTTTATCGGAGATCATTTACTCTGGCCAACTCCTCTCACATGCTCGGTGCGTAATTACTTAGTTGCTAATGTGGCTTGGAGTTCTTTGAGTTGGTAGTTGGGAATGTTAAATTAGGGTTCCGATTCAAATTTGGGGAAAAAATTGGGCGCTATTTTGAGCTTAGGGCTTACATAAGGGAGAAATCCAAGGAGAAGTTGTTGATGAGAAAGCAAGGGGAAGTTGGCCGAGGCTAGGGTTAGGCTATTATCATTGAAATTGGCTGTTCATTATGCCACAATTAAGCTCGAGCTCGAGCAGCGCGTGTTCAAAGTCAAGCACGAGTGGTGGAAAAATTGGCTCGTGGGTAGCGTAGCTATGGTTTGAATAGCTTGCCATCCATTCAAAGGTGGAATGAAGAAGCAAAGAGTGTTGGGGTGATTGTATACCGTGGAGTAGATTGCGGCTATTACACATCATTCACGATCACAATCACGGTGAAGGTTCTACCGATGTCAAAAGAGCAAAGTAAGTTTTTAATACTTTAATTTCCTCTAATTGATGAAAAGTAAGGTCAATATTGAAGTTGAAGTTTTGGTTATGTTCTTTCAAATTAAGAATGGTGGTTCGGATTTTGAGAATGGTTTGATAAACCAACTTGAAATGTGGATTCTCGTTACTTCCTCTTCTGAGATGAAATTATCGGCATGAGGAATGATTTGAAGTTGAAGGAGGGTTTGATTGCACAAACAAAGAGAGTTGAGGGTTGTTTATAGTGAAAATGATAAATTCAAAAGAGCTCCAGGTTGTGCCAATATGAAAATGCTTGTTTGGTGGAAGAAGTATGTAAATTGAGAGATGAGATATCAAAATTTGAAGCAATGAACTAGAGAAGGAAAAATTGGTGTTTCGAAGGAAATATCATGCTACTTTTGGTTGTAGTGTTTATGAGTATGTATTTCATTCATCTCAACAATATGGAGATATGATTTGTATATGTAAGATAAATGTTAGTGTTGTTGAAATGATGTATTGTGATCTTAATGAAATCAAAGATAGATTTATATTGTTCGTATATTTATTGATTATTTTTGAAAAAATAAGCATGATTTATCATGTTTTCTCTAATTTGTTGAGTAATACAATGTGCATTATAGTATCCTTAAAAACACCAAATTGAAGCAATATGCACCCATGTAACATTCATATGCTCAAACTTGTTGTCCTCCTTATATATTAACAAAATGAAGCAATATGCACCCATGTAACATTCATATGCTCAAACTTGTTGTCATCCTTATATATTAACAAAATCAACATTCATATGCTCAAACTTGAATTTCAGACACATATATTAACAAAATCAACATTCATATGCCAAAGAGTCTTCACTTTACAAAATATCATTTGAACAAACTTCATAGATTGCTAAAACTTGAAATTCAGACACAAAAATAATACATAGGTAGACATGTCATGTGGTTGGTGCATTTGAAGCTTGTGTTTGCACTTGGCTTGCATTCTAGGTTGATGTTTGAGTAGAACCATGTAGGATTGTTGCTTCATTTGCAGTAGGATCTATGTATGCAATTTCACCATGATCACCATGCCATAGACCATATCCCTCTGGCACCCTAATGTTATTGATTCTCCCTCTGGCCCTACCTCTTCCTCTTCCTGTCCTACTTCCTCCTCTGACTGCTTGTGTTTGAGACTCGACTACACAATAAAAATAACATTAGTACTAGTAGAATAGAAATTGGGTTAAAATCCTAATAACAATACCAATTACCTCTGGCCCTTGCTCTATTGGTTATATACATTTGTGAAGCTGGAATAGAGTTTGTCCTTGAAAGATCTTCAAGAGCAGTAATGGTCCTTGCCTTACTTCCTTTTGGTCTCCCTCTTTTCCTCCTTCCAATTGTACCCTCTTCACTTGATTCTCGGATCCACGAAATTGATATTTAAAATTAGATGATAATAAGTTGATAATGTTAAGCAAATCTAATGAAATAATATTCATGCACCTATATTACTGTTGATTTCTTTGGTCTTGGAGGAACTAGTCTTTGATCGGGACAATTTGGCATTCTATGTTCACGAACCACAATGGCCTTTTGTGACAACCCCTTGAGCTTCTAAATAAATTTCTAGAGCCTTCACTAGCATCTCTCCTCCTAGCTATTTTAGGTCTCCCTTTAGTCCTCTTCACAATATTAGGAGGCAATACCATCCCTCCCCTCTTTGTCCCAAAACTTACTACCTTGTATAGGGTTAGTATTCTTTCCATACATGACAATATAGTTCTCCACTTCATAGAAATCGATAAAAATCTTCAGGCCTCTTTCTCATTTTAGGATAGCACTAATATTGAAACCCTTGAACTTATCTTCGACATTTCATCTTGTGCACTAGTGTATTGTGCCGATTGGTTGCATCGCCACATTGTGCTCCACCTCTTCACCATAGAGGCTTGACCTAATGTTAGCTTCATTGGCTGCACTAGGTGGCACATTGGGATGTGTTTGGCTTGAGGGAACATCAACATCATTATGGGGTCTTGATGTCATCCACCTTGCTCCACCATTCAAGGCTATTCTACCATTCACGCCTTTAGTTCATTCAAAATCCTCTTATTCTTATGCCTTATTTCACAACTCCTCATCCTCACTATCTAATGCTTCTAGTGTTTGACTATCTTGAGATTCTCTTGAGTCATTCTTGTCATATCCATCTCTTTACTCTTCTATCGATGGCCTCCTCTAGTCTGCATCAATCTCACTTTCTTTGCTCTTATTAACACCATCATCAGTCTCCATGACATGCTTTCCTTTTTTCTCTTGTTCTGCATTAAACTCATCCACCAATTCGGGATCTTCACATCATCATCCTCCAATGCCTTAGTGGGATCAATTTTATAAGTTTCATCTTCCACCTGAGTCATCATCATCACTAGAAGAATTTGTATTTGTTGTCATCCTCACTGGTGATGGATTTGGCATAGTAATATTTACATTTGTTGGTGTAGGAACCGGTGATGGATTTGGCATAGTAGGGTTTATATTTGTTGGTATAGGAAGTGGTGATGGATTTGGCATAGTAGGGTTATACCTTGCCTTGGCCCCATACTAAATCTCTTCTTCTTTTAGGGTTAATTTCTTTCTCTCTCTTGTTGGTACTACTCTTTGGGGCTAATTGCTTCTATGTTTTGAGCTTGGGTATTGGTTGAACATCTTCGAGGCTTGGGGGACATCAACTTCTCAGGTATATCAATACTATGATTTGCATATATATATCAATCACTCTATGCCTAAGTGCAACTTCAATCAGTTCTCCAAGGTCTAAGTCTGAAATTAGAGTCTTCAAACCCCCACTTTCCAAGCCTGTGCTAGGTATGGCATAATACAAGGAAATCACATTCTTATAACCATACTGTTCTACCATATCTTTCAAATGTTCTATTGAAATGTCATGTGCATCACAAAATTCAACATGAAATGTCCCACCAACATACTCCACTCCTGGATCAAATCGAAATTCCCCCCATGTCTAATTTTAATCATGATTCATAGACATTTGCATAATTTAATGAGATACGAGTAAAACTATATCAACATGCAACCACCAAAATTGTAACCAATTTATAAAAAAATAAAAATAATGACCCAAATTAGGGCTATATATTCCAATATCTAAGGACAATCACTCGTAACCATCTATCTCCAAAACAAAACCCATGCAAGTAGAAATCTCAAATGTCCGAGAGCTAACCTTCGCCAACTTGACTTCAGGTACTCAGATGTAATCAGGAAGATTCTCCCTCTCACAGAGATTCCTTACAAAATTCCTCTATTAACTGCTCCCTCTCCTCCTCTCTTGTTCGAGTTTTAAAAATGGGGAATTTGGGCATTCTTGGCAGGAGATTTAGGGTTAGTTATTTCTCCCACCTTAACCTAAGCCATGTCATTAATAATTGTCCAACTCACCTACACGAAAACTAATTAATCGCGTCGAGCATGAGAGGAGTTGGTTGGAGTAAATGATCTCGATAAAAATATGGGTCTTGTTGTCTCTTTTGAATAATTATAAGGCCTTATTATAGTCGGAGCTATTTAAAATGCTCTATTGTCATTTAGGGTCCATTTAAAATGCCAATCGGTATTTTAGCCATATAAATTCAAGATTTCATGAGCTATAACCCATGATTTTTGGCCATTTTAGTCATTTTGACCCATTAGCAAATAATTTTGAGTCCAAAATTCATGATTTCATGAGCTATAACCCATGATTTTTGGCCATTTTAGTTGTTTCTAACCATTAGCAAATAATTTTGAGGAGTCTAAAATTCACGATTTCATGAGCTATAACCCATGATTTTTAGCCATTTTAGTCATTTCTACCCATTGGCAAATAATTTTGTGTAGTCCAAAATTCATGATTTCATGAGCTATAACCAATGATTTTTGGCCATTTTAGTCATTTTGACCCATTGGCAAATAATTTAGGGAGGTAAAATTTATGATTTCATGAGCTATAATCCATGAATTTTAGCTATTTTATTCGTTTCAACTCGTAAAAATAATTCTAGAGTCCAAAATTCATAATTTCTTGAGCTATATTCCATAATTTTGGCCATTTTAGTCATTTCTACCCATTGGCAAATAATTTTGTGTAGTCCAAAATTCATAATTTCATGAGCTATAATCCATGATTTTTGGCCATTTTAGTCATTTTGACCCATTAGCAAATAAGTTTGGTGAGTCCAAAATTCATGATTTCATGAGCTATAACCCATGATTTTTGGCCATTTTAATTATTTTTACCCATTGGCAAATAATTTTGTATAGTCTAAAATTCATGATTTCATGAGCTATAACCCATGATTTTTGGCCATTTTAGTCATTTTGACCTATTGAAAAATAATTTTGGTGAGTCCAAAATTCACAATTTCATGAGCTATAACCCATGATTTTTAGCCATTTTAGTCATTTCTACCCATTGGCAAATAATTTTGTGGAGTCTAAAATTCACGATTTCATGAGCTATAACCCATGATTTTTGGCCATTTTAATTATTTCAAACCATTGGCAAATAATTTTGAGTCCAAAATTCACAATTTCATGAGCTATAACCCATGATTTTTGGCCATTTTAGTTGTTCGATCCATTAGCAAATAATTTCATGGAGTCTAAAATTCACGAATACATGAGCTATAATCCATGATTTTTGGCCATTTTAGTTGTTTCTCCCATCGACAATAATTTTATAGAGTCCAAAATTCACGATTTCATGAGCTATAACCCATGATTTTTGGCCATTTTAGTCATTTTGACCCATTGGCAAATAATTTCATGGAGTCCAAAATTCATGATTTCATGAGCTATAACCCATGATTTTTGGCCATTTTAGTCATTTTGACCCATTGGCAAATAATTTCATGGAGTCTAAAATTCATGATTTCATGAGCTATAACCCATAATTTTTAGCCATTTTAGTCATTTCTACCCATTGGCAAATAATTTCATGGAGTCTAAAATTCACGATTTCATGAGCTATAACCCACAATTTTTGGTCATTTTAGTCATTTCTACCCATTAGCAAATAATTTTGTATAGTCTAAAATTCATGATTTCATGAGCTATAATCCATGATTTTTGGCCATTTTAGTCATTTCTACCCATTGGCAAATAATTTCATGGAGTCTAAAATTCACAATTTCATGAGCTATAACCCATAATTTTTAGCCATTTTAGTCATTTCTACCCATTAGCAAATAATTTCATGGAGTCTAAAATTCATGATTTCATGAGCTATAATCCATAGTTTTTGGTCATTTTAGTCATTTCTACCCATTAGCAAATAATTTCATGGAGTCCAAAATTCATGATTTCATGAGCTATAACCCATGATTTTTAGCCATTTTAGTTGTTCGACTTATTGGCAAATAATTTTGTGGAGTCCAAAATTCATGATTTTATGAGCTATAACCCACGATTTTTGGCCATTTTAGGCATTTTGACCCATTGGCAAATAATTTTGTGGAGTCCAAAATTTATGATTTCATGAGCTATAACCCACGATTTTTGGTCATTTTAGTCATTTTGACCCATTGGCAAATAATTTTATGAGTCCAAAATTTATAATTTCATAAGCTATAGTCTATGATTTTTGGCCATTTTAGTCATTTCTACCCATTGGCAAATAATTTTATGAGTCCAAAATTCACAATTTCATGAGCTATAATCCATGATTTTTGGCCATTTTTAGTTGTTTCTAACCATTGGCAAATAATTTTATGAGTCCAAAATTCACGATTTTATGAGCTATAACCCATGATTTTTGGCCATTTTGAGGCATTTTGACCCATTGGCAAATAATTTCATGAAGTTAAAATTCATAATTTCACGAGCTATAATCTATGATTTTTGTAACTTTTAGTCATTCGACTCATTAGCAAATAATTTTAGAGAGTCTAAAATTCACGATTTTATGAGCAATTATCCATGATTTTTGGCCCTTTTTGTTCGTTTTAACTCATTGGCAAATAATTTAGGTGGAGTCTAAAACTCATGATTTGATGAGCTATAAACAATAATTTTTACCATTTTAGTGGTTTTGGTTATTCGACCCATTGGCAAATAATTTAGGGAGGCCTAAATTCATGATTTCATGAGCTATAACCCATGATTTTTAGCCATTTTAGTCATTTCTACCCATTGGCAAATAATTTTGTAGAGTAAAAGATTCATGATTTTGTGGTCGTAACCCATGATTTTTAGCCATTTTAGTCATTTCTACCCATCGACAATTAATTTCACGAAATTCAAAATTCACGATTTCATGAGATATAACCTATAATTTTTGGTTATTTTTATTTTTCGACCATTGAGAAATAATTTTATGAGTCCAAAATTCTCAATTTCTTGAGATTTATTTCATAAATTTTGGCTATTTTAATCATTTTACCCATTAGCAAATAATTTTATGAGTCCAAAATTTATGATTTCATGAGCTATAACCCATGATTTTTAGCCATTTTAGTCATTTTGATCTATTGGCAAATAATTTTATGAGTCCAAAATTCATGATTTCATGAGCTAATCCATGATTATTAGCCATTTTTATTCATTTTAACCAATTGGCAAATAATTTTATGAGTCCAAAATTTATAATTTAATGAGCTATAGCGATGATTTTTGGTCATTTTAAGTTGTTTCAAACCATTGGCAAATAATTTCATGGAGTCTAAAATTCACAATTTCATGAGCTATAACCCATGATAATTGGCCATTTTATGTATTTCTACCCATTGGCAAATTATTTCGCGAGTCCATATTTCATGATTTAATGAGCTATAACCCATAATTTTTGGCTATTTTTAGTCATTTTGATCTATTGGCAAATAATTTTGGAAAGTACAAAATTCGATTCTTGATCATCACATTTTATTGCACTTTTATACCCTCATTATCTATTTATTTAAATAAATATATCGCTAATAATTATTTTTATCTTAATTTGGATAATATAGAATTATTGAATAAGAGCTCAAATGAAGATTATTTCAAGCCCAAAAGATCTCTAATGAAGCCGGGATGTCTAAATCCAAAGCTCACGACTAAGTTTAGAAGCAAAATCTCAACACTCATCACTTTCTTGGTCAAATTATTAATAACTTGGCTTGCAATTGAAAATCAAATCAAATATGGAAAACATAAAGTCAAATTAGTGTTCGGGATGGTCAAGTAAAGAAAAGGCGATATCTCCCAATCCAGGAAGCGAATTCAATATATTATATATGAAAATTACCTATCTCGACTAGGCGGAGCCATCCAAATTACTAGATTCTAAAAATTTCATCAGCAGTAGTGGATTATGATAGAAATCAAATTTTAGTGATATATATTCAATTATTTGAAGAGTTAAATTCCAAGCCCAAGAGCATTTAAGAGAAGCCCAAGAGTCTTAAATGAATTAAATACAAAAGAAATAAAGGCATGGCCCATCTCAAGTATTATCAATGATCAATGCAAATAATTTTGGGAGTCCAAAATTTATGATTTCATGAGCTATAACCCATGATTTTTAGCCATTTTAGTCATTTTGATCTATTGGCAAATAATTTTGGGAGTCCAAAATTTATGATTTCATGAGCTATAACCCACGATTTTTGGCCATTTTAGTCATTTTGATCTATTGGCAAATAATTTAGGGAGGCCTAAATTCATGATTTCATGAGCTATAACCCATGATTTTTGGCCATTTTAGTCATTTTGATCTATTGGCAAATAATTTTGGGAGTCCAAAATTTATAATTTCACGAGTCCAAAATTCACAATTTCATGAGCTATAACCCATGATTTTTAGCCATTTTAGTTATTTTGACCCATTGGCAAATAATTTAGGGAGGCCTAAATTCATGATTTCATGAGCTATAACCAATGATTTTTGGCCATTTTAGTCATTTTGATCTATTGGCAAATAATTTAGGGAGGCCTAAATTCATGATTTCATGAGCTATAACCCATGATTTTTAGCCATTTTAGTCATTTTGATCTATTGGCAAATAATTTTGTGGAGTCCAAAATTTATGATTTCATGAGCTATAACCCATGATTTTTAGCCATTTTAGTCATTTTGATCTATTGGCAAATAATTTAGGGAGGCCTAAATTCATGATTTCATGAGCTATAACCCATGATTTTTGGCCATTTTAGTCATTTTGATCTATTGGCAAATAATTTTGTGGAGTCCAAAATTTATGATTTCATGAGCTATAACCCATGATTTTTAGCCATTTTTAATCATTTCTACCCATTGGCAAATAATTTAGGGAGGCCTAAATTCATGATTTCATGAGCTATAACCCATGATTTTTAGCCATTTTAGTCATTTTGATCTATTGGCAAATAATTTAGGGAGGCCTAAATTCATGATTTTATGAGCTATAACCCATGATTTTTAGCCATTTTAGTCATTTTGATCTATTGGCAAATAATTTCACGAGTCCAAAATTCACAATTTCATGAGCTATAACCCATGATTTTTAGCCATTTTAGTTATTTTGACCCATTGGCAAATAATTTTGGGAGTCCAAAATTCATGATTTCATGAGCTATAACCCATGATTTTTAGCCATTTTTAATCATTTCTACCCATTGGCAAATAATTTCACGAGTCCAAAATTCATGATTTCATGAGCTATAACCCACGATTTTTGGCCATTTTAGTCATTTCTACCCATTGGCAAATAATTTCACGAGTCCAAAATTCACAATTTCATGAGCTATAACCCACGATTTTTGGCCATTTTAGTCATTTCTACCCATTGGCAAATAATTTCACGAGTCCAAAATTCACAATTTCATGAGCTATAACCAATGATTTTTGGCCATTTTAGTCATTTCTACCCATTGGCAAATAATTTTATGAGCTATAACCCATGATTTTTGGCCATTTTAGTCATTTCTACCCATTGGCAAATAATTTAGGGAGGCCTAAATTCATGATTTCATGAGCTATAACCCATGATTTTTAGCCATTTTAGTCATTTTGATCTATTGGCAAATAATTTTGTAGAGTCTAAAATTCACAATTTCATGAGCTATAACCCATGATTTTTAGCCATTTTTAATCATTTCTACCCATTGGCAAATAATTTCTTGGTCTAAAATTCATGATTTCATGAGCTATAACCCATGATTTTTGGCCATTTTTAGTTGTTTCTAACCATTGGCAAATAATTTTGTGGAGTCTAAAATTCATGATTTCATGAGCTATAACCCATGATTTTTAGCCATTTTTAGTTATTTTGACCCATTGGCAAATAATTTAGGGAGGCCTAAATTCATGATTTTTGGCCATTTTAGTCATTTCTACCCATTGGCAAATAATTTCACGAGTCCAAAATTCACAATTTCATGAGCTATAACCCATAATTTTTGGTTATTTTTAGCCATTTTAGTCATTTCTACCCATTGGCAAATAATTTCATGGAGTCCAAAATTCATGATTTCATGAGCTATAACCCACGATTTTTGGCCATTTTAGTCATTTCTACCCATTGGCAAATAATTTCATGGAGTCCAAAATTCACAATTTCATGAGCTATAACCCATGATTTTTGGCCATTTTGGTCATTTTAGTTATTTTGACCCATTGGCAAATAATTTCATGGAGTCCAAAATTCATGATTTCATGAGCTATAACCCACGATTTTTAGCCATTTTAGTTATTTCTACCCATTAGCAAATAATTTCATGGAGTCTAAAATTCATGATTTCATGAGCTATAACCCATGATTTTTGGCCATTTTAGTCATTTCTACCCATTAGCAAATAATTTCATGGAGTCCAAAATTCACGATTTCATGATTTCATGAGCTATAACCCATAATTTTTATCTATTTTTAGTCATTTCTACCCATTAGCAAATAATTTTGTGGAGTCTAAAATTCATGATTTCATGAGCTATAACCCATAATTTTTAGCCATTTTAGTTATTTTGATCTATTGGCAAATAATTTCATGGAGTCCAAAATTCATGATTTTATGAGCTATAACCCATGATTTTTAGCCATTTTAGTTATTTTGACCCATTGGCAAATAATTTCATGGAGTCCAAAATTTATGATTTCATGAGCTATAACCCATAATTTTGGCCATTTTAGTCATTTTGATCTATTGGCAAATAATTTTGTGGAGTCCAAAATTCACAATTTCATGAGCTATAACCCATGATTTTTGGCCATTTTAGGCATTTTGACCCATTGGCAAATAATTTCATGGAGTCCAAAATTCATAATTTCACGAGCTATAACCCATGATTTTTAGCCATTTTAGTCATTTTGATCTATTGGCAAATAATTTTGAGGAGTCTAAAATTCACGATTTTATGAGCTATAACCCATGATTTTTGGCCATTTTAGTCATTTTGATCTATTGGCAAATAATTTCATGGAGTCTAAAATTCATGATTTCATGAGCTATAACCCATGATTTTTAGCCATTTTAGTCATTTTGATCTATTGGCAAATAATTTCATGGAGTCCAAAATTCATGATTTCATGAGCTATAACCCATGATTTTTAGCCATTTTAGTCATTTCTACCCATTGGCAAATAATTTTGAGGAGTCTAAAATTCATGATTTTATGAGCTATAACCCATGATTTTTAGCCATTTTAGTCATTTCTACCCATCGACAATAAATTTCATGGAGTCCAAAATTCATGATTTCATGAGCTATAATCCATAATTTTTGCTATTTTTAGGCATTTTGACCCATTGGCAAATAATTTTATGAGTCCAAAATTCACAATTTCATGAGCTATAACCCATGATTTTTGGCCATTTTAGTCATTTCTACCCATTGGCAAATAATTTTGTGGAGTCCAAAATTTATGATTTCATGAGCTATAACCCATGATTTTTAGCCATTTTAGTCATTTTGATCTATTGGCAAATAATTTCATGGAGTCTAAAATTCATGATTTCATGAGCTATAACCCATGATTTTTAGCCATTTTAGTCATTTCAACCCATTGGCAAATAATTTTATGAGTCCAAAATTTATGATTTCATGAGCTATAACCCATGATTTTTGGCCATTTTAAGTTGTTTCAAACCATTGGCAAATAATTTTGAGGAGTCTAAAATTCACAATTTCATGAGCTATAACCCATGATTTTTGGCCATTTTAGTCATTTCTACCCATTGGCAAATAATTTCATGGAGTCCAAAATTCATGATTTTATGAGCTATAACCCATGATTTTTAGCCATTTTAGTCATTTCAACCCATTGGCAAATAATTTCATGGAGTCCAAAATTCACGATTTCATGAGCTATAACCAATGATTTTTGGCCATTTTAAGTTGTTTTTAGTTGTTCGACTTATTGGCAAATAATTTCAGGGAGGCCTAAATTCATGATTTCATGAGATATAACCAATGATTTTTGGCCATTTTAGTCATTTTGACCCATTGGCAAATAATTTCATGGAGTCCAAAATTCACAATTTCATGAGCTATAACCCATGATTTTTAGCCATTTTAGTTATTTTGACCCATTGGCAAATAATTTCATGGAGTCTAAAATTCACGATTTCATGAGCTATAACCCACGATTTTGGCAATTTTAATCATTTCTACCCATTGGCAAATAATTTCATGGAGTCTAAAATTCATGATTTTATTAGCTATAACCCATGATTTTTAGCCATTTTAGTTATTTTGACCCATTAGCAAATAATTTTATGAGTCCAAAATTCATAATTTCACGAGTCTAAAATTCACGATTTCATGAGCTATAACCCATGATTTTTAGCCATTTTTAGTCATTTCTACCCATTGGCAAATAATTTAGGGAGGCCTAAATTCATGATTTCATGAGCTATAACCCATGATTTTTAGCCATTTTAGTCATTTTGACCCATTGGCAAATAATTTCATGGAGTCTAAAATTCACGATTTCATGAGCTATAACCCATGATTTTTAGCCATTTTAGTCATTTTTAGTCATTTCTACCCATTGGCAAATAATTTCATGGAGTCCAAAATTCATGATTTCATGAGTTATAACCCATGATTTTTAGCCATTTTAGTCATTTTGATCTATTGGCAAATAATTTTATGAGTCCAAAATTCATGATTTCATGAGCTATAACCCATGATTTTTAGCCATTTTAGTCATTTTGATCTATTGGCAAATAATTTTGTGGAGTCTAAAATTTATGATTTCACGGTAATAACTCATGATTTTTGGCCATTTTAATCATTTCTACCCATTGGCAAATAATTTCATGGAGTCTAAAATTCATGATTTCATGAGCTATAACCCATAATTTTTGGCCATTTTAATCATTTCTACCCATTGGCAAATAATTTCATGGAGTCCAAAATTCACAATTTCATGAGCTATAACCCATGATTTTTGGCCATTTTAGTCATTTTGACCCATTGGCAAATAATTTTGTGGAGTCCAAAATTCACGATTTCATGAGCTATAACCAATAATTTTTGGCCATTTTAGTCATTTTGACCCATTAGCAAATAATTTTATGAGTCCAAAATTCATGATTTCATAAGCTATAATTCATGATTTTTGGCCATTTTAGTCATTTCTACCCATTGGCAAATAATTTCATGGAGTCTAAAATTCATGATTTCATGAGCTATAACCCATGATTTTTGGCCATTTTAGTCATTTCTACCCATTGGCAAATAATTTCATGGAGTCCAAAATTCATGATTTTATGAGCTATAACCCATGATTTTTGGCCATTTTAGTCATTTCTACCCATTGGCAAATAATTTTATGAGTCCAAAATTCACAATTTCATGAGCTATAACCCATGATTTTTGGCCATTTTAGTCATTTTGACTTATTTACAAATAATTTTATGAGTCCAAAATTCATGATTTCATGAGCTATAACCCATGATTTTTGGCCATTTTAGTCATTTTGACCCATTGGCAAATAATTTCATGGAGTCTAAAATTCATGATTTCATGAGTTATAACCCATGATTTTTAGCCATTTTAGTCATTTTGACCCATTGGCAAATAATTTTATGAGTCCAAAATTTATGATTTCATGAGCTATAACCCATGATTTTTAGTCATTTTGACCCATTGGCAAATAATTTAGGGAGGCCTAAATTCATGATTTCATGAGCTATAACCCATGATTTTTGGCCATTTTAGTCATTTCTACCCATTGGCAAATAATTTTATGAGTCCAAAATTTATGATTTCATGAGCTATAACCCATGATTTTTGGCCATTTTAGTCATTTTGACCCATTAGCAAATAATTTTATGAGTCCAAAATTCATGATTTCATGAGCTATAACCCATGATTTTTGGCCATTTTAGTCATTTCTACCCATTGGCAAATAATTTTATGAGTCCAAAATTCATGATTTCATGAGCTATAACCCATGATTTTTAGCCATTTTAGTTATTTTTAGTCATTTCGACCCATTGACAAATAATTTAGGGAGGCCTAAATTCATGATTTCATGAGCTATAACCCATGATTTTTGGCCATTTTAGTCATTTCTACCCATTGGCAAATAATTTCATGGAGTCTAAAATTCATGATTTTATGAGCTATAACCCATGATTTTTGGCCATTTTAGTCATTTCTACCCATTGGCAAATAATTTTATGAGTCCAAAATTCATGATTTTATGAGCTATAACCCATGATTTTTGGCTATTTTTAGTCATTTTGATCTATTGGCAAATAATTTTGTAGAGTAAAAATTCATGATTTTATGAGCTATAATCCATAATTTTTGGCCATTTTTAGGCATTTTGACCCATTGGCAAATAATTTCATGGAGTCCAAAATTCATGATTTCATGAGCTATAACCCATGATTTTTAGCCATTTTAGTCATTCGACCCATTGGCAAATAATTTTATGAGTCCAAAATTCATGATTTTATGAGCTATAACCCATGATTTTTGGCCATTTTAGTCATTTCTACCCATTGGCAAATAATTTTGTGGAGTCTAAAATTCACGATTTCATGAGCTATAAATAATAAATTTTATCATTTTTAGTTATTTTTAGTCATTCGACCCATTGGCAAATAATTTAGGGAGGCCTAAATTCATGATTTCATGAGCTATACCCATAATTTTTGGCCATTTTAATCATTTCTACCCATTGGCAAATAATTTTATGAGTCCAAAATTTATGATTTCATGAGCTAGAGCCCATGATTTTTGGCCATTTTAGTCATTTCTACCCATCGACAATAAATTTCATGGAGTCTAAAATTCATGATTTCATGAGCTATAACCCATGATTTTTGGTCATTTTTAGTCATTTCAACCCATTGGCAAATAATTTCATGGAGTCTAAAATTCACGATTTCATGAGCTATAACCCATAATTTTTGGCTATTTTAGTTATTTTGACCCATTAGCAAATAATTTCATGGAGTCTAAAATTCACGATTTCATGAGCTATAACCCATAATTTTTGGCTATTTTTAGTTATTTTGACCCATTGGCAAATAATTTCATGGAGTCCAAAATTCATGATTTCATGAGCTATAACCCATGATTTTTAGCCATTTTAGTCATTTTGACCCATTAGCAAATAATTTCATGGAGTCTAAAATTCATGATTTTATGAGCTATAACCCATGATTTTTAGCCATTTTAGTTATTTCTACCCATTGGCAAATAATTTCATGGAGTCTAAAATTCACGATTTCATGATTTCATGAGCTATAACCCATGATTTTTGGCCATTTTAGTCATTTCAACCCATTGGCAAATAATTTCATGGAGTCTAAAATTCATGATTTCATGAGCTATAACCCACGATTTTGGCCATTTTAGTCATTTCAACCCATTGGCAAATAATTTCATGGAGTCCAAAATTCACGATTTCATGAGCTATACCCATAATTTTTGGCTATTTTAGTTATTTTTAGTTATTTTTAGTCATTCGACCCATTGGCAAATAATTTAGGGAGGCCTAAATTATTGTATACATAAATATTGACAAATAGGAGCATGCATACATCATGAATTCAGCATATTTTCTCAAGCTACTAGGGAGGACCCTAAGAATCCATTACTTGAGTTTTATAAGATTTAACCCAAAACTGAGAGTACACTAGAAAAACTCAAATTATTGGTGAGCTTATTCCAAATAAATTTATTATGCACATGCTATGAAGTGATAACCAAAATTAAAGAACAGAAAATTAAAGCTTTCAGTCGATCTAGGGAATATATTTTTCTAGTTCGCTCATTAAAAACCAACCACCAACTATTCAGGAAGACTATATATTTAATTTGATATTTTTTTAATTGCCATGCGCTTACTAGATGCAGATACATTATTGAGACATAATAGATCTTTCTGGTGTTTAAAGGAAAAAAAGAAAGGACGTGAGGCACAAGTTTACATTACCCTATTGGATTTTGCTGTCACAATATCTTTGGAGGATTCTATTGGTTTATGATTTGAACCTAGATCTTATTAGTGCATAATGAAGCTAATCATGAACTATGTAAGTTCTTCCAGCTTGAATCCTCCCATATTTCTGGCTAATCTCTCAGTTAAAGTCAACTACAAAGATCTAAGTTGAAAAGCAGCATTATCAATTTCGGTCTATATAAAGTAAATCATGTAACATAAAGGATGAAATGTGATAAAAATTCTCTCTTTACAGTCATATAAATATTTAATGAGCATTTTCAGGACTACCAGGACATGATAAATGTTGATTCATGTGTATCCTGAAAGATTTATCAATAGTATGGTTTTATAACTTACTTTTTCGCCATCTTGGCATACTAAAAGAACAAATTCGAGTGGACTTATGTTTTGATATTAGGGTGGGGTCTGTCAATTGGGACATTTTCATGCGAAATGGAATAATTGTTAAAGTGGAACAATTTTTTTCCATTGGGATATTTTAGGGGATAAATATGAACAATTTTGTGAAGCATGATATTTTGATAAAATAAAGTGGGATAATTTTTATAATCATGAAGTATATATTTTTGCATTTTGAGGATGTAAATACTATTTATGTATTTTAACTTACTATTATTGATTGATAATTGTTTACGAGAATGTTAATTTCTATTAAAATATTTTTGGTTAGACTATAAGATATTGAAAATTATTATTATAATATATGTTGTAGCTATTTAATTTTTTATTATTATTATAATACAAGTCTTAAAAAGGTCTCCACATTTCTTTTTTGTTTTGCTCCCGAGATTTATTTCCCTCATCTCTCAATTTTATTGTTTAATAAATTATGATCGATACAATCTTTACTTTTAAATTAGTTATATAATTCTAGTATTCAGTAAATTTTTTTATCAAAGATGACTAAAAGAGGAGATGAGATCTAATCGGCAACATGGTCGAGCGATGATGATGACCATTGTAGGAAAGAAGTAAGACAAAAGAAATAAAAAAAATAAAATAAATAGAGAGTTCTAGTTTTTACTACCAAGTTCCAAGCTTAAACTTGGGAAAATTTAAGAGATTAGAACTCTCATTTTGTACAGAGAAAATAAAAAGTGGGATAATTTTGTACAATTATCCCAATTCGATTTTGTTAGAGTTCTAGTTGACTAAGGTGTAAAATTTTGTTCTAGTTCTAGTTCTAGCTAGTTGACTAACACTATAAAATTTTATCTCACAAATTATTCTAGTTCTAGTTTTGAGTTCTATTTGACTAATCCCTCCAAGATCTTTTTGGTAGAAAGATATTATATATGAAGGATTATTAACAAAGTTCTAGGTGTGTTTGCATCTATAGACAAACTATGGTAGCCTTGCTTTGACAGACATATAGAATAACAAAAGTTCAACACTATGTCCACCACATCATGCATGAACCCTGTATCCTATCAACACATAAATACTGACACATTTATTTCAAGTACCTGGTGGCATTGTTTTAAATATCCCGACATGGTGATATATCGGTAATATATTCTTTATATGGCTTGCTGCAAAATGACATGGTTTATATCCTTTACCGCTTTTAGCAATTTATTGGTGACATATCATGATTTTCCTGATATATCTGGTGACATTCTAGCCTCAAAAAGATTGGTTGAAATGTTGTAACATCAATTTTGGCTTTTATTTATTTTAAAAGATTGCTTTCTGTTTCTTTGTGTGTGCGTGTTCGGGTTAGGGCTACATCATTTGGTTTTGGAGTTTGGATTAGAGCAAGTAATGATGGCCTGTCATCAAACCATGAATTTTGGATTCCGCGAAATTATTTACCAATGACTCGAAATGACTAAAAATGGCCAGAAATCATTGGTTATAGCTCATGAAATCATGAATTTTGAAGACTGCAAAATTATTTGCCAATGGATAGAAATAACTAAAATTGGTCATAAATCATGGATTATAGCTCATTAAATCCTTAACTTTGGACCACACAAAATTATTTGCTAGTGGGTAGAAATGACTAAAAATGGCTAAAAATCACGGGTTATAACTTATGAAATTATGAATTTTGAACTCTGTAAAATTATTTACCAATGGGTTGGTGGCCATAAGTCGTGGTTATAGCTCAAGAAATCTTGAATTTAGGCTTTCGTTAAATTATTTGCCAATGAGTCGAAATGATAAAAAATGGCCACAAATCGCAGGTTATAGCTCATGAAATTGTGAATTTTGGCCTCCCCAAAATTATTTGCCAATGGGTTGGAATAACTAAAATGATAAAAAATCATGGGGTATAGCTCATGAAATCATTAATTTGGGTCTCCGCGAAATTATTTGTCAATGGGTCGAAACAATAAAAAATGGTAAAATACTGTGGTCTATAGCTCATAAAGTCATGAATTTGAGACTTTGCAAAATTATTTGCTAATGGGTCGGAATGAATAAAAATGACCACATATCGTGGGTTATAGAGCTTCTGCGAAATTGTTTGTCTAGGGGTCAAATAAATAAAAATGGGCAAAAATTGTGGGTTACATTTCGTGAAATTATGAATTTAGGCCTCCCCTAAATTCTTTATCAATGGGTTGGAATGACTAAAAGCAACTAAAAATGGCTAAAAAGCGTTGGTTATAGCTTATAAAATTGTAAAATTTGGACTCTGCGAAATTAATTGCCAATGGATCGAAATGCCTAAAATAGCCAAAAATCTTGTGTTATAGTTGATAAAATTATGAATTTTGAGCAGAACTTACTTGCCAATGGGTTGAAAGGACAAAAATGGCAAAAATTATTGGCTATAGCTCATGAAATTGTGAAATTAGGATTCGTAAAATTATTTGCCAATGTTGAAATGCCTAAAATGACAAAAATCATGGGTTATAGTTCATAAAATCTTGATTTTGGAATATGTGAAATTATTTGCTAATGAGTCCAAATGAACATAGTGCCCCCAAACTCTAATTCTTAGCTACGCTCTGTATATATCAGAAAAATTATTTGTCATGCATTGGATATCTTTATCAAAAAGAAAAAAAAAAGAAATTTAATAAGTTTGATGGACCTTAAAAAAGAAAACTTTCTAATTTGTATTTTATAATTGTATACATAAGTGTTTATTTTGGGATATCAAGTTTTTTAAATATACATTAGGAATAATTTATGATTTGTGGTCAATTTTAGTCGCTTCTATCCATAGGCAAATAATTTCATGGAGTCTAAAATTCATGATTTCATGAGCTATAACCCATGATTTTTGGCCATTTTAGTCATTTCAACCCATTGGCAAATAATTTCATGGAGTCCAAAATTCACGATTTCATGAGCTATAACCCATGATTTTTGGCCATTTTAGTCATTTCAACCCATTGGCAAATAATTTTGTGGAGTCTAAAATTCATGATTTCATGAGCTATAACCCATGATTTTTGGCCATTTTAGTCATTTCAACCCATTGGCAAATAATTTCATGGAGTCTAAAATTCACAATTTCATGAGCTATAACCCATTAATTTTAACTATTTTTAGTTATTTTGACCCATTAGCAAATAATTTCATGGAGTCTAAAATTCACAATTTCATGAGCTATAACCACTAGTAAAATTGCATTGGCAATAGGGTATTGGTGATGGATGACTCATCACCAATATATTCATTGGTAATGGGAAGACATCCGTCGCCAACGACCTATGACCAATGTAAACATTGGTGACGTGATGTTCTCGTCATGTGTGGCGTTGCCGTGATCATTGGCAGCGGGTAGCCCATCGCTAATGTTTGGCCCCATAAAAAAGAAAACTCAAAACCAAAACCCAAACCCTACATACCCACAACCACTTCTCCTCTCTCTGATCTGCCCCAACACTCTTTCACTCTCTAACTCTCTCGACTTCATGAGCCATCATCGCCTGCCGCTTCATCGCCGTCACGCCTAATCGCTGATGACCCCTAACCTTCTCTCACTCACTCCCAGCCCACCCGCCACTGCTTCGCCACAAGCTCCCAAATTCCGGTAACTTCATTTATATCCAAATCCCATATTTTTGGTATTTTACTCAAATTAGCTACATTTTAATCTTTTTCTCAAATTTTAGAGTTTTAATTGGTCCTTTTCGATCCAATTTGATGAAATAGTTCAAATCGGTGTTATATCCAAATTTCGGTAATTTTCTATTTTTAATATTTTTATATTTTTAAGATTATTTATTCAATTAATGATGTTATAATTTGAATATTGTGCAATGAGTATTACCCTAAACTTTATTACCCTAATTTTAACACTAATGGCAACACAAATCTTAAAAGATAAAATAATTAACCTAAGTAATACCATAATAATGCTAATTTATGATTTTGACACATTTTCATTTTTGACCTATTGGCAAATAATTTCATGGAGTCTAAAATTCATGATTTCATGAGCTATAACCCACGATTTTTGGTCATTTTTAGTCATTTTGACCCATTAGCAAATAATTTTGTGAGTCCAAAATTCATGATTTCATGAGCTATAACCCATAATTTTTGGTCATTTTAGTTGTTTTGATCCATTGGCAAATAATTTTGTGAGTCCAAAATTCATGATTTCATGAGCTATAACCCATGATTTTTAGCCATTTTTATTCGTTTCAACCCATTGGCAAATAATTTTGTGAGTCCAAAATTCATGATTTCATAAGCTATAACCAATAATTTTTGGCCATTTTAGCCATTTTTAGTCATTTTGATCCATTGGCAAATAATTTAGGGAGGCAAAATTTATGATTTCATGAGCTATAACCCATGATTTTTGGCCATTTTAGGCATTTCAACCCATTGGCAAATAATTTCATGGAGTCTAAAATTCATGATTTCATGAGCTATAATCCATAATTTTTGGCCATTTTAATCATTTCTATCCTTTGCAAATAATTTTGTGAGTCCAAAATTCATGATTTCATGAGCTATAACCCACGATTTTTGGCCATTTTAGTCATTTTGACCTATTGGCAAATAATTTTGTGAGTCCAAAATTCATGATTTTATGAGCTATAATCCATAATTTTTGGCCATTTTAATTATTTTTACCCATTGGCAAATAATTTTGTGAGTCCAAAATTCACGATTTCATGAGGTATAACCCATAATTTTTGGCTATTTTTAGTCATTTTGACCTATTGGCAAATAATTTTGTGAGTCCAAAATTCACAATTTCATGAGCTATAATCCATAATTTTTGGTCATTTTAGTCATTTTGACCCATTGGCAAATAATTTTGTGAGTCCAAAATTCATAATTTCATGAGCTATAACCCATGATTTTTGGCCATTTTTAGTCATTTTGACCCATTAGCAAATAATTTTGTGAGTCCAAAATTCATGATTTCATGAGTTATAACCCATGATTTTTGGCCATTTTTAGTCATTTTGACCTATTGGCAAATAATTTTGTGAGTCCAAAATTCATGATTTCATGAGGTATAACCCATAATTTTTGGTCATTTTAGTCATTTTGACCTATTGGCAAATAATTTTGTGAGTCCAAAATTCACAATTTCATGAGCTATAATCCATAATTTTTGGCCATTTTTAGTCATTTTGACCCATTGGCAAATAATTTTGCATTCGAATTCACGATTTCATGAGCTATAACCCATGATTTTTGGCCATTTTTAGTTGTTTCTAACCATTGGCAAATAATTTTGTGAGTCCAAAATTCATGATTTCATGAGCTATAACCCATAATTTTTGGTCATTTTAGTTGTTTCTAACCATTGGCAAATAATTTCATGGAGTCTAAAATTCATGATTTCATGAGCTATAACCCACGATTTTTGGCCATTTTTAGTTGTTTCTAACCATTGGCAAATAATTTTGTGAGTCCAAAATTCACGATTTCATGAGCTATAACCCATGATTTTTGGCCATTTTTAGTCATTTTGACCCATTGGCAAATAATTTTGTGAGTCCAAAATTCATGATTTCATGAGCTATAACCCATGATTTTTGGCCATTTTTAGTCATTTTGACCCATTGGCAAATAATTTTGTGAGTCCAAAATTCACGATTTCATGAGCTATAACCCATGATTTTTGGCCATTTTTAGTCATTTTGACCTATTGGCAAATAATTTTGTGAGTGCAAAATTCATGATTTCATGAGCTATAATCCATAATTTTTGGCTATTTTTAATTATTTTTACCCATTGGCAAATAATTTTGTGTAGCTTTAAATTCACGATTTCATGAGCTATAACCCATGATTTTTGGCCATTTTTAGTCATTTTGACCCATTAGCAAATAATTTCACGGAGTCCAAAATTCATGATTTTATGAGCTATAATCCATAATTTTTGGCTATTTTTAGTCATTTTGACCCATTAGCAAATAATTTCCAGAGTCCAAAATTCATGATTTTATGAGCTATAACCCATGATTTTTAGCCATTTTAGTTGTTTCTAAACATTGGCAATAATATTTGTAGAGTCCAAAATTCATGATTTCATGAGCTATAACCCATGATTTTTGGCCATTTTTAGTCATTTTGACCCATTAGCAAATAATTTCCAGAGTCCAAAATTCATGATTTCATGAGCTATAACCCATGATTTTTGGCCATTTTTAGTCATTTTGATCCATTGGCAAATAATTTCATGGATTACAAATTTCATAATTTTATGAGCTATAGCCCACGATTTTTAGCCATTTTTGATCCTTTTAACCCATTGGCAAATAATTTCTTCGAGTCCAAAATTCACAATTTCATGAGCTATAGCCTACGATTTTTACCAATTTTTAGGCTTTGCGATCCATTAGCAAATAATTTAGGGGAGACCTACATTCATGATTTCATGAGATAAAACCCATAATTTTTGGCTATTTTTATTCATTTTGAGGCCTAGGCAAATAATTTCACGAAAGCCAAAATTTATGGTTTCATGAGCTATAATCCATGATTTTTTATCATTTTAGTTATTTCTATCCATCGATAAATAATTTTGCGAGTCTAAAATTCATGATTTCATGAGCTATAATCCATAGTTTTGGTCATTTTAGTCATTTCTACCCATCAATAAATAATTTCCCGAGTCCAAATTTCATGATCTCATGAGCTATAACCCATGATTTTTAGCCATTTTTAGTTTTTTTGACTTATTTGCAAATAAATTTGTAGAGTAAAAAAATTCATGATTTTATGAGATATAACCTACGATTTTTGGCCATTTTTAAGGTATTTTAACCCATTGATAAATAATTTTGTGGAGTCCAAAATTTATAATTTCACGAGCTACAACCCATGATTTTTGGACACTTTTAGTCATTTTGACCCATTGGCAAATAATTTCAGAGTCTAAAATTTATAATTTCATAAGCTATAGTCTATGATTTTTGGCCATTTTGGTCCTCTCGTCCCATTGGCAAATTATTTCTTAGAGTTCAAAATTCACAATTTTATGGGGTATTAAATACAATTTTGGCCATTTTAGGATTCAACTCATTGACAAATAATTTCACGAGTCCAAAATTCATAATTTCTTGAGCTATATTCCACAAATTTTGTCCATTTTAATCATTTCTATCCTTTGCAAATAATTTTAGTAGTCCAAAATTCATGATTTTTCATGAGTTATAATCCACGATTTTTGGCCATTTTAGTCATTTTGATCTATTGGCAACTAAGTTTGGTGAGTCCAAAATTCATGATTTATTGAGTGTGTTCCATAATTTTTGGCTATTTTAATTATTTTTACCCATTGGCAAATAATTTTGTATGCGATTACAAAATTCACGATTCTTGATCATCACATTTTATTGCACTTTTATACCCTCATTATCTATTTATTTAAATAAATATATGCTAATAATTATTTTTATCTTAATTTGCGAGATAATATAGAATTATTGAATAAGAGCTCAAATGAAGATTATTTCAAGCCCAAAAGATCTCTAATGAAGCCGGGATGTCTAAATCCAAAGCTCACGACTAAGTTTAGAAGCAAAATCTCAACACTCATCACTTTCTTGGTCGAATTATTAATAACGGCTTGGTTGAAAATCAAATCAAATATGGAAAACATAAAGTCAAATTAGTGGTCAACCTTGTCCAGAATGAGAATTCAATATATTATATATGAAAATTACCTATCTCGACTAGGAAGCATCCAAATTACTAGATTCTAAAATTTCATCGGTGGATTATGATAGAAATCAAATTTTAGTGATATATATTCAATTATTTGAAGGCCAAGAGTTAAGAAATTCCAAAATAAGAAATCATCTCTCCAGTATTGAATCAATGGTCTAGATTATTTTGAGATCCTATGGTTATGAGGGTTGCTTGGGACCTAAGCCAAATCCTATGGTTGTGAGGGTTACTTGGGGCCAAGACAAATCCAAAGGTTATGAGATTCTTGTTATCTATAAATAGGGGTAGAGTGAGGGCTTGAAGTGTGAAAAATTTTGTAATAACTCCTTTTGGAGAGGAGGATTAGTTAGTTGAAGACCTTCCAAATTTATAACTTTTAGTTACAATTAATAAAATTTTTTTCACCCCTTCATATTTGTTTCTTTACTTTGTCCAAGGACCAAGGAGGATGAAGATGAAGAGATAAAAATGAGGGTTTGCCATTTATTTCTTTTCCTTTCTTGTTATTTTATTGCTTTGTAGAATAGATTTACTTTCATGCAATTTAATTTCATGTAATTTATTTTCATGCAATGTCTTTAATTCTTGCTCTTTAATTCTTGTAATTAATTTTTGATTTCTCTTTTCTTTTCTTTGATTAGCCTTGAGGCCTAAGATCTCTTGGAATCACCCTTCTAAGTGTGGAGCCTTTAATTGGATCCCTAGAGATTGTTTGAAATTAGCATTATATCCAACTCATTCTTGTGAGATTGAGATTTGCTAAGTGGATCTACTCTAGATTTCGCCATCTTTAATCATCCTCCACATTTAACCTTCTTTATTTGTCGCTTTGTTTTTTCTTTTCTTTCATGGAGATCATAATTGGGGATCTCTAGAGATGTTTGAAACTAGCTTCATATCCTACTCACTCTTGTGAGATTGAGTTAAGTGAATCTACTCTAGACTCCCCTATCTTAAATCAACCCTCCATCTTTTACTTTTTGCTTTTCATTTGTTTGTTATTTTCCTTTATTCTTGATTCTTGATTTCATTGATTTTACTTCTCTCTCAATCTCATATTCCCTCCATGTGCATATAATCTCAAACCTAGTTTTATTATTATGTGCATATAACCACAACCACATTCTCAACTTTATTTTCTCCTCTTTTGCACATAATCGCATTCACTCTTCTAATCTCTCCACATCTATATTCACATTATTTACCACTCCTAATTTGTCACACACAACATAAGAACCAATATTGACCAAAACTCATACTTTCACCTTCCTTGGGATCGATAACTTTTATACTATAACTTGGTAAGTTGTATACTTCCAACTTTAAGGTAATCATTTATTTTCCTATCAATTGCATGAGTAATAACCCATAATTTAAGCTATTTTTAGTTATTTTGATCTATTGGCAAATAATTTTGTAGATACTAAAATTCACAATTTCATGAGCTATAACCCATGATTTTTAGCCATTTTAATTATTTTTACCCATTGGCAAATGATTTCTTGGTATCTAAAATTTCACGATTTCATGAGCTATTACCTATGATTTTTGGCCATTTTCATTTGTTTCAAACCTTTGGCAAATAATTTTGAGGAGTCTAAAATTCACAATTTCATGAGCTATAACCCATAATTTAAGCTATTTTTAGTTATTTTGATCTATTGGCAAATAATTTTGGAAAGTACAAAATTCAATTTTATTGTCGATCATCACATTTTATTGCACTTTTATACCCTCATTATCTATTTATTTAAATAAATATATCTGCTAATAATTATTTTTATCTTAATTTGCAGATAATATAGAATTATTGAATAAGAGCTCAAATGAAGATTATTTCAAGCCCAAAAGATCTCTAATGAAGCCCGTGATGTCTAAATCCAAAGCTCACTAAGTTTAGAAGCAAAATCTCAACACTCATCACTTTCTTGGTCAATTATTAATAACTTGGCTTGCAATTGAAAATCAAATCAAATATGGAAAACATAAAGTCAAATTCGTGTTCGTGATGGTCAACCGTAAAGAAAAGGCGATATCTCCCAATCCCGAAGCGAATTCAATATATTATATATGAAAATTACCTATCTCGACTAGATCGAGCCATCCAAATTACTAGATTCTAAAAATTTCATCGCAGTGAGTGGATTATGATAGAAATCCAAATTTTAGTGATATATATTCAATTATTTGAAGGCCAAGTTAAATTCCAAGAAGCCCAAGAGCATTTAAGAGAAGCCCAAGAGTCTTAAATGAATTAAATACAAAAGAAATACCACAAAGCCCATCTCTCAAGTATTGAATCAATGGTCTAGATTATTTTGAGAGATCCTATGGTTATGGGTTGCTTGGGACCTGCCAAATCCTATGGTTGTGAGGGTTACTTGGGCCAACAAATCCAAAGGTTATGAGAGATTCTTGTTATCTATAAATAGAGGGTAGAGTGAGGGCTTGAAGTGTGAAAAATTTTGTAATAACTCCTTTTGGAGAGGAGGATTACCGTTAGTTGAGAAGACCTTCCAAATTTATAACTTTTAGTTACAATTAATAAAATTTTTTCACCCTTCATATTTGTTTCTTTACTTTGTCCAAGGACCAAAAGGAGGATGAAGATGAAGAGATAAAATGAGGGTTTGCCATTTATTTCTTTTCCTTTCTTGTTATTTTATTGCTTTGTAGAATAGATTTACTTTCATGCAATTTAATTTCATGTAATTTATTTTCATGCAATGTCTTTAATTCTTGCTCTTTAATTCTTGTAATTAATTTTTGATTTCTTTTCTTTGATTCACTTTGAGGCCTAAGATCTCTTGGGAATCACCCTTCTAAGTGTGGAGCCTTTAATTGGATCCCTAGAGATTGTTTGAAATTAGCATTATATCCAACTCATTCTTGTGAGATTGAGATTTGCTAAGTGGATCTACTCTAGATTTCGCCATCTTTAATCATCCTCCACATTTAACCTTCTTTATTTGTCGCTTTGTTTTTCTTTTGTTCATGGAGATCATAATTGGGGATCTCTAGAGATTGTTTGAAACTAGCTTCATATCCTACTCACTCTTGTGAGATTGAGATTAGCTAAGTGAATCTACTCTAGACTCCCCCTATCTTAAATCAACCCTCCATCTTTTACTTTTTTGCTTTTCATTTGTTTGTTATTTTCCTTTATTCTTGATTCTTGATTTCATTGATTTTTACTTCTCTCTCAATCTCATATTCCCTCCATGTGCATATAATCTCAAACCTAGTTTTATTATTATGTGCATATAACCACAACCACATTCTCAACTTTATTTTCTCCTCTTTTGCACATAATCGCATTCACTCTTCTAATCTCTCCACATCTATATTCACATTATTTACCACTCCTAATTTGTCACACACAACATAAGAACCAATATTGACCAAAACTCATACTTTCACCTTCCTCGTGGGATCGATAACTTTTATACTATAACTTGGTAAGTTGTATACTTCCAACTTTAGGCGGTAATCATTTATTTTCCTATCAATTGCATGAGTAAATAACCCATAATTTTAGCCATTTTAGTTATTTCTACCCATTGGCAAATAATTTCATGGAGTCCAAAATTCATGATTTCATGAGCTATAACCCATGATTTTTAGCCATTTTTATTCATTTTAACCAATTGGCAAATAATTTCATGGAGTCCAAAATTCATAATTTCATGAGCTATTACCTATGATTTTTGGCCATTTTAAGTTGTTTCAAACCATTGGCAAATAATTTCATGGAGTCTAAAATTCACAATTTCATGAGCTATAACCCATGATAATTGGCCATTTTATGTATTTCTACCCATTGGCAAATAATTTCATGGAGTCCAAAATTCATGATTTTATGAGCTATAACCCATGATTTTTAGCCATTTTAGTCATTTCTACCCATTGGCAAATAATTTCATGGAGTCCAAAATTCATGATTTCATGAGTTATAACCCATAATTTTAGCCATTTTAGTTGTTTTAGTCATTCAAACTTATTCACAAATAATTTAGGGAGGCCTAAATTCATGATTTCATGAGTCATCACCCACAACTTTTGGTCATTTTAGTCATTTCCACCCATCAAGAATAGTTTCATGGAGTCTAAAATTCATGATTTCTTTGCTATAACCCATAATTTTTATCTATTTTAGTCATTTCTACCCATTAGCAAATAATTTTGTGGATAACAAATTTCATAATGTCATGAGTTATAACCCATAATTTTAGCCATTTTAGTTATTTTGACTTGTTGAAAAATAATTTTACGAGTAAAAATTTACGATTTTATTAGCTATAACCCATGATTTTTAGCCATTTTAATTATTTTTACCCATTGGCAAATAATTTTGTGGAGTCTAAAATTCATGATTTCATGAGCTATAACCCACAATTTTTGGACATTTTAGCTATTTTAGTCATTTTGACCCATTGGCAAATAATTTAGGGAGGCCTAAATTCATGATTTCATGAGTTATAACCCATAATTTTAGCCATTTTAGTCATTTTGACCCATTGGCAAATAATTTTGAGGAGTCTAAAATTCAGATTTCATAATCTATAACCAATGATTATAGCCATTTTAAGTTGTTTTTAGTTGTTCGACTTATTGGCAAATAATTTCATGGAGTCCAAAATTCATGATTTCATGAGTTATAACCCATGATTTTTAGCCATTTTAGTTGTTCGACTTATTGGCAAATAATTTTGTGGAGTCTAAAATTCATGATTTCATGAGCTATAACCCATAATTTTAGCCATTTTAGTCATTTTGATCTATTGGCAAATAATTTTATGAGTCTAAAATTTATGATTTCATGAGTTATAACCCATGATTTTTAGCCATTTTTAATCATTTCTACCCATTGGCAAATAATTTAGGGATGCCAAAATCCATGATTTCATGCGCTATAACCCATTATTTTTAGCAAAATTTTTTCATTTCACCCATAGATAAATAATTTTGTAGAGTAAAAGATTCATGATTTTATGAGCTATAACCCATGATTTTTAGCCATTTTAGTCATTTCTACCCATCGACAATTAATTTCACGAAATTCAAAATTCACGATTTCATGAGATATAACCTATAATTTTTGGTTATTTTTAGCCATTTCGACCATTGAGAAATAATTTTATGAGTCCAAAATTCTCAATTTCTTGAGATTTATTTCATAAATTTTGGCTATTTTAATCATTTTACCCATTAGCAATAATTTTATGCAGCCTAAAATTTATGATTTCATGAGCTATAACTTGCATCTTTAGCCGCTTTTAATAGTTTTGACCTATTGACAAATAACTCAAGAGATGTCAAAGTTCATCATTTCATGAGCTAATCCATGATTATTAGCCATTTTATTCATTTTAACCAATTGGCAAATAATTTTATGGAGTTTAAATTTCACGATTTCATGAGCTATACCCATAATTTTGGCCTTTTTATCACTTTCAACCCATTGGCAATAATTTCATAGAGTCCAAAATCCACAATTTCATAAGATAAACTCATGATTTTTCCATTTTTAGCCATTTTGACTCATTGGAAAATAATTTTGTGGAGTCCAAATTTTACGATTTCATGAGCTATAACCAATAATTTTTGGCCATTTTAGTCATTTTGACCCATTAGCAAATAATTTTATGGAGTCCAAAATTCATGATTTCATGAGTTATAACCCATGATTTTTAGCCATTTTAGTTATTTCTACCCATTGGCAAATAATTTCATGGAGTCTAAAATTCATGATTTCATGAGCTATAACCCACAATTTTTGGACATTTTTAGCTATTTTAGTCATTTCTACCCATTAGCAAATAATTTCATGGAGTCCAAATTTCATGATTTCATAATCTATAACCAATGATTATAGCCATTTTAAGTTGTTTCAAACCATTGGCAAATAATTTTATGGAGTCCAAAATTCACAATTTCATGAGCTATAACCCATGATTTTTAGCCATTTTAATTATTTTTACCCATTGGCAAATGATTTCTTGGTATCTAAAATTCACGATTTCATGAGCTATTACCTATGATTTTTGGCCATTTTCATTTGTTTCAAACCTTTGGCAAATAATTTTGAGGAGTCTAAAATTCATGATTTCATAATCTATAACCAATGATTATAGCCATTTTAAGTTGTTTTTAGTTGTTCGACTTATTGGCAAATAATTTAGGGAGGCTAATATGCCATTTTTATTCATTTCAACCCATAGGCTAACGATTTCATGGAGTCCAAAATTCATAATTTCACGAGCTATAACCCACAATTTTTGGACATTTTTAGCTATTTTAGTCGCTTCTACCGTTCACAAATAATTTCGTGGAGTCCAAATTTCACGATTTCATGAGCTATAACCCACAATTTTTGGCCATTTTAGTCATTTCTACCCATTAGCAAAATAATTTCATGGAGTCCGATATTCATAATTTCACAAGATATAACCCAAGATCTTTGGCCATTTTTAGTCATTGTTATTCATTGAAAAATAATTTCGCATAGTCTAAAATTCATGATTACATTAGCTATAACCCACGATTTTTAACCATTTTTAGTTATTTCTACCCATCAGCAAAAAATTTCGCGGAGTCTAAAATTCATGATTTCATGAGCTGTCACCCACAACTTTTGGTCATTTTAGTCATTTCCACCCATCAGTAAATAGTTTCATGGAGTCTAAAATTCATGATTTCTTTGCTATAACCCATAATTTTTTATCTATTTTTAGTCATTTCTACCCATTAGCAAATAATTTTGTGGATAACAAATTTCATAATGTCATGAGTTATAACCCATAATTTTAGCCATTTTAGTTATTTTGACTTGTTGAAAAATAATTTTACTGAGTAAAAATTTACGATTTTATTAGCTATAACCCATGATTTTTGGCCAATTTTTTATTTTGACCCCTAGGAAAATAATTTCGAGGAGGCCAAACTCCCGATTTCATGAGCCATAGCCCATGATTTTTGGCCATTTTAGTCATTTTGACTTATTTACAAATAATTTTATGGAGTCCAAAATTCATAATTTCATGAGTCTAAAATTCACGATTTCATGAGCTAATCCATGATTATTAGCCATTTTATTCATTTTAACCAATTGGCAAATAATTTTGTGGAGTCTAAAATTCACGATTTCATGAGATATAACCTATAATTTTTGGTTATTTTTAGCCATTTTAGTCATTTTGACCCATTGGCAAATAATTTCATGGAGTCCAAAATTCATAATTTCACGAGCTATAACCCATGATTTTTAGTCATTTTGACCCATTGGCAAATAATTTCATGGAGTCCGATATTCATAATTTCACGAGCTATAACCCATGATTTTTGGCCATTTTAGTCATTGCGATTCATTCACAAATAATTTCAAGAAGTCCAACTTTTATGATTTCATGAGCTATAGCCCATGATTTTTGGCCATTTTGGTCATTTTGACCCATTAGCAAATAATTTTATGAGTCCAAAATTCATAATTTCATGAGTCCAAAATTCATGATTTCATGAGTTATAACCCATGATTTTTGGCCATTTTAGTCATTTCTACCCATTAGCAAATAATTTTGTGGAGTCCAAATTTCATGATTTCATGAGTTATAACCCATGATTTTTAGCCATTTTAGTTATTTTTAGTCATTCGACCCATTGGCAAATAATTTAGGGAGGCCTAAATTCATGATTTCATGAGATATAACCTATAATTTTTGGTTATTTTAGCCATTTTAGTCATTTCTACCCATTGGCAAATAATTTCGTGGAGTCTAAAATTCATGATTTTATGAGCTATAACCCATGATTTTTGGCCATTTTAGTCATTTCTACCCATTGGCAAATAATTTTATGGAGTCCAAAATTCATGATTTTATGAGCTATAACCCATGATTTTTGGCCATTTTAGTCATTTTGATCTATTGGCAAATAATTTTGTAGAGTCTAAAATTCACGATTTTATGAGCTATAACCCATAATTTTTGGCTATTTTTAGGCATTTTGACCCATTAATAAATAATTTCGTGGAGTCCAAAATTCATGATTTCATGAGCTATAACCCACGATTTTGGCCTTTTTATCACTTTCAACCCATTGGCGAATAATTTCATAGAGTCCAAAATTCACGATTTTATGAGCAATTATCCATGATTTTTGGCCATTTTAGTCATTCGACTCATTAGCAAATAATTTTATGGAGTCCAAAATTCATGATTTCATAAGCTATAATTCATGATTTCATGAGATATAACCTATAATTTTTGGTTATTTTAGCCATTTCGACCATTGAGAAATAATTTTATGGAGTCCAAAATTCATGATTTCATGAGCTATACCCATAATTTTTGGCTATTTTAATCATTTCTACCCATTGGCAAATAATTTTAGAGAGTCTAAAATTTATGATTTCATGAGATATAACCTATAATTTTTGGTTATTTTAGCCATTTTAGTCATTTCTACCCATTGGCAAATAATTTCATGGAGTCTAAAATTCATGATTTCATGAGCTATAACCCACGATTTTTGGCTTTTTAGACATTTCAACCCATTTACAAATAATTTTATGAGTCCAAAATTCACGATTTCTTGAGCTACATTCCACAATTTTTGGCCATTTTTAATCATTTCTACCCATTGGCAAATAATTTTGCACTATCCAAAATTCATGATTTTATGAGCTTTAACTCATGATTTTTAGCCATTTTAGTTATTTTGACCCATTAGCAAATAATTTCGAGTCCAAAATTCATGATTTCATGAGCTATAACCCACGATTTTGGCCATTTTATTCATTTTAACCAATTGGCAAATAATTTTGTGGAGTCCAAAATTCACGATTTCATGAGATATAACCCATGATTTTTGGCCATTTTATTCATTTTAACCAATTGGCAAATAATTTCGAGTCCAAAATTCACAATTTCATGAGCTATAACCAATAATTTTTGGCCATTTTAGGCATTTTGACCCATTAGCAAATAATTTCAGAGTCCAAATTTCACAATTTTATGAGCTATAACCAATAATTTTTGGCTATTTTTAGGCATTTCAACCCATTGGCAAATAATTTCAGAGTCCAAATTTCACGATTTCATGAGCTATAACCAATAATTTTTGGCCATTTTAGCCATTTTAGTTGTTTTAGTCATTCAAACCATTGGCAAATAATTTAGGGAGGCCTAAATTCATGATTTTTGGCTATTTTAGTCATTTTGACTTATTGACAAATAATTTAGAGGAGGCCTAAATTCATGATTTCATGAGCTATAATTCATGATTTCATGAGCTATAGCCCATGATTTTTGGCCACTTTAAGTCATTTTGACTTATTTACAAATAATTTTATGAGTCCAAAATTCATGATTACATGATCTATAACTCAAGATTTTTAGCCATTTTAGTCATTTTGACTTATTTACAAATAATTTTATGAGTCCAAAATTCATGATTTCATGAACTATATAACCAATAATTTTTGGCCATTTTATTCGCTCCCTAGGCAAATAATTTCGCCAAGGTAAAATTCATGATTTCATGAGCTATAGCCAATAATTTTTGGCCATTTTATTCGCTCCCTAGGCAAATAATTTCAAGAAGTCCAACTTTTATGATTTCATGAACTATATAACCAATAATTTTGACCATTTATAGTTATTTTTAGTCATTCGACCCATTGGCAAATAATTTTATAGAGTAAATAATTCATGATTTTATGAGATATAATTCATGATTTTTGGCCATTTTATTCGCTCCCTAGGCAAATAATTTCGCCAAGGTAAAATTCATGATTTTTGGCCATTTTAGTCATTCGACCCATTGGCAAATAATTTTGCACTATCCAAAATTCATGATTTTTGGCCATTTTAGTCATTTTGATCTATTGGCAAATAATTTTATGAGTCCAAAATTCATGATTTTTGGCCATTTTAGTCATTTTAACTTATTTGCAAATAATTTTGTAGAGTCTAAAATTTATGATTTCATGAACTATATAACCAATAATTTTTGGCCATTTTTAATCATTTCTACCCATCGACAATAAATTTCATGGAGTCTAAAATTCATGATTTTTGGCCACTTTAAGTCATTTTGACTTATTGACAAATAAGTTTGTAGAGTAAAAATTCATGATTTTTGGCCATTTTAGTCATTTTGATCTATTGGCAAATAATTTTGCGAGTAAATAATTCATGATTTTTGGCCACTTTAAGTCATTTTGACTTATTGACAAATAAGTTTGTAGAGTAAAAATTCATGATTTTATGAGATATAATTCATGATTTTATGAGCTTTAACTCATGATTTTTTTACTTTTAGGCATTTTGACCCATTTGAATTCATGAGTCCAAAATTCATGATTTTATGAGATATAATTCATGATTTCATAAATTATAACTTATGATTTTTAGCCATTTTAGTCATTTTGACTTATTGACAAATAAGTTTGTAGAGTAAAAATTCATGATTTTTGGCCATTTTAGTCATTTTGATCTATTGGCAAATAATTTTGTGGAGTCCAAAATTCATGATTTTTGGCCATTTTAGTCATTCGACCCATTGGCAAATAATTTTATAGAGTAAATAATTCATGATTTTTGGCCATTTTAGTCATTCGACCCATTGGCAAATAATTTAGGGAGGCCTAAATTCATGATTTTATGAGCTTTAACTCATGATTTTTAGCCATTTTGACTCATTGGAAAATAATTTTGTGGAGTCCAAAATTTATGATTTCATGAACTATATAACCAATAATTTTTGGCCATTTTAGTCATTTTGATCTATTGGCAAATAATTTTGCGAGTAAATAATTCATGATTTTTAGCCATTTTAGTCATTTTGATCTATTGGCAAATAATTTTATGAGTCCAAAATTTATGATTTCATGAACTATATAACCAATAATTTTTGGCCATTTTAGTCATTTTAACTTATTTGCAAATAATTTTATAGAGTAAATAATTCATGATTTCATGAGCTATACCCATAATTTTTGGCTATTTTTAATTATTATTATAATACAAGTCTTAAAAAGGTCTCCACATTTCTTTTTTGTTTTGCTCCCGAGATTTATTTCCCTTTCACAATTTTATGAGCTATAACCAATAATTTTGACCATTTATAGTTATTTTTAGTCATTTTAACTTATTTGCAAATAATTTTGCACTATCCAAAATTCATGATTTTTAGCCATTCAAACCCATTGGCAAATAATTTAGAGGAGGCCTAAATTCATGATTTCATGAGCTATAACCCATGATAATTGGTCATTTTATGCATTTTGACCCATTAGCAAATAATTTCAGAGAGTCCAAAATTCATGATTACATGATCTATAACTCAAGATTTTTAGCCATTTTAGTTGTTTTAGCCATTCAAACCCATTGGCAAATAATTTCAGAGAGTCCAAAATTCATGATTTTATGAGCTCTAACCCATGTTTTTGGCCATTTTAAGTTATTTTAAACAATTGGCAAATAATTTTGCACTATCCAAAATTCATGATTTTATGAGCTTTAACTCATGATTTTAAGCCATTTTAGTTGTTTTAGCCATTCAAACTCATTGGCAAATAATTTTGCACTATCCAAAATTCATGATTTTATGAGCTACAATCCATAATTTTTGGCTATTTTAGTCATTTTAACTTATTTGCAAATAATTTTGCACTATCCAAAATTCATGATTTTATGAGCTATAACCCACGATTTTGGCCATTTTGGTCCTTTGAACCTATTAACAAATAGATTTCATGATTTCATGAGCTATAACCAATAATTTTGGCCATTTTGGTCCTTTGAACCTATTAACAAATAGATTTCATGATTTCTCGTCCAAAATTCATGATTTCATGAGCTATAACCCATGATTTTTGGCCATTTTAGTCATTTCAACCCATTTACAAATAATTTTACTGAGTCAAAATTTCATGATTTCATGAGCTACCCATAATTTTTGCTATTTTTAGGCATTTTGACCCATTAATAAATAATTTCGTGGAGTCCAAAATTCATGATTTCATGAACTATATAACCAATAATTTTGGCCATTTTGGTCCTTTGAACCTATTAACAAATAGATTTCATGATTTATAATCCATGATTTTTTTACTTTTAGGCATTTTGACCCATTGGCAAATAATATTGTGAAGTCCAAAATTCATGATTTTATGAGCTATAACCCATGATTTTTGTCATTTTAGTCATTTCAACCCATTGGCAAATAATATTGTGAAGTCCTAAATTCATGATTTTATGAGCTATAACCAATAATTTTGGCCATTTTAAGTTATTTTAAACAATTGGCAAACAATTTCGAGTCCAAAATTCACAATTTCATGAGCTATAACCCATGATTTTTGTCATTTTAGTCATTTCAACCCATTGGCAAATAATATTGTGAAGTCCAAAATTCACGATTTCATGAGCTATAACCCAAGATTTTTAGCCATTTTAGTTGTTTTAGCCATTCAAACTCATTGGCAAATAATATTGTGAAGTCCAAAATTCACGATTTCATGAGCTATAACCCACGATTTTGGCCATTTTAGGCATTTCAACTCATTAGCAAATAGTATTGTGGAGTTCAAAACTCACGATTTCATGAGCTATAAATAATAAATTTTATCATTTTTAGTTATTTTTAGTCTTCCGATCCATTGGAAAAAATAGTTTAGGGGAGGGCAAAATTCATGATTTCATGAGCTACCCATAATTTTTGTCTATTTTTATTTTTCCCACCCATAGGTAAATAATTTTAAGGAGTCAAAATTTTATGATTTCATTAGCTATAACCCTCTTTTTTTGTGTGGCTATTTTAGTCATTTCTACCCATCGACAATAAATTTCATGGAGTCTAAAATTCATGACTCATGAGATATAACCCATGATTTTTGTCATTTTTAGTCAATTCAACCCATTTTTAAATACTTTTCTGAGCCCAAAATTCACGATTTCTTGAGCTACATTCCACAATTTTGGTTGTTTATAATTATTTTCTACCCATCAGCAAATAATTTTGCACTATCCAAAATTCATGATTTTATGAGCTTTAACTCATGATTTTAAGCCATTTTAGTTGTTTTGACCCGCTCAAGAAATAACTTCACTGAGGCCAAAATTCATCATTCCATGAGCTATAACCCACTTTTTTGGCTATTTTATTTCGCTTCAACCAATTGGCAAATAATATTGTGAAGTCCAAAATTCAGGGTTTCATGAGATATAACCAATGATTTTTGGCCATTTTAAGTTATTTTAAACAATTGGCAAACAATTTCGAGTCTAAAATTCATGATTTCATGAGCTATAACCCACGATTTTTGGCCATTTTAGGCATTTCAACCCATTGGCAAATAATTTTGTGGAGTCTAAAATTCATGATTTCATGAGCTATAACCCATGATTTTTGGTCATTTTAGTCATTTCAACCCATTGGCAAATAATTTCATGGAGTCTAAAATTCACAATTTCATGAGCTATAACCCATTAATTTTAACTATTTTTAGTTATTTTGACCCATTAGCAAATAATTTCATGGAGTCTAAAATTCATGATTTTATGAGCTATAACTACTAGTAAAATTCTTGCATTGGCAATAAGGTAATGGTGATGGACAATCGACTCATCGCCAATATATTCTTTATATGGCTTGCTGCAAAATGACATGGTTTATATCCTTTACCGCTTTTAGCAATTTATTGGTGACATATCATGATTTTCCCGATATATCCGTGACATTCTAGCCTCAAAAGATTGGTTGAAATGTTGTAACATCAATTTTGGCTTTTATTTATTTTGACCCATTGGCAAATAATTTCATGGAGTCTAAAATTCATGATTTCATGAGCTATAACCCATGATTTTTGGCCATTTTAGTCATTTTGACCCATTGGCAAATAATTTCATGGAGTCTAAAATTCATGATTTCATGAGCTATAACCCATGATTTTTGGCTATTTTTAGTCATTTTGACCCATTGGCAAATAATTTCATGGAGTCTAAAATTCATGATTTCATGAGCTATAACCCATGATTTTTGGCCATTTTAGTCATTTTGACCCATTGGCAAATAATTTCATGGAGTCTAAAATTCATGATTTCATGAGCTATAACCCATGATTTTTGGCCATTTTAGTCATTTTGACCCATTGGCAAATAATTTCATGGAGTCTAAAATTCATGATTTCATGAGCTATAACCCATGATTTTTGGCCATTTTAGTCATTTTGACCCATTGGCAAATAATTTCATGGAGTCTAAAATTCATGATTTCATGAGCTATAACCCATGATTTTTGGCCATTTTAGTCATTTTGACCCATTGGCAAATAATTTCATGGAGTCTAAAATTCATGATTTCATGAGCTATAACCCATGATTTTTGGCTATTTTTAGTCATTTTGACCCATTGGCAAATAATTTCATGGAGTCTAAAATTCATGATTTCATGAGCTATAACCCATGATTTTTGGCCATTTTAGTCATTTTGACCCATTGGCAAATAATTTCATGGAGTCTAAAATTCATGATTTCATGAGCTATAACCCAAGATTTTTAGTCATTTTGACCCATTGGCAAATAATTTCATGGAGTCTAAAATTCATGATTTCATGAGCTATAACCCATGATTTTTGGCCATTTTAGTCATTTTGACCCATTGGCAAATAATTTCATGGAGTCTAAAATTCATGATTTCATGAGCTATAACCCATAATTTTTGGCTATTTTTAGTCATTTTGACCCATTGGCAAATAATTTCATGGAGTCTAAAATTCATGATTTCATGAGCTATAACCCATGATTTTTGGCTATTTTTAGTCATTTTGACCCATTGGCAAATAATTTCATGGAGTCTAAAATTCATGATTTCATGAGCTATAACCCATGATTTTTGGCCATTTTAGTCATTTCAACCCATTGGCAAATAATTTCATGGAGTCCAAAATTCATGATTTCATAAACTATAACCAATAATTTTGACCATTTTAAGCTATTTTTAGTCATTTTGATCCATTGGCAAATAATTTAGGGAGGCAAAATTTATGATTTCATGAGCTATAACCCATGATTTTTGGCCATTTTAGTCATTTCAACCCATTGGCAAATAATTTCATGGAGTCCAAAATTCATAATTTCTTGAGCTATATTCCACAATTTTTGGCCATTTTAGTCATTTTGACCCATTGGCAAATAATTTCATGGAGTCTAAAATTCATGATTTCATGAGCTATAACCCATGATTTTTGGCCATTTTAGTCATTTTGATCTATTGGCAACTAAGTTTGGTGAGTCCAAAATTCATGATTTCATGAGCTATAACCCATGATTTTTGGCCATTTTAGTCATTTTGACCCATTGGCAAATAATTTTATGGAGTCCAAAATTCACGATTTCATGAGCTATAACCCATAATTTTTGGCTATTTTTAGTCATTTTGACCCATTGGCAAATAATTTCATGGAGTCCAAAATTCACGATTTCATGAGCTATAACCCATGATTTTTGGCCATTTTAGTCATTTTGACCCATTGGCAAATAATTTCATGGAGTCTAAAATTCATGATTTCATGAGCTATAACCCATGATTTTTGGCCATTTTAGTCATTTCAACCCATTGGCAAATAATTTCATGGAGTCCAAAATTCATGATTTTATGAGCTATAACCCATGATTTTTGGCCATTTTTAGTTGTTTTGATCCATTGGCAAATAATTTCATGGAGTCTAAAATTCACAATTACATGAGCTATAACCCATGATTTTTGGCCATTTTAGTCATTTTGACCCATTGGCAAATAATTTTGCGAGTCCAAAATTAGGATTTTATGAGCTATAACCCATGATTTTCGGCCATTCTTAGTCATTTTGACCCATTGACAAATTATTTCACAGAATCTAAAATTCAGGATTTTATGAGCTATAACCCACGATTTTTGGCCATTTTAGTCATTTTGACCTATTGGCAAATAATTTTGTGTAGTTTAAAATTCATGATTTCATGAGCTATAACCCATGATTTTTAGCCATTTTTAGTTGTTTCTAACCATTGGCAAATAATTTCACAGAGTCCAAAATTCATGATTTCATGAGCTATAACCCATGATTTTTGGCCATTTTAGTCATTTTAGTCATTTTGACCTATTGGCAAATAATTTCACGAGTCCAAAATTCATGATTTCATAAACTATAACCAATAATTTTGACCATTTTAAGCTATTTTTAGTCATTTTGATCCATTGGCAAATAATTTTGGGAGTCCAAAATTTATGATTTCATGAGCTATAACCTATGATTTTTGGCTATTTTTAGTCATTTTGACCCATTGGCAAATAATTTTGGGAGTCCAAAATTCATGATTTCATGAGCTATAACCCATGATTTTTGGCCATTTTAGTCATTTTGATCCATTGACAAATAATTTCACGAGTCCAAAATTCATAATTTCATGAGCTATAACCCACAAGTTTTGGACATTTTAGTCATTTTGATCTATTGGCAACTAAGTTTGGTGAGTCCAAAATTCATGATTTCATGAGCTATAATCCATAATTTTTGGCTATTTTTAGTCATTTTGACCCATTAGCAAATAATTTTGTGTAGTTTAAAATTCATGATTTCATGAGCTATAACCCAAGATTTTTAGCCATTTTTATTCGTTTCAACCCATTGGCAAATAATTTCACGAGTCCAAAATTCATAATTTCATGAGCTATAACCCACGATTTTTGGTCATTTTTAGTTGTTTTGACCCATTAGCAAATAATTTCAACTACTACAAAATTCACGATTTCATGAGCTATAACCCAAGATTTTTAGCCATTTTTATTCGTTTCAACCCATTGGCAAATAATTTTGCAGAGTCCAAAATTAGGATTTTATGAGCTATAACCCATGATTTTTGGCCATTTTAGTCATTTTGACCCATTGGCAAATAATTATACAGAGTACAAAATTCATGATTTTTCATGAGTTATAATCCACGATTTTTGGTCATTTTTAGTTGTTTTGACCCATTAGCAAATAATTTTGTGTAGTTTAAAATTCATGATTTCATGAGCTATAACCCAAGATTTTTAGCCATTTTTAGTTGTTTCTAACCATTGGCAAATAATTTCACAGAGTCCAAAATTCATGATTTCATGAGCTATAACCCATGATTTTTAGCCATTTTTATTCGTTTCAACCCATTGGCAAATAATTTCACGAGTCCAAAATTCATGATTTCATAAACTATAACCAATAATTTTGACCATTTTAAGCTATTTTTAGTCATTTTGATCCATTGGCAAATAATTTTGGGAGTCCAAAATTTATGATTTCATGAGCTATAACCTATGATTTTTGGCTATTTTTAGTCATTTTGACCCATTGGCAAATAATTTTGGGAGTCCAAAATTCATGATTTCATGAGCTATAACCCATGATTTTTAGCCATTTTTAGTTATTTTTACCCATTGATAAATAATTTCATGGAGTCCAAAATTCATGATTTCATGAGTTATAATCCACGATTTTTGGCCATTTTAGTCATTTGGACACATTGGAAAATAATTTTGGTGAGTCCAAAATTCATAATTTCTTGAGCTATAATCCATAATTTTTGGCTATTTTTAGTCATTTTGACCTATTGGCAAATAATTTTGCACAGCTTTAGAATTTACGATTTCATGAGCTATAACCCATAATTTTTGGCTATTTTATTTATTTTGACCCATTGGCAAATAATTTCATGGAGTCCAAAATTCATGATTTCATGAGCTATAACCCATGATTTTTAGTCATTTTTAGTTGTTCTGACCCATTAGCAAATAATTTCATGGAGTCTAAAATTCATGATTTTATGAGCTATAACCCATGATTTTTAGCCATTTTTAGTTGTTTCTAACCATTGGCAAATAATTTTGGGAGTCCAAAATTTATGATTTCATGAGTTATAATCTACGATTTTTGGCCATTTTTAGTTGTTCTCGACCCATTAGCAAATAATTTCACGAGTCCAAAATTCATGATTTCATGAGCTATAACCCACGATTTTTGGCCATTTTAGGCATTTCAATCCATTGGCAAATAATTTTATGGAGTACAAATTTTACGATTTCATGAGCTATAGGTCACGATTTTTAGCCATTTTTTGTCCTTTCGACTCATTGGCAAATAATTTCTCTGAGTCTAAAATTCACAATTTCATGAGCTATAACCTATGATTTTTACCTATTTTTAGGTTTTTTGACCCATTAGCAAATAATTTAGGGATGCCTAAATTCAAGATTTAATGAGATAAAACCCACGATTTTGGCCATTTTTATTCGTTTTGAGCCTTAGGCAAATAATTTTATGAAAGCCAAAATTCATGGTTTCATGAGCTATAACCCACGATTTTTTTATCATTTTAGTTATTTCAATCCATCGATAAATAATTTCATGGAGTCTAAAATTCATGATTTCATGAACTATTATCCATGATTTTTAGCCATTTTTAGTTATTTCAATCCATCGATAAATAATTTCACGAGTCCAAATTTCATGATTTTATGAGCTATAACCCATGATTTTTAGCCATTTTTAGTTGTTTTGACCCATTGGTAAATAATTTTATAGAGTATAAAATTTAAGATTTTATGAGCTATAACCTATGATTTTTACCTATAAGCAAATAATTTTGGGAGTCCAAAATTCATGATTTTTAGCCATTTTTAGTTGTTTCTAACCATTGGCAAATAATTTCTCTGAGTCTAAAATTCATGATTTCATGAATTATAGTATATGATTTTTGACCATTTTGGTTGTTTCAATCCATTAACAAATAATTTCACAGAGTCCAAAATTTTCTACCATTTTTAGTTGTTCTGACCCATTAGCAAATAATTTCATGTTATCCAAAACTCATGATTTCATGAGCGACCCATGATTTTTGGCCATTTTTAGTTGTTTCTAACCATTGGCAAATAATTTCATGTTATCCAAAACTCATGATTTTTAGCCATTTTTGTCCTTTCACTCATTGGCAAATAATTTCTCTGAGTCTAAAATTCACAATTTCATGAGCTATAACCTCAGATTATTGACCATTGTGACTTATTTCTAACCATTGGCAAATAATTTAGGGATGCCTAAATTCAAGATTTAATGAGATAAAACCCACGATTTTGGCCATTTTTATTCGTTTTGAGCCTTAGGCAAATAATTTAGGGAGGCAAAATTTATGATTTCATGAGCGACCCATGATTTTGGCCATTTTTAGTTGTTCTGACCCATTAGCAAATAATTTAGGGAGGCAAAATTTATGATTTCATGAGCTATAGGTCACGATTTTTAGCCATTTTTAGTTATTTTGACCCATTGGCAAATAATTTCACAGAGTCCAAAATTCATGATTACTTAAGGTATATTCCATAATTTTGGCCATTTTAATTGTTTCAACCCATTGGCAAAAGTTTTGGTGAGTACAAAATTCATGATTTCATAAACTATAACCAATAATTTTTGGTCATTTTAGTCATTTCAACCCATTGGCAAATAATTTAGGGAGGCAAAATTTATGATTTCATGAGCTATAACCTATGATTTTTACCTATTTTTAGGTTTTTGACCCATTAGCAAATAATTTCAACTACTACAAAATTCACGATTTCATGAGCTATAACCCATGATTTTTAGCCATTTTAGTCATTTCAACCCATTGGCAAATAATTTTGTAGAGTCCAAAATTCATAATTTCATGAGCTATAACCCATGATTTTTAGCCATTTTTAGTTATTTTGACCCATTGGCAAATAATTTCATGGAGTCTAAAATTTATGATTTCATGAGCTATAACCCATGATTTTTGGCCATTTTTATTCGTTTCAACCCATTGGCAAATAATTTTGTAGAGTCCAAAATTCACAATTTCATGAGCTATAACTCATGATTTTTAGCCATTTTGTTATTTTTACCCATTGATAAATAATTTCATGGAGTCTAAAATTTATGATTTCATGAGATATAACCCATGATTTTTAGCCATTTTTAGTTATTTTGACCCATTGGCAAATAATTTTGGGAGTCTCAATTTCATAATTTTATGAGTTGCTTATAACTCATGATTTTTAGCCATTTTGTTATTTTTACCCATTGATAAATAATTTCACGAGTCCAAAATTCATAATTTCATGAGGTATAAGCCACGAGATTTGGTCTTTTAGTCATTTCAACCCATTGGCAAAAGTTTTGGTGAGTACAAAATTCATGATTACTTAAGGTATATTCCATAATTTTGGTTATTTTAATCATTTTTACCTATAAGCAAATAATCCACGATTTTTGGCCATTTTAGTCATTTTGATCTATTGGCAACTAAGTTTGGTGAGTCCAAAATTCATGATTTATTGAGCTGTGTTCCATAATTTTTGGCTATTTTAATTATTTTTACCCATTGGCAAATAATTTTGTACAAGACAAAATTCACGATTTCATGAGGTATAAGCCATAATTTTTGGCTATTTTTAGTCATTTTGACCTATTGGAAAATAATTTTGGTGAGTCCAACATTCACAATTTCTTGAGCTATAATCCATAATTTTTGATCATTTTTAATCATTTCTATCCATCGGCAAATAATTTTGCACAGTTTAGAATTTACGATTTCATGAGCTATAACCCACGATTTTTGGCCATTTTTAATTGTTTCAACCCATTGGTAAATGATATCGCGGAGTCCAAATTTCATAATTTTATGAACTAACCCATGATTTTTTGGGCCATTTTTAGTTGTTCTGACCCATTAGCAAATAATTTCAACTACTACAAAATTCACGAATACATGAGTCCAAAATTTTCGGCCATTTTTAGTTGTTTCTCCCATCGACAATAATTTTACAGAGTTCAAAATTTAAGATTTTATGAGTTAACCCATGATTTTGGGCTATTTTATTTATTTTGACCCATTGGTAAATAATTTTATAGAGTATAAAATTTAAGATTTTATGAGCTATAACCCGCGATTTTTGGCAATTTTTAGTTGTTTTGACCAATAGACTAATAATTTGTACTGTAAAAAATTTAAGATAATATGAGCTATAACCTCAGATTATTGACCATTGTGACTTATTTCTAACCATTGGCAAACAATTTTACAAAGTCCAAAACTCATGATTTCATGAGCGACCCATGATTTTTGGCCATTTTTGTCCTTTCACTCATTGGCAAATAATTTCTCGAGTAAAAACTTAGGATTTCATAAGCTAAAACCAATGATTTTTGGCCACTTTAGTTACTTTTAGTCATCCCGATACATTGGTAAATAATTTATGGAGTCTAAATTTTATGATTTCATGAGATATAACCCATGATTTTTAGCCATTTTTAGTTATTTTGACCCATTGGCAAATAATTTTGGGAGTCTAATTTCATAATTTTATGAGTTGCTTATAACTCATGATTTTTAGCCATTTTGTTATTTTTACCCATTGATAAATAATTTCACGAGTCCAAAATTCATAATTTCATGAGGTATAAGCCACGAGATTTGGTCTTTTAGTCATTTCAACCCATTGGCAAAAGTTTTGGTGAGTACAAAATTCATGATTACTTAAGGTATATTCCATAATTTTGGTTATTTTAATCATTTTTACCTATAAGCAAATAATTTTGCATAGCTTTGAATTCACGATTTCATGAGCTATAACACACAATTTTTGTCTATTTTAGTTATTTTGACCCATTGGCAAATAATGTCATGGAGGCCAAAACTCATCATTTCATGAGCTATAACCCACGATTTTTTTATCATTTTAGTTATTTTGACCCATTAGCAAATAATTTCATGGAGTCTAAAATTCAAGAGTTTATGTGCTATATAACCCATGATTTTTAGCCATTTTAGTCATTTTAGTCATTTCAACCCATTGGCAAATAATTTAGGGAGGCCTAAATTCATGATTTTATGAGCTATAACCAATAATTTTTGGCCATTTTAAGGCATTTCAATCCATTGGCAAATAATTTCTCGAGTCCAAATTTCACGATTTCATGAGCTATAACTCATGATTTTTAGCCATTTTTAGTTGTTTTGATCCATTGGCAAATAATTTTGTAGAGTCCAAAATTCACGATTTCATGAGCTCTAACCTACGATTGTTTACCATTTTTAGGTATTTCAACCCATTGGCAAATAATTTCGTGGAGTCCAAAATTCATGATTTTATGAGCTATAACCCATGATTTTGGGCTATTTTATTTATTTTGACCCATTGGCAAATAATTTTGTGGAGTCTAAAATTCATGATTTCATAAGCTATAACCAATGATTTTTGGCCATTTTTAGTTGTTTTTAGCCATTTTTGTCCTTTCGACTCATTGGCAAATAATTTCTCGAGTAAAAACTTAGGATTTCATAAGCTAAAACCAATGATTTTTGGCCACTTTAGTTACTTTTAGTCATCCCGATACATTGGTAAATAATTTAGGGGAGACCAAAATTTATGATTTCATGAGTTATAATCTACGATTTTTGGCCATTATTACTCGTTTCGACCCATAGACAAATAATTTTGGGAGTCTGAATTTCATAATTTTATGAGTTGCTTATAACTCATGATTTTTAGCCATTTTTGTTATTTTTACCCATTGATAAATAATTTCACGGAGTCCAAAATTCATAATTTCATGAGGTATAAGCCACGAGATTTGGTCTTTTTAGTCATTTCAACCCATTGGCAAAAAGTTTTGGTGAGTACAAAATTCATGATTACTTAAGGTATATTCCATAATTTTTGGTTATTTTTAATCATTTTTACCTATAAGCAAATAATTTTGCATAGCTTTGAATTCACGATTTCATGAGCTATAACACACAATTTTTGTCTATTTTTAGTTATTTTGACCCATTGGCAAATAATGTCATGGAGGCCAAAACTCATCATTTCATGAGCTATAACCCATAATTTTTAATAATTTTAATTCGTTTTGGCCCACTATCAAATTATTTCGCGGTGTCTAAAATTCAAGAGTTTATGTGCTATATAACCCATGATTTTTAGCCATTTTTAGTTATTTCTAAACATTTGCAATAAGATTTGTAGAGTCCAAAATTTATGATTTCATGAATTATAGTATATGATTTTTGACCATTTTTGGTTGTTTCAATCCATTAACAAATAATTTCACAGAGTCGAAAAATCAAGATTTCATGAGCTATAACCCCAGAATTTTGGCCATTTTTAAGGCATTTCAATCCATTGGCAAATAATTTTATGGAGTACAAATTTTACGATTTCATGAGCTATAGGTCACGATTTTTAGCCATTTTTTGTCCTTTCGACTCATTGGCAAATAATTTCTCTGAGTCTAAAATTCACAATTTCATGAGCTATAACCTATGATTTTTACCTATTTTTAGGTTTTTTGACCCATTAGCAAATAATTTAGGGGATGCCTAAATTCAAGATTTAATGAGATAAAACCCACGATTTTGGGCCATTTTTATTCGTTTTGAGCCTTAGGCAAATAATTTCGTGGAGTCCAAAATTCACAATTTCATGAGCTATAACCCACGATTTTTAGTTATTTTTAGTCATTTTAGTCATTTTGACCCATTAGCAAATAATTTCGTGGAGTCCAAATTTCACGATTTCATGAGCTATAACCCATGATTTTTGGTCATTTTAGTCATTTTGACCCATTAGCAAATAATTTCGTGGAGTCCAAAATTCATAATTTCATGAGATATAACCCATGATTTTTGGCCATTTTAGTCATTTTGACCCATTGGCAAATAATTTCTCGAGTCTAAAATTCACGATTTCATGAGCTATAACTCATGATTTTTAGCCATTTTTAGTTATTTCTAAACATTTGCAATAAGATTTGTAGAGTCCAAAATTTATGATTTCATGAATTATAGTATATGATTTTTGACCATTTTGGTTGTTTCAATCCATTAACAAATAATTTCACAGAGTCGAAAAATCAAGATTTCATGAGCTATAATCCATAATTTTGGCCATTTTAAGGCATTTCAATCCATTGGCAAATAATTTTATGGAGTACAAATTTTACGATTTCATGAGCTATAGGTCACGATTTTTAGCCATTTTTGTCCTTTCACTCATTGGCAAATAATTTCTCCGAGTCTAAAATTCACAATTTCATGAGCTATAACCTATGATTTTTACCTATTTTTAGGTTTTTGACCCATTAGCAAATAATTTAGGGATGCCTAAATTCAAGATTTAATGAGATAAAACCCACGATTTTGGGCCATTTTTATTCGCTTTGAGCCTTAGGCAAATAATTTTATGAAAGCCAAAATTCATGGTTTCATGAGCTATAACCCACGATTTTTTTATCATTTTAGTTATTTCAATCCATCGATAAATGATTTTGCAGAGTCTAAAATTCATGATTTTATGAGCTATAATCCATAATTTTGGCCATTTTAGTCATTTCTACCCATCGATAAATAATTTCATGGAGTCTAAAATTCATGATTTCATGAGTTATAACCCATGATTTTTGGCTATTTTAGTCATTTTGACCCATTGGCAAATAATTTTATGGAGTACAAATTTTACGATTTCATGAGTTATAACCCATGATTTTTGGTCATTTTAGTCATTTTGACTTATTGACAAATAATTTTGTAGAGTCCAAAATTTATGATTTCATGAGCTATAACCCATGATTTTTAGCCATTTTTATTCGTTTTGAGCCTTAGGCAAATAATTTCACAGAGTCGAAAAATCAAGATTTCATGAGCTATAACTCATGATTTTTGGTCATTTAAGTCATTTCTACCCATCGATAAATAATTTTGGGAAGTACAAAATTCATGATTTTATGAGCTATAACCAATAATTTTTGGCCATTTTTAGTTGTTTTGATCCATTGGCAAATAATTTTGTGGAGTCTAAAATTTATAATTTCACGAGTCTAAAATTCATGATTTCATGAGCTATAACCAATAATTTTTGGCCATTTTAGTCATTGTGAGCCATTGAAAATAATTTCACTGAGTCTAAAATTCACAATTTTATGAGCTATAACCTATGATTTTTGGCTATTTTAGTCATTTTGACCCATTGGCAAATAATTTCTCTGAGTCTAAAATTCACAATTTCATGAGCTATAACCTATGATTTTTACCTATTTTTAGGTTTTTGACCCATTAGCAAATAATTTAGGGATGCCTAAATTCAAGATTTAATGAGATAAAACCCACGATTTTGGGCCATTTTTATTCGTTTTGAGCCTTAGGCAAATAATTTTATGAAAGCCAAAATTCATGGTTTCATGAGCTATAACCCACGATTTTTTTATCATTTTAGTTATTTCAATCCATCGATAAATGATTTTGCGAGTCTAAAATTCATGATTTTATGAGCTATAATCCATAATTTTTGGCCATTTTTAATCATTTCCACCCATCATTAAATAATTTCTCAGAGTCCAAATTTCATGATTTTATGAGCTATAACCTGTGATTTTTAGCCATTTTAGGTTTTTGACTTATTTGTAAATAATTTTGTAGAGTGAAAAATAGTTTTTATATGGAAACCACCTTTAAAATAAGGGTGTAATACAGAACCACTTTTATTGTTTAATTTATACAGAACCACCTTAAAAGTATATTTCGTTTCAATCAACCACCAAAATTTATTTTTTGTTGACTTTTTTGTTATAAAAATTCCTTAACTACCCATGTGTTTACTATTGGCTCCCTCTCTCTCTCTCTCTCTCTCTCTCTCTCTCTCTCTCTCTCTCTCTCTCTCTCTCCCTCTTATAACCGTGCCCTAAATATAGAGATAGAAGAAGATGGAGATGGGAGAACAAGAGGGGGGAGAGGGAGAAAGCGCTAAATCTAGAGGTAGAAGAAGAGGGAGAGGGGAGGACAAGAAGGAGGGGGGAGGGGGGGGGGGAGAGAGAGAGAGATAGAGAGGAGAGAGAGAGGACCCAACAGTAAAATACGGGTATTAAAGGAATTTTGATAAAAAAGTCAACATGAAATGAGTTTTGGTGGTTGATTAAAATGAAATATATTTTTAAGGTGGTCCTTGTATAAATTAAATAATAAAGGTGGTTCCTGTATTACACCCCTATTTTAAAGGTGGTTTCCATATAAAAACCCTAAAAAAATTCATCATTTCATGAGCTCTAACCTACGATTGTTTACCATTTTTTAGGTATTTCAACCCATTGGCAAATAATTTTGTGGAGTCTAAAATTTATAATTTCACGAGCTACAATCTATGATTTTTGGCCATTTTTGGTCATTTTGACCCATTGGCAAGTAATTTTGTAGAGTCCAAAATTCATGATTTTATGAGCTATAACCCATGATTTTTGGCCATTTTGGTCATTTTGACCCATTGGCAAATAATTTCATGGAGTCCAAAATTCATAATTTCATGAGGTATAAAATATAATTTTTGGCCATTTTTAGTTATTTTAGTCATTTTGACCCATTGGCAAATAATTTTGGGAAGTACAAAATTCATGATTTCATGAGCTATAACCCACGATTTTGGGCCATTTTTATTCGCTTTGACCCATAGGCAAATAATTTTGTGGAGTCTAAAATTCATGATTTTATGAGCTATAACCCATGATTTTTGGCCATTTTAGTCATTTCTACCCATCGATAAATAATTTCACGAGTCTAAAATTCACGATTTCATAAGCAAATAATCCACGATTTTAGCCATTTTTAGTTGTTTTGATCCATTGGCAAATAATTTTGTAGATAATAAAATTAACAATTTCAGGAGCTATAACTCATGATTTTTAACTATTTTTAATTATTTCTACCCATTGGAAAATAATTTCTTGGTATCTTAAATTTCTTGATTTCATGAGCTATTACCTACGATTTTTGGTCATTTTTATTTGTTTGAAACCTTTGGCAAATAATTTTGAGGAGTCTAAAATTCATGATTTCATAATCTGTAACCAACGATTATGGCCATTTTAAGTTGTTTTTAGTTGTTCTGACTTGTTGGCAAATAATTTAGGGGAGACTAATATGCCATTTTTATTCGTTTTGACCCATAGGCTAATGATTTCATGGAGTCCAAAATTCACAGTTTCACGAGCTATAACCCACGATTTTTAGTTATTTTTAGTTATTTTAGTCAATTTTACCCATTCGTAAATAATTTCGTGAAGTCCAAATTTCACGATTTCATGAGCTATAACCCACGAGTTTTTCTCATTTTCAGTCTTTCTAACCCATTAGAAAAATAATTTCATGGAGTCAAATATTCATAATTTCATGAGATAGAATCCAAGATCCTTGGCCATTTTTAGTCATTGTGAGCCATTGAAAATAATTTCACGGAGTCTAAAATTCACGATTACATTAACTATAACCTACAATTTTAACCATTTTTAGTTATTTCTACCCATCGGAAAAAAAATTCTGTGGAGTCCAAAATTCATGATTTCATGAGCTGTCACCCACAACTTTTGGTCATTTTAGCCGTTTCCACCCATCAGTAAATAGTTTCATGGAGTCTAAAATTCATGATTTTATTAGTTATAACCCATGATTTTTGGCTATTTTCAGTTATTTCTACCTATTAGTAAATAATTTCATGGATAACAAATTTCACGATGTCATGAGTTATAACCCATGATTTTTAGCCCTTTTTTCATTTTGACCCCTATGAAAATAATTTTACAGAGTAAAAAATTTATGATTTCATTAGCTATTACCCATGATTTTAGCCCTTTTTTTCATTTTGACCCCTAGGAAAATAATTTTGCGGAGGCCAAAACTCATAATTTTATGAGCCAAAGTTTAAGATTTCAAGTGCTATAACCGATAATTTTTGGCTATTCTAGTCATTTTGGCTTAATGAAAAATAATTTTACAGAGAAAAGGTTCACAATTTTTTGAGTTATAACCTATGATTTTTGGCTATTTTTAGGCATTTCGACTCATTGGCAAATAATTTCATGAATTTAAAAATTTATAATTTTATGAGCCATAATCCATTATTTTTTGCAACTTTTAGTCATTTTGACCCATTAGCAAATAGTTTCAGATAGTCCAAAATTCACGATTTTATAAGCAATTATCCATGATTTTGGCCCTTTTTGTTCATTTCGACCCATTGGCAAATAATTTCGTGGAGTCCAAAACTCATAATTTTATAAGCTATAAATAATAATTTTTGGCTATTTTTAGTTGTTTTTAGTCATTCTGACCCATTGGCAAATAATTTAGGGGAGGTCAAAATCCATGATTTCATGCGCTATAACCCATGATTTTTGGCAAATTTTATTCGTTTCGACCCATAGACAACTAATTTTGTGGAGTGAAAGATTCATGATTTTATCAGCTGTAACCCATGATTTTTGGCCATTTTAGTCATTTCTACCCATCGATATTTAATTTCACGAAATCTAAAATTCACGATTTCATGAGATATAACCTATAATTTTTGGTCATTTGTAGCCATTTCGTCCATTGACAAGTAATTTTATGAGTCCAAAATTCTCAATTTCTTGAGATTTATCCATAAATTTTGGCCATTTTTAATCATTTCTACCCATCGCAATAATTTTGTGTAGTCTAAAATTTATGATTTCATGAACTATAACTTGTGTCTTTAGATATTTTTAATACTTTTGACCTATTGACAAATAATTTCACAGAGGTCAAAATTCATCATTTCATGAGCTATAACCTATGATAATTGGCCATTTTTATGTTTTTCGACCCCCAGGCAAATTATTTCATAGAGTCCATATTTCACAATTTAATAAGCTATAACTAATGATTTTTAGCCTTTAAGGCATTTCAACCCACGACAAATAATGTGCAGGGTCCAAATTTCACGATTTCATGAGATAACCAACAATTTTATCCATTTTAGTTGTTTTTAGTCATTCAAACCCATTCACAAATAATTTAGGGGAGGCCTAAATTCATGATTTTAGGAGTTATAACCAATAATTTTTGGCCATTTTTATTCATTTCGATCCCTGTGCAAATAATTTCGCGGAGTCCAAATTTCACTATTTCATAAGCTATAATTCATGATTTTTAGCCATTTTTAGTTGTTTTGACCCATGGGCAAATAATTTTGCAGAGAATAAAATTCATGATTTCATAAGCTATAACCCACAATTTTTGGCCATTTTAATCATTTCTACCCATTGACAAATAATTTCTTTGGTCCAAAATTTATGATTTCAAAAGCTATTACCAATAATTTTTTTACCATTTTTATTTATCTAATAATTTTCTGGAGTCCAAAATTCATGATTTCATGATCTATAACCAACAATTTATGGCCATTTTTAACTGTTTTCAGTCATTGCAACTCATTGACAAAAAAGTCAGGGGAGGTCAATGTAACTCACAATTTTTTCCCATTTTTATTCCGTTTGTCCCATAGGCAAATAATTTCACGGAATCTAAAATTTACGATTCCATGAGCTATAACCCATGATGGTTAGCCATTTTTAGTCATTTTTAGTTGTTTCTTCTCATTGGCAAGTAATTTCACAGAGTCCAAATTTCATAATTTCATAAATTATAACTCATGATTTTTGGTCATTTTTAGTCATTTTTAGTCATTTTGACTTATTGACAAATAATTTGGCAGAGTAAAAAATTCATGATTTCATGAGCTATAATTCATGATTTTGGCCATTTTAGCCATTTTAACCAATTGGCAAATAATTTTGTGCAGTCTAAAATTTATGATTTCATGAATAATAACTCATGATTTTTAGCCATTTTTAGTAAGTTTGACCCTTTGGCAAATAGTTTTGTGGAGTCTAAATTTCACGATTTCATGAGCTATACCCATAATTTTTGGCCATTTTTTTTATCACTTTCGACCTATTGGCAAATAATTGCATGGAGTCTAAAGCTCACAATTTCATGAGATAAACCCATGATTGTTTTGCCATTTCTAGCCATTTCGACTCATTGAGAAGTAATTTCGTGGAGTCCAAATTTCACAATTTCATGAGCTATAACCAATAATTTTTGGTCATTTTTAGTTATTTTTAATCGTTCCGACCCATTAGAAAAGAATATAGGGGAGGCCTAAGCTCATGATTTTATGGGATATAACCCATGATTTTTGACTATTTTTATTCTGACCCCTAGGCAAATAATTTCGCAAAGGCAAAAATTCATGATTTCATGAGCTAAGACTCTTGATTTTTTTGTCATTTTAGTTGTTTTTACCCATCGATAAATAATTTCACGGAGTCCAAAATTTATGATTTCATAAGCTATAAATTATATTTTTTGGCCATTTTAAGTTGTTGCTATCTATCGACAAATAATTTTGCGGAGTCCAAAATTCACAATTTCATGAGCCAACTATAATTCACGATTTTTAGCTTTTTAGGCATTTCGACTCGTTGGAATTCCGTGGAGTCCAAAATTTATGATTTCATGAGTTGTAACCCATGATTTTTTGCCCAATTTTAGTCACTTCGATTCATTCACAAATGATTTTTAGCCATTTTTAGTCACTCTTATTCATTCACAAATAATTTCAGGAAGTCTAACTTTTATGATTTCATGAGCTATATAGCCCACAATTTTTGGCTAATTTTGGTCCTTTGGACCTATTAACAAATAATTTCTGAAAGTCCAAAGTTCATAATTTCATGAGGTACAACTTACGATTTTTGGCCTGTTTTAGACATTTCAACCCATTGGCAAGTAATTTTACGGAGTCAAAATTGCATGATTTCCTGAACTATAACCAATAATTTTTGACCATTTTTAGTTATTTTTAGTCGTTCCGACCCATTGACAAATAATTTAGAACAGGCCTAAATTCATGATTTTATGCGATATAACCCATAATTTTTAGTGATTTAAGTAGTTTCCACCCATTGGTAAATGATTTCTCGGAGTACAAAATTCATGATTTAATGAGCTCTAACCCATAAATTTTGGCCATTTTTAGTCATTTCTGCCTCTCATCAAATAATTTCGCGGAGTTCAAAATTCAAGATTTTAAGTGCTATAACGACGATTTTTGGACGTTTTTAGTCATTTTGACTTATTGGCAAATAATTTAATAGAAAAAAATTTATAATTTTATGAGCTACAACCTATAATTTTTTGCTATTTTTAGGCATTCGACCCATTAACAAATAATTTTGTGAAGTACAAATTTCATGATTACACGATCTATTACTCAAGATTTTTGGCCATTTTTGACATATTGGCAAATAATTTCAGAGAGTCCAAAATTCACGATTTCATGAGCTATTATCCACGATTTTGGCCATTTTGTCGTTTCAACTCATTGGCAAATAGTTTTGTGTAGTTCAATACTCACGATTTCATGAGCTATAAATAATAATTTTTGGCCATTTTTAGTTATTTGTAGTCTTCTAACCCATTGGCAAATAGTTTAGGGGAGGGTAAAATTCATGATTTCATGACTTACAACCCTCTTTTTTTTGTGGCTATTTAGTCATTTCTACCCATGACAATAAATTTCATGGAGTCTAAAATTCAAGACTCATGAAATATAACCCATGATTTTTGGTCATTTTTAGTCATTTCAACCCATTGTTAAATACTTTTTAAGCTAAAATTCACGATTTCTTGAGCTATAACCCATGATTTTTGGTCATTTTAGTTATTTGTAGTCTTCTAACCCATTGGCAAATAATTTTGCACTATCCAAAATTCATGATTTCATGAGCTATAACTCACGATTTTAAGCCATTTTTAGTTGTTTGACTCGTTCGCGAATAACTTCACGGAGGTCAAAATTCATCATTCCATGAACTATAACAAATATTTTTGGCTATTTTTATTCGTTTCAACTAGTTGGCAAATAATTTTGTGAAGTCTAAAATTCAGGGTTTCATTAGCTATAACCAATGATTTTTGGCCATTTTAAGTTGTTTTAAACCATTGGCAAATAATTTTGCGGAGTCCAAAATTCAAAATTTCATGAGCTATAGCCCATGATAATTGGACATTTTTATGTATTTTGACCCATTAGCAAATAATTTCGTAGAGTCCAAATTTCACAATTTCATAAGCTATAACCAATATTTTTTGGCCATTTTTAGGCATTTCAACCCATTATCAAATAATTTTGTAGACTCCAAATTTCATGATTTCATGAGCTAACCAATAATATTTATCCATTTTTAGTTATTTTTAGCCATTCAAACGCATTGGCAAATAATTTTGGGGAGGCCTAAATTCATGGATTCATGAGCTATTGGCCATTTTTATTCGTTCCGATCCCTTGGTGAGTAATTTCATGGAGTTTAAATTTCATAATTTCATGAGTAATAACCCATAAATTTTAACTATTTTTAGTCATTTTGACTTCTTGACAAATAATTTTGTAGAGTACGAAATTCACGATTTCATGAGCTATAACCTTCAATTTTTAGTCATTTTTAATCGTTTCTACCCATTGCCAACTATTTTCTTGGAGTCCAATAGTCATGATTTTATAAGCTATTACCTATGATTTTTGGCCAATTTTATTTGTTTTGACCCATTTGCAAATAATTTTGCGGAGTACAAAATTTATGATGTCATGATCTTTAACCAACGATTTATGGCCATTTTTAATTATTTTTAGTCATTCTGACTAATTAGAAAATTATTTAGGGGAGGCCAATATAACTCATGATTTTTGGCAATTTTTAATCGTTTTGACCCACATGCAAATACTTTCACAGAGTTCGAAATTGACGATTTCCTAAGCTATAACTCATGATTTTTGGCTATTTTTATTCAATTCGACCCATAGGCAAATAATTTCAGGATGTAAAAAATTCATGATTTCGTGAGTTATAACCAATGATTTTTGGCCATTTTAGTCATTTCTAACTGGCAACAATAAATTTCTAGGAGTCAAAAGTTCACGATTTCATGAGATATATCCTGTGATTTTTAATCATTTTTAGTCATTTCGACCCATTGGCAAATTATTTTGTGAGTCCAAAATTCACGATTTATTGAGCTATATTCCACAATTTTTGGCCATTTATAATCACTTTTACCCATCGGCAACTAATTTTGCACATGCCAAAATTCACGATTTCATGAGTTATAACTCACGATTTTTTATCATTTTTAGTTGTTTTGACATATTGGCAAATAACTTCATGAAGGCCAAATTTATCATTTCATGAGCTATAACCCACGATTTTTGGTCATTTTTTATTCATTTCAACCGGTTGTCAAATAATTTTGTGAATTTCAAAATTCAGAATTTCATGAGCTATTACCCACCATTTTTGGCCATTTGAAGTTGTTTCAAACAATTGGCAAATAATTTCCCATAGTCCAAAATTCACAACTTTATGAGCTATAACCTAGGTAATTGGCCATATTTATGCATTTCGATCTATTAACAAAAACATTTTGCAGAGTCTAAATTTCACGATTTCATGAGCTATAACCAATGCTTTTTGACCATTTTTAGGCATTTCAACCTATTGAAAAATAATTTTATGGAGTCCAAAATTGATGATTTCATGAGCTATAACCCATGATTTTTGGTCATTTCTAGTTATTTTGACCCATTGGCAAATAATTTCAGTAAGTCCAAATTTCACGATTTCATGAGCTATAACCCATAATTTTTAACCATTTTTATCCATTCATCCCATTAGCAAATTATTTAGCAGAGTCTAAAATTTAAATTTTATGAGCTATAACACATGATTTTTAGCCATTTTTAGTATTATAGACCAGTTGGCAAATAATTTTCGGGGGGGGGATACAAAATTCATGATTTCATGAGCAATAACCTATAATTTTTAGCCATTTTAAGTTGTTTTGATCCATTGGCAAATAATTTTGCAGACTAGAAAATTCACAATTTTATGAGCTATAATCCATAATTTTTAGCCATTTATAATTATTTCTACCCACTAGCAAATAATTTCTTTGAGTCTAAAAATCACGATTTTATGAGCTTTTACCTATGATTTTTGGCCATTTTTATTTGTTTCTACCCATTGGCAAATAATTTTCAGGAGTCTAAACTTATGATTTCATGATCTATAATCAACGATTTATGGCCATTTTTAGGTGCTTTAGTTGTTTTGACTTATTAGCAAATAATTTATGGGAGGCTAATATAACCCAAGATTTTTGACCATTTTTATTAGTTTTGACCCATAGGTAATCACGGAGTCCAAAATTCATGATTTTACTAGCTATAACCCATGATTTTTGAATATTTTTAGTCATTTTCAGTTATTTCTACTCATCAGTAAATAATTTTGCAGAGTCTAAATTTCATAATTTCATGAGCTATAACCCATGAGTTTTTGCCATTTTTAGTTTTTCCAACCCATTAGGAAAATAATTTCATGGAGCCCAATATTCTTGATTTCACGAGATACAACCCATGAATTTGGCTATTTTCAGTCGTTCTGATCCATTGATAAATAATTTGAAGGAGTCCAAAATTCATGATTACATTAGCTATAACCCAAGATTTTTAGTCATTTCTACCCATCGACATAAAATTTCACAGGGTCCAAACTTCATTATTTCATGAGCTATAACTTACAATTTTTGATCATTTTAGTCGTTTCTACCCATTGGTAAATAATTCACGAGATACAACCCGTGAATTTGGCTACTTTTAGTCATTTTTAGTCATTTCCACTAGGACTGCTAAACCGTATTTGTATTTGAGAAAATATCTGTAACTGTATCCGTTAGGATATGGATTGTTTGGTGTAAAAATCTCCTCTCGGATTTGTATTGGTCGTATTGTTTGTTACAAATCAAGAATTGGGTTTTTACAACAGAAGCGAAGGGAAGGCCCTTCTTATTTAACGTGGGTTTGTCGGTGGCGATAGGATGCCTCCGTCGATGCTCGAGTCGAGTTTGCTTTCCTTGGACGATCCGATCGAAGTTGCGATCGAGCTTCAGTACGCAGTAGAAGCTCGGAGGCGATTGAGTTCGGTTCTACCCGAGCTTGCTTGGATAGGGCTACGATGCAAGAGTTTACAAAGAGCCCGAAAGCCTCCAAATCTGAGGGTTCAGATGGAGTCTACTTTAACAATCTAAGCTCTTGCTCAGAACTGAATTGATGGAGCAAGGGGATAATCCTTCAGCTTGCTCCTCCTTCTCAGCAGTGGTTTCCCAACCTTGTTGCAAGCTCCAGATCTCAGCCTTCAACCTTTCAGCCCCCTTTTCTTATTGCCAAGGAGGCTTATAAATAGGCCAAGGGGTGGGATAGGCCACCCCTTTGACTTGGGGGACGTGACCACTGATAGGTAAGGGGCACCATGCCCTCCTCTAGCTGTGGGATGTGACCATTGATGAGGTAATGAGAGCCATGCCTCATCACAACCCAGGACGTGCAAAGTGGGTGCACAGGCGAGTCTTTTTTGGATGTTCAGGCGAGCTTGCTGGCGAGCTTACCGAACAAGCGAGGTCAACTGGCGGGCCTCTTGCGGGCGTGCTCAATTTGCAGGCGGGGTTGAACTTGTATAGGCGAGTTCACCTAACGGGCGGGCTTTGCCGAGCAAGTGGCCACCCCCTTGTCTTGTGGGATGTGACCACTAATGGGTGAGGGGCACCATGCCCTCTAGCTGCGGGATGTGACCGCTATAGGGGTAATGAGAGCCATGTCTCATCATTACTCAGGACGTGGAAAGTGGGCGGGCCCACTTCCCCAAGTGAGCCCCACCGGCACTGTTTAGACAGGCGAGCGGGCGAGCTTGAGCTGTTTATATGCTCGGATGAGCTTGCCGAGCAATCGGGGCTGACTGGCGGGCCTCCTCGACGTGTGAGCTGGTGTTCATTGTGCAGGCGAACCCCTTGCAGGTGTGCTTGGCGCACAGGCGGGTTTGACTGGTGAGCGACGTTGGACTCATGTGGGTGAGCTCAACGCGTGGGACGACCTCGTGCGGGCGAGCTCGTTAAATAGGCGGCACTTGAGCTCTTGCAAGTGAGCTCAACGAGTGGGACGACCTCGTGCGGGCGAGTTCGTTAAATAGGCGGCTCTTGAGCTCTTGCAGGCTACCTCGTGTGGGCGAGTTCATCAAACAGGCGGCTCTCGAGTTTCGGGTGAGTTTTGCCCAATAAGCTGTGTTGCGCTCGTGCAGGCGAGTTCATCCCTTTGACTGGTGGGGTTGGTGATTTTTCCCGCCTACATGGATATGGTTCCTAAAATCTAAAACCGATAAGATATGGTTATGAATATGATTTTAGAGTGAAATATCTGGATTCGTATCTAAAGTATCCGAATACATATTTGTCATACTGTTGCAATAGTGATGGGTAAATTTTGAGTGATTACCTTAGTTGTAAGTATACAACTTATCAAGTTATAGTATATAAGATTATCGATCCCACGAGGAACGGGAAGTAGGAAGAGTTTTGTTCAAGTTTTGGTTCTCAAATTATGCGCGACAATTAGGAGTTTATGTACATGGTGAAAGTGGTCATGAAAAGATTAGAGAGTGGATTGTGGATTATGTGCAAAATAAATGAAACGAGGAAGAAAATGTGTTGTGGAGAGATTGAGATTGTGAAGGTGAATAAGTGTAAATAAAAGAAAACAAGATAGAGAGAGAGAAAGAGATAAATAAAAACGAAATCAAGAAATTAAAATTAAGAAGGCAAAAGATGGAGGATTCAATTAGAGATATGAAGGAATCTAGAATTGAATCCACTAGCTAATCTCACTTATAAAATATGAACCATTCTCTTTTATCACATTTTATTTTAGATTTATTAAGCATAGACTATCAAACCACTTAAGGAAAGCATAACCTATCAAATTATCACCTAAATGAAATCAATACTCATGAGGAGAATAACAACAAGATAGTAATCCTAGAATTCATAAGCATAACCTATCAAACCACTTAAGGAAAGCATAGACTATCAAATTCTTCTTCTATCGATTAGTTCTCTAGTTGATTAGCCTAAACATGATCTTTTAAGCATAAGAGAGTGATTCACAAATATAAGAGAGAAATTAGACTAGTTTCATGCAAAACTAGATCCCCACAAGAGGTTTAGTTCCACATCTTAGAAAAATAAAAGAAATCAAGAGAGAGGAGGAAACATAATTACAAGAATGAAAGAGGGCAAAAATAAAGAAAAAAAAAGAAGATTGCAATGAAAGTAAATCTAATCTATGAATTAAAGAAAATACAAGAAAGTAAATTGCATGGAATTAAATTGCATGAAAGTAAATTGCAAGAAAGTAAATTGCATGAAAGTAAATCTATTCTACAAACAAGAAAATAAAGAAGAGAAAAGAAATAAAGAGAAATCCACAATTCCTAATTCATCTTCATCCTCCTTTTGGTCCTTGGACAAAGAGAAGAGAAAGGAAATTGAGGGGGTGAAAAATTTTATTTATTGTGTAACAAAAGTTATAATTTTTGGAAGGTCTTCTCAATTAAGAGTAACCCTCCTCTCCAAATGGAGTTTTTATAAAATATTTCACAATCTCAAACCCTCACTCTACCCCTCTATTTATAGATAATAAGAATCTCTCACAACCTTTGGATTTGCCTTGGCCCCCAAGTAACACTCACAACCATAGGATTTAGGTTAGCCGCTAAACAACCCTCATAGCCATAGGATCTCTCCAAATAATCTAGACCATTGATTTAATCCTTGAGAGATGGGCTTTGTGGGCTTTATTTTTTTTGTATTTAATTCCTTTAAGACTATTGGGCTTCTCTTAAATGCTCTTGGGCTTCTTAGAATTTAAGTTGGCCTTCAAATAATTGAATATATATCACTTAAATTCGGATTTCTATCATAATCTGCTACTGTTGATGAAATTTTGAGAATCTGGTAAGTTGGATGGCTCCGTCTCATCGAGATAGGTGATTTTCATATATAATATGTTGAATTCTGCTTCCCGGATTGAGAGATATCGCCTTTTCTTTGCAGTTGACCATCCTGGGCACGAATTTGACTTTATTTTTTCCATATTTGATTTGATTCTCAATTGTAAGCCAAGTTATTAATAATTCTGACCAAGAAAGTGATGTGTGTTGAGATTTTGCTTCTAAACTTAGTCGTGGGCTTTGGATTTAGACATTCTGGGCTTCATTAGAGATCTTTTGGGCTTGAAATAATCTTCATTTGGGCTCTTATTCAATAATACTCCATTAGCCTGCAAATTAAGATAAAAATAGTTATTAGCGAATATTTATTCATATAAAATAGATAATGAGGGTATAAAATTATAATTAAATTGTGATTATCAAATAGTTTTAATCCTTAGATTAATGGATTTGAGGTTAATTTTGATGATCAAGATGTCTAATCTTTGCTTTTCAGTTGTAACAAACATATCAATGAACTCTTTTGTATCACCTGAACTATATATATTTTTAATATTATCTAGTTTCTCATATCCATTTTGTATCCGCATGCATATCCCACTTATATATCCATATGTATATTTGTATCCGTATCCGATTTTAGCAAATATGAATATGAATTTTCCTTACCAAGGTACATCTGTATCCATATCCGTATCTGTGGTAGGTAAGCGCATAGATATGGTAAGTATCATATCTGAGTCGTATCCGAACCGAATGCATCCCTAGTTTCTACACATTGGCAAGTAATTTCCCGAAGTCAAATTTCACGATCTCATGAGTTATAACCCATGATTTTTGGCTATTTTAGTCATTTTGACTTATTGACAAATAATTTTTTAGAGCAAAAAATTTATGATTTTATTAGCTATATAACATATGGTTTTTAGTCATTTTTATTCATTTCGACGCCTAGGAAAATAATTTCACAGAGGTTAGATTTCATGAGAAATAACTCACAATTTTTGGTCATTTAAGTCATTTCTACCCATCGATAAATAATTTCAGGGAGTACAAAATTCATGATTTTGTGAGCTATAACCGATTATTTTTGGCCAGTTTTAATTGTTTCTACCCGTTGTCAAATAATTTTATGGAGTCCAAAATTTAAGATTTCATGTGCTATAACAATGATTTTTAGCTATTTTTAGCCACCTTGACTTATTGGTAAATAATTTTGCACAGTAAACATTTACGATTTCATGAGCTATAACTCATGATTTTTGGTTACTTTTAGGCATTTCAACCCTTTGACAAATAATTTTGTGGAGTCCGAAATTCATGATTTAACGAGTTGTAACTCATGATTTTTGGCCCTTTTTTTATGTTCTGGTCCATTGGCAAATAATTTCACAGAGTCCAAAATTAATGATTTTATGAGCTATTACCCATGATGTTTGGTCATTTTGACTAATTGGCAAATAATTCTGCGAAATCCAAAACTCACGATTTCATGTGCTATAACCAATAATGTTTGGCCATTTTTAGTTATTTTCAGTCATTCCAACCCATTGAAAAATAATTTAGGGGAGGCTAAAATCCATGAGCTATAACCCATGATTATTGGTCCTTTTTATTTGTTTCTACCCATAGACAAGTAATTTCACGGACACAAAAATTCACAATTCAATGAGTGATATCCCATGATTTTTCGCTATTTTAGTCATTTCTACCCATCGACAATAAATTTCGTGGAGTCTAAAATACACAATTTCATGAGATATAACCCATGATTTTTAGTTCTTTTTAGTCGTTTTGACCCATATGCAAGTAATTTTTTGAGTCCAAAATTCATAATTTCTTAAACTATATTCCACAATTTTTGGCTATTTATAATCATTTTTACACATCGGTAAATAATTTTGCGCAGTCTAAAATTCACAATTTTATGAGCACTCACGATTTTGGCCATTTTTAATTATTTTGACCTATTGGTAAATAACTTCAAGGAGGTCAAAATTTATCATTTCATGAGCTATAACCCATAATTATTGGCTATTTTTATTTATTTTAACCAGTTGGTAAATAATTTTGTGAAGTCCAAAACTCAAAAATTTCATGAGCTACAACTGATGGATTTTGGCCATTTTAAGTTATTTCAAACTATTGGTGAACAATTCCGCGGAGTCCAAAATTCACAATTTTGTGAGATAATTGGCTATTTTTATGCATTTCGACCTATTAGACAATAATTTTGTAGAGTCCAAATTTCACGATTTCATGAGCTCTAACCAATGATTTTTGGTCATTTTTGGGCGTTTCAACTCGTTAGCATATAATTTCACATAATCCAAATTTCAAGACTTTATAAGCTAACCAATGATTTTTGTCCATTAGTCATTCAAACCCATTGGAAAATAATTTAGGGGAAGCCTAAATTCATGATTTCATGAGCTATACCGATGATTTTTAGCCATTTTTTATTCATTTCAATCCCTAGGTAAATAAATAATGACACTGAGTCTAAAATTCACTATTTCATGAGCTAAACCTATAATTTTTTTGCCATTTTTAGTTATTCTGATCGATTGATAAATAATTTTGTAGAGCACGAAATTCACGATTTTATAAGTTATAACCCACGTTTTTTAGCCATTTTAAGTCATTTCTACCCATTGCCAAATAATTTCATGGAGTCCGAAATTTACAATTTCATGAGCTATAACCACGATTTTTGGCCATTTTTATTGATTTGAACATATTTGTAAATAATTTTGCAGAGTAAAAAATTCACATTTTCTTGAGCTATAACCATGATTTTTGGTCATTTTTTGGCATTTTGACCCATTGATAAATAATTTCACGGAGTCCATAATTCATAATTTTGTGAGCTATAACCCATGGTTTTTTATCCTTTTTAGTTGTATTGACCCGTTGGCAAATAATTTCGCGAAGTCAAAATTTCACGATTTTATGAGCTATACCCCACAATTTTTGGCTTTTTTTTTATCATTTTTGACCTATTGGCAAATAATTTTGTAGAGTCCAAAATTTATAATTTCATGAGATATAAACTAAGATTTTTTTTCCATTTTTAGGCAATTCGGCCCATTGGCAAATAATTTTGCGGAGTTCAAATTTCACGAGTAACGAATGATTTTAGGCCATTTTAGTTGTTTTTAGTCATTCCGACTTATTTGCAAATAATTAATGGTTTCCTAAATTCGTGAGATATAATCCATGAACTTTAGCCATTTTTATTCATTTTGACGCCTAGGCAAATAATTGCACAGAGGCCAAAGTTCATGACTTTCATGAGCTATAATATATGATTATTGGTCATTTAAGTCATTTCTACTCATCGATAAATAATTTCATGGAGTCTAAAATTTATAATTTCATGAGCTACAACCCACAATTTTTTTGGCCATTTTAAGTCCTCTCTACAATCATCAAATAATTTCACGGAGTTCAAAATTCACAATTTCATGAGCTATAACCCATGATTGTTGGCCATTGTCATTTTGACATATTTACAAATAATTTTATAGAGTAAAAATTCATGTTTTCGTGAGCTAGAACCCATGATTTTTGGCCTTTTTACACATTTCAACCCATTGACAAATAATTTCTTGGAGTCCGAAATTTATGATTTCACGAGCAATAACTCATGATTTTTAGCCATTTTTAGTCATTCTGACCTATTAGCAAATAGTTTTAGGAAGTCCAAATTTTACGATTTCATGAGCTACCCATGATTTTTTTACGATTTTTGGTCCTTTCAACCCATTGGCAAATAATTTCGCAGAGCTCGAAATTCACAATTTTATGAGCTATAACCCACGAGTTTTGGCCATTTTTAGGCATTTCAACCCATTGACAAATAATTTTGTGAAGTCCAAATTTTAGGACTTCATGAACTATAATAAATAATTTTTAGCCATTTTTAATTCGTTTTAGTCATTTTGACCCATTGGCAAATAATTTAGAGGAGGCTTAAAATCATGATTTCATGAGGTATAACCCATAATTATTTTTATCATTTTAGTCAACAGGTTATAGCTCATGAAATCTTAAATTTTAGACTCCATGAAATTATTTTCTAACGGATAGAAATAAATAAAAGTGACTACAAATCAAGGGTTATAGCTCATGAAATCGTTAAATTTGGACTCCATGAAATTATTTTTCAATGGGTAGAAATGACTAAAAATAGCCAAAAGAATGGATTATAGTTTAAAAATTATGAGTTTGGACTTCCGAAATCATGAAATCATTTGGCTTTACAAAAGTTTTGACTTTATAAACAACAATGAAATTTTGACTTTACAAAATTATTTGCCAATGGATTGGAATGAATAAAAATAGACACAAATATTTGGTTATAGCTCAAGAAATATTAAATTTTACATTCACAAATTATTTACTAAGGGTCAAACGACTAAAATTATCACAAATTATTGGTAATAGCTTATGAAACCATGAATTTTAGCCTCCACAAAATTATTTGCCAATGGGTCGAATGACAAAAATAACCAAATATCATGGGTTATAGCTCATAAAATAGTTAATTTTGGCCTCTACTAAATTATTTATTAATAGGTTGAAATGATTCAAAATGGCAAAAATTGTGGGCTAGAGCTCATAAAGTCATGAATTTTAGGCTCTACAACTTTATTTGCCAATGGATTGGAATGAATAAAAATAGACACAAATATTTGGTTATAGCTCATGAAATATTTAATTTTACCCTCCACAAAATTATTTGCCAATGGGTCGAATGACAAAAATAACCAAATATCATGGGTTATAGCTCATAAAATCATGAATTTTGTCCTTTGAGAAATTATTTTCTAATAGGTAGAGACAACTAAAATGGCAACAAATCACGGATTGCTCATGAAATCTTAAATTTTGGACTCCATGAAATTATTTTTCAATGGGTAGAAATGACTAAAAATAGCCAAAAGAATGGATTATAGTTTAAAAATTATGAGTTTGGACTTCCGAAATCATGAAATCATTTGGCTTTACAAAAGTTTTGACTTTATAAACAACAATGAAATTTTGACTTTACAAAATTATTTGCCAATGGGTCAATGACAAAAATAACCAAATATCATGGGTTATAGCTCATGAAATCGTTAAATTTGGACTCCATGAAATTATTTTCTAACGGATAGAAATAAATAAAAGTGACTACAAATCAAGGGTTATAGCTCAAGAAATATTAAATTTTACATTCACAAATTATTTACTAAGGGGTCGAAACGACTAAAATTATCACAAATTATTGGTAATAGCTTATGAAACCATGAATTTTAGCCTCCACAAAATTATTTGCCAATGGGTCAGAATGACAAAAAATAACCAAATATCATGGGTTATAGCTCATAAAATAGTTAATTTTGGCCTCTACTAAATTATTTATTAATAGGTTGAAATGATTCAAAATGGCAAAAAATTGTGGGCTAGAGCTCATAAAGTCATGAATTTTAGGCTCTACAACTTTATTTGCCAATGGATTGGAATGAATAAAAATAGACACAAATATTTGGTTATAGCTCATGAAATATTTAATTTTACCCTCCACAAAATTATTTGCCAATGGGTCTGAGCAACTAAAAACAGCCAAAAATCATGGGTTATAGCTCATAAAATCATGAATTTTGTCCTTTGAGAAATTATTTTCTAATAGGTAGAGACAACTAAAAATGGCAACAAATCACGGATTGCTCATGAAATCTTAAATTTTGGACTCCATGGAATTATTTTCCAACAAGTAGAAACAACTAAAAAAGGTTACACATCGTCGGTTATAGTGAATTTTGGATTCCACAAAATTATTCTTCAATGTATAGAAACAACTAAATATAGCTAAAAGTCGTGGGTCATAGCTTAAGAAATCGCGAGTTTAGGCCTTTGCAAAATTATTGCTAATGGGTTAGAATGACTAAAAATGGCCACAAATCATGGATTATAACTCATGAATTCATAAATTTTGGACTACGCAAAATTATTTGCCAATGTGTTAGAATGACTAAAATGGCAAAAAATCATGGGTTATTTCCAATAAAATCGTTAATTTTGGCGCCTACAAAATTATTTGTTGACGGGTCGGATCGACTAAAAATAGCAAAAATTATGGGCTATAGCTTATGAAATCATGAATCTTGGACTCTGCAAAGTTATATGTCAATGGGTCACAATGAATAAAAATAGTCACAAATCGTGGGTTATAGCTCATGAAATCCTAAAATTTGACCTCCATGGAATTATTTGCCAATTGCTCAGAACGACTAAAAATGGCCAAAAATTATGGGTTCTAGCTCTCATGAAATTGTGAACTTTAGACTATGCAAAATTATTTTAAATGGATAGAAAAAACTAAAAATGGACACATCATGAGTTATAGCTCATGAAATCCTGAATTTTGGACTCCACGAAATTATTTTCCAATGGGTACGAATGACTAAAAATCACCAAAAATTATGGGCTAAAGCTATGAAATCGTGAAAAAATGGCCAAAAATGTTATAGCTCATAAAATTGTGAGTTTTGGCCTTCATGAGATTATTTGCCAATCGGTCAAAATGACTAAAAATGGCCATAAATTGTGGGTTATAACTCATGAAATCATGAATTTTGGCCTCCACAAAATTATTTACTAGTGGGCGAAAATGACTTAAAATGGCCAAAAAGTGTAGGTTATAAATCAAGAAACCGAGAATTTTGGACTTCACAAAAAATATTTTCTAATGGATGGAAACGAGTAAAAATGGCCAAAAGACTGGGGTTATAGCTCAAGAAATTATGAGTTTTAGCCTTCGTGAAATTATTTGCCGATGGGTCAGAACGACTAAAAATGGCTATAAATTATGGGTTATAGCTCATAAAATCGTTAATTCTAGTCTCCGATAAAATTACTTGCCAACAGGTCAGATCGACTAAAAATGGCTAAAAACTAAGAGTTATAGCTTATGAAATCATGAATTTTGGACTCTACAAAATTTTTTGCCAATGAATCAGAATGAATAAGAATGGCCATGAATTGTGAGTTATAGCTCATGAAGTCCTAGATTTTGGCCCCCACGAAATTATTTCCAAATGGGTCAGAACAACTAAAAATGGCTAAAAATCATAGGTTTTAATTCATGAAATCAAGAATTTTGGACTCCCCAAAATTAATTTTAAATGCGTAAAAACAACAAAAATGGCCACAAATCGTGGATCAGAGCTCATGAAATCTTGAATTTTGAACTCCGCAAAATTATTTTTCAATGGGTAGGAACAACTAAAAATAACCAAAGATCATGGGTTATAGCTCATGAAGTCGTGAATTTTGACCTCATTGAAATTATTCGCCAATGGCTCGTAATGACTAAAAATGGTCAAAACTCGTGGGTTATAGCTCATGGAATTGTGAAATTTGGACTTCGATGAAATTATTTGCCAATTGGTTGGAATGAATAGAAATAGCCAAAAATTATGGGTAATAGCTCATGAAATCGTGAGTTTTGACTTTGTGAATTTTTTTGCCAATGGCTTTGAATGACTAAAAATGGCCAGAAATTGTTGGTTAGAGCTAATAAAATCTTAAATTTTACACTCCACAAAATTATTTGCCAATGGATTGAAACGATTAAACATGTTTAGTAATCATGGGTTATAGCTCAAGAAGTCGTTAATTTTAGACTTCGTGAAGCTATTTTCCGATAGGTTGGAACTACTAAGTTGGAACTACTAAAAATGGACACAAACTGTGAGTTTTAGCTCATGAAATCATGAATTTTTTGCTCTACAAAATTATTTGCCAATGGGTTAGAATGACTAAAAATGATAAAAACCCGTGGAATAGCTCATGAAATTCAGAATTTTAGCTTTCGTGAAATTGCTTGCCAATGTGTCAGAATGATTAAAAATTGCCTAAAACCATGAGTTATAGCACATAAAGTTGTGAATTTTGGACTTTACCAAATTAATGTCCAATGGGAAGAAATAATTAAAAATGGCCACAAATCGTGGGTTATATCATGAAATATAGAATTTTTGGACTCCGTGAAAGTATTTGCTAATGGCTCAGAACGACTAAATTTAGTTGGAAACCGTAGGTTATAGCTCATAAAATCATGAATTTTAGTCTTTGCAAATAATTTTCCAATGGTTTGAAATGACTAAAAGTAGCAAAAAATTGTGGATTATAGCTCATTAAATCCTAAAATTTAGCATTCTCAAAATTATTTTCCAATGGGCAGGAATGACTAAAAATGTCCGAAAATCATGGACTATAGCTGATGAAATCATAAATTTTGGACTCTACAAAGTTATTTTTAAATGATAGAAATAACTAAAATGGCTACAAATCGTGGGTTATAGCTAATAAAATCGTGAAGTTTGTACTACACAAAATTATTTGCAAGTAGGTAGAAATAACTAAAACTGGCCAAAAATTTTGGGTTATAGCTCTTGAAATTGTGAGTTTTCGCGTTCATGAGATTATTTGCGAGGGTTCAGAGTGACTAAAAATGGCCATAGACCATGGGTTATAGCTCATAAAATCATAAATTTTAGCCTCCACAAAATTATTTATTAATGGATCAAAATGACTAAAAATGGCCAAAAAATATGGGTTATAAATCATGAAATTGAGAATTTTGGACTTCACAAAAATATTTGCCAGTGGGTAGAAACGACTAAAAATAGCCAAAAATCTTGAGTTATAGCTCAAGAAATAGTGAGTTTTGGCCTTCACAAGATTATTTTTCAATGGACAAGAATGACTAAAAATGACAAAAAATCATGGGTTATAGCTTATAAAAGAATTAATTTTAGCCTCCGATGAAATTATTTGCCAATGGGTCGGATCGATAAAAAATAGCTAAAAATTATGGGCTATAGCTTATGAAATCATAAATTTTGAACTCTATAAAATTACTTGCCAATGGGCCAAAATGAATAAGAATGGCCACAAAGTGGGTTATAACTCATGAAGTCATGAATTTTGGCCTCTCTGAAATTATTTGCCAATGGGTCAGAACGACTAAGAATAGTAAAAAAAAGTGGGTTATAATTCATGAATTTTAGACTCCACAAAATTATTTTTAAATGGGTAGAAATAACAAAAAAATTACCATAAATCGTGGTTATAGCTCATGCAATTTTGAATTTTGGACTCCGAGAAATTATTTCTCAATGGGTAAGAACAACTAAAAGTGACTAAAGATCATGGGTTATAACTCATGAAGTCAAGACTTTTTGACTTTGCAAAATTATTTGCTAATTGGTGGAGATGAATAAAAGTGGCAAAGTTTTATGGGTAATAGCTCATTAAATAGTGAATTTTGATCTCCGTGAAATTATTTGCTAATGGCTCAAAATGACAAAACATTGCCAGAAATCTTTGCTTATAGCTCATGAAATCTTGAATTTTGGAGTCTATGAAATTATTTACCAATGGCTTGGAACGACTAAAAATGGATAGAAATTGTGGGTTATAGCTAATTAAATCATGAATTTATTGTGAAATTATTTTTCAATGGGTCAGAAAGACTAAAACTGCCCAAAAACCTTGGGTTATACCTCATGAAATCATGAAATTTAGACTCTATGAAATTATTTGCCAATGGGTCTGAACGACTAAAAATATTCAGAAATCGTGAGTTATAACTCATTAAGTCGTGAAGTTTGGCCTTAGCAAAATTATTTTTCAATGGGTCAGAATGACTAAAAATAGCAAAAAATTATGAGTTATAGCCCATGAAATCGTGAATTTTGACCTCCGTGAAATTATTTACCAACAGCTTGGAATGACTAAAAATAGCCAAAAATCATTAGTTATAGCTCATGAAATCGTGAATTTTGGATACAAGTAAAATTATTTGTCTATGGGTAGAAACAACTAAAAATGGCCAAAAATCGTGGGTTATAGCTCATTAAATCCTTAATTTTGGACCCCGTAAAATTATTTGCCAATGTGTGGAAATGACTTAAAATGGCCAAAAATCGTGGGTTATAGCTGATGAAATCGTGAATTTTAGACTCTGCATAATTATTTTTTAATGTGTCATAACGAATAAAAATGACCATAAATCATTGGTTATAGCTCAAGAAGTTATAAATTTTGGCCTTTACAAAATTATTTTCCAATGGGTCAAAACGATAAAAAAAGGCCACAAGCCGTGGAGCTCATGAAATAGTGAATTTCGCCTCTAAACAAATATTTGCCAATGGGTCATAATGATAAAAAATAATAAAAATTATGGATTATAGTTCATGAAATATTAAATTTTGGCTTTCCTGAAATTACTTGCTAATGAATCAAAACGATTGAAAATGGCTAAAAATAGTGGGTTATAACACATGAAATCGTGACTTTTGGACTCCGCAAAATTAATTTTCATATGTAAAAACAACTGAAAATAGCCACTAGTCATGGGTTACAGCTTATGAAATCCATAATTTTGGACTCTATGAAAATATTTGCTAATGACTCAGAACGACTAAAAATCTCGAGTTGTAGCTCACAAAATTGTGAATTTTAACCTTTACAAAATTAGTTTCTAATGGGTGAAATGACTAAAAATAGCCAAAAATCATGGGTTATAGCTTATGAAATCGTGAATTTTTATCTCCATGAAATTATTTGCTAATGGACGGAATGACTAAAAATGGCAAAAAATTATAGGTTATGGGTTATGGCTCATGAGATCATGAATTTTGGACTCCACAAAATTATTTGCCAATGGCTTGGATCGCCACGAATGACAAAAAAATTATTGGTTATAGTTCATGAAATCATGAAGTTTGGACTCTGTAAATTTATTTACCAATGTGTCGGAATGACTAAAAATAGCAAAAATTATGGGTCATAGCTCATAAATTATTAAATTGAGCATCTACAAATATAATTGCCAATGGTTCGGAGCAACTAAACATCACCAAAATTGTTGGTTATAGCTCAAGATACTGTGAATTTTAAACTCTATAAAATTATTTTCTAATAGGTCAGAATAAATAAAAATAGTCATAAATTGCAGGTTTTAGCTCATGAAATCCTGTATTTTAACCTGCATGAAAGATTTTGCCAATGGGTCTGAATGACTAAAAATGGCAATCGTGGGTTATAGCTCATAAAATCATGAATTTTAGACTCCACAAATTATTTTTAAATGCGTAGAAACAACTAATAACGACCACAAATCATGAGATATAGCTCATGAAATCTTAAATTTTGAACTCCACAAAATTATTTATCAATGGGTAGAAATGACTAAAAATATCAAAAATCATGGGTTTTAGCTCATAAAATTATGAGTTTTTAGCCTCAGTGAAATTATTCTGATGGGTAGTAACGATGATAAGTGGCCAAAAATCATAGGCTATAGGTCATGAAATAATGAATTTTGACCTTTGTTAAATTATTTGCCAATTGCTTGTGACGAGTAAAAATCATGGGTTATAGGTCATGAAATCATGAATTTTGGACTCTGTAAAAATATTTGCTAAATGGTTAAAATGAATAAAAATAGCAAAAATTGTGTGTAATAGCTAATGTACTCATGAATTTTATACTCTGCAAATATAATTTTGTAATGAATAGAAACAACTAAAAATGGCCACAAATCATGGGTTATATATCATGAAATATGGAATTTTAGACTCCATAAAATTATCTGCCAATATCTAGGAACGACTAAAAATGGCTGAAAATTGTGGGTGATAGTTCATGAAATGGTGAATTTTGGCCCTTGTGAAATTATTTTCCAATCGGTCGCAACGACTAAAAATTGGCAAAAATCATGAATTTTAGCTCATGAAATCATTAATTTTGGCCTCCATAAAATTATTTGCTAATGGCTTAGAATGACTAAAAAAGGCCAAAAATCACGGGTTATAGCTCAGAAAATTATGAATTTTGGACTCCTTAAAATTATTTGCTACTGGCTCAGAACAACTAAAAATGGCCAGAAATTATTGGTTATAATTTTTGAAATCTTGAATTTAGGACTTTGCAAAATTATTTGTTAATGAGTAGAAATAAATAAAAATGGACGCAAATCGTGGGTTATAGCTCTTTAAATCCTAAATTTTGGACTCCACGAAATTATTTGCTAATGGTAGAAATGACTAAAAATTGCCAAAAATTATGGGTTATTGCTCATGAAATTATGAATTTTGGACTTTACAAAATTATTTACCAATGGATCAGAATGAATAAAAATAGCCGCGAATCATGGGTTATGGCTTAAGATACCATGAATTTTGACCTTTGAAAAATTATTTACTAATGGGTCAAAATGACTAAAAATAGCCACAAATCATTGGTAAAAGCTCTTGAAATTGTGAATTTAGACCTCCACAAAATTATTTGCCAATGGGTTAAAATGGCTAAAAATCATTTGTTATAACCTATAAAATCATGAATTTTGGTCCCTACAAAATTATTTTCTAATGGCTCGGAATGACTGAAAATGACCAGAAATTATGGGTTAGAACTCATGAAAACGTTAATCCATAATGTTCACCATTGCAAAATTATTTTCCAATGGGTCGAGACAACTAAAAATGATAAATAATTATGGGTTATAGCTCATAAAATCGTGAATTTCGGCCTTCAAGAAATTATTTGCCTATGGCTCAGAAAGACTAACAATGGTCAAAAAAATGGGTTATGGTTCATGAAATCTTGAATTTCAAATTACGTGAAATTATTTGCCAATGGCTTAACACAACTAAAAATGACCAGAAATTATTGGTTATAACTCATGAAATCGCGAATTCTAGAATCCGTTAAATTATTTGGCAATTAGTCTAAATAAATAAAGGTAGCCAAAAATTATGGGTAATAGCTCATGAGACTGTTCACTTTAGACTTCACAAAATTATTTGCTAATGGCTTGAAAATAACTAAACATGACTAGAAATTATTGGTTATAGCTCATGAAATTCTAAATTTTTTCCTTCACGAAATTGGTTTCCAATGGCTCGAAATGACTAAAAATGGGCACAAATCGTGGGCTAGAGCTCATTAAATCTTGAATTTTGGACTATAAGAAATTATTTGCTAATGGGTAGAACTAAATAAAAATGGCAAAAAATTGTGCCTTACAGCTCATAAATTGTGAATTTTAAACTCTGTAAAAATATATGGCAATGGGTCAGAACGAATAAAAATGATCACAAAATGTGGGTTATAGCTCAAGAAATCATGAATATTTGCCTTCATGAAATTTGCTACCAATAGGTCAGAACGACTAAAAATGGCCACAAATTGTGGGTCTTAGCTCATGAAATCATGAATTTTGCTTTCACATAATTATTTGCCAATACGTCGGAGCAACTAAAGATACCAAAAATAGTGGGTTATAGCTCCTAAAATCATTAATTTTGGCCTCCGTGAACATATTGGCCATTGGGTCAAGAAACCATGAATTTTAAACTCAGCAAATTATTTTTCAATGGGTCGGAATGAATAAAAATGGTCACAAATCGTGGTTATAGCTTATGAAATCTTGAATTTTAGCCTATATGAAATTATTTACCAATAGGTCTGAACGACTAAAAATGGCCAAAAATCATTAAGTTATAACTCATGAAATCATAAATTTTGGACCCTACAAAATTATTTTTAAACTAGTAGAAACAAATAATAACAGCCACAAATCGTGGGTTATAGCTCATGAAATCGTGAATTTTAGACTTCGCGAAATTATTTACCAATGGAAAGAAATGAGTAAAAATGGCCACAAATTGTGGATTATAGTTAATGAAATCCTAAATTTTAGACTCCATGAAATTATCTGTCAGTTACTCCGAATGAATAAAAATGGCTAGAAACTGTGGGTTACAGTCTATGAAATCATGAGCTTTAACCTTTGTGAAATTATTTTCTAATGGGTCAGAATGACTAGAAATTAGCAAAAATCATGGGTTTTTGCTCATAAAATCATGAATTTTGGCCTCCTTAAATTATTTGACAATGGCTTGGAACGACTAAAAATGACCAAGAGTCATGGGTTATAGCTCAAGAAATCACGAATTGTAGACTCCGTAAAATTATTTGCCAATGGTTCAGAACAGCTAAAATTGGCCCGGAATCATTTGTTATAGTTTATGAAATTATGAATTTTAGACTCTGCAAAACTAGCTGTCAATGGGTAGAAATAAATAAAAATGGGCACAAATCGTGGATAATAGCTCATTAAATTCTAAATTTTGTGCGAAATTATTTGTTAATGGTAGAAATGACTAAAAATTAGCAAAAATCGTGAGTTATTACTCATGAAATTATGAATTTTGGATACTACAAAATTATTTGCCAATGGGTCAGAATGATAAAAATGACTACAAATCGTGGGTTATAGCTTAAGAAGTCGTGAATTTTAGCCTTTGTGAAATTATTTATTAATGGGTTAGAATAGCTGCAAATCATCGACAAAAGCTCATGAAAATTTGAATTTTACCTCCACAAAATTATTTGCCAATGGATCGAAATGACTAAAAATGATAAAATTTTGGGTTGTGGCTTATGAAATTGTGAATTTTGGACTCTGTGAAATTATTTGCTAATAATTCAGAATGGCTTAAAATGATAAAAAATTATGGGTTATAGCTCATAAAATTGTGACTTTTGGCCATTATGAAATTATTTTCCAATGGGTTAGAACAACTTAAAATGATAAAAAAAATCATGGATTATAGGTCATGAAATTGTGAATTTTGGCCTTCGTGAAATTATTTGCCAATGGCTCAGAGCAACTAAAAATAGTTAAAAATCATGGGTCATAGCTCATGAAATAATGATTTTTGGACTCCACAAAATTATTTGTTAATGGCTCAAAATGACTAAAATGGCCAAAAATTATGGGTTATAGCTCCTAAAATCATTAATTTTGGAATTCGTGAAATTATTTGCCAATTGGTTGAAATGAACAGGAATGGCCAAAAGTTATGGGTAATAGCTCATGAAATTATAAATTTTTGACTTCACAAAATTATTTACTAATGGATCAGAATGACCAAAAATGGCTGGAAATCATTAGTATAGCTCATGAAATCTTGAGTTTCAGACTCAACAAAATTATTTGCCAATGGCTCAAAATGATTAAAATGGTTAGAATTCATGTGCTATATAGCTCATTAAATCGTGAGCTATGGCCTTCACAAAATTTTTGACAATGGATTGGAACAATTAAAATGGCCACAAATTGTGGATTATAGCTCATGAAATCGTGAATTTTGGACTCCACAAAATTATTTGTTAATGGCTCAAAATGATTAAAATGGTTAGAAATCGTGAGTTATAGCTCATGAAATTGTGAGTTTTGTCCTTTGTGAAATTATTTTCCAATGGGTAGAAATGACTAAAAATAGCCAAAAATCATGGGTTATAGCTCATAAAATCATGAATTTTGGCCTCGTGAAATTATTTGCTAATGGGTTGGATTGACTAAAATGGCCAAAAATCATGGGTTATAGCTCATGAAATCATGAATTTTGGACTCTGTGAAATTATTTGCCAATGGATCGAAATGACTAAAATGACGCCAAATCATGGGTTATAGCTCATGAAATCATGAATTTTGGCCTCAACAAAAATATTTACCAAAGGGTAGAAATGACTAAAATGGCCACAAATTGTGGATTATAGCTCATGAAATTGTGAATTTTGGACTCTACAAAATTATTTGTTAATGGTAGAAATGACTAAAAATGGTTAGAAATCGTGAGTTATAGCTCATGAAATTATGAATTTTGGACTCTACAAAATTATTTGCCAATGGGTCAAAATGACTAAAATGGCCACAAATCGTGGGTTATAGCTTATGAAATCTTGAATTTTGGCCCTTGTGAAATTATTTATTAATGGGTTAGAATAGTGCAAATCATCGACAAAAGCTCATGAAAATTTGAATTTTACCTCCACAAAATTATTTGCCAATGGATCGAAATGACTAAAAATGATAAAATTTTGGGTTGTGGCTTATGAAATTGTGAATTTTGGACTCTGTGAAATTATTTGCTAATAATTCGAATGGCTTAAAATGATAAAAATTATGGGTTATAGCTCATAAAATTGTGACTTTTGGCCATTATGAAATTATTTTCCAATGGGTTAGAACAACTTAAAATGATAAAAAAATCATGGATTATAGCTCATGAAATCATGAATTTTGACCTCCATGAAATTATTTGCCAATGGCTCGAGCAACTAAAAATAGTTAAAAATCATGGGTCATAGCTCATGAAATAATGATTTTGGACTCCACAAAATTATTTGTTAATGGTAGAAATGACTAAAAATTAGCAAAAATCGTGAGTTATTACTCATGAAATTATGAATTTTGGATACTACAAAATTATTTGCCAATGGGTCGAATGATAAAAATGACTACAAATCGTGGGTTATAGCTCATGAAATTGTGAATTTTGGCCCTTGTGAAATTATTTATTAATGGGTTAGAATAGTGCAAATCATCGACAAAAGCTCATGAAAATTTGAATTTTACCTCCACAAAATTATTTGCCAATGGATCGAAATGACTAAAAATGATAAAAATTATGGGTTATAGCTCATGAAATCATTAATTTTGGAATTCGTGAAATTATTTGCTAATAATTCGAATGGCTTAAAATGATAAAAATTATGGGTTATAGCTCATAAAATTGTGACTTTTGGCCATTATGAAATTATTTTCCAATGGGTTAGAACAACTTAAAATGATAAAAAAATCATGGATTATAGCTCATGAAATCATGAATTTTGACCTCCATGAAATTATTTGCCAATGGCTCGAGCAACTAAAAATAGTTAAAAATCATGGGTCATAGCTCATGAAATAATGATTTTGGACTCCACAAAATTATTTGTTAATGGCTCAAAATGACTAAAAATAGCCACAAATTGTGGGTTATAGCTCATGAAATTATGAATTTTAGACTCCATAAAATTATTTGCCAATTGGTTGAAATGAACAGGAATGGCCAAAAGTTATGGGTAATAGCTCATGAAATTATAAATTTTTGACTTCACAAAATTATTTACTAATGGATCAGAATGACCAAAAATGGCTGGAAATCATTAGTATAGCTCATGAAATCTTGAGTTTCAGACTCAACAAAATTATTTGCCAATGGCTCAAAATGATTAAAAATGGTTAGAATTCATGTGCTATATAGCTCATTAAATCGTGAGCTATGGCCTTCACAAAATTTTTTGACAATGGATTGGAACAATTAAAAATGGCCACAAATCGCGGGTTATAACTCATGAAATTGTGAGTTTTAGCCTCTGCAAAATTATGGCCAAAATTTGCTGGTTATAAGTTATAAAATAAAATCATGAATTTTGGCCTCAACAAAAATATTTACCAAAGGGTAGAAATGACTAAAATGACCAAAAATCTTGGGTTATAGCTCAAAAAATTGTGAGTTTTGTCCTTTGTGAAATTATTTGGTAATGGGTTAGAAAAACTGAAAATGGCTATAAATTATAGGTTATAGCTTATAAGATCATTAATTTTGGAATTCGTGAAATTATTTGCTAATGGGTTGGATTGACTAAAAATGGCCAAAAATTATGGGCTATAGCGTATAAAATCTTAAATATTGGATTCTGCATAGTTATTTGCCAATGGATCGGAAAGAATAAAAATGACCACAAATCGTGTGTTATAGCTCATGAAGTCTTAAAATTTGGCCTCGGCAGAATTATTTATCAATGCATTGGAATGGCTAAAAATGGTGAAAAATCATGGGCTATTGCATATGAATATCTAAAATTTAAATTCTACCAAATTATTTTTAAATGGGTAGAAATAATTTAAATGGCCACAAATTATGGATTATAGCTCATGAAATCCTGAATTTTGGACTTCAGAAAATTATTTTCCAGTGGGTAGGAGCAACAAAAAATAGCCAAAAATCATGGGTTATAGCTCATGAAATCATGAATTTTGACCTCCTTAAATTATTTGACAATGGCTTGGAGCGACTAAAATGACCAAAAATCATGGGTTATAGCTCAAGAAATCATGAATTTTAGACTCAGTAAAATTATTTGCCAATGGGTCGAGCGACTAAAATGGCCACAAATCTTGCTTTATAGCTTAAGAAATAGTGAATTTTGAACTCGAAAGATTATTTGTCAATGGGTAGAAATAAATAAAAATGGGCACAAATCGTGGATAATAGCTCATTAAATTCTAAATTTTGTGAAATTATTTGTTAATGGTAGAAATGACTAAAAATTAGCAAAAATCGTGAGTTATTACTCATGAAATTATGAATTTTGGATACTACAAAATTATTTGCCAATGGGTCGAATGACTAAAAATGGCCACAAATCGTGGGTTATAGCTTAGAAGTTAGTGAATTTTAGCCTTTGTGAAATTATTTGCCAATGGGTCAACGACTAAAATGATTAAAAATCATGGATTATAGCTCATGAAATCATGAATTTTGGCCTCCACAAAATTATTTGCCAATGGATCGAAATGAATAAAATAGCCAAAAATCATGGGTTATAGCTCATGAAATCATGAATTTTGACCTCCGCGAAATTATTTGCCAATGGCTCGTAATGAATAAAAGTGGTAAAAAATCATGGGTTACAAGTCATAAAATTATAAATTTTAGACGCAATGAAATCATTTACCAATTGGTCGAAATCAATAAAAATAGCTAAAAATTATGGGTAATAGCTCATGAAATCGTGAATTTTGGATTCCCCAAAATTATTTGCCTATGGCTCTAAACGATTGAAAATGGCCAAAAATCGTTGATTATGGCCCATGGAATCTAGAATTTTGGACTCCTTGAAGTTATTTGTCAATGGCTCGGAATGACTAAAAATGGTTAGAAATCGTGAGTTATAGCTCAAGAAGTCGTGAAATCGTAAATTTTGGCCTCTAAAAAATTATTTGCCAATGGGTCAGAACGACTAAAAATGACCAAAAATCATAGATTAGCTCATGAAATTCTGAATTTTGGCCTCCGTGAAACTACTTGCCAATGGGTCAGAATGACTGAAAATGCTCACTAATTGTGGTTTATAGCACATGAAGTTGTGAATTTCGGACACCGCCAAATGAATTTCCAATGGGTAGAAATAACTAAAATGGTCACAAATCATGGTATGAAGTCCAGTATTTTGGACTCCATGAAAGTATTTGCTAATGGCTCGGGATGGTCAAATATAGTTAGAAATCATAGGCAGCTCATAAAATTATAAATTTCAGCCTTTGCAAAATTATTTTTCAAGGGATAGAAACAATTAAAAATAGCAAAATATCGTGGGTTATAGTTCATGAATCAAAAATTTTGGCCTCCACAAAATTATTTGCCAATGACTCAAAATGACTGAAAATGATCAGAAATCGTGGGTTATAATTCAAGAAGTCATGAATATTGGCCTTCGCAAAATTATTCTGAAATGAGTCAGAGCGACTAAAAATGACGTCAAATCATGGGTTATAGCTCATGAAATCGTTAATTTTGGCCACTATAAAATTATTTGCCAATGGGTCAGAACGACTAAAAATAATAAAAATTATGGATTGTAGCTCATAAAATAGTGAATTTTGAACTCTGAAAGATTATTTATCAATAGGTCGGAGTGAATAAAAATGGCCACAAATCGTGGTTTATAGCTTAAGAAATAGTGAATTTTTATTTTACAAAATTAGTAGCCAATGGGTCAGAATGACTAAAATTGGCCACAAATTGTGGGTTATAGCTCATGAAATCATTAATTTTAGCTACCAGAAAATTATTTGCCAATGGGTCAGAACGACTAAAAATGATTAAAAATCATGGATTGTAGCTCATAAAATAGTGAATTTTGAACTCTGAAAGATTATTTGTCAATAGGTCGGAATAAATAAAAATGGCCACAAATCTTGCTTTATAGCTTAAGAAATCATGAATTTTTCTTTTACAAAATTAGTTGCCAATGGGTCAGCATGACTAAATTTGGCCACAAATTGTGGGTTATAGCTCATGAAATCGTGAATTTTGGCCTTTAAAAAATTATTTGCCAATCCATCGAATGACCTAAAATTAATGAAAATTATGAATTATAGCTTATAAAATTATTAATTTTAGCATTCAAAATATATATATATATATATATATATATATATATATATATATATATATATATATATATATATATATAGTGAAAAATGGAAAACCTTAGTACCAAGTTCCTTAAAGGAACTTGGTAGTGATAATGGACAATTCTAGCCCCACATGTAACTTAAAAAATAATTCTCTCTCTCTCCTCCCTTGAATGTGTGGGCTAGAATTGTGCCACATCACTACCAAGTAACTTGGTACCAAGTTTCTCCATATTCCTCATATATATATATATATATATATATATATATATATATATATATATATATATATATATATATATATATATATATATATATATATATATATATATATATATATATATATATATATATATATATCCTACTGGTCTAACGCCTAAGAATAGCTAAAATATGTTAATTATAGCTCATAAAATCGTGAATTTTGGACTCTACAAAAAATTTGTCAATGGATCTAATAAATAAAATGGCACAAATCGCGGGTTATAGCTCATGAAGTCCTGAATTTTTGCATACACAAAAATATTTGCTAATGGGTCGGAATGACTAAAAAATGCTAAAAATCATGGGTTATATATGATGAAATCGTGAATTTTAGACTCTGTAAAAAAAATTTTAAATGGGTAGAAATGACTAATAACAGCCACAAATTGGAGGTTATAGCTCACAAAAGCATAAATTATAGACTCCAAAAATTATTAGCCAATGGATAGAAATAACTAAAAATGACCAATATTGTGGGTTATAGCTCATGAAATTCTGAATTTGGACTCCAAAAATTATTTTCCAATGGTTAGGATGAATAAAAGTGGCCCGGCCAAAAATCATCTGTTATCGCTCATAAAATCATAAATTTTGACTGCCGTTAATTTATTCGCCGATGGCTTGGAACTGAAAAATGGTGAAAATCTTGGGTTATACCTCACGGAATCATAAATTTTAGACTCCACAAAATTTGTTGCTAAATGGTTAAAATAAATAAAAATGGCTAAAAATCATGGGCAATAGCTCATGAAATCGTGAATTCTGGACTCCGGGAAATTATTTTCCAATAGGTAGAAGCAACTAAAAATGACCACAAATCGTGGGTTATATGTCATGAAGTCCAAAATTTCAGACTTTGTCAAATTTTTGCCAATATCTAGAAATGACTAAAAATGGTTAGAAATCGTGGGTTACAGCTCATGAAATTATAAACTTTAGCCTTTATGAAATTATTTTTCAATGGGTAGGAAGGACTAAAAGTGGCAAAAAGTCATGGGTTATAGCTTATGAAATTGTGAATTTTGACCTATGTTTGATAATTTGCTAATAGTTTAGAACAACTAAAACTGACAAAAAAGCATGAGTTAAAGCTCACAAATTTATGAACTCTGGACTCCGTGAAATTATTTGCCAACTGGTCAAAATGAATAAACACGGCATGACAAAAAATCATGGGTAATAGCTCATAAAATTAGGAATTTTGGAACGACTAAAAATGAGTAGCTCATGAAATTGTGAATTTTAGCATAAAATTGTGAATTTTAGCATGAAATTATTTATAATATATTAGAACAACTGAAAATGGCCAAAAACTTTTGAGTTATAGCTCATGAAATCATGAATTTCAGACTCTACAAAATTCTTTGTCCATCGTTCAAAATGACTAAAAATGGCAAAAAAATTATTGGTTACAACTCATGAAATCGTGAATTTTGGACTCTGCAAAATTATTTGCTAATGGCTCGGAATGACTAAAAATGATCAGAACTCATTGACTATAGCTCATGAAATCTTAAATTTCGGACTCAGCCAGATTATTTGCTAATGGCTCGGAATGACTAAAAATGGTTAAAAATCATGGTTTATAACATATTAAATCGTGAATTTTAGCCTTTGTGAAATTATTTTCCAATGGGTGGAGACAACTAAAAATGGTAATAAATCATGGCTTATAGCTCATCTAATCATGAGCTATAACCGATGATTTATGGTAATCTTTAGGCATTTTGACCTGTTGATAAATAATTTTACGGAGTCTAAATTTCATGGTTTCATAAGCTATAACCAACAAGTTTTAGCCATTTTTAGTTATTTTTAGTCATTCCAATCCATTGACAAATAATTCAGTAGAGGCCAAAGTTCACGATTTTATGGGATATAACCAACGAACTTTTGGCCTTTTTTATTTGTTTCCACTTCTTATCAAATAATTTCACGGAGACCAAAATTTAAGATTTCATGGGCTAAAATCTGTTATTTTTTGCTATTTTTAGTAGTTTCAATACATCAAAAAATAATTTTGTAGAGTCCGAAATTCAAGATTTCATGGGCTAAAACCCATGATTTTGCCAATGGGTCAGAAAGAATAAAATGGTCACAAATCATGGATTATAGCTCAAGAAATTGTGAGCTCTGGCCTTCATTAAATTATTTGCCAATGTGCCGGAATGACTAAAAATGGCTACATATTATTGGTTATAGGTCATAAAATCATGAGTTTGGCCTCCACAAAATTATTTGCTAATGGGTCAGAGTGATTAAGAATGACCAAACATCGTGGATTTATAGCTCATAAAATCGTTAATTTTAGCCTTCGTGAAATTATTTGCTAAAGATTTAGACAAACTAAAAATGGCCAAAATTTGAGGGCTTTAACTTATGACATTGAGAATTTTGGACTCTACAATATTATTTACAAATGGGTCTGAATGAATAAAAATGGCCACAAATTAAGGGTTATAGCTCATGAAATTCTTAATTTTGGCCTCCACGAAATTATTTGCCAATAGGTCGGAACAATAAAAAATTGGCACAAATCATTGGTTATAGCTCATAAAATCATAAATTTCAACCTTAATAAAATTATTTATCAATGGGTCGAAATGACTAAAAATGACCAAACATCATGAGTTATAGCTCACGACATCATTAATTTTGACCTCCGTAAAATTATTTTTCACTGAGTTAGAATAACTAAAAATAGCCACAAATTGTGGGCTATAGCTCATTAAATTCTTGATTTGGACCCCAAAAATTATTTGTGTATGGATAAACAACTAAAATGGCTAAAAATCGTGGGATATAGCTCATGAAATCGTGAAATATAGACTCTAAAAAATTATTTGCCAATGAATAAGAACAAATAAAAATGGCCACAAATCGCGGGTTATGGCTCAAGAAATTGTGAATTTTGGCCTTTGCTAAATTATTTTCCACTGGGTTGGAACGACTAAAAATGGTCACAAATCATTAGTTATAGCTCATTAAATCGTGAATTTTGACCTCTGCAAAATTATTTATCAATAGGTCAAAACGACTAAAAATGACCAAACATCATGGGTTATAGCTCATAAGATCTTTAATTTTAGACACAAAATTATTTGCCAATGGGTCGGAACGACTAAAAATAGCCCAAATTTTTGGGTTATAGTTATGAGTTTGAGAATTTTAGACTCTGCATAATTATTTGCTAATAGGTCAGAACGAATAAAAATGGCCACAAATCGTGAATTATAGCTCAAGAAATTATGAGTTTTTATCTTCAAGAAATTATTTGCCAATGTGTCGAAATGACTAAAAATAGCCACAATTTATTGGTTATAGCTCATGAAATCATGAGTTTGGCCTGCACAAAATTATTTGCCAATGGGTCAGAGGGACTAAAAAGGTCCAAACATCATGGGTTGATAGCTCATGAAATCGTTAATTTTGACCTCTGTGAAATTATTTGCCAACGGGTCAGAACGACTTAAAATGGCCAAAAATTGAAGGCTTTAACTTATGAAATAGAGAATTTTGGACTCTGCAAAAAATTTTGCCAATGGGTCGAAGTGAATAAAAATGGCCAAAAATCAAGAGTTATAGCTCATAAAATCTTGAATTTTGGCCTCCGCAAAATATTTTGTTAACAGCTCAGAAGAACTAAAATGGCCAAAAACCGTGGGTTATAGCTCATATCGTGAATCTTAAACTCCGCAAAATTATTTTTAAATGGATAAAAATAACTAAAATGTCCACAAATTATGGGTTATAGCTCATGAGATCATAAATTAAAGAACTCCCAAGAACAAATGAAAATAGCCAAACCAATTATAGGTTATAGCCGATGAAATCGTGAATTTTGACCGCTCTGAAATTATTTGCCAATGACTCGAAAAGACTAAAAGTGGCCAAAAATCATGGGTTATAAATCATGAAATCGTGAATTTTGGACTTTTTGAACTTATTTACCAATTGGTCGAAATGAATAAAAATGGTAGAAAATTGTGGGTAATATCTCATTAAATCGTGAATTTTGAACTCCAAGAAATTATTTTCCAATGGTTCCGAACGACTAAAAATGGCCAAAAATCATGGGTTATAGGTTATGAAATCATGAATTTTACAATCCATAAAATTATTTGCTAATGGCTCAAAATGACTGAAAATGATCAGATATCATTGGTCACAGCTCATGAAATCGTGAATTTTGGATACCACGAACATATTTCCCAATATGTAGAAATAACTAAAAATGCCCACAAGTCGTGGTTTTTACCTCATTAAGTTCTTAATTTTGGGCCCCACAAAAATATTTGTCATTAGGTAGACAGCTAAAAATGTTAAATAATCATTGGTTACAGCTCATGAAATTGTGAATTTTAGACTTTGAAAAATTATTTGCCAATTGGTCAGAATAAATAAAAACATCACATATTGTGGGTTATAGCTCAAGAAATCGTGAATTTTGGCTTTCTCGAAATTAATTGCCAATGTGTCGGAATAATTTAAATGGCTAAAAATCAATGGTTATAACGCATAAAATTGTAAACTTTTTCCTTAACAAAATTATTTGACAATAGGTCAGAACGACTAAAAATGACAAAACATCATGGGTTGTAGCTCATGAAATGGTTAATTTGGCCTCCGTAAAATTATTTTTTAATGGGTCAGAACAACTAAAAATGGCCAAAAATCGCGGGCTATAGCTCATAAAATTATTTGCTAATGGGTGAATGACTAAAAATAGCCACAATTTATTGGTTATAGCTCATGAAATTGTGAATTTTGACCGCTCAAATTATTTGCCAAATAGTTGGAATGACTCAAAATGGCCAAAAATCATGGGTTGTAGCTCATGAAATCGTGAATTTTGGACTTTTGAACTTATTTACCAATTGGTCGAAATGAATAAAATGGCCACAAATCGTGGGTTATAGCTCATAAAATTGTAAACTTTTTCCTTAACAAAATTATTTGCTATAGCTTATGAAATCGTGAATTTTAGACTTTGAAAAATTATTTGCTAATGGGTGAATGACTAAAAATGGCCAAAAATCATGGGTTATAGGTTATGAAATCATGAATTTTAGACTTTGAAAAATTATTTGCCAAATAGTTGGAATGACTCAAAATGGCCAAAAATCAAGAGTTATAGCTCATGAAATCGTGAATTTTAGACTTTGAAAAATTATTTGCCAATGTGTCGAAATGACTAAAATAGCCAAAAATCTTGTCTTATAGCTCATGAAATTATTTGCTATAGCTTATGAAATCGTGAATTTTAGACTTCACAAAATTATTTGCCAATGTGTCGAAATGACTAAAATAGCCACAATTTATTGGTTATAGCTCATGAAATTATTTGCTATAGCTTATGAAATCATGAATTTTAACCTCCATAAAATTATTTGCCAATGACTCAAAATGGCCAAAAATCAAGAGTTATAGCTCATGAAATCATGAATTTTACAATCCATAAAATTATTTTTAATGGGTCGAACAACTAAAAATAATCATAAATTGTGGGTTATAGCTCATGAAATCATGAATTTTACAATCCATAAAATTATTTTTAAATGGATAAAAATAACTAAAATGTCCACAAATTATGGGTTATAGCTCATGAAATCATGAATTTTGGACTCTACAAAATTATTTGCTATAGCTTATGAAATCATGAATTTTACAATCCATAAAATTATTTTTAATGGGTCGAACAACTAAAATGGCCAAAAATCATGGGTTATAGCTCAAGAAATTATGAGTTTTATCTTCAAGAAATTATTTGCCAATGTGTCGAAATGACTAAAAATGACAAAACATCATGGGTTGTAGCTCATGAAATTATTTGCCAAATAGTTGGAATGACTCAAAATGGCCAAAAATCATGGGTTATAGGTTATGAAATCATGAATTTTGGACTCTACAAAATTATTTGCCAATGTGTCGAAATGACTAAAAATGGCCAAAAATCATGGGTTATAGGTTATGAAATCATGAATTTTGGACTCTACAAAATTATTTGCTAATGGGTGAATGACTAAAAATGGCCAAAAATCAAGAGTTATAGCTCATGAAATTATTTGCTAATGGGTGAATGACTAAAAATGGCCAAAAATCATGGGTTATAGCTCAAGAAATCGTGAATTTTGGACTCTATGAAATTATTTGCCAATGGGTCGAGCGACTAAAAATGGCCAAAATTATGGGTTATAGCTTATGAAATCGTGAGTTTTAGACTTTGAGTGGATGTTGTTTGTTCAAACGGTTCGGGTTGAAAACTTTTCAACTCGACCTGAACCGAGCTATCATTGAAACTTACTAGAACTGCCAATTTTTAGTCTGTTCGGTCAGTTTTTTTGGTTTGGGCCTAACCATGGCTTAGTCCTACTCATTACATCCTTAATTTCATCCCCCGAAAAATTATTTTCCAATGAGTACATGATTAAAAATAGCAAAACAATTATGGGTTATAGCTCATGAAATCGTGAATTATGGACTCTACAAAATTATTTGCTAAAAGGTCAGAATGAATAAAAATGACCATAAATCGTGGGTTATAGCTTAAGAAATCGTGAGTTTTGACCCTCACGAAATTGCTTGGATAGGTTGGAACGACTAAAAATGGCCACAACCCATTGATTATAGCTCATAAAATCATAAAGTTTGGCCTGCACAGAATTATTTTGTAATGGGTCAGAACGATTGAAAATGGCCAAACATTATGGGTTTATGCCTCATGAAATCGTTAATTTTAGACTCCGTAAAATTATTTGCCAATGGGTCAAAATGACTAAAAATGGCTAAGATATGTGGGCTTTAGCTTCTTAAATTGAGAATTTTTGACTCTGCAAAATTTTTTGTCAATGGGTCGAAATGAATAAAAATGGCCACAAATTAAGGATTATAGCTAATGAAAACCTGAATTTTGGACTCTATGAAATTATTTGCCAATGGGTCGAGCGACTAAAAATAGCAAAACAATTATGGGTTATAGCTCATGAAATCATGAATTTTAGACTCCACAAAATTATTTTTAATGGGTAGAAATGACTAAAAATGGCCACAAATCATGGGTTATAGCTCATGAAATCGTGAATTATGGACTCTACAAAATTATTTTTAATGGGTAGAAACAACTAAAATGGCCAAAAATCATGGGTTATAGCTCATAAAATCGTGAATTTTGGCCTCCATAAAATTATTTTCCAATGGTTTAAAATGAATAAAATAGCCAAAAATCTTGTCTTATAGCTCATGAAATCGTGAATTTTAGACTTCACAAAATTATTTGCTAATTGGTGAAATGAATAAAATTGGCCAAAATTATGGGTTATAGCTCAAGAAATCATGAATTTTAGACTTCACAAAATTATTTGCCAATGGGTCAAAATGACTAAAATTGCTAGAAATCATTGGTTATAGCTTACAAAATAGTAAATTTTGGACTCTATGAAATTATTTATCAATGGTTAAGAATGACTAAAATAGTTATAAATTTAAGGTTATAGCTCATGAAATCATGAATTTTACAATCCATAAAATTATTTTTCAATGGGTTGGATGACTAAAAATGGCAAAAATTATGGTATAGAGCTCAAGAAATCGTGAATTTTAGACTCATGAAATTATTTATCGCTAGTTTGAAATGACTAAAAATAGACAAAAATTATGGATTATAGCTCATAAAATCATGAATTTTGGACTCTACAAAATTATTTTTAAATAGGTAAAAATAACTAGAAATATCCACAAATCATGGGTTATAGCTCATGAAATCCGAAGCTAATGGACTCCATGGGTAGGAAAAATTAAAAATAGCAAAAAAAATCATGGGTTTTAGCTCATAAAATCGTGTATTTTGACCTCCGTAAAATTATTTTCCAGTGGCTTGAAAGGACTAAAAATGGCCAAAAATTATGGGTTGTAGCTCATGAAATCATGAATTTTGGATTTGTGAAATTATTTGACAATTGATCGAAATGATAAAAATGGCAAAAATGTGGTTAATAGCTCATTAAATCATGAATTTTAGACTCCGCAAAATTATTTGTCAATGGCTCGGATTGAGTAATAAATGCTAGAAACTATTAGTTATAGCTCATGAAATTGTAAAGTTAGCACTACATGAAATTATTTGCCAATTGGTCGTAAAAATAAAAATAGCCACAAATTGTGGGTTATAAAACATTAAATCGTGAATTTTAGCTTATGGAAAATTATTTGCCAATGGGTCAAAATGACTAAAATGGCCACAACCCATTGATTATAGCTCATGAAATCATGAATTTTAATATTTACAAAATTATTTGTCAAAGGGTAGAAATGACTAAAAGTGATTAAAATCATGGGTTGTAGCTCATGAAATTGTTAATTTTACTTTCACTAAATTATTAGTCAATGGTCAAAACAACTAAAATGGCCAAAAATTATGGGTTGTAGCTCATGAAATCATGAATTTTGGATTTGTGAAATTATTTGACAATTGATCGAAATGATAAAAATGGCAAAAATGTGGTTAATAGCTCATTAAATCATGAATTTTAGACTCCGCAAAATTATTTGTCAATGGCTCGGATTGAGTAATAAATGCTAGAAACTATTAGTTATAGCTCATGAAATTGTAAAGTTAGCACTACATGAAATTATTTGCCAATTGGTCGTAAAAAATAAAAATAGCCACAAATTGTGGGTTATAAAACATTAAATCGTGAATTTTAGCTTATGGAAAATTATTTGCCAATCGGTCAGAAGGACTAAAAAAGGCCAGAAACCATTTATTATAGCTCATGAAATCATGAATTTTAATATTTACAAAATTATTTGTCAATGGGTAGGAATGACTAAAAATGGCTGAACATCATGGGTTGTAGCTCATGAAATTGTTAATTTTTACTTTCACTAAATTATTAGTCAATGGTCAAAACAACTAAAAATAGCCAATAATTGTGGGCTATAGCTCATGATCTCGTGGATTTTGGACTCTACAAAATTATTTGCCAATGGATTGTGACGATAAAAAAATGGCAACAAATCTTGGATTATAGCTCATAAATTCTTGAATTTTGGACTCTGCAAAATTATTTTCCAATGGGTCAAAATGACTAAAATGGCCAAAATTATGGGTTATAGCTCATGAAATTATGAATTTTGTCAATTCAGGAAATTATTTTCCAATGGGTAGAAACAACTAAAAATGACAATAAACTATGGTTACAGCTCATGAAATCTTGAATTTTTGACTTTGTGAAATTATTTTCCAATGTGTAGAAGCAACTAAAAATGGATACAAATCATATGTTGTAGCTCATGAAATCATGAATTTTGGACTTCGTGAAATTATTTTTTAATACATAGAAATGATTGGAAAAGGCCAAAAATTGTGGGTTATAGCTTAAGAAATCATGAGTTTTGACCTTCACGAAGTTACTTGCCAATGGATCAAAAGGACTAAAAATGGAGACAAACCGTGGGTTATAGCTCATAAAATTGTGAGTTTTGAGCCCGGCAAAATTATTTGCTAACGGGTTAGAACGACTAAAAATAACTAAAAATTATGAATTATAGCTCATGAAATCACAAATATTGGACTCTGCAAAATTATTTCCAATGGGTCAAAATGAATAAAATGGCCATAAATTATGGGTTGTAGCTCAGGAAAATCGCGAATTTTAGTCTTCACAAAATTATTTGTTAATGGATCGAAATGATTAACAATTACCAGAAATCATTAGTTATAGCTCATGAAATCGAGAATTTTAGCCTCCACAAAATTGTTTGCCAATGGGTCGTAACGCCAAAAAAAGGCCAAATATCGTGGGTTATAACTCATAAAATCGTTAATTTTGGCCTTGGCAAAATTATTTATCAATGAGTTGGAATGACTAAAAATAGCCAAAAGTTATGGGCTATAGCTCATGAAGTCATAAATTTTAAATTCTAGAAAATTATTTGTCAATGGGTTGGAATGAATAAAATAAAATCGTAAATTTTAGCCTCCATGAAATTATTTATCAATGGGTCTGAATGACTAAAACGGTGAAAAATTGTAGGTTATAACTTATGAAATTGTGAATTTGCTCCTTTGAGAAATTATTTTCCAATAGGTATAAACAACTAAAAACGGTAACAAAACATGGGTTATAGCTCATGAAATCTTAAATTTCAGACTCCATGAAATTATTTTCTAGTGCGTAGAAATAACTAAAAAAGGTTGCAAATTATTTATTATAGCTTATAAAATCGTAAATTTTGCACTCTGCAAAAATATTTGTCAATGGGTAGAAACAATTAAAATGGCCAAAATTCATGGGTAATAGCTTAAGAAATCGTGAGTTTTGGCCTTCGTAAAATGATTTCCTAATGGGTCAGCATGACTAAAAATATCCATGAATCATGGATTATAGCTTATGAAATCATGAATTTTGGACTCTACAAAATTATTTTTAAATAGAAAGAAATAACTAAAAATGTCCACAAATCACAAGCTATAGCTCATGAAATCCTAAATTTTGGACTCCATGAAATTATTTTTCAATGGGTAGGAACAACTAAAAATAACAAAAATTATGGGTTATAGCTCATAAAATCATGAATTTTGACGTATATAAAATTATTTGCCAATGGCTCAATGACTGAAAATGGCCAAAAATCATGGGTTATAGCTTATGAAATTATTTTGGACTCCATGAATTAATTTATCAATTGGTCATATTGAATATTAATAGAAAACAAATTGTGGGTTCTACCTCATTAAATCGTGAATTTTGGACTCCACGAAGCTAGTTATCAATGGATCAAAATGACTAAAATGGCCAAAATTATGGGTTATAGCTCATGAAATCGTGAATTTTGGACTCTACAAAATTATTTACCAATGGCTCATAATGACTAGAAATGGTTAGAAATCATGGGTTATAGCTCAATGAATTGTGAATTTTGATCATTACAAAATTATTTTTAATGGGTCGAATGACTAAAATTAAAAATATCATGGGTTATAGCTAATGAAATCATGAATTTTGGACTCCATGAAATTATTTTCCAATGGGTCAAAATGACTAAAATGGCCAAAACTCATGGGTTACTAATCATGAAATCATGAATTTTGGATTTCCCAATTTTATTTGCCAATGAGTCGAAATGACAATAAATGGCCGAAATCATTGGTTATAGCTCATAAAATTATGAATTTTGATGCCATAAAATTATTTGCCAATGGGTAGAAATAACTGAAAATGCCCACAAATCATGAGTTATAGCTCATTACATCCTTAATGTTGGGCCCCACAAAATTATTTGCTATTGGGTAGTGACTAAAATAGCCAAAATTATGGGTTATAGCTCATGAAATTATGAATTTTGATGCCATGAAATTATTTACCAATGGGTCAAAACAGATAAAAATAGACACAAATCATGAGTTATAGCTCAAGAAATCATGAATTTAATCCTTCATGAAATTATTTGCCAATGGGTTAGAACAACTAAAAATGATCACAAAATTATTAGTTATAGCTCATGATGTTGTGAATTTTAGCCTTAACAAAACTATTTGGTAACCGGTCGAACAACTAAAATGACCAAACATCATGGGTTATAGCTCATGAAATCATTAATTTTGGCCTCTGCAAGATTATTTGTCAATGGGTTGGAACAATTTAGCTCATTAAATCCTTTAATTTGGACCCCGTAAAATTACGTAAGATGATTAAAATAGCCAAAAATCATGGATTATAGCTTATAAAATCATGAATTATTGACTCCATAAAATTATTTTCCAATGGGTTAGAATAAATAAAAATAACCACAAATCGTGGGTTATAGCTTATGAAATCTTGAATTTTGGACTCCATGAAATTATTTATCAACGGGTTGGAACGACTAAAAATAGCCACAAATCATTGGTTATAGCTCATGAAATCATGAATTTTGACCTCAACAAAATTGTTTGCCAATTGGTCGAATGATTAAAATAATCAAACATCATGGGCTATAGCTCATAAAATCGTTAATTTTAAACCCCATGAATTTATTTGCCAATGGGTCGAATGACTAAAATGGCCAAAAATCATGGATTATAGCTCATGAAATCGTGAATTTTGGACTCGTAAATTTTGCCAATGCTAGAATAAAAAGTGGTCACAAATCATGAGTTATAGCTCAAGAAATCATGAGTTTTGGCCTCAGAAAATGATTTCCTAATGGGTCAAGATGACTAAAAATATCCATGAATCATGGATTATAGCTTATGAAATCATGAATTTTGGACTCTACAAAATTATTTTTAAATAGAAAGAAATAACTAAAAATGTCCACAAATCACAAGCTATAGCTCATGAAATCCTAAATTTTGGACACCAAGAATTTATTTTCCAATGGGTAGGAACAACTAAAAATAACAAAAAATTATAAGTTGCAGCTCATAAAATCATGAATTTTGACGTATATAAAATTATTTGCCAATGGCTCAGAATGACTGAAAATGGCCAATAATCTCGTGTTATAGCTTATGAAATTATTTTGGACTCCATGAATTAATTTATCAATTGGTCATATTGAATATTAATAGAAAACAAATTGTGGGTTCTACCTCATTAAATCGTGAATTTTGGACTCCACGAAGCTAGTTATCAATGGATCAAAATGACTAGAAACGACCAAAAAATATTGTTTAGAGTTCATGAAATTGTAAAGTTTGGACACGACGAAATTATTTACCAATGGCTCATAATGACTAGAAATGGTTAGAAATCATGGGTTATAGCTCAATGAATTGTGAATTTTGATCATTACAAAATTATTTTTTAATGGGTCAGAATGACTAAAAATTAAAAAATATCATGGGTTATAGCTAATGAAATCATATATTTGGCCTCAGTGAAATTATTTCCAATGGCTCAGCGTGACTAAAAATGGCCAAAACTCATGGGTTACTAATCATGAAATCATGAATTTTGGATTTCCCAATTTTATTTGCCAATGAGTCGAAATGACAATAAATGGCCAGAAATCATTGGTTATAGCTCATAAAATTATGAATTTTGATGCCATAAAATTATTTGCCAATGGGTAGAAATAACTGAAAATGCCCACAAATCATGAGTTATAGCTCATTACATCCTTAATGTTGGGCCCCACAAAATTATTTGCTATTGGGTAGTGACTAAAAATAGCCAAAAATTATGGGTTATAGCTCATGAAGTGAATTATAGACTGCAAAATTATTTACCAATGGGTCAAAACAGATAAAAATAGACACAAATCATGAGTTATAGCTCAAGAAATCATGAATTTAATCCTTCATGAAATTATTTGCCAATGGGTTAGAACAACTAAAAAATGATCACAAATTATTAGTTATAGCTCATGATGTTGTGAATTTTAGCCTTAACAAAACTATTTGGTAACTGGTCAGAACAACTAAAAATGACCAAACATCATGGGTTATAGCTCATGAAATCATTAATTTTGGCCTCTGCAAGATTATTTGTCAATGGGTTGGAACAATTTAGCTCATTAAATCCTTTAATTTGGACCCCGTAAAATTACGTAAGATGATTAAAAATAGCCAAAAATCATGGATTATAGCTTATAAAATCATGAATTATTGACTCCATAAAATTATTTTCCAATGGGTTAGAATAAATAAAAATAACCACAAATCGTGGGTTATAGCTTAAGAAATCTTAAACTTTGGCCTTTGCGAAATTATTTATCAACGGGTTGGAACGACTAAAAATAGCCACAAATCATTGGTTATAGCTCATGAAATCATGAATTTTGACCTCAACAAAATTGTTTGCCAATTGGTCAGAATGATTAAAAATAATCAAACATCATGGGCTATAGCTCATAAAATCGTTAATTTTAAACCCCATGAATTTATTTGCCAATTAGTCAGAACGATTAAAAATGGCTAAAATTCGTGGATTATATAGCTCATGAAATCGTGAATTTTGGACTCTGTAAATTTTTTGCCAATGCGTTAGAATAAAAAAAGTGGTCACAAATCATGAGTTATAGCTCAAGAAATCATGAGTTTTGGCCTTCATAAAATTATTTACCAATGGATCGGAATGACTAAAAATGATCATAGGTTATAGCTCACAAAATTGTAAAGTTTGGCCTCTACAAAATTATTTGACAATGGGTCAAAATGATTACAGATGGCTAAACATCATGATTTATAGCTCATGAAATGATGAACTTTGCCCTCCGCAAAATTATTTGCTAATGGGTCAGAATGACTAAAATTGAAAAAAAAACATATGGGTTATAGCTTATGAAATCATTACTTTGACCTCTGTGAAATTATTCAATAATAGATCAGAACGACTAAAAATAGCCAAAAATTATGGGCTTTAGCTTATGAAATCGAGAATTTTGGCCTTTGTAAAATTATTTATCAATAGATCGGAATGAATAAAAATGGCTAAAAATCAAGGGTTATAGCTCATGAAATCCTGAAGCTTGGCCCACGTAAATTTATTTGTCAATGGGTCAGAACAACTAAAAATGGCCAAAAATCATGAGTTCTAGCTCATAAATTGTGAATTTTTGATTCCGCGAATTTATTTTTAAATGGGTCGAAATAACTAAAAATATCTACAAATCATGGGTTATAGCTCATGAAATTCTAAATAATTATTTTCTAATGGATAGGAACAACTAAAATAGCACAAAATCATGGGTTATAACTAATGAAATTATAAATTTAGAACTCAAAGAAATTATTTATCAATGGCTCGAATGACTAAAAATAGCTAAAAATCATGAGTTATAGATCATGAAATTGTGAATTTTAGACTTTGCGAAATTATTTGCTAATTACTCAAAATAAAGAAAAATGGCAATAAATTATGGGTAATAGCCTATTAAATCGTGAAGTTTAGACTCTACAAAATTATTTGCCAATGGCTTGGATTGACTAAAAAGGCCAGAAATCGTTGGTTATAGCTCATGATATCATAAACTTTGGACTCTGTCAAATTATTTGATGACCAGAAATCGTCAGAATCATGGGTTGTAGTTTATTAAATTGTGAATTTTGGTCATTTTGAAATTATTTTCTAATGTGTCAAAACAACTTAAAATGGCAAAAAATTATAGGTTATAGATCATGAATTTTAGACTTTGCAAAACTATTTGTCGATGGGTCAGAATGAATAAAAATGGCCATAATCATGGGTTATAGCTCAAAAATTTATGAATTTTGGCCCCAGCGAAATTATTTACCATTGGGTTGGAACGACTAAAAATGGCCGCAAATCATTAATTCTAGCTCATGGAATCATAAATTTTGATCTTCACAAAATTATTTTCCAATGTGTTGAAATTATAGCAAAACATTATGAATTATAGCTCATGAAATCGTTAATATTGGCCTCCACGAAATTATTCATCAATGGGTCGGATTGACTAAAAATGGCCAAAAATTAGGGCTATAGCTCATAAAGTCGTCAATTTGGACTCTGCTAAATTAAAGGCCAATGGGTTGGAATGAATAAAAACGGCAATAAATCTTGGATTATAGCTCATGAAATCCTGAATTTTAGCATCCGCGAAATTGTTTGTCAATTGGTCTGAATGACTAAAAAGGCCAAAAATCTTGGGTTATAACTCATGAAATTGTGAATTTTGTCCTTTGGGAAAATTTTTGCAATGGGTAAAACAACTAAAAATGACAACAAGTTCATGGGTTATAGCTCATGAAATCGTGAGTTATTCATTTTGACCAATCTTAAATTTTAGACTCCGTAAAATTATTTTCCAATGGTTAGAAACAACTAAAAATGACTATAAATCATGGGTTATTATAGCTCATGAAATTATGAATTTTGGACTTCATAAAATTATTTTTTAATGGGTAGAAATGACTAACAATGGCAAAAAAACATGGGTTATAGCTCGAGAAATTGTGAGTTTTGACCTTCGCGAAATTATTTTCCAATGGGTTAGAAGGGCTAAGAATGACGACGAATCGTGGGTTATAGCACATGAAATCGTGAATTTTGGCCTCCGCAAAATTATTTGTCAATGGGTTAGAATGATTAAATTTTGCTAAAAATTGTGGGTTGTAGCTCATGAAATTGTGAATATTAAACTCTGCAAAATTATTTGTCAAAGGTTTAGAATGAATAAAAATGGACACAAATCGTGCGTTATAGCTCAAGAAAACGTGAGTTTTTGCGATCATAAAATTATTTACAAATGGGTCGAAACAACTAAAAATTGCTACAAATCATTGGTTATAGCTCATGAAATCTTGAATTTTAGCCTCCGCAAAATTATTTGTTAATGGGGTCAAAATGACTAAAAATAGCCAGAAATTATGGGCTATAGCTCATGAGATTGTGAATTTTGTCCTTCGAGAAGTTATTTTCCAGTGAGTAGAACAACTAAAAACGACAACAAATCGTGAGCTATAGCTTATGAAATCTTGAATTTTAAACTCCATGAAATTATTTTCCCATAGGTAGAAACAAATAAAAATGGCTACAGTTCGTGGGTTATAGCTCCTGAACTTGTAAATTTTGGACTCCGTGAAATTATTTTTCAATGAGTAGAAATAACTAAAAGTAACCAAAAATCGTGGGTTATAGCTTAATAAATCATGAGTTTTGGACTTCGCAAAATTATTTGCCAATGGATGGAAAAGACTAAATTTTGTGACAAATCATAAGTTATAGCTCATGACATCGTGAATTTCAGCATCCGCAAAATTATTTGCTAATGGGTCATAATGACTAAAAATGCCTACAAATTGTGGATTATAGCTTAAGAAAGCATGAATTTTGGCCTTCACAAAATTATTGGCCAATAGGTCAAAATGACTAAAAATTGCCACAAATCATTGGTTATAGCTCATGAAATCCTAAATTATGGCCTCCGAAAAATTATTTGTCAGAATCAGAATGACTAAAAATAGCCAAAAATTCTGGGTTACAGCTGATGAAGTCGTGAATTTTGGACTCTACAAAAGTATTTGCTAATGGATTAGAATGAACAAAAATGGCCGCAAGTCTTGGGTTATAGCTCACGAAATCCTAAATTTTAACCTCTGCAAAATTATTTGCCAATAGGTCTGAACAGCCAAAAATTATGGGCTATAGCTAATGAAATCGTAATTTTGTCCTTTGAGAAATTATTTATCAATTGGTAGAAATAACAAAAAATGGCAATAAATAGTGGGTTATAGCTCATGAAATCTTGATTTTCGGACTTTGTGGAATTATTTTCCAATGGGTATAAACAACTAAAAAAGGCTACAAATCATTGGTTATAGCATATAAAATTGTGAATTCTAGACAATGTGAAATTATTTGTTAATGGGTGGAAACGACTAAAAATGGCCAAAAGTCGTGCGTCATAGCTCAAGAAATCGTGAGTTTTAGCCTTCGCGAAATTATTTGCTAATGGGTCGGAATGACTAAAAATGGCCACAAACCATCGGTTATAGCTCATGAAATCATGAATTTTAAACTTAACAAAATTACTTGCCAATAAGTCGGGATGGCTAAAAATAGAAAAAAAATCGTGGGTTATATACCTAATTAAATCGTCAATTTTGGCTCCACAAAATTATTTTCCAATGGGTTTGATTGACTAAAAATTAACAAAAATTGTGAGCTATAGCTTACAAAATTGTGAATCTTAGACTCTACAAAATTAGTTGCTAAAATTAGTTTCCAATAGGTTAAAAAGACTAAAAATGACAACAACAAAAAATCGTGGGTTATAGCTCATAAAATCATGAATTTTGTTCTTCAGAAATTACTTTACAATGGTAGAAATAACAAAAATAGGCAACAAATCGTGGGTTATAGCACATAAAATCTTAAATTTTGGACCTTGTAAAATTATTTTTCAATGTGTGGAAACAACAAAAAAAGGCTACAAATTTTGGCTTATAGCTCATGAAATCGTAAATTTTCTACTCCGCAAAATTATTTATCAATGGGTAAAATGATTAAAAATAGCCAAAAACTATGGGTTAAAGCACAAAAATTATGAGTTTTGGCCTTCATGAAATTATTTGTCAATGGGTCGGAACAACTAAGAATGGCCACAAATCATGGATTATAGCTCATGAAATCCTGAATTTGACAGCTATAAAATTATTTGCTACTGGGTCGAAACAACTAAAAATAGCCAAATATCATGGTTTATAGCTCATGAAATCATTAATTTTGGTCGCCGCAAAATTATTTGACAATGGGTCCGATCGACTAAAAATGACAAAAAATTATTTGCTATAGCTTATGAAATCGTGAATTTTGGACTCTGCAAAATTATTTGTCCGTGAGTTAGAATGAATGAAAATGTCCTCAAATTATGGATTATAGCTCACGAAATCCTAGACTATGGCCTCAGTGAAATTATTTGCCAAATAGTTGGAATGACTCAAAATGGCCAAAAATCATGGGATTTAACTCATGAAATCATAAATTTGGACGTTCTAAAATTATTTTTAAATTGGTAGAAACAACTAAAAATAATCATAAATTGTGGGTTATAGCTCATGAAATCTTGAATTTTAAACTCTAAAAATTATTTTCAGATGGGTAGAAACAACTAAAAATAGACAAAAATCAATGATTATAGCTCATGAAATCATGAATTTTAACCTCCATAAAATTATTTTCCAATGGTTTAAAATGAATAAAAATAGCCAAAAATCTTGTCTTATAGCTCATGAAATCGTGAATTTTAGACTTCACAAAATTATTTGCTAATTGGTCGAAATGAATAAAATTGGCCAAAAATTATAGGTAATAGCTCAGAAATCATGAATTTTAGACTTCACAAAATTATTTGCCAATGGCCTGAAATGACTAAAAATTGCTAGAAATCATTGGTTATAGCTTACAAAATAGTAAATTTTGGACTCTATGAAATTATTTATCAATGGTTAAGAATGACTAAAAATAGTTATAAATTTAAGGTTATAGCTCATTAAATTGTAAATTTTAGCCTTTGTAAAATTATTTTTCAATGGGTTGGATGACTAAAAATGGCAAAAATTATGGTATAGAGCTCAAGAAATCGTGAATTTTAGACTCCGCGAAATTATTTATCGCTAGTTTGAAATGACTAAAAATAGACAAAACTATGGGTTATAGCTCATGAAATCATGAATTTTGAACTCTATAAAATTATTTGCCAACGGCTCGGAAAAACTAAAAATGGCTAGAAATTATTGATTGTACCTCATAAAATAATGAATTTTAAATAACATAAAATTATTTACCAATGGGTAGGAAACAACCAAAATAACCATGAATTGTTAGTTATAGCTCATTAAATCCATAAATTTCAACCCCACAAAATTATTTGTCAAAGGGTAGAAATGACTAAAAGTGATTAAAATCATGGGTTGTAGCTCATGAAATCGTGAATTTTAAACTCTAAAAATTATTTGCCAATGGGTTGGAATGGAATAACCACAAATCGTGGGTTATAGCTCAAGAAATCATGAATTTTGGTCTTCACAAAATTATTTGCCAATGGGTCAGAACGACTAAAAATCGTGGCTTATAACACATGAAATCGTGAATTTTGACCTCTATAAAATTATTTGCCAAAAAATTATTGCTTATAGCTCATGAAATCGTTAACTTTTGCCTCAATGCAATTATTTGTCAATGGGTAGGATCGAGTAAAAATGGCCAAACTTTTTGACCTATAACTCATGAAGTCGTGAATTTTGGACTTCATAAAATTATTTGCCAAGGAGTTAAAATGAATAAAATGGCCATAAATCTTGGGTTATAGATCATGAGATCCTGAATTTTTGTCTCAATGAAATTATTTGCCAATGGGTCGAACGACTAAAAATGGCCAAAAATTATGGGTTATAGCAAATAAAATCATGAATTTATGGCTTCAGAAATAACTTTTCAATGGATAGAATCAATTGAAAACTACAACAAATCGTAAATTTTAGACTCTACAAAATTATTTACCAATGGGTCGAACGACTAAAAATGAACAAAAATCATGGATTATAGCTCATAAAATCGTGAATTTTAGACTTCACAAAATTATTTGCTAATTGGTCGAAATGAATAAAATTGGCCAAAAATTATAGGTAATAGCTCAGAAATCATGAATTTTAGACTTCACAAAATTATTTGCCAATGGCTCGAATGACTAAAAATTGCTAGAAATCATTGGTTATAGCTTACAAAATAGTAAATTTTGGACTCTATGAAATTATTTATCAATGGTTAAGAATGACTAAAAATAGTTATAAATTTAAGGTTATAGCTCATTAAATTGTAAATTTTAGCCTTTGTAAAATTATTTTTCAATGGGTTGGATGACTAAAAATGGCAAAAATTATGGTATAGAGCTCAAGAAATCGTGAATTTTAGACTCACAAAATTATTTATCGCTAGTTTGAAATGACTAAAAATAGACAAAACTATGGGTTATAGCTCATGAAATCATGAATTTTGAACTCTATAAAATTATTTGCCAATGGCTCGAATAACTAAAATGGCTAGAAATTATTGATTGTACCTCATAAAATAATGAATTTTAAATAACATAAAATTATTTACCAATGGGTAGGAAACAACCAAAATAACCATGAATTGTTAGTTATAGCTCATTAAATCCATAAATTTCAACCCCACAAAATTATTTGTCAAAGGGTAGAAATGACTAAAAGTGATTAAAATCATGGGTTATAGCTCATGAAATCATGAATTTTGAACTCTATAAAATTATTTGCCAATGGGTTGGAATGGAATAACCACAAATCGTGGGTTATAGCTCATGAAATCATGAATTTTGGTCTTCACAAAATTATTTGCCAATGGGTCAGAACGACTAAAAATCGTGGCTTATAACACATGAAATCGTGAATTTTGACCTCTATAAAATTATTTGCCAAAAAATTATTGCTTATAGCTCATGAAATCGTTAACTTTTGCCTCAATGCAATTATTTGTCAATGGGTAGGATCGAGTAAAAATGGCCAAACTTTTTGACCTATAACTCATGAAGTCGTGAATTTTTTACTCTGTAAAATTATTTGCCAAGGAGTTAAAATGAATAAAAATGGCCATAAATCTTGGGTTATAGATCATGAGATCCTGAATTTTTGTCTCAATGAAATTCTTTGCCAATGGATCTGGACGACTAAAAATGGCCAAAAATTATGGGTTATAGCAAATAAAATCATGAATTTATGGCTTCAGGAAATAACTTTTCAATGGATAGAATCAATTGAAAACTACAACAAATCGTAAATTTTAGACTCTACAAAATTATTTACCAATGGGTCAGAACGACTAAAAATGAACAAAAATCATGGATTAGCTCACAAAATCTGAATTTTAGCCTCCGTGAAACTACTTGCCATCAAGTCAGAACATGTGAAAATGGCCAAATATTATAGGTTATAACACATTAATTCGTGAATTTTGGACTTGACCAAAGTATATTTCAATGGGTAGAAGTAACTTAAAATGGCAACATGTCATGAGTTATAGCTCATGAAATCCAAGATATGAACTATGTGAAAGTATTTGCCAATGACTTGGAATGACTAAATATGGTTAGAAATCATGGGCTATAGCTCATAAAATCCTAAATTTTAGCCTTTGCAAAATTATTTTCTAAGCAGAGAAATGACTAAAAATAACAAAAATTATGGATTATAGCTCAAGAAATCTTGAATTTAGTTCTCTTTGAAATTATTTTCCATTGGGTAGGAATAACTAAAATGGCCAAAATTACAGGTTATAACTAATGAAATCATGAATTTTGGACTCCATGAAATTATTTTTAAATTGGTAGAAACAACTAAAAAGGCTACAAATCATTGGTTATAGCTCATGAAATCCTCAATTTTAGACTCCATAAAATTATTTTTCAATGGGTAGGAATAACTAAAATGGCCAAACTTTATGGGTTATAGCTCATCAAATCTTGAATTTTAACCCCGTAAAGTTATTTGCCAATGGGTCGAACGACTAAAAATGGCCAAAAATCATGGGATTTAACTCATGAAATCATGAATTTTGGACTTCATAAAATTATTTTTAAATTGGTAGAAACAACTAAAAATAATCATAAATTGTGGGTTATAGCTCATGAAATCTTGAATTTTAGACTCCATAAAATTATTTTTCAATGGGTAGAAACAACTAAAATAGACAAAAATCAATGATTATAGCTCATGAAATCATGAATTTTAACCTCCATAAAATTATTTATCAATGGTTAAGAATGACTAAAAATAGCCAAAAATCTTGTCTTATAGCTCATGAAATCCTCAATTTTAGACTTCACAAAATTATTTGCTAATTGGTCGAAATGAATAAAATTGGCCAAAAATTATAGGTAATAGCTCATGAAATCATGAATTTTAGACTTCACAAAATTATTTGCCAATGGCTCGAATGACTAAAAATTGCTAGAAATCATTGGTTATAGCTTACAAAATAGTAAATTTTGGACTCTATGAAATTATTTATCAATGGTTAAGAATGACTAAAAATAGTTATAAATTTAAGGTTATAGCTCATTAAATCCATAAATTTCAACCCCACAAAATTATTTGTCAAAGGGTAGAAATGACTAAAAATAACAAAAATTATGGATTATAGCTCAAGAAATCTTGAATTTAGTTCTCTTTGAAATTATTTTCCATTGGGTAGGAATAACTAAAATGGCCAAAAATTATGGGTTATAGCTCATGAAATCATGAATTTTGGACTCCATGAAATTATTTTTAAATGTGTAGAAATAACTAAAATGGCCACAAATCATGGGTTATAACTCATGAAATCCTCAATTTTAGACTCCATAAAATTATTTTTCAATGGGTAGGAATAACTAAAATGGCCAAACTTTATGGGTTATAGCTCATGAAATCGTGAATTTTAGACTCCATAAAATTATTTTTCAATGGGTAGGAATAACTAAAATGGCCATAAATCTTGGGTTATAGCTCATGAAATCCTGAATTTTAGACTCCATGAAATTATTTGCCAATGGGTCGAACGACTAAAAATGGCCAAAAATTATGGGTTATAGCAAATAAAATCATGAATTTATGGCTTCAGAAATAACTTTTCAATGGATAGAATCAATTGAAAACTACAACAAATCGTAAATTTTAGACTCTACAAAATTATTTACCAATGGGTCAGAACGACTAAAAATGAACAAAAATCATGGATTAGCTCACAAAATCTGAATTTTAGCCTCCGTGAAACTACTTGCCATCAAGTCAGAACATGTGAAAATGGCCAAATATTATAGGTTATAACACATTAATTCGTGAATTTTGGACTTGACCAAAGTATATTTCAATGGGTAGAAGTAACTTAAAATGGCAACATGTCATGAGTTATAGCTCATGAAATCCAAGATATGAACTATGTGAAAGTATTTGCCAATGACTTGGAATGACTAAATATGGTTAGAAATCATGGGCTATAGCTCATAAAATCCTAAATTTTAGCCTTTGCAAAATTATTTTCTAAGCAGTAGAAATGACTAAAAATAACAAAAAATTATGGATTATAGCTCAAGAAATCTTGAATTTAGTTCTCTTTGAAATTATTTTCCATTGGGTAGGAATAACTAAAAATGGCCAAAAATTACAGGTTATAACTAATGAAATCATGAATTTTGGACTCCATGAAATTATTTTTAAATGTGTAGAAATAACTAAAAATGGCTACAAATCGTGGGTTACAGCTCATGAAATCCTGAATTTTAGACTCCATAAAATTATTTTTCAATGGGTAGGAATAACTAAAAATGGCCAAACTTTATGGGTTATAGCTCATCAAATCTTGAATTTTAACCCCCGTAAAGTTATTTGCCAATGGCTCGTAACGACGAAAAATGGCCAAAAATCATGGGTTATAGCTCATCAAATTGTGAATTTTAAAATTCGCCAAATTATTTGCCAATTGGTCAGGATGAATAAAAAGGGCAAAAATTAATAGGTAATAGCTCATGAAATCGTGAATTTTGGACTCCATGAAATTATTTTTCAATGACGCAGAATGACAAAAAATGGTCAAAAATCATTGGTTATAGCTCAAGAGATCTTGAATTTTAGACTCCATGAAATTTATTGTCATTGCTCGAAACAACTATAAATGTTTAAAAATTATGGGTTATGGCTTATTAAATCATGAATTTTTGTCTGTGTGAAATTATTTTTCAATGGGTCAGAAAGACTAAAAATAGCAAAACTTTATGCATTTTAGCTCATGAAATCATGCATTTTGGCCTCCGTAAAATTATTCGCCAATGGCTCGGAATGACTAAAAATGGCGAAAAATCACTGCTTATAGCTCATGAAATTATGAATTTTGGAAGCCGTAAAATTATTTGTCAATGTATAGAAACAACTCTAAATGGCTACAAATTGTCAATTATAGCTCATTAAATCCTTAATTTTTGACCCTTTAAAATTATTTGCTAATGGATAGAAATAACTAAAATTGGCCAAAAATCATGGGTTATAGTTCATGAAATCATGAATTTTAGACTCTGCATAATTATTTTTTAATGTGTTAGAATGAATAAAAATGGTCACAAATTGTGGGTCATAGCTCATGAAGTCTGAATTTTGGCCTTCACGAAATTATTTTTCAATAGGTCTAAATGACTAAAAGTGATTACAAATCATGAATTATAGCTCTTGAAATAGTGAGTTTGGCCTCCAAAAATTATTTGTCAATGAGTCGTAATGATTAAAAATGACCAAAAATCATGGATTATAGCTCATTAAATCCCAAATTTTGGCCTCCAAGAAATTATTTGCCAATGGGTCAGAATGAGAGAAAATGGCCAAAAATCGTTGCTTATAGCACATGAAATCATAAGTTTTAGACTCTGCAAAATTAATTTATAATGGGTAGAGACAACTGAAAATGGCCTCTTATCATGGGTTATAACTCATGAAATCGTGAATTTTAGACTCCATAAAATTATTTTTCAATGGGTAGGAATAACTAAAATGGCCAAACTTTATGGGTTATAGCTCATCAAATCTTGAATTTTAACCCCCGTAAAGTTATTTGCCAATGGCTCGTAACGACGAAAAATGGCCAAAAATCATGGGTTATAGCTCATCAAATTGTGAATTTTAAAATTCGCCAAATTATTTGCCAATTGGTCAGGATGAATAAAAAGGGCAAAAATTAATAGGTAATAGCTCATGAAATCGTGAATTTTGGACTCCATGAAATTATTTTTCAATGACGCAGAATGACAAAAAATGGTCAAAAATCATTGGTTATAGCTCAAGAGATCTTGAATTTTAGACTCCATGAAATTTATTGTCATTGCTCAAACAACTATAAATGTTTAAAAATTATGGGTTATGGCTTATTAAATCATGAATTTTGACCTCTGTGAAATTATTTTTCAATGGGTCGAAAGACTAAAAATAGCAAAACTTTATGCATTTTAGCTCATGAAATCATGAATTTTAGACTCTACAAAATTATTTGCCAATGGCTCTGAATGACTAAAAATAGCCAAAAATCACGGTTATAGCTCATGAAATTATGAATTTTGGAAGTCAGAAAATTATTTGTCAATGTATAGAAACAACTCTAAATGGCTACAAATTGTCAATTATAGCTCATTAAATCCTTAATTTTTGACCCTTTAAAATTATTTGCTAATGGATAGAAATAACTAAAATTGGCCAAAAATCATGGGTTATAGTTCATGAAATCATGAATTTTAGACTCGCATAATTATTTTTAATGTGTTAGAATGAATAAAAATGGTCACAAATTGTGGGTCATAGCTCATGAAGTCTGAATTTTGGCCTTCACGAAATTATTTTTCAATAGGTCTAAATGACTAAAAGTGATTACAAATCATGAATTATAGCTCTTGAAATAGTGAGTTTGGCCTCCAAAAATTATTTGTCAATGAGTCGTAATGATTAAAATGACCAAAAATCATGGATTATAGCTCATTAAATCCCAAATTTTGGCCTCCAAGAAATTATTTGCCAATGGGTCAGAATGAGAGAAAATGGCCAAAAATCGTTGCTTATAGCACATGAAATCATAAGTTTTAGACTCTGCAAAATTAATTTATAATGGGTAGAGACAACTGAAAATGGCCTCTTATCATGGGTTATACAGCTCATGAAATCCAGAATTTTGGACTCTATGAAAGTATTTGCCAATGATTCAAAATGACTAAAAATGGCTAAAAGTCATAGATTAAAAGCTAATGGAATCATGAATTTTGACCTCTGTGAAATTATTGTTCAATGGGTACGAACGACTAAAAATAGCCAAAAATCACGTGTTATAGCTCATGAAATAGAGAATTTGTACCTTCGTAAAATTATTTGACAATAGTCGAATGACTAAAAATGGCCAAAAATCATGGGTTATAGCTCATCAAATTGTGAATTTTAAAATTCGCCAAATTATTTGCCAATTGGTCGGGATGAATAAAAGGGCAAAAATTAATAGGTAATAGCTCATGAAATCGTGAATTTTGGACTCCATGAAATTATTTTTCAATGACGCAGAATGACAAAAATGGTCAAAAATCATTGGTTATAGCTCAAGAGATCTTGAATTTTAGACTCCATGAAATTTATTGTCATTGCTCAAACAACTATAAATGTTTAAAAATTATGGGTTATGGCTTATTAAATCATGAATTTTGGACTCAGTGAAATTATTTGTCAAAGGGTAGAAATGACTAAAAATAGCAAAACTTTATGCATTTTAGCTCATGAAATCATGAATTTTGGACTCAGTGAAATTATTTGCCAATGGCTCGAATGACTAAAAATGGCTACAAATCGTGGGTTATAGCACATAAAATCTTAAATTTTGGACCTTGTAAAATTATTTGTCAATGTATAGAAACAACTCTAAATGGCTACAAATTGTCAATTATAGCTCATTAAATCCTTAATTTTGACCCTTTAAAATTATTTGCTAATGGATAGAAATAACTAAAATTGGCCAAAAATCATGGGTTATAGTTCATGAAATCATGAATTTTAGACTCTGATAATTATTTTTAATGTGTTAGAATGAATAAAAATGGTCACAAATTGTGGGTCATAGCTCATGAAGTCTGAATTTTGGCCTTCACGAAATTATTTTTCAATAGGTCTAAATGACTAAAAGTGATTACAAATCATGAATTATAGCTCTTGAAATAGTGAGTTTGGCCTCCAAAAATTATTTGTCAATGAGTCGTAATGATTAAAAATGACCAAAAATCATGGATTATAGCTCATTAAATCCCAAATTTTGGCCTCCAAGAAATTATTTGCCAATGGGTCAGAATGAGAGAAAATGGCCAAAAATCGTTGCTTATAGCACATGAAATCATAAGTTTTAGACTCTGCAAAATTAATTTATAATGGGTAGAGACAACTGAAAATGGCCTCTTATCATGGGTTATACAGCTCATGAAATCCAGAATTTTGGACTCTATGAAAGTATTTGCCAATGATTCAAAATGACTAAAAATGGCTAAAAGTCATAGATTAAAAGCTAATGGAATCATGAATTTTGACCTCTGTGAAATTATTGTTCAATGGGTACGAACGACTAAAAATAGCCAAAAATCATGGGTTATAGCTTATGAAATTGTAAATTTTAGCCTTTGTAAAATTATTTGACAATAGTCGAATGACTAAAAATGGCCAAAAAAAACGTGGGTTATAGCTCATAAAATCATGAATTTTAGACTCCATGAAATTATTTACTAATAGCTCAGAATGATTAAAAATGGCCGAAAATCATTGGTTATATCCCATGAAATTGTGAAGTTTGGATTCCGTAAAAACATTTGCCAATAGGTAGAAATAAATTAAAATGGCCACAAATCGTAGGTTATAGCTCATTATATCCTAAACTTTGAACTCCATGAAATTATTTGCCAATGTGTAAAAATAAATAAATATGACCAAAAATTCTGGGTAATAACTCATGAAATCGTGAATTTTAAACTCTACAAAATTATTTGTCAATGGATCAGAACAAATAAAAATAGCCATAAATTCGGGTTATCGCTCAAGAAAGCGAAAGTAGTTGCCAATAGGTCAGAATGACTTAAAGTGGATAAAAATCATGGGTTATAGCTCACAAAATCGTTAATTTTTGCCTCCATGAATATATTTGCCAATGGGTCGGAGTGACTAAAAATGTTCAACCATTGTTGGTTATAGCTCAAGAAATTATGAATTTTAAACTCCACAAAATTATTTTCCAATGGTCGAAATGAATAAAGATAGTCACAAATTGCGGGTTATAGCTCATTATATCTTGAATTCCGACCGACATGAAATTATTTGTCAATGGATCTGAATGACTAAAAATGGCCAAAAATCATGGGCTATAGCTCATGAAATCATGAATTTAGGACTCCGCAAAATTATTTTTAAATTGGTAGAAACAACTAATAACGGCCACAAATCATGGATTATAGTTCATAGAATCTTGATTTTGGACTCCGCTGAAATTATTTGCCAATGGGCAGAAAAAACTAAATATGGCCAAAAATTATGGGTTATAGCTCAGGAAATCGTAAATTTTGATCTCCGCAAAATTATTTTCCGATGATAGGAACAATAAAAAATGGCCAAAATTCATGGGTTATAACTCATGAAATCATGAATTTTGACATTCGTTAAATTATTTTTCAATTGCTTGGAACAATTAAAAAGGCCAAAATCACGGGTTATAGATCACGAAATCTTGAATTTTGGACTCCGTGAAATTACTTTTGCCAAATGGTCGAAATGAATAAAAATAGCCAATAATCATGGATAATAGCTAATGTAATCATTAATTCTAGATTCTATGAAATTATTTTTTAATTGGTAGAAATAACTAAAATAGCCATAAGTTGTGGGTTATAGCTCATGAAATCATGAATTTTAGACTCAGTAAAATTATTTGTCAATAGCTCGAATGACTAAAATGGCTAGAAATCATGGGTTACGGTTCATAAAATTGTGAATTTTGGACTCCATGAAATTATTTTATAATGGGTCGAATGACTAAAATTGGCAAACATCATGGGTTTTAGCTCATGAAATCATGAATTTTGACATTCGTTAAATTATTTTTCAATTGCTTGGAACAATTAAAAAGGCCAAAATCACGGGTTATAGATCACGAAATCTTGAATTTTGGACTCCGTGAAATTACTTTTGCCAAATGGTCGAAATGAATAAAAATAGCCAATAATCATGGATAATAGCTAATGTAATCATTAATTCTAGATTCTATGAAATTATTTTTTAATTGGTAGAAATAACTAAAATAGCCATAAGTTGTGGGTTATAGCTCATGAAATCCTGAATTTTAGACTCCGTAAAATTATTTGTCAATAGCTCGGAATGACTAAAAATGGCTAGAAATCATGGGTTACGGTTCATAAAATTGTGAAGTTTGGCCTTTGCGAAATTATTTTATAATGGGTCAGAATGACTAAAAATTGGCAAACATCATGGGTTTTAGCTCATGAAATTGTGAATTTTAGCCTCCATTAAATTATTTGCCAATAGCTTGGAATGATTAAAAATGTCCAAAAATCATGAGTTATAGCTCATGAAATTATAAATTTTAGACTCCGTAAAACTATTTGCCAAAGGCTCTAAACAACTGAAAATGATCACAAATCATGGGTTATAGCTCATTAAATTCTGAATTTCACACTCCGCAAAATTATTTGCCAGTGGTAGAAATGACTAAAAAAGCTAAAAATTATGGGTTATAGCTTATGAAATTAGAAATTTTAGACTCTGTAAAATTATTTGCTAATGGGTCAAAAAGAATAAAAATAGCCTCAAATCATGGATTATAGCTCAAGAAATAGTGAATTTTGGCCTTCATAAAATTATTTGCCAATAGGTCAGAACAACTAAAAATGGTTACAAATCATGGGTAAAAAATCATGAAATCATGCATTATTGCCTCCAGAAAGTTATTTGCCAGTGGGACAAAATTACTTAAAATTACCAAAAATAATCGTTGGTTATAGCTCATGAAAATCGTGAATTTTGGACTTTATGAAACTATTTGGCAATGACTCAAAATGACTAAAAGTAACCAAAATTATGGGTTACATCTCATGAAATCATGAATTTCAACCTTTGTGAATTTATTTTCCAATGGGTCGGAACAACTAAAAATAAAAAAAATCATGGGTTATAGCTTATGAAATCGTGAATTTCGGCCTCTGTGAAATTATTTCCTAGTGGCTCAGAATAACTAAAAATGGTCAAAAATTATGAGTTATAGCTCCTGAAACCATGAATTTCAGACCCCATGAAATTATTTGTCAATGGCTTGGAACGACTAAATTTGGCCAGAAATCACTTGTTAACTCATGAAATTATAAATTTTGGACATCGTGAAATTATTTGTCAATGGATCGAAATGATTAAAAATGGCCAAAAGTTAGTGGTTATATCTCAGGAAATCTTGATTTTTCTCCTCCATGAAATTATTTGCTAATGGCTCAGAACAAATAAAAATGGTCAGAAATTACGTGTTATAGCTCATTAAATCATGAATTTTAGCTTTCACAAAATTATTAGCCAATGCGTCAAAACAACTGAAAATGGCCACAGATCATAGGTTATAGCTTATGAAATTGTGAATTTTGGCCTTGGCAAAATTATTTTCCAATTGGCTGAAATGACTAAAAATGACTAAATTTCATAGGTTATAAATATCATGAGATCAAAAATTTTGGACTCCGTAAAATATTTGCCAAACGGTGGAAATGACTAAAAATGACCAAAAACCTTGGGTTATAGATCAAGAAATCGTGAGTTTTGTCCTTCACAAAATTATTTGCCAATGGGTCGGAACGACTAAAAATTATTTGCCTCCACGTAATTATTTGCCAATGGTCGAATAGGCGAAAAGTGGCCACAAATTGTGGGTCTTAGCTTATGAAATTTGAATTTTAAACTCAAATTATTTACCAATGGATCGAAATGATTAAAATGGCCAAAAGTTAGTGGTTATATCTCAGAAATCTTGATTTTCTCCTCCATGAAATTATTTGCTAATGGGTCAAAAAGAATAAAAATAGCCTCAAATCATGGATTATAGCTCATAAAATCGTGAATATTGATCTCTATAAAATTATTATCCATTAGCTAGAATGACTAAAATGGCTAAAATAATGGGTTATAGCTCATGAAATCGTGAATTTTGGCATTCATGAAATTATTTACCAATTGGTCGAAATGAATAAAAATGGCCAAAAATTATGAATAATAGCTTATAAAATTGTTAGTTTTGGACTTCGCGAAATTTATTTGCCAATGGCTCTAAAAGACTAAAAATGGCTAGAAATCGTTGGATATGGCTCATAAAATCTTGCATTTAGATTCCGTGAAATTATTTGGGAATGGTTCGGAATGACTAAAAATGGTCAGAAATCGTAAGTTATAGCACAAGGAGTCGTGAATTTTGGCATTCATGAAATTATTTTCCAATGGGTCAGAATGAGTAAAAATGGCTAAAAATCATGCGTTATAGCACATGAAGTCCTAAATTTCGGACTAGATCAAATTAATTTCCAATGTGCGTAAACAATTAAAAATGGCAAAAATCATGGGTTATAGCTCATGAAATCGTGAATTTTGGACTCCATGAAATTATTTGTCAATGGCTTGGAATGACTAAAATGGCTAGAAATCATGGGTTATAGCTCATAAAATCATGAATTTTGAACTTTGTAAAATTATTTTTCAATAGGCAAAAATAACTAAAAATAGTGAAAAATTATGGATTATATAGTCGATGAAATCTTAAAATTGCCCTCCATGAAATTATTTACCAATGGATCGAAATGATTAAAATGGCCAAAAGTTAGTGGTTATATCTCAGAAATCTTGATTTTCTCCTCCATGAAATTATTTACCAATTGGTGAAATGAATAAAAATGGCCAAAAATTATGGGTTATAGCTTATGAAATTGTGAATTTTGGCCTTCACAAAATTATTTGCCAATGGCTCTAAAAGACTAAAAATGGCTAGAAATCGTTGGATATGGCTCATAAAATCTTGCATTTAGATTCCGTGAAATTATTTGGGAATGGTTCGGAATGACTAAAAATGGTCAGAAATCGTAAGTTATAGCACAAGGAGTCGTGAATTTTGGCATTCATGAAATTATTTTCCAATGGGTCAGAATGAGTAAAAATGGCTAAAAATCATGCGTTATAGCACATGAAGTCCTAAATTTCGGACTAGATCAAATTAATTTCCAATGTGCAGAAACAATTAAAAATGGCAAAAAATCATGGGTTATAGCTCATAAAATTCAGAATTTTGGACTCCATGAAAGTTTTTGCAAATGGCTCGGAATAACTGAATATGGTTAGAAATCATGGGTTATAGCTCATAAAATCATGAATTTTGAACTTTGTAAAATTATTTTTCAATAGGCAAAAATAACTAAAAATAGTGAAAAATTATGGATTATATAGCTGATGAAATCTTAAAAATTGCCCTCCATGAAATTATTTACCAATGGCTCTGATCGACTAACAGTGAAGAACTCGATGGTTATAACTCATGAAATCTTAAATTGTGGACGACGTGGAATGCCAATGATACGAAATGACTAAAAATGATTAGAAATCATGGGTTATAACTCAAGAAGTCGTGAATTTTGGCCTTCACAAAATTATTTGCCAATGCGTTAGAATGATTAAAAATAACCAAAAATTATGGATTATAACTCATGAAATCCTGAATTTTGACCTCTATAAAATTATTTGCCAATGGGTCAGAATGATTGAAAATGATCAAAAATTGTGGCTTATAGCACATGAAATCGTGAATTTTGGACTCCGCCAAATTGATTTTCAATTGGTAGAAACAACTAAAAATGGCTACACTTCATGGGTCATAGCTCATGAAATCTAGAATTTTGGACTACGTGAAAGTATTTGCCAGTGGCTTGGAATGACTAAAAATAGCCAGCAATCATGGGTTATATAGCTCATAAAATCATGAATTTCGACCTCTAGAAAATTATTTTTCGAATGGGTGGAAATGATTAAAATTAGCAAAAAAATTATGGGTTGTAGCTCATGAAATCATGAATTTTGACCTCTGCATAATTACTTTCCAATGGGCAGAAATGACTAAAAATATCAAAAAATTGTGTGTTATAGCTCATAAAATTGTGAATTTTGGCATCTACCAAATTATTTTTCAAATGGTAGGAACGATGAAAAGTGGCCAAAAATAATGGGTTATAGTTCATGAAATTATGAATTTTGACCTCTAGTAAATTATTTACTAATTACTTGGAACGACTGAAAATAGCTAAAAAATCATGGGTTACAGATCACGAAATCATGAATTTTGGACACCGTGAAGTGATTTGCAAAATGATTGGAATGAATAAAAATGGCCAAAATTGTGGATAACAGCTCATGAAGTCATAAAATTTGGGCTCCATGAAATTATTTTCTAATTGGTAGAAATAACTAAAAATGGCCATAAATCATAAGTTATAGCTCATGAAATCCTAAATTTTGGACTTCGCTAATTAATTGCCAAATCGTGGATTTCAGTTCATGAAATCGTGAATTTTAACCTTTGCAAAATTATTTTCCAATGGGTCGCAACGACTAAAAATTGGCGAGAATCTTGGGTTGTAGCTCATGAATCGTGAATTTTGGCCTCCATGAAATTATTTGCCAATAGCTTAGAATGACTAAAAATGGTCAGAAATTGTGGGTTATAGCTCATTAAATCGTGAATTTTGACCTTAGAAAAATTATTTTCCAATGAGTCAGAACAATAAAAATTATAAAAATCATGGGTATAGCTCATGAAATTGTAAATTTTTACCTCCGTGAAATTATTTGCTAACAGCTCGGAATGACTAAAAATGGCCAAAAAACAATTGTTATAGCTCATGAAATTGTGAATTTTTAATATCGCAAAATTATTTACCAATTGGTAGAAACAACTAAAATTGGAAAAAAAATTCGTGGGTTATAGCTCATGAGTTCATAAATTTTGGAATCTACAAAATTATTTGCTAGCTTTTCGGAACGAATAAATATGACCACAAATCATGAATTATAGCTCAAAAATTCATGAATTTTGGCCTTCACGAAATTATTTTCTAATGGGCAGCACAACTAAAAAGGACCACAAAAAATCCTGAATTTTGGCCTCTGCGAAATTATTTTTCGATGAGTACAAAAGATAAAAAAAGGGCCAAAAATCATGGGTTATAGCTCATGAAATTGTGAATTTTTATCTCTATGAAATTATTTATTAATGGTTGGATGACTAAAAGTGGCCAAAAGTCATGAGTTATAGCTCATGAAATCATGAATTTCGGACTCCATGAAATTATTTGCCAATGGTAGAAATGACTAAAAATAGCAAAAAATTGTGGGTTATAGCTCATAAACTCATGAATTTGAAATCTCTAAAATTATTTACCAGTGGGTTAGAAAGAATAAATTTGGCCACAAATCGGGGTTATAGCTCAAGAAATTGAGAAGTTTGACCTTGGCAAACTATTTGCCAATGGTCAGAAAAACTAAAATGGCAAAATATTGTGGGTCATCACTCATGAAATCGTGACTTTAGGACTCCACGAAATTATTTTTAAATAGAAAGAAACAACTAAAATGGCTACAAACCAAGCGTTAAAGTTCATGAAATCTTAAATTTTAGACTCCACAAAATTGTTTGCCAATGGGTAGAAACGACTAAAAAGGGCTAAAAATTGTGGGTTATAGCTCATAAAATTGTGAATTTTGGTCACTGCAGAGTTATTTTTCAATGGCTATGAACGACTAAAAGTGGCCAAAAATCATGGGTTATAGCTCATAAAATCGTGAATTTTAACCTTCATTAAATTATTTGTCAATAGCTCGGAATAACTAAAAATGGTCAAAAAATAATGGGTTATAGCTTACAAAATCAAGAATTTTGGACTCTGCGAAATTATTTACCAAATAGTCAAAATGAATAAAAATGGGTAAAAATCATAGGCAATAGCTCATGAAATCGTGAATTTTGAAACAACTAAAAATGATTAAAAACAATCATGGGTTATAGCTCATGAAATTGTGAATTATGGCTTCCATGAAATTATTTGCTAGTAGCTCAGAACGACTAAAAATGGCAAATTTTATGGGTTAGAGTTCATAAAATTATGAATTTTGAATACCAATAACATTATTTACCAATAGGTCGAAATGAATAAAAATGGCCATAAATTATGGCTTATGGCTCATGAAATCCTGAATTTTGGCCTCCATGTAATTATTTGCCAAAAGGTCGGAACGACTAAAAATAACCAAAAATTGCAGGCTATAGCTCATAAAATCGTGAATTTTGGCTTTCAGAAAATTATTTTCTAATGGGTAGAAATAACTAAAAACATCAACTAATCATGGGTTATAGCTCACTAAATCCTAAATTATGGACTCCATGAAGTTATTTGCCAATGGGTAGAAATAACTAAAAATGGCCACAAATTGTGGTTTATAGCTAATAAATTGTGAATTTTAGAATCTGTGATATTATTTATCAATGGGTAGAAATAATTTTAAAATAGCAAAAAAATCGTGGGTTATAGCTCAAGAAATCGTGAGTTTTGACATTCGCAAAATTAATTTTCAATAGGTTAGAACGACTAAAAATGGCCACAAATCATGGGTTATAATTCTTAAAATGGCTAAATATCATAAAACCCCTTAGTTTGGATGATTTTCGAAGACCTCCTTAAATTTCAAAATATCGAAAAACCCCCATAAGTATCGAGATTATCACAAAACCTCGCTTTAGCTTTTAGATTTTATCGAAAACACCCTAAATTAGGGGTTTCGATAAAATCTCAAATTTAAGGGAGGTCTTCTGAGAACCCCTAAAGTTAATGGGGGTTTTCTTATAATCATCTAAAATTAAGGGGGCTTTGTGATATTTAGCGTTCATGAAATCATGAATTTCAGCCTCCGCATAGTTATTTAATAATGGGTTAAAATGACTAAAAATGGCTAAAACTCATGGGTTATAGCTCATAAAATCGTGAATTTTGGACTCCGTAAAATTATTTACCAATAAGTAGAAACTACTAAAAATGACAAAAAATTTTGGGTTATAGCTTAAGGAATTGTGCGCTTTGGCCTTCGCAAAACTATTTGACAATGGATAAGAATGATTAAAGATGGCCGGAAATTATGGGTTATAGCTCATAAAATTATAAATTTTGACCTCTGCATAATTACTTTCCAATGGGCGAAATGACTAAAAATAGCAAAAATTGTGGGTTATAGCTCATAAAATCGTGAATTTTGGCTTTCAGAAAATTATTTTCTAATGGGTAGAAATAACTAAAAACATCAACTAATCATGGGTTATAGCTCACTAAATCCTAAATTATGGACTCCATGAAGTTATTTGCCAATGGTAGAAATAACTAAAAATGGCCACAAATTGTGGTTTATAGCTAATAAATTGTGAATTTTAGAATCTGTGATATTATTTATCAATGGGTAGAAATAATTTTAAAATAGCAAAAAAATCGTGGGTTATAGCTCAAGAAATCGTGAGTTTTGACATTCGCAAAATTAATTTTCAATAGGTTAGAACGACTAAAAATGGCCACAAATCATGGGTTATAATTCTTAAAATGGCTAAATATCATAAAACCCCCCTTAGTTTGGATGATTTTCAGAAGACCTCCCTTAAATTTCAAAATATCAGAAAAACCCCCCATAAGTATCGAGATTATCACAAAACCTCGCTTTAGCTTTTAGATTTTATCAGAAAACACCCTAAATTAGGGGGGTTTCTGATAAAATCTCAAATTTAAGGGAGGTCTTCTGAGAACCCCTAAAGTTAATGGGGGTTTTCTTATAATCATCTAAAATTAAGGGGGCTTTGTGATATTTAGCGTTCATGAAATCATGAATTTCAGCCTCCGCATAGTTATTTAATAATGGGTTAAAATGACTAAAATGGCTAAAACTCATGGGTTATAGCTCATAAACTCATGAATTTGAAATCTCTAAAATTATTTACCAATAAGTAGAAACTACTAAAAATGACAAAAATTTTGGGTTATAGCTCAAGAAATTGAGAAGTTTGACCTTGGCAAACTATTTGCCAATGGTCAGAAAAACTAAAATGGTAAAAATTATGGGTTATAGCTCATGAAATCATGAATTTCGACCTCTAGAAAATTATTTTTCAATGGCTATGAACGACTAAAAATGGTCAAAAATCATAGGTTATAACTCATGAAACTATTAATTTTGCCTCCGCGAAATTATTTGCCAATAGGTCGAATTAAAAAAAAGCCAAAAATCATGGGTTATAGCTTTTGAAATTATAAATTTTGTACTTTACAAAATTATTTGTTAATGGATCATAGAATAAAAATGGTCACAAATCGTGAGTTATAGCTCATGTAATCCTAACTTTTGGCCTCTGAGAAATTATTTGCCAATGGGTCCGAACGACTAATAATGACAAAAAATTATGGGTTATAGCTCATGAAATCGTGAATTTTGAACTTCGCCAAATTACTTTTTAAATAGGTAGAAATAACTACAAATGGCCACAAATCATGGGTTATAACTCATGAAATCTTGAATTTTGGACTCGCAAAATCATTTTCCAAAGGGTAGGAACAACTAAAAATGACCAAAACTCATGGGTCATAGCTCATGAAATCATAAATTTTGACCTCCATGAAATTATTTGTCAATGGCTCGTAACAACTAAAAATGGCCAAAAATTATGGGTTATAGCTCATGAAATCATGAATCTTGGACTCCGTTAAATTATTTACCAATTGGTCGCAACGAATAAAAATATTCAGAAATTATGGGTAATAGCTCATGAAATTATGAATTTTGGACTCTAAGAAATTATTTGCCAATGGGTCGGAAGGACTAAATATGGCCACAAATTGTTGGTTTTAGCTCATAAAATCTTGAATTTTGGACTTTGAGAAATTATTTGCCAATGGCTCGGAATGACTAAAAATGGTCAGAAATCATGGGTTATAACTCTTTAAATTGTGAAATTTGGCCTTTGCGAAGATATTTTCCAATAGGTCAGAATAACTAAAAATGGTAAAAAATTATGGGTTATAGCTCATGAAAGTGTGAATTTCAATCTACGTGAAATTATTTTGGACTAAAATGGAAAAAATTTATGGATTATAGTCCATCAAATCATGAATTTTGGACCTCGTGAAATTATTTGCCAATAGCTCGGAACAACTAAAAATGGTCAAAAATCATCGGCTATAGTTCACTAAATCGTGAAGTTTGGCCTTTGCAAAATTATTTTCAATGGATGGGAATGATTAAAAATGGTAAAAAAATTATGGGTTAAAGATCATGAAATTGTGAATTTTGACCTCTGTGATTGTCAAAGCCTTGGAACAACTACAAATGTCCAAATAACGTTGGTTATAGCTCATAAATATGTGAATTTTGGATACCGTAAAATTATTTACCAAATGGTAGAAACAACTAAAAATGACAACAAATTATGGGTTATAGCTCATTATATCCTTAATTTTGGACCTCGTGAAATTATTTGCCCATGGGTGGAAATGACTAAAAATAGCAAAAAATTGTAGGTTATGGCCTCATAAAATCGTGAATTTTGGACTTTGCAAAATTATTTACCAATGTGTCAGAATGAATAAAAATGACCACAAATCGTGGATTATAGCTCAGGAAGTCATGAATTTTGGCCTTTGCAAAATTATTTTCCAAATGGTCGAAATAACTAAAAATGGCTACAAATCGTGGGTTATAGCTCATGAAATCATGAATTTTAGCCACCACAAAATTATTTGCCAATGGGTCAGAGCGACTAAAAATGAGCAAAAATTTTAGATTGTAGCTCAGGAAATCCTGAATTTTGACCTCCATAAAATTATTCACCAATGGGTCAGAACGACTGAAAATGGCAAAAAATCATGGGTGCACATGAAGTCGTGAATTTTAGACTCTGCAAAATTAATTTTCAATGCATAGAAACAACTAGAATGGCCACATATCGTGGGTTTTTGCTCATGAAACCTAGAAGTTTGGACTCCATGAAAGTATTTGTCAATGGCTCGAATGACTAAAAATGGCAAAAATCAAAAGTTATAACTCATAAATTTGTGAATTTTGACCTTTGCAAAATTATTTTCCAATGTATGAAAATAACTAAAATTAGCCAAAAATTATGAGTTATAGCTCATGAAATTCTGAATTTTGGCCTCCATAAAATTATTTTCCAGTGGGTAGAAATGATCAAAAATGGCCAAAAATCATGAGTTATAGCTCATAAAATCATGAACTTTGAATTCCACAAAATTATTTTAGATAGGTAAAAATAACTAAAAAGGCCACAAATTGTGGGTTATAGCTCATGAAATCCTGAAATTTTTTTACTCCGAAAAATTATTTTCCAATGGGTAGGAACAATTAAAAATGGCTCGTAACGATAAAAATTGGCCAAAAATTATGGGTTATAGCTTATGAAATTGTAAATTTCAGACTCCGCGAAATTATTTGCCAATTGGTCGAAATGAATTAAAAGGCCAAAAATTATGCTCATAAAAGTGTGAATTTTGGACTCCGTGAAATTATGTACCAATGGATCGGAACAGCCAAAAATAGCGAGAATTGTTGGTTATATTTCATGAAATCTTGAATTTTGGACTCCACAAAATTATTGGTCAATGGCTCGGAACGACTAAAAGTAGTCAGAAATCATGGGTTATAGCTCATTAAATCGTGAATTTTGGCCATAGTGAAATTATTTTCTAATGAGTTGGGACAACTAAAAATAGCAAAAAAATCATGGATTATAGCCCACAAATTCATGAATTTTGGCCTCCGAGACATTATTTGCCAATGGCTAGGAAGGACTAAAAATGGCCACAAATCGTTAGTTATAGCTCATAAAATTATGAATTTTGAATCTGTACAATTATTTATCAATAGGAAGAAAAACTAAAATGGCCACAAATCATGGGTTATAGCTCATTAAATCCTTAATTTTGGACCCCTAGAATTATTTGCCAATGGGAAGAAACGATAAAAAAAGACCAGAAATTGTGGGTTATAGCTCATGAAATCATGAATTTTGGACTCCACAAAATTATTTGCCAATGAGTCGAATGACTAAAAATGGCCACAAATCATGGGTTATAACTCATGAAATCGTGAATTTTGGACTCTATGAAAGTATTTGCCAATAGGTCGAACAACTAAAAATGGCCACAAATTGTGGGTTATAACTCATGAAATCGTGAATTTTCACCTTTGCAAAATTATTTGTCAAGGTTGGAATGACTAAAAATGGCCAAAAATCATGAGTTATAGCTCATGAAATTATGAATTTTGGACCTCGTGAAATTATTTGCCAATTGATCGAAATGACTAAAAATAACCAAAAATTATAGGTTATAGCTCATGAAACCGTGAACTTTAGTCTTCACAAAATTAATTCCCAATAGGTAGAAAAAATTAAAATGGCCATAAATCATGGGTAATATGTCATGAATTCACAACTTTGGACTCTATGAAAGTATTTGTCAATGGCTCGTAACAACTAAAAATAGCAAAAAATCATGGATTATAGCTCATGAAATCATGAATTTTGGCCTTTGCAAAATTATTTGCCAATTGATCGAAATGACTAAAAATAGCAAAAAATCATGGATTATAGCTCATGAAATACTAAATTTTGGCCTCCACGAAATTATTTTCAATGGGTAGGAACAACTAAAAATGGTCAAAAATCATGGGTTATAGCTCATGAAATCAAGGAGTTTTTACCTCTATGAAATTATTTGCCGATGGCTCGGAATGACTAAAAATTGCTAAAAATCATGGATTATAGCTCATGAAATCATAAATTTTTACTCCATGAGATTATTTGCCAATTGATCGAAATGACTAAAAATGGCCGAAATTATTGGTTATATCTCATGAAATCGTGAAGTTTTAGACTCAACAAAATTATTTGCTAATGGTTAAAAATAACTAAAAATGGCCACAAATCGTGGGTTATAGCTCATGAAATCATGAATTTTGGACTCCATGAAATTATTTGCCAATTGATAGAAATTACTAATAATGGCCAAAAACTATGGGTTATATCTTATGAAATCGTGAATTTTAACTCTACAAAATTATTTGTCAATGGCTCGTAACAACTAAAAATGGCCACAAGTCATGGATTATAGCTCATGAAATCATAAATTTTGACCTCCATGAAATTATTTGCCAATTGGTCGAAATGAATTAAAAGGCCAAAAATTATGCTCATAAAAGTGTGAATTTTGGACCTCGTGAAATTATGTACCAATGGATCTGAATGACCAAAAATAGCGAGAATTGTTGGTTATATTTCATGAAATCTTGAATTTTGGACTCCACAAAATTATTTGTCAATGGCTCGAACGACTAAAAGTAGTCGAAATCATGGGTTATAGCTCATTAAATCGTGAATTTTGGCCATAGTGAAATTATTTTCTAATGAGTTGGGACAACTAAAAATAGCAAAAAATCATGGATTATAGCCCACAAATTCATGAATTTTGGCCTCCATGAAATTATTTGCCAATGGCTAGGAAGGACTAAAATGGCCACAAATCGTTAGTTATAGCTCATAAAATCATGAATTTTGGACTCTACAAAATTATTTGCCAATGGGAAGAAATAACTAAAATGGCCACAAATCATGGGTTATAGCTCATTAAATCCTTAATTTTGGACCCCTAGAATTATTTGCCAATGGGAAGAAACGATAAAAAAAGACCAGAAATTGTGGGTTATAGCTTATAAAATCATGAATTTTGGCCTTTGCAAAATTATTTTCCAAATGGTCGAAATAACTAAAATGGCCACAAATTATAGTTTATAGCTCAAGAAGTCGTGAATTTTGGACTCCGTGAAAGTATTTGCCAATAGGTCAGAACAACTAAAAATGGCCACAAATTGTGGGTTATAACTCATGAAATCGTGAATTTTCACCTTTGCAAAATTATTTGTCAAGGTTGGAATGACTAAAAATGATAAAAATCGTGAGTTAGCTCATGAAATTAAGAATATTGGACTCTGGAAAATTATTTGCCAATTGATCGAAATGACTAAAAATAACCAAAAATTATAGGTTATAGCTCATGAAACCGTGAACTTTAGTCTTCACAAAATTAATTCCCAATAGGTAGAAAAAATTAAAAATGGCCATAAATCATGGGTAATATGTCATGAATTCACAACTTTGGACTCTATGAAAGTATTTGCCAATGGCTCGCAACGACTAAAAATAACCAGAAATTATGGATTATAGATGATGAAATTTATGCATGTTGGCCTTTGCATAATTATTTTTCAATGGATAGAAATGACAAAAAATAGCCAAAAACCATGGATTACAGCTCATGAAATCCTAACTTTTGGCCTGCGTGAAATTATTTTTCAATGGGTAGGAACAACTAAAAATGGTCAAAAATCATGGGTTATAGCTCATGAAATCAAGGAGTTTTTACCTCTATGAAATTATTTGCCGATGGCTCGGAATGACTAAAAATTGCTAAAAATCATGGATTATAGCTCATGAAATCATAAATTTTTTACTCCATGAGATTATTTGCCAATGGTTCGAAACGACTAAAATGGCCAGAAATTATTGGTTATATCTCATGAAATCGTGAAGTTTAGACTCAACAAAATTATTTGCTAATGGTTAAAAATAACTAAAAATGGCCACAAATCGTGGGTTATAGCTCATTAAATCATGAATCTCGGACTCCATGAAATTATTTGCCAATTGATAGAAATTACTAATAATGGCCAAAAACTATGGGTTATATCTTATGAAATCGTGAATTTTTAACTCTACAAAATTATTTGTCAATGGGTCGTAACAAGTAAAAATGGCCACAAGTCATGGATTATAGCTCAAGAAATCTTAAATTTTTGCCTTCGCGAAATTATTTGCCAATGAGTCAGAATGACTAAAATTGGCCACAAATTTGGGTTATAGCTTACAAAATCGTGAAATTTGGCCTCCACAAAATTATTTGTCAATGTGTCAGAACGATCAAAAATGGCCAAAAATCGTGGGTCATAGCTCAGAAAATCATTAATACTGGCCACTACGAATATATTTTTCAATGGGTCGGGACGACTAAAATGGCCAAAAATTTTGGGTTATAGCTCATGATAACGTGAATTTTGGACTCTGTAAAATTATTTGCCAATGGGTCAGAATGAATAAAAATTGCCACATGTCACGCATTATAGCTCATGAAATACTAAATTTTGGCCTCCACGAAATTATTTTTCAATGGGTCGGAACGACTAGAAATGGCCAAAAATCATGGGTTATCGCTCATGAAACCGTAAATTTTGGACTTCGCAAAATTATTTTTAAATGGAAAGAATTAACTAAAATTGGCCACAAATCGTGGGTTATAGCTCATAAAGTCCTGAACTTTGGACTCCGTGCAATTATTTGCTAATAGGTGGAAATAATTAAAAATAGCCAAAAATCATGGGTTATGGCTCATGAAATTGTAAATTTTGACCCCCGCAAAATTATTTTCCAATGGATTGAAACTACTAAAAGCGACCAAAAAACATGGGTTATAGCTCATGAAATTGTGAATTTTAACCTTCGTTAAAGTATTTGTCAATAGCTCGGAACAACTAAAAATGGCCAAAAATCATGGGTTATAACTCACAAAACCATGAATTTTTGACTCTGTTAAATTATTTTCCAAATGGACAGAATGAATAAAAATGGCAAAAATCATGGGTAATAACTCATGTAATTGTGAATTTTGCGTGAAATTATTTTCCAATGGGAAGAAATAACTAAAAATGGTCACGAATCCTAAGTTATAGCTCATGAAATCTTGATTTTGGACTCCGTAAAATTATTTGCCAAACTGTGGGTTATACAATTCATGATATCGTGAATTTTAGCCTTTGCGAAATTATTTTCTAATAGATCAGAACGACTAAAAATTGTCAAAATTTTGAGTTTTAGTTCATGAAATCAGAAATTTGGCCTCCATGAAATTATTTGTCAATGGCTTGGAATGACTAAAAATAATCAAAAATTATCGGTTATAGCTTATGAAATCATGAATTTTGGACTTTGTGAAATTATATATTAATGGCTCGAAATGACTAAAAATGGCCAAAATCCGTTGGTTATGGCCATGAAATCATAAATTTTGGTCTCCGCAAAATTATTTGTAATGGGTAGGAACAACTAAAAATAGTCACAAATCATGGTTTATTGATCATTAAATCCTGAATTTTGAACTTCTCGAAATAATTATTGCCAATAGGTAGAAATGACTAAAATTGGCCAAAAATCGTGAGTTATAACTCATAAAATCGTGAATTTTGGACTCCACAAAATTATTTACCGATAGGTATAAATAACTAAAAATGGCCACAAATCGTTGGTTATATAGCTCATTAAATTTTGAATTTCGGACTCCATGAAATTATTTGCCAATTGGTAGAAACTACCAAAAATGGTCAAAAATCATGGGTTAGCTCATGAATTCATGAATTTTGGACTCTACAAAATTACTTGCCAGTTGATCGGAACAAATAAAGTTGGCTACAAATCGTGGTTTATAGCGTAAAAATCGTGAATTTTGACCTTCGCGAAATTATTTTCCAATGGGTTGCAATGACTAAAAATTACCATATTTCATGGGTTATAGCTCATGAGATTGTAAATTTTGGCCTCAGCAAAATTATTTGTCATTGGGTCGGAATGACTAAAAATAGCCAAAAATCGTGATTATAATTTTCCTTAAATGGAGGGAGGGTGAGATTTATGAAGGTTTTAGGTGTGCCATTTGACGATTTAACTTTGGATGATTATCAAATAACCCCCATAACTTTTAGAATATCAGAAACCCCCCTTTAGTTTTGGGTTTATCAGAAAGCCCCTCTAACTTTAATATTTTTTTAAGAACCCCCCACCCAAATCGTGAACCACAATTTTCATTAGCAAAAACATCCCCTTGCGTAATTTTAACCACCAATGTGAAAATTGCAGTTAACGTTGTCCGGGGGAGGGTTTTTGATAAAATCTTAGAGTTAAAGGGGTTTTTTTATAATCCCTAAACTTAAGGAGGTTTTCTGATATTTTGAAAGTTACGCGGTTTTTTTTTTAAGAGGGGAGTGCCTATTATGTATTTTAGGTCGTGGAGTATTTATCTGTGACTATAAAACATAAATACTTATACAAAACGTGAGTGGTAAAATGGCTAATAAATGGTTCTTGTGTGATCAATTTAATCATATTTTAACATGGAATTTGTAATGGGCAGTTCTACTTCTACTACATGATTTTTTTCATGATTGGTAATGAGATAATGTAAAGAATCTCCTCAACCTTTTATTGTTATGAAAATAAGATCACATTTAGAGACTCTGCTGAAAGAACAAGAAGATAATTGGAGGAGACAAAGAACAAGAAGATAATTGGAGGAGACAATTATGCATTAGACTTCGTTTCAATCACATAGGTTTAGATTTTAGATCTCAACATTTATTAATGGAAGAGGAACCTGATCTCAATATTTCATTAGTCCAGCCAACAGACTTTTGAACTCTGGGGATCTAAAAGCAAAACAAAAGGCAATTGCAGTTTAGTCCTGATGATATCAATTATGGAAACAACAAACTTTCAGCATCTACAATAAGTTTTTAGGTCAGGTGGCTTAATCAATTTCAAATAAAAGACAAGTAGAAAGGCACCAATTCCACGTGCTAGTAGCTTCAGTTTCCTTGGCTTCACTAAGGAGGTGTTTCGTAGCAAGCAACGGTAATAATTGCAGTTACACTCACATGCAATAGGGTCAATTTTGTCCAATTGCCAATTCTTGTTTTGTTGTTACTCACTCTTGCATTGCAACAGTTACAAAACACTTTTTAGTTGCAACATATAACTTACATCTCAAATGACTGCAAGTAAGTCAAGCTTGCAAAGAAGTTGCAACTAATCCAACTTTATAAAAATATTAAAATCATTATTTGAAATTTCAAAAAAATCTAAGAAATTAATCAAATATCAAGATATTTTTAAAAAATTATTTTCAAAATAAAAATCTTATTTTCAAAATAAATTTACATTAAAATACTTTTTTAATATATTTTTAATATTATATATGAAAATATTATAAAATACTTCCTTCAAAAAACTTCTCAAAAAGATATTCTTCTGAAAGAAAATAAAAAATATTTAATGCAAATAGATAAATTTTCTTTAAAAATATCATTGTGCAAAATTTATTATTTTTAAAATAAATAATATTTTTAAATTAATATTATTTTACAATAAAGTATTATTTTACAAAAATAATATTTTCTAACTAAAAATATTATTTTACAAAAGACATAATTTTCATGAAAACTATTAATTTTAAGAAAACTATTATATTTCAAAAAACTTGATATTGTATTTTTAAAATTTTAATATTACTTTTCAAAATTAGTTTTTTAAAAACAAGTTGCAAAAGTTACAAGTTGAACCAAATCATGTATAAAATGAACCAAACAACTTTTAAAAGTGAAACAAAGGTATGCATTTCATTTTTATTAAAAGTTAAAAACTATTTTTTTTCAATTTATTAAATCTGAAAAACAAGTTTTGTAAGAAAAGTTAAAATTTTAAAAATTGAACTAAACTATTATAACTGTAGTTGCATGCAAGAATAGTCCCGACATCTCAATTGCATGCAAGTGACATTTGAATTGTAACAACAGTTGCACGGTACCAAACACCCCCTTGGGCCAAAGAGAACTCAGATCAAAGTTCTCCGTAAACACAAAATGTCCTAACCAATAGCCTTCATCTTCTCAATCTGCACCCTGCAATGTCTGGAGTCTATAGCCACTGCACTACCAGAGCACAGCCTGAGCACAGCCTTGTTCATGACAACAAAGCTGCAGCGATATCGATAGCAATGGAGGCTTTCTCTGGTGGCAACAGAGCTCCAGTTGCCAAGAACTCAACTGCGCCAAAATGGGCCCTCCCTTCACCGCAGCTCCACCAGCAAAAAGAAGGAGGTCGGGGCAGTGACCAGATTCATCGGTGAGCTTAAGGTCACTGCCTCAGCTGCGTGGCACGGCTCTTGATGGCCGTGGCCGCATCCCAGTACCCGGTTCAGGGATTGCTAAACATGACATGTGATCATACAATACTTTCAAAGCCAAAATAATTTTTATTTAACCATTCATTAACTCTGTACTCCCAAAAAAAATTCAGCTCGAGAGAAGAGCCTATGCTAAATGCAACATATAAAATAAAACAACTCAAACTTGAGATGCTACTAAGGAAGCATAACTTGGTAAACCCTCAGTGATTGCTTTTGAATCCAAAACTTTTTTTCTAAGAAACGAACAACAAACTGTAGAATTTTCAGCAAGTTGCCATAATTCTTCTGACCTCGTTCTTGCGATGCTTTTTCTTTGGTTTTTTTGTCAATTCATCCGACTTTCCTTTGCTAGAGCTACTATGCAGCTGTTTCTGCAAAAAGTACAAGTAAAATCTCTTTCAGCAATCTTTTTATCACCTAAAATAGTAGAAGGAAGAGCCACATGATAAAATATTACAAATAATTTGTGGGAAATGATTTGCATTGTATGACTAAACAAAAATTCATGTTAAAAGAGTAATTAAGGAGAGCAGTTACCTTCTTCCTCCTCTGACTTTGTCGCTGACGACCTTTATCTTTTTTTGCTGGAGCAACCGGTTCCTGAAAAATAAAAATTAAAAATTATCATCAATGCTAGAGAATTTAACAGTTTTATTGATTTTCTAAATGTTGGCTGAGAACAACTTTAAAGAGGCACCAAACGAAGAGGGAACAAATTTTAGCACCAGTCAAAACATTGTCGTCAATTCATCATTTAGAATAGCTGAGGGCCTGAGGAGGGCCTTAGGCAGTTATTGACAAGACAAAAACTTGCCATAGAAACAAAAATACTAGTTGACAGGTAAGAAGATTCAATTTGTGCGTTATTACAATTTAAATTTTTGTTAAAACAGTTAGAATCATCCTGTACTAGAAAAGGGTATATGGAGAAGAGGGTAAATGAAATTAATTATTAAGTGCACAAGCTTCGGGAAAAACAAAGAAACAGTGACCAACCTCTATTCAGAGTAAGTATTGAAGATCAAGTAATACTTAGGAATAAACATTTTCGTTATTTATGAAGTGATCAATTTGTTATAATTTAGGTACCTGAGCTAGAGCAACAGTTCGAAGATGCCTTTCTGCATGAGTTTCTTGGTCCTCCTCAATCTCACCGTCACTATTAAGCATCAACTTTAACCTCCCCTCATCAAGTAGCTTCTTTGACCGAGCATGTCTCTACAAACCAAAGAAGATGAAATGCTAAAAATACACTATGTACCATAACCCTGAGATGAGAATTGAAGTTTTGAGGCCATGAACGAAAGCATGTTATATGAGTATTCATCCAAGTAATTGCAGTACTCCTATGTCCTAAAGCAAAATAAACAACGAAACTTACACATTTGAAACAGTAAAATAGACATGACTGGTCATATGTACTCATTTGTGCACATGCATATATATTACTTCACACAAACTCTTGAAGTTTTCAAAGAGGAATTTATGGATTTTAAATCATTGGTGTACACCATGTTTCATTATGGTGCCTTTATGAGTTCCTCCAACTTTGTTTTGATGCATGGAATGCACTGGAATATGAAGATATCATTGCGCCAAAAACAAGGGGCAAACTCGTATTAAGACTTCCAAAGCTTTAACTAGAAGCAAAGAAACCATGCATTATTCACAGATATATGATCTACCTTTGAATTAAGGTGTGCCTTGACAGTGTCTTCGCTTAAGCAGACAATTCTTGGGCAAAGCCTGCACTTGAACACTGATTTGCATTGCAAGATACAGTTAGCAAAGTCAGTTTGAATTTGATCATTTAAATTCACTTTTGAAGCTTCTTGATCGGTTTCTTTAGTATTAGCTTTCTTGATGAGCTGACCATCCGTAATGTTTTGTCCACCTCTTTCAATACTGTCTTCATCGCTTGTAAGCAAACCTAGCATGGGTTAAGGCTGTCATTACATGAAATTTATATATTACTAAGAGTTAAAGAAAACTAGGTATCAATAAAGTGGTATTCCTCAGATAGGCTATCAACAAGAACTATGAGCCTCCACTAAAGATTGATCAGCGGGATATTTATTACCAATGTTTGTTAGAACTCAATACCATATAAAAGAATAACCCTGTGATTGTAATTACTTATAAATTTCAAACATGGAACCAATGATCTATCACAGTGCATGATACAGCACTACATTCCATCAAAACACATTAGGTATATCATCTGGAAACCCTGTGACTTTTAGCGCTTAAATTTCAAATGTGTAAGTGTAACTAGTTTACAGGTATGTCAACAATGGCAACGGTTTTATTAATACTTATCCATGATTGAATCTCTGCAATGTGCACGTAATGCCAACCTTTTGTTTTTATGCAGACTATGCACGTTTGATGGAGCCACTAGAAGTTGGCTAAAGCCATTCCAGGCATCCAAGAGGGATTAGGAGCTAAAAGTACAAACAAGACACGGTTTAGGTCATAGGATAATTGAGAATCCGGAACTTTGATCATGATTCATCATGTAAACCGTTTAAAACCCTTGCATGCCAAATTTTTTGGATTTAAACATAGATTCAAACAACCATACTTCTTGCTATCCATTTTCTCCCAGTTTAATTGCACAGGCAAGAAATCGTACACTCCCTAGGTCAACTCGACTGGAGTGGGACTTTGATGGGGATCACGTGGAGATAACTTTTGAGGATCTTACAGAAAGAAATCCTAGTGTGATTACGATTTAGTTACTTTATTTCAGAAATTTTAGTTACAACCTTACCTATTTTTATGTAAACTTGGACCCTTTGGGCCTGTAAATATCTATCCTCAAGTTATTTGATTGCTTTAGTCTTCAAGATATTGTGAAGTTGGATTTGCATATGCAATGTTCTCCGAAGGTGTGAAAACAAAATTCTAACCTATATCCCTATTTCTCCATGACAATGCCTCATTCTCCTTAAAAACAAATATGTCTCAAATGGTAACCTTAATCCGGATGTCCCTTTGCATGGGTACCCTCCTCCTTCCAAACTACGGGACACTATTCAAAACCTAATTCCTTCACTAGTTGTCACCTCCTTTCATCGCATCAAAGCTCCACTTCAATCCTCTCCACTCCTTACAAAAACCGAACCGACCCTTCACAATTTTTAAACTCAGAAATGGATCCCTTCTTTACTTTAATCCCCTTTCCACTCAATCTAGCAGACATAATCTCAAGAGTCTCATCTCCAAAAACCTAACACTTGAAATTTATTTGGCCTTAAAACCATAAAAGTATTTCTTCGATCAATTTCCTTTCATTTTATTGAGACTGTTGTAAATATATTAAAAAGAAATTTTTGAAATGACTAATTCCAAGTTTTATTTGTCAAAATCAGCCCAGTTTATATTTAATTTCCAAAATCGACTAATTTTCAGCCACGTCAACATCGTGTGCTGAAAGTTTGTTGATTTTGAAAAAAGTACAGTTTTTAGGCTTTACAGGATTGCCAATCCCGTGTAATTAGCAAATTTCACTAGTTATACGGGATTGGCAATCCTGTGTAGTTTACTTTAAATTTTTCTACAAATCTCATAGTTTGGTCAAGTGGTCTAAAGTGTTAAGAGCATGTTTGGCAAGTGGTCAAAGTGGCTTATAAGTCACTTCTACATGTTTGTCAAATAGCCTAGGCTAATAAGCCACCAAAAAATAAGCTAGGGCACCCTAGCTTATTTTTTGGTGGCTTATAAACCGCAAGGGTTGACTAAGTAAATGTCCAATATACCCCTCATCATTTTAAAATTTTCAAATCCCATTTATCTATCTCCAATCCCATATAAGTTTCTTGGTCACTTTGACAACAATGATGGCTTATAAGCCACCCATTTGCCACACACTTTACTATTGAAAATGGATTAAAATCCACAAAATCTACCAAACACTTTGACTTATAATTTACTTAGCTTATAATCCACAAATGGATTATAAACCAATTGGATTATAATCCAAAATTGCCAAACATGCTCTTAGACTTGAGCTTTGTTTTAAATGGGTTTAGGTTCAAATCCCATGTCTATCAAATAGTTTTTCTTTTATATTTTAATTAAATTTATTCTCCACCAATTATAAAAGTTACAAATCGCACACGGGATTGTCAATCCCGTATGTGCAAATAAGCAAAATTTTATAAACATACAAAGGAAAGAAAGAAAAAATTAAAACCATCCATATATGACAAATGCGAGTTTTGGACCCAGTCTTTTTCAAAGAGAAGCTTAAAAACCTAGGGTTGAGACCGGTCGACCTATTGCAATATTTGTCAAAATATGTAAGTACAATATATGGGATTGCTAATCCCGTATATAAGTGAAATTTGCTAATTACATGGGATTGACAATCCTATAAGTCTAAAAACTATATTTTTTCAAAATCGACTAACTTTCAACATACAATTCTGACATGACTGAAAATTGGTCGATTTTGGTAACTAAATATAAAATAGGCCTATTTTGATAAATAAAAAAAATTGGAATTGGTTTATTTCAAAATTTTCTCCATATATTAACAATCTAGTGTACTAAGAGGAGAATCAAGAAAAATGATTTTCATACTTCACAGATATTTTTAAGTTCTAGAAACTCTATTTGCAAGTGTACAGATTGTTTCTTTAGGATTTATCTATATCTATTTGACTCTTAGGATTGCTTATCATATGTGTGGTTCCCCTCCGTTGATCACTTATCATCCTTTTTTACTCTGTGCCGTATCAATCTTAAATTAAGTTTTCCCATCATTTAATTTGAATGGAGGATTTAAGCCAAGTCTATCTCAATGCATAAATATACACAAACTTCTATAACCAAAAATATTATGTAGCTACAACACATTTCTGTTGCATACCATTTACATATTATGATCGTTGGACTCTAGATTTTACATGTAGGAAAATAACAAAAAAAACAAGCCAAATCATATCTAATTATCACTATACATGAGAAAAACACAAGACAGACTAACTTAATATAATATTGTTGTCCCCTTAAAATGTCACTTCCTAGTATTTATATCTCATGTATAGTCACTCCACATGATGGAAAGTTATGTAGCTATTTTTTGACTCGTTCTATTGTCTCTATCATGCAAATGTAGAACAAACGTCATTTATAGCTTTAGATAACCATCTGATACATTGGAAACAACCAATACTTTCTACCATGCGCTCAATCTGGAAATGATATCTTAAGGACTTACTCTAGCTATATCTATATGATATATCATTGATCATGTATGTAAAAGCAAAGTTGTGTTATGCATACATTTCTCAGCGTAAAGATGCTCCAGATTACTCTAGCTCTATCATGGATCATGTATGTCAAAGCAAGGTTGTGATATGCATACATTTCTTTGGCGTAACGAAGGCCCTCACAAGAAATTGGGTCCAACCCTTTTGTTAAACATAGTAATTACTATTCCAAACATCATACTCATAGTTTACATGGAACATGGGATGGTATATGGAATGACGCAGGACAATTTAAGATTGAGTTAATTTTATTTGGTACTTTAGTTTAGATTTTATTTAGGAGATTTCATTTTAGTTGATAGGGATTTACAGCTTGAGAGTTTATCTTTTTAGATGTTTCTGCTAGATATTTGGTTTGGATGATATTTTCAGTTTTATTAGATAAGGTTTAGGCAACTCGATGTTATTTTTATTGTTAAGTTTATTCTATAAATAAGTTGTATCCTCCATGAGGAAAAGACATTGATTAATGAAAATATGTGAGCTTTAGAGATCTCTCTTTGAAGCATGAGTTGCTAGGCGTGAAGCCATTGTTTTACAAGTTAGATGATGTGTGTGAATCCGGTCTATCCTAATTTATCTTTTTTTTATCTTAGATTTCTTTTTATAAAAAAAAAGTACTGTTGAACCAATACTATTCATGGGTTACTGTTCATCCAGTCCATTTTCCAACGGTGTTCTTTTTTTCAAATTCAATCAGAATCCATTCCCCGTCAATTGGTATCAGAGCAAGTTTAGCGGTCAACGATAATCATGGATAAATATCCACCTCATCACAACTTGAATTTAATCCTTTGAAATTCGGCAATGTGTCTTATTTTTATGAATTTGATGGATGTGAAGAAAAATATTATTTTGAGCTTTGGATGCAAGACTTAGAAGATTTACTTATTATTTATGATTTGTCAAATTAGGAGATGTATATGTATACTAAGTGTAGGTTAAAAGGAGAAGCTCGGGATTGATTGTTTCATAATTAATCTAGTCACTAGTCATATATACACTCGTGGTCACCGATGAAGTTTTTGCCTGAAAGGAGATATTCTAGTTATCCAACTAGAACTAGAAAACATTACTATTTTTCTTCAAAGCCCAAGACAAAATTGTCCCAGACCCGGTCAAATGTGGATTTACAATACGAACCCAAGTCAAATCCAGAGTCAGAATTGGAGCCGATACCTAAACCAGAAGTGGAACCTAAACCAGATTTGAAAGCAGAGCTAGATCATGAAGCCAATCCAATACCCGAATCAGAACAAGATCCAGAAGAAGAAGAAAATCAAAAGATAGATTCAAAGCACGAACTTGAACTCGAGCCTAAACGAAAGACTGAGCACAAGGTTGACCCAAAGATCTAGCTTGAATCAAACCCAAAGCCCGAGTCCAACGTTGAAGTGCATTTTGATATACTTCCAATTTATAGTAATTTGATAATAGAGTTTGTCATTCCAAATCCTCCGCCACATACACGTTATCGAATTATGCAAATAATTTTAAAGTTCCTGCAGTGCATACAACAATACTAGCCACTAATTGAAGGAATTTTTATACTCTCCCTTTATAAAACTCGAGGTTGAGTTTTCTCTAACAAGGAGAGATTTGATGCATGACAAGTTAAGATTGAGTTAATTTTATTTGGTAATTTAGCTTGGATTTTATTTAGGATATTTTATTTTAGTTGATAAGGATTTATAATTTGAGAGTTTATTTTTTAGATGTTTCTATTAAACATTTGGTTAGGATAATATTTTCAGTTTTATTAGATAAGATTTAGATGATTTGATGTTATCTTTATTAAGTTTATTCTATAAATAAGTTGTATCCTCCATGAGGAAAAGACATTGATTAATGAAAATATGTGAGTTTGAGAAATCTCTCTTTGAAGCATGAGTTGCTAGGCTTGAAGTCATTGTTTACAGGCCAGATGCTGTGAGTGAACCCAGTCTATCTAATTTATCTTTTTTTTAACTTAGATTTCTTTTTATTTTAAAAAAAGTACTATACCCCCGATACTATTCACGTGTTACTGTTCATATGCTACTGTTCATCAATCCATTTTTCGATGCACTTTTTTTATTTCAAGTTCAATCAAAATCCGTTCCCCATCATGGAACCATAAGTGGGGTTCAAACGTCTCGGAACGAGGAACATCAACGATCTGCATTTGTGGAACATAACCCAATTCGCCAACTCCAACAACTTGATTTCAAATTCAAACCAATTAAAATTTTTTTTAAAAAAACTATTTTCCAAAAAATTAAACAAAAAGCGCGAGAACTTAAGCAAATAAGTATGCATGCCATAATTGCAACATGATTCTCAAGTTTTTTTTTACCATTATTGATATCAACTAACATATTCCTTATAGAAGTGGCCACAGGGCTGGGCCGGCCCAAAAGCCTGCTCAGCCCAGCCCGGATTATTTGTGGGTCGGGCTAGGTAGAGTGCCCAAAGCCCGAGCCCGACCGTCCGCTGAAAATTTACATTTTAGCGCAACATTTAGGCCCAATACCATGGGCCTCACTAATTTGAAAAAAAAACATTTAAGTTGATCGGAGTTGGGCTTCACTAATTTCAAAAAAGATAATTTAAGTTGGGTAGGCTTGGGCTTCACTATTGGAACTCTAATTTAAAAAATATATTTCAAAAAAATATTTAAGATGGCTTTAGGCTTGGGCTGCTTTCACCAGCTGCCTAGGTGGTGGCGGGGAGTTGAGCCCCAACAGAACCAAACCAACCCCCAAAAGCTTCGAGGCCAGTGGGCATTTGAACCAGTAAGCCTGACCCAGTAGCCGAGTCTAATTTCTTGAATTTGAATCTTGCATAATCTTATATTCCTATACTTAAAAACTGAATCTAAAGTGTGCCACGTTATCTAGTGTAATCGTATAAGCCTACCCCTTCATCCTTGATTCCAAATAAGTGGAGTATTACACTCATGTTCTTGTCCATGATTTTTCACACTATTTAAAGGAGATATAAGCATACATTATGGAGGAAGAAATAAAATTTTCTATTGGACCACCAGGAGACACGAACCTCTCACAATAAGAACCAGAAACCATGAAGTTTAACAGTCAAATTGCTTTGCATCTAGCAAAGATGCATGCATACAACACTCTAATCTCTTCAAAAAGAAATGTCTTTCGATAGCAGAGAAAAATTGTCGCCTTAAGTAGTGTACTTGTCAATGCGAAGAGTATGTAGGGACTAGTGGCTCAAAGTCAAAGTATCACTATAAATCACTAATTTTTCACATTTAGTAAAATCGCATACATATGTATCGATTAAGAATGCCATGTGCAATAGGCAAATAGGTACAATGAGATCATGTTGGTTAGGGTAAAAATAGTTCGATATATCGATCCACAAACATATACAAACAGATGCGGATATGGTACTAATGTTTAGCACAGGTCGGATACGAAGACAAAGACGAATATGGTTTATGATTTTTAGTCGGATATGGATACAAAACAGATATTACTTTGAATTTCGAACACGGATATGGATATTCGAATTTGTTTATGGATACAGTATGAACATGGATATGGATCCGAATATGGGTACATATATGTATTCAGCTTTGGATATGGATTCAAATATGAATTCGGATATGGATATTGCCAACTTTTTTGTTTTCTTAATAACAATTGCTCTCTGGGATGTGGTCATTTGTTTTGGGAAATGTGGATTGTGCTTTTACTAAGATAATCAATTGTGCATTATGGACTTGTTAATGGTCAAATATATGTTCTACAATAATTTGATTATTTTATAAATGGTGATTAAGAAAACTTTGCGCTTTGAGTAATGCACTTGGATTATGGCCATTTGAGAATTCAATTGTCTTGGTTGTATTGGATATTGTAAATTACTTTTAAATTTTGATAGTAGGAAATTATATTGTAATTTTTTAGTCGTGTTTATCTCTTTGGAGCAAAATAAAGCAATTAATATACGGATCTTCTCTTATATCTGATGCATATTCGTTAGCCAAGTTTCTGATACATATTTGCAATCGAATCTGCATCCATCTCTCTAACATTCAAACCGCATTTGTTTTCATTTTTGCAGATATGGTAATGTCTTTCCTTACTGAAGGAAAACCGTATCCATATCCATATTCATTTTCAGAAAGTGGATACGGATATGGCAAGTGACATTATCCAAACCATGCGCACCCTTACTATTAGGATTTGCTTATGTTATACCTCAAATAAAATGTGGGTTCCTGCAGAAGATCTTTTACTATGTAATCTTTTTGTCAAGTCGCTTGCTTTTTATAGATTTGGCGTTTATCTCTTCAACTGTATAAGTTCAATCTAAGAAGAAGAAAATCAAAAGATAGATTCAAAGCACGAACTTGAACTCGAGCCTAAACGAAAGATCGAGCACAAGGTTGACCCAAAGATCTAGCTTGAATCAAACCCAAAGCCCGAGCCCGACCGTCCATGAAAATTTACATTTTAGCGCTAACATTTAGGCCCAATACCATGGGCCTCACTAATTTGAAAAAAACATTTAAGTTGATCTGAGTTGGGCTTCACTAATTTCAAAAAGATAATTTAAGTTGGGTAGGCTTGGGCTTCACTAATTTCAAAAAGATAATTTAAGTTGGGTAGGCTTGGGCTTCACTAATTTCAAAAAGATAATTTAAGTTGGGTAGGCTTGGGCTTCACTAATTTCAAAAAGATAATTTAAGTTGGGTAGGCTTGGGCTTCACTAATTTCAAAAAGATAATTTAAGTTGGGTAGGCTTGGGCTTCACTAATTTCAAAAAGATAATTTAAGTTGGGTAGGCTTGGGCTTCACTAATTTCAAAAAGATAATTTAAGTTGGGTAGGCTTGGGCTTCACTAATTTCAAAAAGATAATTTAAGTTGGGTAGGCTTGGGCTTCACTAATTTCAAAAAGATAATTTAAGTTGGGTAGGCTTGGGCTTCACTAATTTCAAAAAAGATAATTTAAGTTGGGTAGGCTTGGGCTTCACTATTGGAACTCTAATTTAAAAAATATATTTCAAAAAAATATTTAAGATGGCTTTGCTGTGCTCGTCGCTCGGCCAATCACGGGTCAATGAGGTGGTTCTGGCAGCCCCAAGCCTGAAACCAAAGAGCCAAACCTAACCCCAAAAAGCTCAGGCCCAGTGGGCCCGGGCTGGACCCAGCCCAAGCCCAACCCGTAGCCAGGTCTAATTTCTTGAATTTGAATCTTGCATAATCTTATATTCCTATACTTAAAAACTGAATCTAAAGTGTGCCACGTTATCTAGTGTACTGTATAAGCCTACCCCTTCATCCTTGATTCCAAATAAGTGGAGTATTACACTCATGTTCTTGTCCATGATTTTTCACACTATTTAAAGGAGATATAAGCATACATTATGGAGGAAGAAATAAAATTTTCTATTGGACCACCAGGAGACACGAACCTCTCACAATAAGAACCAGAAACCATGAAGTTTAACAGTCAAATTGCTTTGCATCTAGCAAAGATGCATGCATACAACACTCTAATCTCTTCAAAAAAAGAAATGTCTTTCGATAGCAGAGAAAAATTGTCAGCTTAAGTAGTGTACTTGTCAATGCGAAGAGTATGTAGGGACTAGTGGCTCAAAGTCAAAGTATCACTATAAATCACTAATTTTTTCACATTTAGTAAAATCGCATACATATGTATCGATTAAGAATGCCATGTGCAATAGGCAAATAGGTACAATGAGATCATGTTGGTTAGGGGTAAAAAATAGTTCAGATATATCAGATCCACAAACATATACAAACAGATGCGGATATGGTACTAATGTTTAGCACAGGTCGGATACGAAGACAAAGACGAATATGGTTTATGATTTTTAGTCGGATATGGATACAAAACAGATATTACTTTGAATTTCGAACACGGATATGGATATTCGAATTTGTTTATGGATACAGTATGAACATGGATATGGATCCGAATATGGGTACATATATGTATTCAGCTTTGGATATGGATTCAAATATGAATTCGGATATGGATACAAAACAGATATTACTTTGAATTTCGAACACGGATATGGATATTCAATTTGTTTATGGATACAAGATGAACATGGATATGGATCCGAATATGGGTACATATATGTATTGACTTTGGATATGGATTCAAATATGAATTCGGATATGGATATTCAATTTGTTTATGGATACAAGATGAACATGGATATGGATCCGAATATGGGTACATATATGTATTGACTTTGGATATGGATTCAAATATGAATTCGGATATGGATATTCAATTTGTTTATGGATACAAGATGAACATGGATATGGATCCGAATATGGGTACATATATGTATTGACTTTGGATATGGATTCAAATATGAATTCGGATATGGATATTCAATTTGTTTATGGATACAAGATGAACATGGATATGGATCCGAATATGGGTACATATATGTATTGACTTTGGATATGGATTCAAATATGAATTCGGATATGGATACAAAACAGATATTACTTTGAATTTCGAACACGGATATGGATATTCAATTTGTTTATGGATACAAGATGAACATGGATATGGATCCGAATATGGGTACATATATGTATTGACTTTGGATATGGATTCAAATATGAATTCGGATATGGATATTCAATTTGTTTATGGATACAAGATGAACATGGATATGGATCCGAATATGGGTACATATATGTATTGACTTTGGATATGGATTCAAATATGAATTCGGATATGGATACAAAACAGATATTACTTTGAATTTCGAACACGGATATGGATATTCAATTTGTTTATGGATACAAGATGAACATGGATATGGATCCGAATATGGGTACATATATGTATTGACTTTGGATATGGATTCAAATATGAATTCGGATATGGATACAAAACAGATATTACTTTGAATTTCGAACACGGATATGGATATTCAATTTGTTTATGGATACAAGATGAACATGGATATGGATCCGAATATGGGTACATATATGTATTGACTTTGGATATGGATTCAAATATGAATTCGGATATGGATATTCAATTTGTTTATGGATACAAGATGAACATGGATATGGATCCGAATATGGGTACATATATGTATTGACTTTGGATATGGATTCAAATATGAATTCGGATATGGATATTCAATTTGTTTATGGATACAAGATGAACATGGATATGGATCCGAATATGGGTACATATATGTATTGACTTTGGATATGGATTCAAATATGAATTCGGATATGGATATTCAATTTGTTTATGGATACAAGATGAACATGGATATGGATCCGAATATGGGTACATATATGTATTGACTTTGGATATGGATTCAAATATGAATTCGGATATGGATATTCAATTTGTTTATGGATACAAGATGAACATGGATATGGATCCGAATATGGGTACATATATGTATTGACTTTGGATATGGATTCAAATATGAATTCGGATATGGATACAAAACAGATATTACTTTGAATTTCGAACACGGATATGGATATTCAATTTGTTTATGGATACAAGATGAACATGGATATGGATCCGAATATGGGTACATATATGTATTGACTTTGGATATGGATTCAAATATGAATTCGGATATGGATATTCAATTTGTTTATGGATACAAGATGAACATGGATATGGATCCGAATATGGGTACATATATGTATTGACTTTGGATATGGATTCAAATATGAATTCGGATATGGATATTCAATTTGTTTATGGATACAAGATGAACATGGATATGGATCCGAATATGGGTACATATATGTATTGACTTTGGATATGGATTCAAATATGAATTCGGATATGGATACAAAACAGATATTACTTTGAATTTCGAACACGGATATGGATATTGCCAACTTTTTGTTTTCTTAATAACAATTGCTCTCGGGATGTGGTCATTTGTTTTGGGAAATGTGGATTGTGCTTTTACTAAGATAATCAATTGTGCATTATGGACTTGTTAATGGTCAAATATATGTTCTACAATAATTTGATTATTTTATAAATGGTGATTAAGAAAACTTTGCTTTGAGTAATGCACTTGGATTATGGCCATTTGAGAATTCAATTGTCTTGGTTGTATTGGATATTGTAAATTACTTTTAAATTTTGATAGTAGGAAATTATATTGTAATTTTTAGTCGTGTTTATCTCTTTGGAGCAAAATAAAGCAATTAATATACGGATCTTCTCTTATATCCGATGCATATTCATAGCCAAGTTTCGATACATATTTGCAATCGAATCTGCATCCATCTCTCTAACATTCAAACCGCATTTGTTTTCATTTTTGCAGATATGGTAATGTCTTTCCTTACTGAAGGAAAACCGTATCCATATCCATATTCATTTTCAGAAAGTGGATACGGATATGGCAAGTGACATTATCCAAACCATGCACCCTTACTATTAGGATTTGCTTATGTTATACCTCAAATAAAATGTGGGTTCCTCGCTTGTAAAACCGCCGCTTTATCATTTTGAGAGAATGAGAGAGATGCTCTTTCTAGAATTTTATCCTATAATTATTTAAAATAAATTGGATATGAATATTTAAATTAGGTTCTAGTGATCCTTAATTGAATTGAACCGATCCATGAATTTCTAATTTGATGAGAAAATTGAAGATTCATGAAAATATTTCTTATAGCATTGATAGAACCACATACTGTTGTTATCGTTATTAGATTAGAAACATAGAATCTGTGTGGTGCATTAATCTAGTAAACATGAATTACCGGATACTTTTACATAACCAACAGTCAAAATGTGACATAGACATAGTAGCTAAGTAATAATAAATATAGCTTTACATATATCATAAGATACTCCATTATCATGTTTAGTGTCATAGGATCCTGGATGATTTTAGGTTTCAATTAAGAATAAATTTATCTTGAACAAAATGAGAGTAATAATATTACTCAAAATATCAAAAACAAGTGGAAATAAACACCTAAAAAGAATGATTTCATGAAAAAAAATAATATCTAAGACGTCAGACAATACGACACGACAAACGAGCTGGCGGCGCACAAAAGTTTTCTGGGAGAAGAGAGGGGCAACAAAGAGAGAAAGAGCTTCTCCTCCTTTCTTTTTTTCTGTTCTGTAGGGTTTTTTAATATAAAATCTTAGTCATCCAAATAATCTTGATAGAGGGTAAAATGGTCCCTACGTAATAATCTTTTTTGTGCTAATTCCTCTCCCCTTCATTACAGCCCGGTTTTAAAGGTAAAATTCCCACCTCTATTACCTTCCCCTCCTCTCTAGTACTTGTTCAAAAGAACTCCCAGAAAAGGTTAATTGTTAACTTCCCACTCTCCTCCCTCTCGTTACGCCCCTCCAAACGGTGTTAGGTTTTTATTTTAGATGGGACTATTGTATCGATGTCGGATCAGGAGCTAAGAAGAGATACCAGAAAATCCTAGGGCTTCATTTCTGATGGCAATGGCAGTATTACGTATTTTTATTTTATTTTTTTGGGGTTATTGGTATAGTCCTCTACATTTCTTATAGCACTAGTATAGCGCGCACGCGCAGCACATAGACATACTTAGGTTATATGATAACATAACAAACTATATTATAGTTTAATAGTATTATAATATTTAGAAATATTATTTTCAAATATTTAATCATTTAGTACTATAGCCATATTATTTAATAATATTATATATATATATGGGTTTTGTTAACGAGTGTCATAGCTATGGCACTCGTTAATTAGGAGAGAGATAGAAAGAGGTTGGGGAGGAGAGAGAGAATAAGTGGGGTTCATTGGGCCCTACTCTCTCTATATATAATTTAATGACAGTGATTTCTCTATATTTACCCCCAAATCTATCATATTCTTAATTTCCCTCAAATCTTGTTATTTCCAAAAATACCCTCCAAATCATCAATTTTGGGTAAAACTACCTTTCATTAATTCTGTTATGAAATATCCAAGGAATATTCCATATATTTCTGTTGGAGTTGGTGAAAATTTTCTTTGTAATGACTAATTTATTCGTTATTACCCAAGTTCTCGCAATTATGTTCTTACCTTAAAACCCAGTTTGTACCTGCAAACATTAAAACCCAATGCCCGGTTCGCATCTCCCCTTCTTCTCTATTATTTATTCTTCTAACAAAAAGCTTGCATGAGAGTGTAGCCCCTGACCCTCTCCATCTTCTTTCTTCCACTCTCATTGTTAATTACAATAATAGGGAAAAAAATGAATTACATTACCTTTTTTTTTATAAATTCCAATAATAGACAAAAAATGAATTAAATTCATAGAAAATTGATTTTAAAAATAGCAATCATAGATCCATAATCAACCACGCATAAATAGACTAAAGAGCAAAACAATAGCTTAACATTGAACTAAAACAAAGTGATTAACTAGCTAGCATTGAATAAAGCAATAAATTAAACTAAAGTTGATCAAATTAAACTAAATATACTAAACAAATTACTAAAAATTACCTACAACAGTGAAAAAAATAACAAAAAAATTACCTCGGAGATGGCCGGAGAAATGGCTGTGGCTGCCGGAGAGGGAGATCCCGTTCTTCGCCGCTCGCCAGAGGAGCTTGGTGGAGGAGTCGCCTTAGGGTTAGGGTTTAGGGAAATAAACGAGAGAGAGAGAAAGAGAGAGAAAGAGAGGGGGTTTAGTTTTGGGTTTGGAATTGCGGGTCGGGTTTGGGATTGTGGGTCGGGTTTGGACCCAAATACCCCAATTTTGCTAAGGTACAGGGCTACTTTTGACTTTGGGGTTTTTCCATATCCATATACCCCTCAAATCTTCTACCCCTCAAATTTTCTATGTTTACAAAATTACCCGCTAAATCTTGGTATTTGCAAAATACCACTCAATTCTCTCACAGTAATTTTTTCTACCAATTTCACTTTACAATTTTAGTTTTTAAAAGGAAAATTATTGCAAACCTACTGGAGATTGTTAGAAATTTTGACATTGTCTTGTTTAAAACTAACATTCTTAAGTTAGAGCGTAGAAAGACCCAATATGCTAGTTTTGAGGGGTAATTTTGCAAATATCATATTTGAGAAATAATTTTGCAAATATTGAAGATTTGAGGGGTATATACGCAAAAACCCCTTTCACTTTATACACCCTCAATTGCATATTATTGCGCTTTTAGACCTAATAAAAGTTTTTTAAAATAGCACGTTAGAACCTTTCCTCAGATGAACACAATAATAATATTCTCCAAAGACTCTCATGTGATTGTCAAGTGGTAGATTTACTAGGACTTTTATACCTTTTATTCAACCAAAGTCGAAAAATAATCACCTCTTAATGATTCTCACAGAGAAAAATTAGGATATGTAAGTGCTAAGGCATATGACTGATGGTATATAAGTCAAAAGTGTTGTATCCAAATAAAGTTTTGGCCTCGTGATCTGATTATCTTAATTTGTTATGGTATTTAAATTCTTATCCTTTAAGGAGTTGTAGTGGGTTGAAATAACAAATAAGATCATATCTAGATAGTTTTCCTGATGTATGGAAACTGTCTTTTAAGAAGTCTTATCTTTTAAGAATTCTAGTTATAACAGGAGGGTCTTGGCCTAGCCTATAAATACAGTCATAGTTCCTCTATCAGATTTAGGCTATTCGGTACGGCATAGACTAGAAACTCTTTCTGTATTTACTTTCTTTATTCAAACAGTGATCTAATTTTGTTCTTTGTTTTTTGTATATGCTCAAGTTATCTCTAGTTTTTTATATAATTTTCTGAGTTACAGATTGTTCTAGACAACAATGGCTAGAGGTATATTTTAATTTAATTTATTTCCATTGCGTGATCCATATTTATTTAGATTACAATGTCATACAAAAAGTAGGTGAATTTATAAGATATTTAATTTCTAATTATGGTGGTTAAGTTTTTATTTACCCGAGTATTACTGCTTTTCTAAACTGGTCTTTTAAAATGTGCATTAGATAATTCAAAAGAACTTTTGCTAATAAACTTTTGTGTAATAAACTTAAATCTTTTTACTAATATTTTTCAGCGAAGAAATCCACGAATGGGATTCAACCATCAATCATTAACATGAGATTAGTAGTGGATTATCATACATGATTTTCTCACAAAGAATGATGAGATTATGTAGAGGAACTCTTTAATGAACTATTTGCTGACAAATTATTACTGTGTGATAAATTGAATCAAAGTTGTTCACTAAACATATTATATTATATTATACTATATATCATACTCCTTTAAAAGCACGAGTTCAAAAATCTTTCGTAGACAAAAATACCATTTACCCTTCTTTAAATATCCTAATTGTAATTCTTGATAAACTACTAAAAATTTAAACTAATATATCTATCCTTAATTAATACGTGATAATCCTTCTTTAAATATCCTAATTGTAATTCTTGATAAACTACTAAAAGTTTAAACTAATATATATATCCTTACTTAATGCTGATATTATATAATTAGGATGGTAAAATATATCTATCCTCTACTAAAAGTTTAAACTAATATATCTATCCTTAATTAATACATGATAACCCTTCTTTAAGTATCCTAATTGTAATTCTTGATAAAATTATTCTAATCATTTAAAGTAGTTTTAAATGATCCTTAACGAATCTCCACAAGTGTGAAATTAATTTTTAAAGGGTACACTACTGAAATTGGTGTGCATTGCAATCAAGATTTAACCAAATTCTAATCTATCCTAATTATTCTAATCCTAATCCTAATCAAATTGTGAATTAGTTTAAACTAATATATATATCCTTACTTAATGCTGATATTATATAATTAGGATGGTAAAATATACAGATTTGAATATTTATTCACGTGCTTCATAACCGAATTCTTATCATAGCAATGCACGTGATTAATCAAGTTTTGAAATTTTGATTAACTCCTAATTCTTATTATAACCAATTCTTACTCACCAAATCCACTGTTCTCTCTCAAAGGTTTGGTCTTGGTCTCTCTCTTTATTATTCAATAATGACTTTTATTCAATTATTGCTTATATAGTTTTGCATTGCTCAATGACGACTTATAGTGTTGTGTATCTCGAGCTATTTTGATTTGACGATTTTTTCAATTGATGGTTGTTTTGAGTTCCGGAGCATTCTAGGATCTGATATGCTCTTTAGAGCAATGGATTCCACAGTCAATAAGGATTTACTTGATTATAATCTTATATTGATGTTTGCGAGTAGCTACTGTTATCTTGGTATCTAATTATAAAATCTTATTGACTTTGTTCATACATGCAAAATTAAGGATAAAGGTCACTTTTTTCTTCTTAATGTTCGATTAAATTTTGAGGTTTTGGTCTATATTGATGAAAAGCAAATTGCAGTTTTTGAATATGCTCAAGACCGAAACTGATTTTTCTATTGTGATCGATTTCATTACAAAACTTACTTCACTTCTCACAAGTAAAATCAATACAATCCCTCTAAAAAAGATAAATAAAAGAAAGCCACACGAAAACTAAATTAATTGCTCACGGGTTCGTTGGTCGCAGCCAGGAGGAACTGGATGCTTGCTGCTGTAGTTGTTGTATCCCTCAATTTCCTTTCCTAATTATATATGCTCTTTTAAAGGATATTGCCTGAAGTAGAAATTTCAGTCCTACATGAAATAATGAAATCGAGTTCTTGGATGGGTTGGGCAAAGCTAAGATACTACTATTATTTGAATTATGTTATCTCATTAGCAAATCACCAATAGCAAATCAGAACCACTTTGTTCTTATCTCATAGGAATTCAAATCCTATTGTAGATAGGATCAACCGAGCCAATGATAATACCGAATCCAGTAAACCAGTATTTGTAAAATATCCAAAATATTCAAATGTAATTGTGGATATATCCCTGTACTATTGCCTAATTGGGAATATAGCCATGTAGCTCTATGGTTGTAGATAGACCCTGGGTGAAAACTTTTTTGCCTCTTTTACCCTTAGGATGTTTATTTGTCAATCTTCTCTTTCTCTGAGGATTAGAGAGAGAGAGAGAGAGAGATATATATATATATATATATATATATATATATATATATATATATATATATATATATATATATATAGAGCAAGGCTCCTATGAACTTAAGTTCATAATGAATAGTGGTGCACCAACTTTTTTATCCACTCATCTTGCCTTGTGATTTGTGATGCACAAATCTCAAAGTGGCCTTTATATCTTTCACGGATCTCAAAGCAAGATGAGTGGTTAGAAAAGTTGGTGTACCACTATTCATTATGAACTTAAGTTTATAGGAGCCTTGCTATATATATATATGTGTGTGTGTGTGTGTGTGTGTGTGTGTGTGTGTGTATTATAGTCCTAAATTATCCAAATAGCAATGTAAGCTTAATGACAGACAAGTATCCCGCATTATGAAGTCTAATCCAACTAAAAACCATTAGAACCCGCGTCCTGGATGACTCAAGATACTGACACTTAGCGAGGACGACTTAAAAGGCGGTGCTTGCCGGCCAGCCGACCCTTTCACTAGACCGCGCCATTGCCGACATATTTTGAGTCCGACTCAAAGGCGGCCGTCTTGGACCTCCTCAAGTGAGACGACCCCTTTGTCAACCGCCCATCTTACCGGTCGGCACGATGTATGGAAACTGTCTTTAAGAAGTCTTATCTTTTAAGAATTCTAGTTATAACAGAGGGTCTTGGCCTAGCCTATAAATATCATAGTTCCTCTATCGATTTAGGCTATTTGAGCGGCATAGACTAGAAACTCTTTCTCAGATTTACTTTCTTTATTCAAACAGTGATCTAATTTTGTTCTTTGTTTTTGTATATGCTCAAGTTATCTCTAGTTTTTATATAATTTTCTCGAGTTACGATTGTTCTAGACAACAATGGCTAGAGGTATATTTTAATTTAATTTATTTCCACAAGTGATCCATATTTATTTAGATTACAATGTCATACAAAAAGTAGGTGAATTTATAAGATATTTAATTTCTAATTATGGTGGTTAAGTTTTTATTTACCCGAGTATTACTGCTTTTCTAAACTGGTCTTTTAAAATGTGCATTAGATAATTCAAAAGAACTTTTGCTAATAAACTTTTGTGTAATAAACTTAAATCTTTTTACTAATATTTTTCAGCGAAGAAATCCACGAATGGGATTCAACCATCAATCATTAACATGAGATTAGTAGTGGATTATCATACATGATTTTCTCACAAAGAATGATGAGATTATGTAGAGGAACTCTTTAATGAACTATTTGCTGACAAATTATTACTGTGTGATAAATTGAATCAAAGTTGTTCACTAAACATATTATATTATACTATATATCATACTCCCTTTAAAAGCACGAGTTCAAAAATCTTTCGTAGACAAAAATACCATTTACCCTTCTTTAAATATCCTAATTGTAATTCTTGATAAAATTATTCTAATCATTTAAAGTAGTTTTAAATGATCCTTAACGAATCTCCACAAGTGTGAAATTAATTTTTAAAGGGTACACTACTGAAATTGGTGTGCATTGCAATCAAGATTTAACCAAATTCTAATCTATCCTAATTATTCTAATCCTAATCCTAATCAAATTGTGAATTAGTTTAAACTAATATATCTATCCTCTACTAAAAGTTTAAACTAATATATCTATCCTTAATTAATACATGATAACCCTTCTTTAAGTATCCTAATTGTAATTCTTGATAAACTACTAAAAGTTTAAACTAATATATCTATCCTTAATTAATACATGATAACCCTTCTTTAAGTATCCTAATTGTAATTTTGATAAACTACTAAAAGTTTAAACTAATATATATATCCTTACTTAATGCGATATTATATAATTAGGATGGTAAAATATACGATTTGAATATTTATTCACGTGCTTCATAACCGAATTCTTATCATAGCAATGCACGTGATTAATCAAGTTTTGAAATTTTGATTAACTCCTAATTCTTATTATAACCTAATTCTTACTCACCAAATCCACTGTTCTCTCTCAAAGGTTTGGTCTTGGTCTCTCTCTTTATTATTCAATAATGACTTTTATTCAATTATTGCTTATATAGTTTTGCATTGCTCAATGACGACTTATAGTGTTGTGTATCTCGAGCTATTTTGATTTGACGATTTTTTCAATTGATGGTTGTTTTGAGTTCGAGCATTCTAGGATCTGATATGCTCTTTAGAGCAATGGATTCCACAGTCAATAAGGATTTACTTGATTATAATCTTATATTGATGTTTGCAGTAGCTACTGTTATCTTGGTATCTAATTATAAAATCTTATTGACTTTGTTCATACATGCAAAATTAAGGATAAAGGTCACTTTTTCTTCTTAATGTTCGATTAAATTTTGAGGTTTTGGTCTATATTGATGAAAAGCAAATTGCAGTTTTGAATATGCTCAAGACCGAAACTGATTTTTCTATTGTGATCGATTTCATTACAAAACTTACTTCACTTCTCACAAGTAAAATCAATACAATCCCTCTAAAAAAGATAAATAAAAGAAAGCCACACGAAAACTAAATTAATTGCTCACGGGTTCGTTGGTCGCAGCCAGGAGGAACTGGATGCTTGCTGCTGTAGTTGTTGTATCCCTCAATTTCCTTTCCTAATTATATATGCTCTTTTAAAGGATATTGCCTGAAGTAGAAATTTCAGTCCTACATGAAATAATGAAATCGAGTTCTTGGATGGGTTGGGCAAAGCTAAGATACTACTATTATTTGAATTATGTTATCTCATTAGCAAATCACCAATAGCAAATCAGAACCACTTTGTTCTTATCTCATAGGAATTCAAATCCTATTGTAGATAGGATCAACCGAGCCAATGATAATACCGAATCCAGTAAACCAGTATTTGTAAAATATCCAAAATATTCAAATGTAATTGTGGATATATCCCTGTACTATTGCCTAATTGGGAATATAGCCATGTAGCTCTATGGTTGTAGATAGACCCCGGGTGAAAACTTTTTTGCCTCTTTTACCCTTAGGATGTTTATTTGTCAATCTTCTCTTTCTCTGAGGATTAGAGAGAGAGAGAGAGAGAGTATATACATATATATATATATATATATATATATATATATATATATATATATATATATATATATATATTTAGAGCAAGGCTCCTATGAACTTAAGTTCATAATGAATAGTGGTGCACCAACTTTTTATCCACTATCTTGCCTTGTGATTTGTGATGCACAAATCTCAAAGTGGCCTTTATATCTTTCACGGATCTCAAAGCAAGATGAGTGGTTAGAAAAGTTGGTGTACCACTATTCATTATGAACTTAAGTTTATAGAGCCTTGCTATATATATATATGTGTGTGTGTGTGTGTGTGTGTGTGTGTGTGTGTATTATAGTCCTAAATTATCCAAATAGCAATGTAAGCTTAATGACGCACAAGTATCCCGCATTATGAAGTCTAATCCAACTAAAACCATTAGAACCCGCTGCCCCGATGACTCAAGATACCGACACTTAGCGAGGGCGACTTAAAGGTGCTTGCAGGCCCGGTAGACCCTTTCACTAGACCGCCATTGCCGACATATTTTGAGTCCGACTCAAAGGCGCATCGCGCCGACCTCCTCAAGTGAGACGACCCCTTTGTCAACCGCCCATCTTACCGGCCGGCACCTTGCGACTTCGACTGAAGGCGGTACCGCTTCAAGATGCCACCTAGGACGGAAAACGACACCATATCTTGAACCTCCCACCAAGTGATGAGTCGTCACCGCATTGAATGCCAGATCTTAGCCATTAATTCTCTGAGCTCATAGATCTTTAAGATACGCCGCACTCATGCCTCCTATCACTCGCATTAAATACCGACTCGACTTCCCCACTCAATTGGCAACATCTCAGAAGGCAAAATCGATTTCACCACGACCCGTGACCCCCATTCACTCGCCGGTTGATACTTAGCAGTTGACTCGATCGCCAGCTATCAGTCTAGCCAAAGTTACCAATCTACCCCTAGGCTATCACTATAAATAAGGGAGATGTTCGCAAACAAAGATAAGGAATTTTCTAAGCCATAACTCTGCTATAATCAACCTTTGATTAATTTCCCCACTCAAGATTACCTACTAACTTGATCGTCGGAGGAACGACCGGGGATCCAACCACAATCTCTCACGAGTTGTGATATGTGCAGGATAATTCAGAGATTTTCAGGCTTGGACATCTAGAGGAGTTTGAGGACTCTAATCACTCTTAACAGAAGAATTAATTGACTGTGTGATCCATAGCATCAACTATATATATATATATATATATATATATATATATATATATATATATATATATATATATATATATATATATATATATATTTAGAGCAAGGCTCCTATGAACTTAAGTTCATAATGAATAGTGGTGCACCAACTTTTTATCCACTCATTTGCCTTGAGATTTGTGATGCACAAATCTCAAAGTGGCCTTTATATCTTTCACGGATCCCAAAGCATATATATATATATTTAGAGCAAGGCTCCTATGAACTTAAGTTCATAATGAATAGTGGTGCACCAACTTTTTATCCACTCATTTGCCTTGAGATTTGTGATGCACAAATCTCAAAGTGGCCTTTATATCTTTCACTGATCCCAAAGCAAGATGAGTGGTTAGAAAAGTTGGTGCACCACTATTCATTATGAACTTAAGTTCATAGGAGCCTTACTATATATATATATATATATATATATATATATATATATATATATATATATATATATATATATATATATATATATATATATATATATATATATATATATATATATATAGAGTAAGGCTCCTATGAACTTAAGTTCATAATGAATAGTGGTGCACCAACTTTTTATCCACTCATTTGCCTTGAGATTTGTGATGCACAAATCTCAAAGTGGCCTTTATATCTTTCACGGATCCCAAAGCATATATATATATATATATATATATATATATATATATATATATATATATATATATATATATATATATATATAGAGTAAGGCTCCTATGAACTTAAGTTCATAATGAATAGGTGCACCAACTTTTTATCCACTCATTTGCCTTGAGATTTGTGATGCACAAATCTCAAAGTGGCCTTTATATCTTTCACGGATCCCAAAGCAAGATGAGTGGTTAGAAAAGTTGGTGCACCACTATTCATTATGAACTTAAGTTCATAGAGCCTTCTATATATATATATATATATATATATATAGACTTATGAACTTAAGTTCATAATGAATAGTGGTGCACCAACTTTTTATCCACTCATTTGCCTTGAGATTTGTGATGCACAAATCTCAAAGTGGCCTTTATATCTTTCACGGATCCCAAAGCAAGATGAGTGGTTAGAAAAGTTGGTGCACCACTATTCATTATGAACTTAAGTTCATAGAGCCTTCTATATATATATATATATATATATATATATATATATATATATATAGAGAGAGAGAGAGAGAAAGAGAGAGAGAGAGCCTTATGAACTTAAGTTCATAATGAATAGTGGTGCACCAACTTTTTATCCACTCATTTGCCTTGAGATTTGTGATGCACAAATCTCAAAGTGGCCTTTATATCTTTCACGGATCCCAAAGCAAGATGAGTGGTTAGAAAAGTTGGTGCACCACTATTCATTATGAACTTAAGTTCATAGAGCCTTCTATATATATATATATATATATATATATATATATATATATAGAGAGAGAGAGAGAGAGAGAGAGAGAGAGAGCCTTATGAACTTAAGTTCATAATGAATAGTGGTGCACCAACTTTTTATCCACTCATTTGCCTTGAGATTTGTGATGCACAAATCTCAAAGTGGCCTTTATATCTTTCACGGATCCCAAAGCAAGATGAGTGGTTAGAAAAGTTGGTGCTTGTACATTATCGTCTCAGCTTTATATATATATATATATATATATATATATATATATATATATATATATATATATATATATATGGGGGTCTATCTGCAACAATTGAGCTAAAGGGAGTCTACCCACAATTGGACGATAGTATAGGGGTCTATCCGCAATTAGAAATCTTATATGATGTCAGTCACCTGAGCAAACATGCTTCGGAGTTATACCAGAATGAAGATTTTAGTTACTAGAATTGCTAATCCACCATGTTCATATATAAGAATAATTAAGTGTACTTATTTAAACAATTTATGCAGCATCAAGGAAAAAAGGCTCTAAGCAAGATGAGTAAACTAGCAAAGCTATGAATCACTAATATAAAAGCATCTAACCATAGAATTAATAGCTTTCTTCTTTTCTACGATAAAAAGCTATGACTGGGTAACTTTAAGTTTATTATTCTTTCCTATATCCTGCTAATTTGGCTAAACATAACATATATAAATGGCATAGTACAAATACTTTCATCATTTATGTTTCAAAGTCATGTGAAGCTCTGTGACATGTCCACACACAAATCAGAGCTTGCTCATTATTCTACCTCTAAAAGACATCTTTTGCTTTTCTAACTATAACCTTACTGTGATTGGATTTCTCTTTATGAACCTAAAAGTATGATTTCATATGAAAATGAGATTGTTCATGCTGGTGATAGTGTGCTTCACATTTGTATTGTCAGAACATCCTTATGTTTCATAGTTGCGATTTATGTAGTACCTTGGATATAATCGACTTATTAAAATTGTTAAAGAAATGCATGTTGTTCGATTATTTGGTGGGTATCATCAAACTAAGTGTTTAGAAAGAAGAGTTGATTAATTAATTCTAAACTCTCTTAATTTGTTTTTGATATAATTTTTTGGTTTTTGTTTTTGATACTTATTTGTTTACCAGAGGATAATACCATCTCAATTGCAATTTCGTACTCAAGATTTATTCCATAATTACAGTATCGTTAGTAAAGAATATCAACAATTTTTATATTTCAATTGTGATAATGATTATAGTTGGTTGTTTAGTATTGAATTTTCATGAAAATATACGCTACTTTGTCTAACTATCTGCATTGCTCATAAGTATTTATAAATTAATGGTAATATGACATATGATTTTCCATTGTAGAAATTTATTCTCGATTTTTGGATTACATAACCACTATACAACACTTTCTAGCATAAAGGACCTTACTCAAAATGGCTTCAAGCCAAGGTTTTATGCATGTTAAGTATAATAATTATAGTTGGTTTTTAATATATGTCAAGATATTAAATATATTGATCCCGGTTTAGTGTAAAATCCATTACATCGATTGTTTTATAATGCTTAAATAAACATTATGGCAAATCTAATCATTCAATTTTACATATTTGAATTCAAAGTGAAGTGACTTATTTATAGTAATGAATTAAATAAAAAATATATTATTTTGATATTTAACCACGCATTGCACGTGCATAAAAATCCTTTAAAAGTACGAGTTCGGGAAAATCTTTCTATGGTCAATATTACCCTTAATCTTTTTGGATATTACATTGTTATCCTATTTTAATTAATATATTTAATTAGTCATCAATCCAAAATTTAACTATCTATCTATCTAATTAGCCGTGACCCTCAAGCAGCACAAATTGTTTTTTTTTTATCTATCTAATTAGCCGTGACCCTCAAGCAGCACAAATTGTTTTTTTTTTTTTTTGTTGTTCTGACCTTCACGATAATTTAGGATGCGTTTATTCAAAACTAGGAGTAGGATAAACCAATAATTAAAGAGATTTATCTTCGAATTATTTTTGAATATAAAGCAACGAAGACAAGTGTTCAACAGCTCTCCATCTTTGATGGCTAAATTACATCAAAGCCCCTCTTGAAATTCCTTTTGCATATAACCCCTATCCATAATAATAAACTTCAATTACAATCTTCTCAAACTAATTATCTCAATCATGTGCTGTGACCCTACTCCCTTTTATAACTGGTTTATCCAAAAGTAATTTTTAAACATTTTGGATAGAGTATATAATTATACTTTTATAATTATAAGTATTACTTGAAAAATACTTCCACATAGGTTATAATTACTACAAATTATAGTTATTACTTTTGTTATGAAATTATATAATTATATAATTATGTATCCTATTATTTATGAGTCTAAGTTAAAACAACTCAAATATGGGTTTTCTTAATTACTACAACTTAATAGATTTGAGGGTTCAATTTACAAATATAAAGAGTTTGGGGTCTATAGTATAGAATTAACAAAGATTTGGAGCAAAATATGACAAAACCCTTTTAAATTTTTTATACAAGTCCCTTAAAATTAGTACATCAAATAATTAAAATTGGGATTAGGTCCCCAATTCATAACTAATGTTGAAATTTGTCCACCAATTAATAGTAGAAGTAGCAATTAGAGAGATTAATTTGAAAAACTTATTAAAATTGGGGACCTAACTATAATTTAAATGATTTGATATTTAAATTCAAAATAACATAACAATTTGCATATTACTCAACCAAATGTCTAAAGAAAAATCGTACAGACTGCCAAGAACTGAAAATTTCAAAACAAAAAGATATTTTACACATCCTAAACTAAAATTGATTAGTAGTATCACAACTCATAAGTCATATGAACTTTACGATCATGTATTCGATTAAGATCCAAATACTTTCTCCAAACTATCTAAAACCTCTAAACACCACAAATCAGACTCCAAAACCCTAGAACAAGCGAAACCTTAGAACAAAACACAGCCCAATTACTAAATAAAAATGAACAGTAAAACAAAACCACACAAAATTAGTTAAAATATCTCAAAAATAAGAAAATTTACCTCTTTGTGGACCGAAACACTTCAGATATCAATCAAACTCACATATGAGAGGAATCATGAAACCGAATTCATATTAAAATCGTCATCATATTATTTTATTATTCATTTGATTTGGTAATAATAATACAAATTAATTATTTTAATTAGGATAAAATTAGAATATGATATGTAAGATGATCAAGGAGTATTGGATATTGCATTATCACCCTAATTCTAATTAATTTGTTTAATCAAGTTATCTAATTGGAGTTGATTCTTATCTTTAAGAATCCAAATTTAATTACAAGTTAATTACTATCTTTAAATACTCAGCCGAAAGAGATGTGGATTAAATATCCAGCAGTAGCCAAGACATAAAGAATAAGAAACCAAAGCTCAAAAGAGAGAAGCTCGCATTTTTCATCGTGGGTGGAGTTTGGATTTTATGAGGATTAGGTTTGTTTTGAATTCACGAATTTAGAGTAACTATTCCGTTTTCTAATATTTTGAGATTTTTGTAAAGAGTTTCTTTGGTCTGGATTAAGGGCTATTTCAAAAATTAGGTTTTATTGGAATAGTTTTAATTCCTATAATATTGATTTGTTTAGTGATAATATGTAAGACTGGTTACTATAATTGAGTATGTTTTTTTTAGCGATAAATATTGTTCTTTTGCCTCTCCAATTTTTTCTCTCACATATATTCCTTATTTTATTAAGTTGTATAGTTTGCTCCAGTGCCCTCTACTATCAGGTATGTAAGCATCATTCTGTTTTGTATTAGTAGTGCACCACCCTTGATGATTGTTGATCAGTGATTGGCGAATCTCTTTTTCTACCATCTTCCCTTATTTATGTCATATTCTCTTTTTTGTCTTTTAAATTACACTATTGTATAAAAATATTTGTTACTAATTCAATTCCAGTTTGTTAATCTATGCTAACTTATGTCCGTAAACTTTAGCATTGTAATTATATATCTTCTTTGGTATTTGTTTGGATAGGATATGTTTGGATTCTCAAAGTTGAGTTCCTAGAGTTAATTTTAAATAATTTTCAATTAATATTCTGTAAAATTTAATTTTTTAATGTTTTATGCTTATTTGCATTATAATATCCCAAATTTTATTTTGGGTATTGGTATTGTTGTCCACATATACAATATACTAAACTTTGGTTCGATGAATTGGTTATAGAATGACCTCATAGAGTGTAAATACTCATTGTTGACCTTTGCTCAGTACATAACCATTTCTTTGTTCAATTTAGGATGTAATTCATGTTAGTAAGAGTGCTTACTCTGGATTTGCATTAATAGAAGGAATTATTTATAATTTGCTTTCTATTGGTGTTGTTGGATCTGGAAAAGGGTTTTGTAGATAAAAATAAATTTTTATAGAAATAATCTATGTGTTTAATTAAAGTTGACAACATTCCCATATAAGCATTAAGTTGCATTAGCCTTCCTTCAATCTTTTCTCATTGATTACATTATACCTTGAGTAAGGATATTTTTGCCATTGAAAATTGTGGTTCACGCTAAAAATTGAAGGGGGTTTCCTGGAAACCCCAAAACTTAAGGGGTTTTTTTACATTTTAATAGTTAAAGAGGGTTATTAGAGCAACGCCCAAACTTAAGGAGGGGTTTTGTGAAATTTACCCTGAAAAGGAATCAAAGCATGTAGTTGTTGGCCATAAGGTAAGTTTTTCCATTCCTTTTTGTTATTTAGGGCTTATCAATAAAAGTTAATCAATTTTTCAAGTACAAGTGATGTTCCTAAGCTGCTTCTGAGTATGTGGAAGAAAGGCTCATGCAACTCATACATACATGTAGGTGGTGTTATATTTATACAAAAAAGAAAAACAGATCTGAGAAATAATATATACTCAAGAAATATTTGCAAGAATGGCCCGACAATCTAGGTTCTTTACATAGATAGTACCACCAATTTCCATTGATAATTTTTGTTTAAATGATTTTGAGTTAATTGTAAATAAACCCCATGTAGTATCAACTAATTGTGAATAGGCTCCTTGTAGTTCTATTTGTGCACATAGACCCCGTGTACTATTGGCCCAAATTAGAATACACACCCTTAATGAACTTTTTCAATTCTTTTAAAGGGCAAAAAATTAGCATTTAGTTGGGGATTGGGGTATATCCTCACCAATACAACTGTAAGGGGTTTATCTACTTCCTCAAAACCTTTTTAGTGATTTCAAGAGTAAAAAAAAAACTCAGGGTGTCAATTCGCAAGACTTATAGGGGGTCTATTCGCAATTGGGTTATACTACAGGGCTTCTATGCAAGTAACCCATTTAAATAATACAAACTTATGAAACTGGATCATCACATCTGACAAGGCACAAGCATTGTTCGTGCGAGTCAACAAAGCAAGAAATAATATTTTTATCTATGAAACTATTGGTAATTATGTTACTATTTCTAAGTTATATGTAACTTTAACTTTAGAGAATGCCGATAAAAAACTAAGATCCGTGATATTTGACCACGTGCATTGCACGTGCGTCCCAACTAGTTCATTAAAAAGTTGAGGTTCTGAATTCTGCATTTAGAGTTTTTTTTTTTTTTTTAAATCACCAGGGAGTTAAATTTAGATCACAACATTTATTAATGGAAGAGGAATCTAATCTCAATATTGCATTAGCTACAACTCCAGCCAATGGATTTTCGAACTCTGGGGACCCAAAAAGCAAAACAAAAGGCAATTGCCCTTTAGTCCTGCTGATATCAATTATGGTAACAACAAACTTTCAGCATCTACAATAAGTTTGTAGGTCAGATGTCTTAATCAGTGCCAGAGCATGAGGAAGAGAAAAAACACCAATACCGCGTGCTATTAGCTTCAGTTTTCTCAGATCAAACTTCTCTCTATACACACAATGTCCTTAGCATTAGCCTTCATCCTCTCAATTTTCTCTCTGCAGTGTCTGAAGTCTATAGCCACTGAACCACCAGAGCACAGTCCGGTTCGTGATAACGAAGTCGAAGCGGTCTCTCCAGCAATGGCGGCGTTCTTCGGTGGCAACAGAGCTCCAGAAGCCGAGAACTCGACTGTACCCAAGTGGGCCCTACCATCGCCGGAGCTCCGCCAGAAGAAAGTTGACAGGTGGTGGAGACCGACGATGCTGGGGGCGAGTGTTGTGTGCGGAGTAGTGGGAGTTGGCTTTCTTGTTGGTTGGGTGATCATTTTAGTAGTCCATTTTCGGAAGTCCAGGCGGGAGGTCCAGATTGGAGCAGCGTGAATGGCGTAAAAAAGGGTTAATTGCAGGTAGACCCCCTTGTGCATCGCTGTTTTTCCTTACTATGCCCGTAGTTTCAGTGTTGCAGATATTCCCCGGGCTAAAATTTTCTAACTCTTTTAACCATGGAGAAAGTTTGGCGAATATTGCCCCTCGATGAAATTAGTGAGTTATCTGAGGGTAGAAGTCACGAAAATTTAACTCAGAGGTTCTATCTGCAATAATGAAACTAGTGGATAGTAAATTCAAAACAACGCTACTAAATGGGTCTGCGTACAATTTAACCTAGAAGAAATCCTATTGATGATCCAAGATCATACGGGGAGATAGGACCGACAGACGATCTAGTTCAAATCTTGATGCACATATCATTATCTGTGTTATCCATGCATTCACTATTGTGTTCAATAATGATCACAAATTTTGATGCAATAGGATCTCTTTTCCAGTAGGAATTGCCCTTCAAGTATTCAACATTTACAATGTAGAAAAGCACGGAAGTTCTTCCCGTATGCTAAATGTAGTAAGAATTTCTACAGTTAAAAGAAAGAAATGGATCTGATTCTGAATAGTTAAGATGATATCTGTAGATAGTGTTTCTTTACAAGTTTACAAAAGATTTGAGCTTATGGATCAATATCAGACCTTTTGTTACGCTTCATGAGTTATCAAGTGTACAACATTATAAGAAATTACCCCAATTAAAAGGCACGATGCATGCCGTCATCTATTTACAGACTCGTTCCTCTCAGCATCAGCGTTTTTTTCATTTTCCCCCCATTTTATTTTCTCAGGAGAGTCGAGAAAACACATGCCCACCTACCTCATTGCTATCACCCAGTTGATTGTCCCGAGAATCACATATCAGAGTGCAGGGTTTTGCACATTGTGAAGGTCTTCAAGAAGAGGCAAAGGCCAAGAACTCTCGCAAAACTCTTGATCGTTTGTGTCCCCCAACTGCAAAACTTTGTTCCTAACATTTTGAACAATTGCAGCCCAATAATAACTTTTCTTTTGCCTCTGCATCCCTTAAAGTTATCGTCAATCCTGTACCACTGTAGTTTTCTTTATGGAGATCTTCGCCATGACTTTATGCCTTTTGGGCTCATCTTAAAAGGGCTCCAGCTTTTTCGGCGTTTTGGGCTATCAGAGAACAGCCCAGACGCCAATGCCTGCTGAAACCACAGCTCAAACTCATCATCTTCGGGATTCATCTCTGCATTCAAGCTCCAAGGGTATCGAGTGGGATTGGACCTTTGCACCGTCTTCATGTTTACATGGAAGCTAGGCTTATGTGTGTTTGGCTTGCATGTCATTCCCTATTTCAAAGTCACATTGGAAATAAGCAGCGGACCAATCAAAAGAAATTAATTGAAAAAAATGTGAAAACATATACATGATTCATTCACACATAATTTACACAAACATCTTCTGTCATATATGTATATAATGTATCCGTCGAAAAAGCTTGTAAAGGAGAATTTTATAATAGTTTAAGGGGAGGTCTTTCTTAGATAAATATCAAGCTTATGATCAGATTCATATATAAAGTGCATCGACCAGATTCATTCTCCACAAAATCTTCCAGAGAATTCATACTGCAATTTCAATAATTTCAACATAGTTACATAGTACAATAGCTACAACTTATCATTAATCCATTAATATAATATGATCAAAACAAAATGGTTTTTTTATGGTGCTTTTGTTAATGTCTCATAGTCTATATTTGTAAAGATTTTCATTTTCTTAAATATTCATGACATGAACTTTGGCTTGGTCAATTTGAGTTGCCCACTTTCCTCACCCAAAAAGAAAAGGAAAAACGTAAAATAAAACAGAGTATATTGCTGATATATGCAAGGACAGAAAGGCACTGACCTGACAAATAGCCCACTCAGAAACATCAAATATTTTACTTTCCGCACAAACAAAGGCTCGTGGAATTTCAACCTGAAAAGGAAAAACATAAATTTAAACACTGAAAGGATTATTCATTCTCACCACATAGAATCAAATGTTAAATACAAAAATTAATTGGGAAAAGATCTTTCCATCCCCTGTTGCCATAATAAAAATGAGTATAAGCTATACAACATATTCACCCTATCCAGGAAGAAAACCTCAAAGAAAAGAGGTTAAGTTAGTGTCTGAGGGGTAGAGATCCTCTACATCCTTGGTTGTAGTGAACCTCTACAATTCACCAATAAAATATTTACACTTAGTGGACCCCATGAATTATATTATTTGTCTAAATTATATCAAAAAAAATTTAACAGTAGGACCCATTGAGATAAACCAATAGTATTAACCCACGTAACTAATTGTAGGCATTCTTTACAATCAAGATTGTAGAGAATCCAAGCATGTGTCAGAGACAATTTAGTACCTACACTCAGTATTTCCAGAGGGAAATGCCCGAAATAGTACAGAAAACAAGCCTTTATTTAAGTTAGTGTCTCCGACAATTTAGTTCCTCCCCCCCCAAACTCGAAGTTAAGGGAACATGTAAAACTTGTTTGGGAATTTAGTAAGGAGAACCAATGGAAACTTATTTCACCCCGTTTGGGAAGTTTAGTAAAGTGAAGGGAAGGAAAGAGAAGATATGTAAAATTACATAAATAACCTTACATGTTATTGAATTATTTTATTATTAGAAATTAAACAGAGGGTAAAATTGTCTCTCCACAATTGTCTTTTTTGAGCAGTTCCCTCTACCCTAGTTACACACCAATTTGGGGGGAACAAAAATTTAGATTTTCTCTCCTTCTTTACCTTACCTTCTCCCCCATTACCTAGCACAACTTTGTTCCCAAACAAGGAGAAATGTTACCATAACTTCCCCTACCCCTCATTACCCCCAATCCAAACAAGCTCTTAGGGCTTGTTTGGATTTGAGCCTAGTGAAGGGAAGTTAAGGTAACATGGGGTAAGTTAAGTTAAGGGAAGGTACGGGAACATTTAAAACTTGTTTGGCAAATTAGTAAAGGAAACTAAGGGAACTTAGTTCACCCCGCTTGGGAAGTTTAGTAAAGTGAAGGGAAGGAAAGAGAAGATATGTAAAATTACATAAATAACCTTACATGTTATTGAATTATTTTATTATTAGAAATTAAACAGAGGGTAAAATTGTCTCTCCACAATTGTCTTTTTTGAGCAGTTCCCTCTACCCTAGTTACACACCAATTTGGGGGGAACAAAAATTTAGATTTTCTCTCCTTCTTTACCTTACCTTCTCCCCCATTACCTATCACAAGTAACTTCCCAAACAAGCATAACGAGTCTCATAACTTCCCCTACCCCTCATTACCCCCAATCCAAACAAGCTCTTAGGGCTTGTTTGGATTTGAGCCTAGTGAAGGGAAGTTAAGGTAACATGGGGTAAGTTAAGTTAAGGGAAGGTACGGGAACATTTAAAACTTGTTTGGCAAATTAGTAAAGGAAACTAAGGGGAACTTAGTTCACCCCGTTTGGAAAGTTTAATAAAGTGAAGGGAAGGGAAGAGAATATATGTAAAATGACATAAATAACCTTATTTGGTTTGGTATAGGGTTTTATGAGAAAATCTCAACCATTGGATTAGAGGGGTAAAAATGTCTTTCTAAAATTATTGTTTCCCCTCCCTTCCCTCAACCTGGTTACACCCCAATTTGGAGGGTAACAAAAACTCTATTTTTTTCCCTTCTTTACCTTACCTTCCCCCCCATTAGCTAGCACAACTTTGTTCCCAAACAAGGAGAAATGTTACCATAACTTCCCTTAACCCCCATTACCCTCAATCCAAACAAGCTCTTAGGGCTTGTTTGGATTTGAGCCTAGTGAAGGGAAGTTAAGGTAACATGGGGTAAGTTAAGTTAAGGGAAGGTACGGGAACATTTAAAACTTGTTTGGCAAATTAGTAAAGGAAACTAAGGGGAACTTAGTTCACCCCGTTTGGAAAGTTTAATAAAGTGAAGGGAAGGGAAGAGAATATATGTAAAATGACATAAATAACCTTATTTGGTTTGGTATAGGGTTTTATGAGAAAATCTCAACCATTGGATTAGAGGGGTAAAAATGTCTTTCTAAAATTATTGTTTCCCCTCCCTTCCCTCAACCTGGTTACACCCCAATTTGGAGGGTAACAAAAACTCTATTTTTTTCCCTTCTTTACCTTACCTTCCCCCCCATTAGCTAGCACAACTTTGTTCCCAAACAAGGAGAAATGTTACCATAACTTCCCTTAACCCCCATTACCCTCAATCTAAACACACCGTTAGTGTCTGAAGACAATTTAGTCCCTCCCTCCCCAATCCCTCCCCCCTCACTTTTTATTTTGTTTATTCATTTTTTGTGTTTCTGTTTTTTTTTCCCCCTTCCCTCCACTGAAGATGGAACTGTCCAAGCTGATGTTAGAACCCATCAGGAGTGTTGATTGGCTAGTCAGGATGAAACCAATTTACAGCATGCCAAGGCAAGATGTGTGTACATCGGATTTGGCTTTAGGTTGGCCTTCAATCCGATACACCCTGACCCTATGAACCCCTGCTCCCCACTTTGAATCATTCACCAGTTCCACATTAAACCAAGCTACTTCTATCTGTAGCCTGCAGAACAGGGGCTTCAAATGTTATAACGGTCAGTCACTGTATAGACTATAATAAACTTAAGCCCGCATTAAGGCTAGTGGAACTCAGTGATTGCAAGTTGTAACAAACTTCACTCGTGAAACATTTCAAACAGGTCAAAGCTGAGTAGTTTCTAGCTTTTCCGCAGGCACATATGGAAAAAGTGATAATAATTAATAAATGTTGGTTATCGCCAACATTATACGTCTATTTTATACTATTGAATTATCAGTTTACGATGATCTACTGTCAATGAGACACTACCATCTATGATGTGAGTAGTTAACTAAGGTTACGTTCCATGGCATCTATAATTATGAATAACATTACACGCGCGCGCGCGTGTGTATAAATATACATATAATTAGCAAAAAAAAATTCTTTCCTTTTTGAACAAAAGCCGAGCAGTGTGTTCAGTCCATAATTCCAATAAAAAATCTAAAACTTATAGCAGCTGAAAAATATTAACATAAATAAAACAAGGCAATAAAAGTTAAATTATGCTTCAACTTTACATTACCTTCCGAGGTGATGACAAAATGCGTGCGCACCTATACTCTACCCATCCCTCTCCATCTTTAACTGGATGATACTGAGAGCAATCCTGAGATTAAATATCATATGATAAGGGTTGGCATTCCAGATATATGAGGTAAAGAAGAATTCTTTTTCCAACAAACAAGTCCAGAGAAGTCAGAGACCTGACACCATCTTGCACTGGCTTTGATTTTAGTTGTACATATCCAAATATGTGCGTTGCCACATTTTGTGCACTCTATACGCCTCGATTCCTCAGAGTGAAAATCTAATCCATCCTTTTCAAATAGTAAAAGGATGTACAAAAGAGTATGATAGAAACAAGTCAATTTAAGATCGCACAACAATTGACTATAAAATTTGGAGCACTATCTTAAACATAAATATGCAGGGATTTAAAATATATTGCAAAATTATAATGGGAACTTAGAATACTATTCCATTGGTACCAATCAAGGGCATAGCAGTTTCATGGTTGCCTTATCAACAAAGAAAAAAATCACAACAGAGCAGGTATAAAAACAACTTAAATTTTTGAATTTACAAACATCAGCATTTCAGTGTTAATTTATTGATGTAACAAGTATGCAAACTATGGAATTAAAAATATCTGATGGATCTATTAAGACTTATACAATTAGTAAAGAAAAGAATAGGATGTTTGTACAGTATATGGTGTCGACAACAGAGAACTTTCCAATTTGTCTCTGAATCCTTTCTTCCATCAAGGTCGTCTCATCTCATAATATGATTTCTGAGAAATGACTGTTTGTGATTATTCATGTGGACTAAAAGGTAATGCAATCAACAAAGTAAATGAGTAAATTAACTTATTCCAGCGTCATGAAATCAGAGCTCCATGAGTTCTGATTGCTAATATTGACAAGAATAGCAGTTCCTCTGCGCAACTCCATTGCAGATTCTTCCTATAGGCAGTAACAGGAAATATCCCACCCCATTTGAACAAGTACACTAAATTAACTCTGTCTTCAGATGCAATGTGAAACACTTATGAGAAAACAGTGCTTAGAACTGCAATATATAGGTTGTTTGGCCGCTATCTTAAAGTTTGTTTACTAATTTTGTTTACTGATTATGGTATTAAGTAGCTGGCCCATAGTGGGTATGATCTTGCAGTGAAATTCATTTCCTCATCAGAATGGGCATAAGTTTTTACAAGATTATCTTTGGCATGAGGGAAGTTCTCGAAGGGAAAACATCAAAAGTTGGCAATATATAAAATTATTGTCATGGCCCCAAAAGTAAGATATCACCAAAACAATGACAACTTATCTAAATTTGTTCACATAAGAAACTCTAGACTCCATGGTTAGCATACTCCGCTTGAAATTCAGCTATGCACTAAAGTGTAACCACAATACAGCATAAAATAGTCGAATCATTTTAAGCTGAAAAAAGTCTGGAGACAAAGTATGCAGTTATACCTGTCGAGAGGTACCACTGGAATTTTGGAATATTCTTTTAGATTCTTCCTTCCTCAGTTGTTCATCATAATTCAACTTCTTTGTCAAATCTGAAAGGACCTAAACATTTAAATAACAGCATTTATCAGCACATGCTGAACATTATGCAATAGTTTGTTCATAAACCACAAGAAGCAGAAAATTACCTCATATGCACACTGAAGCTTTTTGAATGATTCACTTGCTAGTGGGTTTCCCATATTTTTATCAGGATGCACAAGCACAGCCTGAATACAAAATATGCAGACAATAAATAAAGATCTTATCAGAAAATAGCAGTAAACAAGAGCAGCAAAGGCACTAAAAGAAGCAGACCATTCTGCGGTATTCCTTTTTCAAGACCAGAGGATCAATGTTTTTGCGACGAGGAAGACCCAGAGCTTCATAATGATTTGAGCTATTCATTATCCTTTTCATCTCATCCATGGAAGTCGAAGCTTCAGCTTTCACGACCTTACTAGAAGTAGCATCCTTCTGGATGTTCAGAACATTTGGTGTTGGTGATGTTTTACAAGATGATTTGCTTGGGGTAACATTTTCAGCTTCACTTGTTGGGGTAGAATATTCACAATTTCCAGGAAAGTCTTCTACAAATGGTTCTGATTCTTCCTCTTCCTTGAAAGGTATGTCTTCACTGGCACCATCATATCCTTGCAGTAACTTACTTAGAAGGTCATTTGAAATGAAAGAGAAATTTAATGAAAGAAAAACTCCAAGCCAGCCAGCACGAACGTTAACAAAGTACAAAGCATATATGGTTGAGATGAGTATGACTGGCCGAGCATGATTCAAGGAAACTACATAACCTGCATTTAGTAAGGTTTAGTATTCACTGATTCAAAAAGGACATGAATTAGACAAATCTGGTGAAGGTAACAAGTAACTTTATTTCATACCTCCAACTATTAGCAGCATTCCTGCAAGCAAGAAATTCCCATATATCCACATAATCAAAATTCCAAATGACCCTGCAATAAAAAGTCCAGGGGTCGGACCCAAAAAGCAAATAGCAGCTCCAGCAGCTCCCTGAAACAAGTTTGTATGTCACATATACCAATAGGAGGTAAAGGCATAAAGGAGATGATATGCTATCTATTTTCCTTATTCACAGAATGAAAATTCAATCATAGTCACTAGTCAGTACCAGTTTTATGGCATGTGTTGTAGAACATGCACAAAAACATGCACAAACAGTTTTCAGGTTCAGTAGTCGACTACTAGGCATTGTAGTCGACTAATATGAGTTGTAGTCGACTAATATGAGTTGTAGTCGACTAATATGAGTTGTAGTCGACTAATATGAGTTGTAGTCGACTACACTGTAAACGACAGAAAGGTGTATTTCTGCGTTGGGTCTGAGTAGTCGACTAATCTGTTTTATAGTCGACTAATCTACAGTTCATTAGTCGACTAATATGAGTTGTAGTCGACTAATCTGGGCAGATTCCGAAAACGGGTCTAATTAGGAATTGGTTTTAAACCCAATTCGTTTAGAGGCTATTAATAACCCCTAACCCGATTGTTAGGTAAGTTTCAAGCACGCTTTGGAGCGCCTTTGAGAGAGTTTTGTGCATCTTTGGAGAGGAGATCTTTGAGAGATTGAGAGGTTTGTTTTAGGGTTTCTTTGTGAGAACTTGTAATCCTAATTTGTATTCTCTCTTTCTATTAGTGAAAATCCTCCTTACCCCGTGGACGTAGGCAACTTGCCGAACCACGAAATCTCGTGGTCTTTACTCTTTTATTGTGTTTTGCTATCGCTTGTGGTGGTTTCTCTCGACGGTTCGCTGTCCGCTACCAACAATTGGTATCGAGCTATTGTTCGATTGGAAGTGGTGTAATTTCTAATTTGAGGGGTGTTCGGTGATTCCCGAGAAGCGGATTCACGAAGACAAACAGAGGATGGCCAACCAAGAATCACCAAAGTGGAAAAATTCGAGATTGAAAAGTTCAATGGGAAGAACGATTTTTCTTATTGGAGGATGCGATGAAAAACTTTCTAATTTCAAAAATTGCACAAGACTTTGGATGGAAAGGAGAAGAAGAACAAGGATATGTCCGATGAGGATTGGGAGGAGTTGGATCCGAAGCACGGGCCGATTATCCTATGCCTCGAGAGGGATGTAGCTTTCTTGGTAGATGGAGAGGAAACGGTCAAGGGCGTGTGGAAGAAGTTAGAGGGTACCTTCATGACTAAGAGTCTAACTAACCGGATCTACTTAAAATCCAAATTGTATACTTGCAAGATGGAGGAGGGCTCATCAATCCGGAACACATCAACAAGTTTGATAGGATCATATCGATTTGAAAGACATAGATGTTAAAGTAGGAGACGAGGATCAGCGCTTCTACTACTGCTCTCAAGTCTTATGAGAACCTAGTGCAAACACCGAGGCTTGTGGGAGAAAATTTGAAGATGGATGAGACTAGAACGGCACTTCTAGCTGACGATCTTCTAAGACCGCAACTAGTGACATGGCCATCGGCGTAATGAGGAACAAGCGCAGGATTGTTTGCAAGAGGAAGGAGCAATGAGCGAGGAAAAGGCAAGGGAGGAAAGTCTAGATCTAAATCAAGACCTCTTATGGAAAAGGATGTTTCAAGCGCGGTGAAGTCGGGCATTTCAAAGTCGACCGTCCAAATAAGAGAGTAGGTGGAAAGAAGTACAACAACAAGACCGAGAGGAGAGAGGGCAAGGAAGAAGCGAGCTACGCTTCGAGGAAGGGAGCGATAAGGAATGCTATGTCGCCACGCGTGGCGAGGAGATCTCCGGAAGTGGATACTTGATTCGTTGCTCTTACCATATGTGTCCAAATAGAAGTGATTTACTACCTACGAGGCATTGATGGGGAACTGATTGATGGGGAATAACCATGCTTGTAAAACAAAGGAGCTAGGTAATATCAAAATCAAGATGCATGATGGAGTGGTTCGAACCTTGACGGATGTTAGGCATGTTCCCGACTTGCGGAAGAATCTTATCTCGCTTGGTGCTTTGGACCCGGTGGTTGCGGATTGTGACGAAAACGGAGTGAAGAAGGTTGTTCGTGGTTCCTTAGTAGTGATGAAGGGTGTTCGCCACGGTAATCTATATACTCTCTCGTGCACGACGGTGACAGAGATGCAAATGGTTGAACCGGCGAAGTGGTGGAGACCCATGTGAGCACACACGGTTATGGCATAGGCGGCTTGGGCATATGTCGAGAAGGGTCTAGTTCGCTTGGTAAAGAGGGTCTCAATAAGAATCAAGAAACCCAAAGATGGATTTTTGCGAGGATTGTGTGTATGGAAAGTCACACGTGGTCAAGTTTCGAACAAAGAAGTCTAAGAGCGAGGGATACTAGATTATGTGCACACGGATGTTTGGGGTCCGGCCGCACAACTTCCAAGGGTGGTTCCGTGTATTATGTCTCGCTTATTGATGATTATTCTAGGTATGCTTGGATTTATTTTCTCAAGCACAAGAATGAGGTGTTCGAGACATTCAAGAAGTGGAGAACAATGGTTGAGAACAGACAGAAAGAAATTGAAGACGCCGAGATCCGATAACGCATGCAGTATACGATGGTGCTTTCAAGGAGTTCTGCGGATCGAGGGAATTGTTCGACACCGACAACAGTCTACACCACGCCAGAATGGGGTCGCGAGAGATCGAACCAACACCGCGGAAAAGGCGTGAGTATGCGATCTTATGCGTGATCGGGCAACGAATGGTGGGCGTAAGCGGTGGCTACTGACTTGTTACATTGTGAACCGCTCACCACATTCGACATTGATGGTGATACACCCTATGGGTGTGGTCAGGAGCATGCGATTATGATAGGCTCGTAATTTTCTGATGTACCGCCTACTATCACGCCAACGAGGGAAAGCTTGACGCGAGGGCCAAGAAGGCAATATTCTTGGGATATGCAAGGGCGAAAGGCTATCGCCTTTGGTGTACGGAAGATTCAAAGTTCGTGGTCACAGGATGTTACCTTTGATGAGAAATCCATGATTGCTGGGGTCCAAGGATGATGGTGTTATGACCGGTGAGACTTCTAAGTCTCGTGTTATTGAAATAGAACCTAAAGACCAACTAGGTTCTAATCGTGCTCAAGTGGGAAGTCGTAGATGATGAGCTTGAGCAGAGGAGGTTCAACAGAAAATACACAGCACTACAACAACAAAGCACCGAGGATAATTTGGCTTCCACTAGGCCAAAGCGAGCATACAAGCGTGTTTTGAAGTCGGGGTCGATCAACCCCTAAAGCACTATGGGCAAGCTAATATGGTTGAATACGACTCTCGGTGGAGGAGGACGAGCCGGTCTCCTTCAAGGAAGCTATTCGACAAGAATAGTGAGAGTTGGTTGGTCATGATGGAGGAAGAGATGGAATCTCTTCGGAAGAATCATACATGGGAGGTGGTCCCATTGCCCGTAGGAAGAAAAGCTATTGGTTGTAAGTGGGTGTATAAAAGAAAGGAAGATCTTTCAGAGCTCGGTGGTGTAAGATACAAGGCGAGGCTAGTGGCTAAGGGTTTTGCACAGAAAGAGGGTGTGGATTACAATGAGATATTTTCTCCGGTGGTGAAACACACATCTATTCGGGTGCTATTGAGTATTGTTGCTTATGGTGATTATGAGCTGGATCAACTCGATGTTAAAACAGCCTTCTTGCACGGAGACTTGGATGAAGAGATCTACATGCATCAACCTGAGGGCTACAAGGTTGAGGATAAGGAGAATCATGTGTCGCTTGAGGAAGTCACCGTATGGATTAAAGCAATCTCCCGGCAGTGGTACAAGCGATTTGACTCCTTCATGTGAAGCATGGGTTTTCCGGCGATCATGATTGTTGTGTTTACATTCTGAAGCTTCATGAGGTAATTTTATCTATCTTCTTTGTATGTGGATGACATGCTTATTGCTTCTAAGAGCGTGGTGGAGATAGATAGGTTGAAATCTCAACTTGGTGAAGAGTTCGAGATGAAGGACATGGGTGCCGCTAGGAAAATACCGGTATGGAGATTAGAAGAGAGCCGCTAATCGACGATTGTTCTTGAGTCGAAGGGCTACATAGAGCGGGTGATCGCGAGGTTCGGATGCAAAGTGCTAAGTCGGTGGTGACTCCATTGGCTCCACACTTTAGGCTTCGGTAATCAATCTCCCACTACAATGAAGAGAAGGCGACATGGAGCGTGTTCCCTATGCTAGTGCAATTGGCGCTTAATGTATGCAATGGTGTGTACACGCCGTGATATTTCACAGCGTTAGTGTGGTCGGAGATTCATGGCGAATCCGGAAAGGCGACCGGGAAGCAAAGGAAGTGGGTCCTCGTGTACTTAAAGGGTACGCTTGATACGGTCCGTGTTTTGGTGGAGAAACATGTCAGATTGACGGGTTTGTGGACTCTGATTATGCGGGCGATCTAGATAGACGGCGATCTACTACTGGTTATGTATTTAAGATACATGGAGCTCCGGTTAGTTGGCGATCGATGTTACAGGCTACAGTGGCACTTTCTACTACAGAGGCTGAGTACATGGCCATGGCAGAGGGAGTGAAGGAAGCATTGTGGTTGTGGGGTCTTCTAGACGATTTGGGGATTGAGCAGGAAAACGTGAACTTGTGGTGTGACAAATGAGTGCAATTCACTTGGCGAAGAATCAGGTTCATCATGCTCGTACCAAGCATATTGATGTCAGGTATCATTTTGTGCGGGATGTCATAGAGGGAGGTGATATTTCTCTCATGAAGGTGCACACGAATGAGAATCCCGCGGACATGTTAACCAAGGTGGTCACAGGTAGTAAGTTTAAGCATTGCTTAGACTTGCTTCATATCAGCTCTTGTTGATTTGCCCAAGAGGGCATGACCTGGCTGTAATGGGTAAGGTGGAGATGATTTGAGGTGAACTACGGTGAGCTTGATCCCGGTGGAGGGTACGTAGGCAGTCGCGGTGTAGTGGCGCAGCTGGATTGGCCTGGATTGGCTGATGATGATCTCTCTAGATGTTCTTGGTGTTCTTCGGGTGTTCGTCCAAAATTTGAGGTGAATCAAATGATGTACGAGGTGGAGAATTGTAGAACATGCACAAAAACATGCACAAACAGCCAGTTCAAGAGTCGACTACTAGGCATTGTAGTCGACTACATCAGAAAGCGCATGAAAGCAAGTTTTCTGCCGGAACGAGTAGTCGACTAATATGAGTTGTAGTCGACTACACCGTAAACGCATGTAAAGGTGTATTTCGCAGTCCGAGTAGTCGACTAATCTGTTTTATAGTCGACTAATCTACAGTTCATTAGTCGACTAATATGAGTTGTAGTCGACTAATCTGGGCAGATTCCGAAAACGGGTCTAATTAGGAATTGGTTTTAAACCCAATTCGTTTAGAGGCTATTAATAACCCCTAACCCGATTGTTAGGTAAGTTTCAAGCACGCTTTGGAGCACCTTTGAGAGAGTTTGGTGCATCTTTGGAGAGGAGATCTTTGAGAGATTGAGAGGTTTGTTTTAGGGTTTCTTTGTGAGAACTTGTAATCCTAATTTGTATTCTCTTTCTATTAGTGAAAATCCTCCTTACCCCGTGGACGTAGGCAACTTGCCGAACCACGTAAATCTCGTGTCTTTACTCTTTTATTGTGTTTTTGCTATCGCTTTGGTGGTTTCTCTAAGAGCGGTGGAGATAGATAGGTTGAAATCTCAACTTGGTGAAGAGTTCGAGATGAAGGACATGGTGCCGCTAGGAAAATACCGGGTATGGAGATTAGAAGAGAGCGCGAATCGACGATTGTTCTTGAGTCGAAGGGCTACATAGAGCGGTGATCGCGAGGTTCGGGATGCAAAGTGCTAAGTCGGTGGTGACTCCATCGCTCCACACTTTAGGCTTTCGGTAATCAATCTCCCACTACAAATGAAGAGAAAGCGCACATGGAGCGTGTTCCCTATGCTAGTGCGGTTGGCGCTTAATGTATGCAATGGTGTGTACACGCCTGATATTTCACAGCGGTTAGTGTGGTCGATAGATTCATGGCGAATCCGGAAAGACGACCGGGAAGCGTGAAGTGGGTCCTCGTGTACTTAAAGGGTACGCTTGATACGGTCCGTGTTTTGGTGGAGAAACATGTCGATTGACGGGTTTGTGGACTCGATTATGCGGGCGATCTAGATAGACGGCGATCTACTACCGGTTATGTATTTAAGATACATGGAGCTCCGGTTAGTTGGCGATCGATGTTACAGCTACAGTGGCACTTTCTACTACGAGGTCGAGTACATGGCCACGGCAGGGAGTGAAGGAAGCATTGTGGTTGTGGGGTCTTCTAGACGATTTGGGGATTGAGCAGAAAACGGAACTTGTGGTGTGACAAATGAGTGCAATTCACTTGGCGAAGAATCAGTTCATCATGCTCGCATCAAGCATATTGATGTCGTATCATTTTGTGCGGGATGTCATGAGGGAGGTGATATTTCTCTCATGAAGGTGCACACGAATGAGAATCCCGCGACATGTTAACCAAGGTGGTCACAGTAGTAAGTTTAAGCATTGCTTAGACTTGCTTCATATCGCTCTTGTTGATTTGCCCAAGAGGGCATGGCCCTCTGGCTGTAATGGGTAAGGTGGAGATGATTTGAGGTGAACTACGGTGAGCTTGATCCCGGAGGGTACGTGGAGCAATGCGCTGCTGTTCTGATCGGCCCGATCACCGATGGTGGTCTCTCTAGATGTTCTTGGTGTTCTTGGTGTTCGCCCAAAATTTGAGGTGAATCAAATGATGTACGAGGTGGAGAATTGTAGAACATGCACAAAACATGCACAAACAGCAGTTCAAGAGTCGACTACTAGGCATTGTAGTCGACTAATATGAGTTGTAGTCGACTAATATGAGTTGTAGTCGACTAATATGAGTTGTAGTCGACTAATATGAGTTGTAGTCGACTAATATGAGTTGTAGTCGACTAATATGAGTTGTAGTCGACTAATATGAGTTGTAGTCGACTAATATGAGTTGTAGTCGACTAATATGAGTTGTAGTCGACTAATATGAGTTGTAGTCGACTAATATGAGTTGTAGTCGACTAATATGAGTTGTAGTCGACTAATATGAGTTGTAGTCGACTAATCAAGCATTCAAAACGGGTCTAATTAGGAATTGGTTTTAAACCCAATTCGCTTAGAGGTTATTAATAACCCCTAACCCGATTGTTAGGGTAAGTTTCAAGCACGCTGGAGCACCTTTGAGAGAGTTTTGTGCATCTTTGGAGAGGAGATCTTTGAGAGATTGAGAGGTTTGTTTTAGGGTTTCTTTGTGAGAACTTGTAATCCTAATTTGTATTCTCTTTCTATTAGTGAAAATCCCCTCCTTACCCCGTGGACGTAGGCAAATTGCCGAACCACGTAAATCTCGTGTCTTTACTCTTTTATTGTGTTTTTGCTATCGTTTGTGGTGGTTTCTCTCGACGGTTCCGCGGTCCGCGCGCCCAACATGTGTGCACATGCAGTCTGCACATTCTCTTTTCAACATTACGAGGTAACTAAGAGAGTAACATCAGAGCCTGTATATTCTCCCTATCCATGATAGACACCACTTCTTATTAATTTGGGTGACAAGGGATGAGTTTAATCTATGAGTCTGACGTCGCTTACAAAGCTTTCCTTGGAGTCAGAGCTTCTATGAGTTGGATATCACTTACAAAGGTTTCTATTGGAGTCAAAAGCTAAGACATCAAATAAATTTAGATGTAAGAATACTATTGTGTGTATGTACGCATGGACCATGTACGTACATGTTACTACTCTCAAAATAATGGTAGTAGCTCCTGGATTGTGCCATATTAATATTACTGAGTTTTAGGAAAGCAAAGATATATAAGAGGCATATCATTCTAATACTTTTACTATATACCAGCTTGCAGAAGCCAATGGAGTAGTATGCATCTTTGTTCCTGATATTTTACTCAAATGATAGCAAATTTTAGTAAATATACCCAAGGCAACAATCCATAGCATCATATGTTTTATTAGGTTCAGTGGTCTGCAATCAAAAGATAAACGAAGATTTATCATTGTTTCTTGCATTTCAAAAGACAAACAAAGAATTTGCTCCTTCTCAGCTATGTAAGAGCAATTTAGGAATCCATGAAGCAATGTCGGATCTTAGCGTGTTGGGGAGCAAATTACAGAGCTCCTATATCAGACGAGTCGCACGTTATTGCTATGGCTTGTGAAAGAAGACCATAGCAAAAGGATCTTATTGGACTCTAGTAAATTTTTTTTGTTTGATTCGTCTGAAATCTGTATGCTAAGAGAAAATCATGTCATGTCAAGTCAGGGCATTAGGCGAGTCGCAGGATGCAAAGCTCGTGCTGAAACAACTTGATAATGATAAGAAATCCGCTGTTGCTACCGACAATAAGAAGGAAGATGAGCCTGGGAGGTACCACTGTTAGGGATAGCAAGCAGTTGAGGGCTAACTGGTTTCTGTTGGAGACGCTAATCTGATGAAAGGGGTGGCAATACTGCTATTGTCATCCAGTCTGGGAGGAAAGTGTGTTTCCTATTTCTGAGGATGAGGATTGATCTAAAATTATTACTATTGATTAGGGTGTGGGTCTTGCTCCTTGTGTTTGGCATAGTAATTTTTAAGAACTCTCCTTTTCGTTGCTGAAGGCTACCTTGGTTTAATTTTTTTCAACTGTATTACTAGAATGATGTTGGAAGTTGTACATTGCTTAATTCATATATGTTAGTTTGTTGCGGTTTTCGAGTTTTTGACCCTACTCTTTCTCTACAAAAAACGAAATCACTTCTAGATTTATCAAACAAGAACATTAACTATCAGCATGTATGAATAACTGTGTAACTAGAGACATTCTGGAAAACAGGGTAGGTGTATCCCCTACACTGTAGATATAATATATACAACCATTTGCAATTCTAACTTGTGGGAAGATACAGTTGAAGAATGTTCAGTTAATATTGCAACAAGAAAAGCAAATTCTTTGCTCCTTTTCGACTAACCACATCCAACTATGGATACCTCTACTGATCCTGAAATATAAAATGTCAAATAATTCCAGTCAAGACGCCTAACATGCCATTTACGGGAACTATTGAACAAACTTGAAGGACTTGAGATGTTATTGTAATTCTGGAGCTATTACCCATCTTTAAATTAGAAACCATTTACCTTCTAATACAAGGTGATTTAGATGACTAACAGTGAAAAGAGTTAAAAATTCCAACATATCCTCATCAATCTCCATCACACAGGAAGGCCATTAACATCATAAATCAGCATGTGGAGTCATCTATCTGGAAAACGACAATCTAAATCTATCAACTCTGACTCTAGCACAGATGATAATCGATATATATATATATATATCTTGTAATAAGGCAAGTAATAGTGGTTATTATCTACTCAGTAGTTTGGAGAGAGTGTTATATAACTGTAAAAACATCTGAACCGTTGGTGCACCCATTAAATCTCGTCAAATTGCACCAAAATAGCCATGTGATCAGCTCCAGGTGTCTAAATCTGATCATCATTTATATACTATATAGCTCCCTGCCTCCCTAATGTTTGCTCTGAGTATTCTGAATTTAAGCATCTGACAAAACCCTTATTCCTTCCATCAAGTAGATATTCTGTGTTATTGTGTGCATTCGTTTTCAACTTATTTATCAAGCCTTTTGCCAGATTAGAGCTATCCTACAGTCATCGCTGTTGTTTGCACAACTTAAGCATCATATGTCCATGGTGAGCCACAGTGAAGTTTAGCTATATAAGGCCATCAAACATCTAATAATCCATTTGCTAGGACTAGATCCAGCATGCATGTCCAATATTAGATTCCTAAAATGACTGTTAAAGAGGATGTTTTAGTATGAAAGTGGTAACCATCCTTAAGTGACTCAAACTCTAATTATTCCCAAAAACGGATAAAAAGTATAGTTATCAATAGGAAATTCTACAAGATCAAGTTATATGGTCACTAAAAGAAAATTACTGAAAATGTGAGTAGAAGCTTACCAGACCAAGAACTGCATATAAAAGGCAACCTGTCGACGTGAAGCTAAGAAAGCAGCTCCACATAATAACAAACAGGGTCATAGTACCCAAATTGATCAAGGACCAAAAACCCTTGACAGCACAATCTCTGCAATACAACACTAGCATCACAATAAACCTCCCCAAGCTCACACACCAACCGCTTACCATCGGCCAATGTCTTTCGACAAGAAACCCAAGCTTCTCCCTCGTGCAGCTCACCGCAATTACAGTGCTCACAAAAGCTTGCTTTTGACACTGAATCCACTTCCATCCTTGCTTCAGCAACCCAAAATCCCCCATCAAATTGATCTCCTCAATGAATCATACTGATTTATAACAACCCACTTCTTCTGCAACTACAATTGCTACTAAAAATCCAAGATCATGTTGATTTCTAACTACCCACTTCTTCTGCAATCAAAATTGCTGCATTTTCCACTGCCCACACGTCAAATAATCATCATTTGATACCAAAATCTGAAACTACCCACTAAAAATTTTCACCAGAAAAGACAGTTACCAAATCAAGAGCTTCAAGTAGAAGCCAGAAGTTAATCCAAACCCTAGCTCGGATTGGATGCCGACAAGATAAATTCGATGCTCTCACGAAACCCTAGACAAAACAAAGACCTTTATAATTCCACGAGAATCTGAGGAACCCTTAAGCTTTATTCAGCCACCGCTCGTGAAAAAGCTAGAGAGAGAAGTTAAAGGAAAAGAGAGGACCAAAGATCTCACAGTTCTAGAGCTAGAGAGAGAGAGAGGGGTAAAAATAGGGTTTTTTACTTTAGAATTTGGGGGGGATATGGAAAGTTTCGACTGAGCAGTTAAAAAACTAAAAAGTAAGATGGGCTAACTTGGAAATTTAGGCAAGGGTTTCTTTATTACAAGAGAGTTGATTCTGCTTAATTATTGGTTTATTATTTTGGATAAGGTAGTTAGTTGTTGTTACTGTGATGATACAAGAAAACAAAAGGGTTTTTTTTTTTTTTTGGGTAAATGTTTCACTAATTTCCTGCTTGGAAGTGGTTGGTTTGTTGTATCTGAGATGTGACATGCATTATAATTGCACATTTGCATGTGCCTTGTGTGCAATTTATTTTTTTACCATAATTATCTTCTTCGGCTAATTTCAAACAGCCCCCTGTAGCATCGCTCAATTACAAAGAGATTCTCTTTAGTTCTATTTGTTGAGAATAAACCCCATGTAGTTCTACTTGTTGTGAATAGCTCTCCTATAATATTGGCTCAAATACGAATGCACCCCCGAGTGAACTTTTTGGCTCTTTTAAAAGTCAAAAAAATAGCAAGTGGGTGTCTATCCTCACCAATAGAATTATAGGGGTCTATCTGTCTCCTCGGATATTTTTAACAATTTTAAGAGTAAAAATTCACTTGGGGGGCTTATTCGTAACAAGTAGAACTACAGCGGGTCTATTCACAACAAATAGAACTGCATGAGGGTCTCTTTGCTATTGATGATACTACATAGATCTGTTCAATATATACTTCTCAAATTAACCCTATATATTAAGCCGAGTATGCCTTTTGTTAAACAAAGAGTTGTTTTTCAATATATACTTCTCAAATTGTCGGTGTTTTAATTTTATTCCCCAAAATCATTGTAATTGTTAATTTAATGTCCATTTTCCCCTCAATTTGTATTCCAATCCAAACTATTGTTAGAATTATAATATTTAATGGTATAAAAATAATCTTTTACTCCAATTAATATGAAATTTTGAAAAAAAAGGACAGAAAGAAAGGGGAAAAGTATAATAACAAGAAGATTTGGGGTAGGAGATGAAGAAGTTTTTTCAACTGGTTAATTAAAGATGTATAGAATTTGTAATACATATAGGGTGAAACTAAGCTAGTTAGATACATTGTGAAAATATATAATTGACCATCGATATTAATGATTTATATCATTCATTATTATCTACATGCTATCAAATTCAAGTGGATCAAAGATAACGTGTGTTATGGTCCTGAGCAGCAATTAGCCACTAATCCCTGATGAGATCAGAGAAATCCATATGTCTAGCAAATGAACATTTTTAAACCCCTTGATTAAGGACGACCTGAACTCGCCAGCCGAGTCAAGTGGGCGACTCATTTTCCTTACCCGAACCAGCAAGTCATGCTGGTCGACTGCCTTCGCAAATGACTCGAAAGGCAGTCATAGTCAACCCTTCGGTCGACTGCCTTCGCGAACGACTCGAAAGGCGATACTAGTTGGCCCTTTGGTCGGCTGCCTTTATGGACGACGCGAATGGCGGCATGAGCCGATCCCTTGGACGCTCAGCATTATCCACTCGTCCACTTTACTCCCTCAACTCAAACGACGGTTAAATGAAGTTTGATCCCGACAACATGTCACCGTTGCATTAAATGCATTGTCAGCACCTTAATTCCTTCATCTCTCATAGTAATTAAGGCACCTCGAACCATTTCAGCTACGGATGTCGCCAATCCCATCTCATTAATGACGAGGGAACATCGCTAACTCTTAAATCAACTTACAGCTTGACACCTGTAAAGACAAACCACCATAACCGATAACGAAAAAACATCTGCCCAGTCATTGGTCTGCACGTGGAGGTAAGAGCTGACTCGTTTGCCAGTTTTCTTACCAAATAAAAAGACGAAAATACCCTTCAACCCCTCATATAAATAGAGAACTGTTCAATAGAACGAGGGGAGAGCTAGCTTCGTGAATTTCTGCTCGATCTTTATTTTTATCTTTCATCACAAATACTGACTTGACTGTCGGAGGGATCACCGGAGATCCCAACTCCGCCTTTTCACGGGTCATTTCTCCGGCGTAGGTGAATTTCCAGCTTGGCGTCACCACTGGGCATGAGAAGAGAGAACGGATTCCACTTAATCAACAACTAATCCAGCAGAATTTAGTGACTGTGTGATTTCCTACATCAACAACGTGGTTTGGAAATTTCTATCCTATAATTCAATCAACTCAAAATAATTAACTTTTGAGACTGATTCAGAGCATTTATTTCTGATCATTGGGTGTTAAACTATCTATGTGATTCTTGACCTCCATGAATTTTAGAATGCATATATCACAATGAATGACATAGATCATTAATATTGATGGTCAGCATGTATTTTCGCAAATGTGTGTAAATAAGCTAGTTACACCCGTTTGCATTGTAACCCATTAAAGATAATATAATTATAAGATAATTAAATTATTTTAATAAAAAATACAATATTCTTACTAGATTCTCAAACTAACATGGCATAAAATAAACTTAAAGAAAGTAAACAAGTTGGAGGACAATCTGGCAATTAAAATGATTTTGAGATCTTAAAATGCATATAATCTGGGTATATATGAGAAAAAATAAACCATAAATATGTCCGTAGCATATATAAGCCTTTTTAACATTAACCAAACTCTAATGATTGTTTTCATATTAGTCAATTATGGTGTTGATTGTGAGGACCCATTCCTATGGGAAAAGCGAAACTAGTGTTAAAGAAAAGGTTGAGCAAATTGTTTGATGTGAAGGTTATATGTATAACTTAGTGAAAGAAGTGCTGATATCAATGGTCCCATTACTATAATTTTGCTAGATTGTGTGGGAATTAAAATTAGACATGTGTTTGATTATAATAACTCCACTCAGATGATGGGGGTCATTAAAATTAGTTGCACCAACCTTTGATTGGACGCTAATAAGTTCATCACGGAGACCACGTCAATTGCGTCTGTGTTAATATTTAGAAAATTTTAAAATATATTCTCTATAATCTTCTTTCTTTGGTTATACACTCAACATTTTGTTTTAATATTTTAATATGACCCATCAAATATCTTGAATCATCTTAGAATTCTCTGTTTCACTTTGTTATGGTCAACATATGACAGTCAAGGACTATAATTAACATGAGCATTTTGAGGAAAGAATAATCTCCTTTTATAAATAGTTTATGCGGAGGTTATTTGGTTGATTTTCCAAAAAAGAGAAAAACTTGATTTATAGAAAGAAAATCAAAACCCGCATGTTTGTGGGCCTCAACTTGGACTTTACAAACTATTTCTAAGGGGAAAAAAAATCTGAAATGGGTTTCTAGAAAAACCCATGTGATCGTTACTCCTTTCATTTTACTTGTGGGCTCTAATTCATGTGATCGTATCTCTTTTCTCATTTTCTTGTTGCAAACCAAAAATAAAAACGAAATAGAAGTTGAAAGTAGATTTCCATCATCACATTTTCCCCTTTTTGTTTAACCAAACAGGGCAGAACAAGATGGAATCAGGGGGAAAATGGGTATATGTGGGTTTACCCATTGTTCAACATAAAACCTTTGTTAGTACAAAACCTTTATGTATTGTCTTAAGTAATTGGTAGCAAAAACCTTTGTTAGTACAAAACTTTATATAACTAGGGAGCCTATATGAAATTTACCCAAAAAGATGGAAGATGCACACACTACACTAGTCTTAGCTTCAAATATACGTCAAACAATAATAAAAATAATAATAATAAATAAAAAAAAGGAGGTAATCTACGATGCAACCCAAAATAGTTGGTCCTTTCCAACTCCAACTCCAACCAAACTCCACCGCTTTGTCTCATCTCCTCACATGTGACCTTATTTTATTCATACAATATTTGTGAACTTTGGACCGAGATGAAGCAATCAAGCAAGCAAAAGGAGCAAGGGAAAGGGAAAGAGAGAGCACAACATGATGTTTGTGGTGGGCTAATTATAAAAAGAACAAAAAATTCAGAGTGCGGTTTCCTTTGTTCATAAGAATCATAGATTAAAAAGTGATGCTCTCTCATCAATGCTCACCGTCCAGAAACTTGCTGGATCACAGAAAGTAATAAGTACCAGACAATTTTTAACACCAAGTATCAACAGAAACAAACTCTTAACTGGATTTCTAACAGTATAGCTGAACAATGCTGAGATTATTTGCTCCCATAACTTAAAAATAAGATTCAGTATGAAAAATTGTTCATCCTCATGTCGATCAATATGAATTGAGCCACACAATTTTGCAGAATAATGTGCTCTACCTGCAAGAAATCAGGTAACCACACAATTAAAGGGAATATTTCCCACCACAGCAACAATATCTAGTAAACCTCAACATGCCACTGCTTGTTCTTCTTCAGCTGCAAGAGCTTCTCATCCCAATTCTCTCCTCTCTGCTGTGCTACCTTCTTCAGGGTTTCTTGAATCCCAGGCATCATCCCCTTCAACCCACAGAAGTAAATGTGAGCGCCTTCGTCTAAAAGCTTGAAAACTTCATCGCTGTACTCCTCGATCTTGTCTTGGACGTACATCTTGCCTCCGGTCCTGTTCTTCTGTTCTCTGCTCAGGGCTTTATCATACCTAAAGAAATTTTCCATGTGAACTCAGTAACGGGAAAAATGGGAATGAAGTGATAACTCATTTTCCTAGAGGGCTATCAAGAGAGACGGTATTGTTAAGGCCCACGTTGCTTGTCAAGCAATATCGGGTAGACCTGCTATTTCTTGGTAGCATATTTCGTGGAAGTTCCTAGAGAGGATCCTCGATAGAAAATCATATATGGACATAGGGGATGAATACATTTGGCCTAGCACGAATATTGATGCACATATAATTATAAACTACTAGTTTACTCATATTGTCTATCAGGGACTGCACATAGCTACCTCATTAGTAAACAGTTTGACTGCACTGGTAGCTTATAGTAATGTGTGCATCAAGATTTCTGCTAAGCCAAGTGTCTTCACCCTTATATCTCTATATGATTTTATAGAGGTCCCTATAGGAATTTCTTTTTCCATTATGCTAAATGAGGTGACACTTTATATCCAGTACCCTCTTCCATAAATTTAATGTATAATTTCGTCTACAAAAGGAAATTTTCGGGTACCTGAAATTGTCAGGAAAATCTCGAAGATAGCTAGAGAACTCTTCGTCATAAAGAAGGCTATCAGAATTTGCAACACCAAGGAAGAGCCATGCAAGGCCATTGAAATTGTAGGTTGGACCCGATTCCATGAACATACGCCTGAGGTAGCCACGGAAGGGAGCAATTCCAGTACCTGTAGCAATCATTATATGAGTGGCCTTGGGATCTTCTTCAGGTAATAGCATAACTTTGCCGGCTGGACCTGCAATAAGATTTGCATTTTTATTATTAAGAGAATGTTTGGAGAAAATAACAGGGGGCAAATAAACATAATTGCAATTTTAATCATAAGCAGTAATTTTAGTGAAAACATGATTCTTAGGCAATGATGACATGCGTATAGAAATATAATCAGCCAAGATGAGCAATTTCTCAAGAACAACAGGTTAATATAAAGCACTTTATGGATTTGAATGACAAAGGAATAATTCATATTCTGTTAACATTATCCTCTCCCCAAAGTTCTCAAGGCTTAATCTCATCAACTTCATATTGTCCTCTAAGGCAGAAAACCCAAAGCCTATTTCACAATAGCGAGCATACAAGATTCCTTGGTCATTTTCCTGTTTCTTTGCATCTTCTGCACTCAAGGTGGAAATTTTGGTCAAATAGATCCTCTAGGCAATGTTTACTTACCCAGTGATGTTTCCATTAGTATGATAATCAGTGGAAACGTGCTAAGTGCACTGAAATTTTCTTTTAATACTTCCAAAGGACAAGCTCAAGCATTAAGAAAGATAGACTACGAATTCGGATTATATCTCTTTAGAATTATTATCACTTCAAAGTGTTCATCACACTGTTCTAGAGATAATTCTTTATAGCATACCTGTGATCTTAATCTTGTCACCTGGTTTTGAGTTGCAAAGAAAATTACTACATACACCATTCTTTGGGGGATCCTCCTTTCCAGTCTCCGGGTCATAATAAACAGCACGACGGACACATAAACTAGCTGTCTTGCCATCAAAGGCATCTCCATATCTAGTTGAAGCAATAGAATATAGGCGGACATTGTGAGGAGCCCCTGGCTTCTTGGGGTTTTCCCCCTGCATAATAAACAAGAAAGAGAAAGACATAACATTAAACAGGATCCCGAAGGCTTGCATTGTCAGAAAGAAACATCCAGCGTATCTAAAAAGTAATGATTCAGAAATATCCGATGTGTGGACATTACCACTCTTCATCTCTGTGTAGCTCATTTAGAAAACTAAGCTGCTAGTTCATACCCAACAACCTTATATACACCCCACAACCACATTATCATCAGGTTTCCATCTAAATTGATGCATGGATTTTCTTTTGAAAATTTATTGTGAAAAAGGTTACTGGCATTACAGACCTTGCAGAGACAGACACAAATACATAACACAAGCGTCACATATACACACACAACTAAAACTACAAGATTATTGTTGAGAAAAAAAACTACAATATGACTTTAAGATGCATGCGTCAAATTAATAAACAGATGTTAAAAGATCTGTGCGATGAATAAGAAAAGCAAGCAAAATTTCGCAATTTCCAGACTATAAGAATGAACCACGAGAATGCATATGTGCCGAAAATTGAAATGGTTGTTAGACATCATTGATTAGAATCAAGATTGACCAGAAAAATAATTTCTGGGGCTCCTGCGAGTATATAGCATATGGCAGAGTTGGTACAGTAGACATGTACGTATGAACCCAAACGGCACATGCTTCTTGAAACAAAGAAAGAGCTGTAATAATAATATTGCAAGAAGCTTATGGATTCATGCAAGAATATTAGGGTGAAAGTAGCTGGTTCTTATGGATTTAAACTTCATCATATGAAGGAAAGGCATGCATAGTAATAAGATTGTTGAAGCTGGTCTAGCTCGCAACTATTACAGTCACAGTTAGGTATTATCCGAGTAGAACTGTAAGCGAGCGTTTGGCAACTTCCCACTAATCTGATTAAGGCCAAGATGACCTAGATAAGGGCCTTTTTTTAAACTTTTTTTTTAAAACTAAAAAAAAAGGCCCAAACTTGTACATGTTTTTGCCAAACATATTTTAAGCTCTTATCCAAGTTAATGACCTTATCCGAGTTACCGAGTGAATTGCCAAACAAGTCCTAATTCTTCTTGGGGAGTGTACGTTACATCAAGGCTAAATGAGAAAACTATGTTTTTATTTCACCAGGGTCCAAGTGATGAATGAATAATGAAAGGACTCGTAAAAGTAGAAAGTGTAAAGAAAAGTGATAACATGAGAAACCCGTGTTAGAAATGAAACCGATGTTAGTGATTCAGTCTACCAGGGAGAAACTCAAAGAAAGTCTTGCATCAGTGGGCAATGGAACATATTAGACAAATAGGAGGAAAGTAAATTAAATAATAAACTAAAGCCAGAATACACAAAAAATTTAATTTAAAAAAAAATACTTACAGGAGGTATTACACCATAGCTCTGCCCTTCCCAGTAGGGGACATTGCCTCCGTGATCAATTACAATATGGCATGTCTCCCCAGGAGCTTTTGGTCCAACAAGCCTCTCAACTGAAACAATAGTTGCTGTGTAGGGATCCTTAGGCTTGTACAAGTTGATAGGTGGTTCTTTAGCATCTTCCAATTCTATTGGCTTGACTGCAACTTTACTTCTGCTGGCTTGTTGTACAGACATGCATAATACCTTGCTCTGGTATTTTGATTGCACATTCCTGGTTTTCAAATCTGAATATGTGACTGTTGCCCATAAATTATTCTTGAAGCTTAGATTATTCTGAACCTAGAGGACAGAAACAAGTTAGCAATGCTCTAAGAATTATCTCTGCAATTTTAATAAAAATTACAGAAAAAGAGTTTCTAGCTCTAATGCAGGTCCACAAGGGTAACACCGTGAAAAATACCCTCATGGTATCCACTACAAACCCAAAAAATCTGCATCATATAAAGGACACATCTATGAAAATCGAAAAATTAATACAGGTATACATCATAATGAGTTAATACTATCTTCTGTCTCATGCACTATTGAAAAAAGCGGCAGATAGTGCTGCTATAGCGGTTTGGATAGCGGTAACTATAGCGGTTTGGATAGCGGTAATGGCACTAACCTGCTAGGCTACAGGCAATAGACGCTGAATTTAGTAGAGTTTGCGCAACTTGCTCACAATAACGGCAACTAGCGTGATTCAGCGCTTAATAGCGCCTAATAGCGCTGAAAAGTGCTATTAAATTTTTTAATGGGTACAGTTTTTTGTGCCCGAACCTGATTCTTAAAAATAATTCCTTGCATCGTTTCTCTCTCCCCCATCTTCGATTCAAAACAAAATAGGAAGAAGAAAAACAAAAAACCTAGATCACCGATTCGCCGCCTCTTCCACTTCCTCCCTCCACAGTCCACCCACAGGCGACCCTCCTCCTCAAGCTCAACTACAACCAATACAACACCTCAAACCCCTCCATCACCTCAACCCCTATCTCTCCCTCTCCAACTACTCCACCTTCATCAACCTCAAAATTTAGCTCAACTCCTGTCCTTCCGCTGCCGCACCTACCCCTCCCTCTCGACTGCCTCTCATGCTTCTCCGCTGCCACCGCCAATTCGAAGCTCACCGAGTTCCTCTTTGAACTTCCAATCTCCATCAGTCCTCTTCATTTTTATGTCAAGTTTCAAATAGTTAATACTTGCTTATGTTGCTACTAATCAATATTTTTCTATTGTTGAGAATGTTTCCATTAGAAGAACTTGAAAGTTGAAAGAATGAGACAAATAATGGTATTTTTCATAAACATGTATGTCTTTTCATTCTGTATAGTACTTTGTTAATATTATGTAATTGTTACACTTTAATTTCATGCTTAGGATCTCAATAAATCATCAAATATGCATTTGTAGAATTTTTAGATTTTTCTTGATTTTTTCTTACTTTTTCTAAAATTTCATACATATTTAAACTGGATCATTTTTTGACTTTGAGTTTTTTGCCACTTTTTTACCGCTATAGCCCAAATAGCCTTAGTAGTGCCTCACCGCTACGGAATGCTATCCGCTTTCCACAACCTTGGTCTCATGTTTGATTTGCTTCAATGGTCATATTAATCAGTAGACTTAGATAACAATGTACACCAAGCAAGTTTGTGACTAAGATAACAAGTTTGTAATCAGCACATTTGTCAACAATCTATCCATAATGATTTCATATTATCCTTTTACACCTAATTTTTATTTCCACACGATTATTTGAAACTATCATTAGCTTTTTCAAGAAAACAAGAAAACACTCAAATATTTTCACCAACTTAAGCAATATACATTCCGGCGTGTTTGTCAGTGACATACTGGCAGTGTTCTTTTCATGTACACTTGTTCAACAATCCTCCCACAGTCCTACTACACCATGAACAACTAATAACTCCAACAGTATTTGGAGTCCTTGTATTATATACTAGTAGAAATTTTCTTAAATGACATTTCCTCACTCCACTTTAAGATATTGCTTCCGATTCCACACTGGATAAAATTGACAATTAAAGTTCACACTTTTTATGACTCAAACTCAATGTACAAGCTTATCAAACATCAATGGACAAGTTAGTAATCTGAAAGGCCTGAGTTAACCCACTAAAACTATTTTACTAAAATTAGAAAAGAAACTGTTGTGCAGGCTAACTAAGGGCTTTGAGTCGACTTGCTTAGGATTAAAACACCTATTTATCAGGAATCATTTAGATGCAAATATAACTACGGACGGGCTTAGCATATTGTTTTTTTTTCTTATTCTTTTTGCTCATTTTCATAAGGCGGTTTGCAATGAATCAAGTAATTGACTTGCATTTGTATACATATTTGTAAGTCCATAATCAATGAACCAAACAAATAGTTCGCATTATTTGCAAACACACGAGTTAGTATCATTTTTACCTAATTCACATTACAATTCATGTTCTAGTATGTCTATGCATACACATTATGCTACTTTAGCAGCATGCAGTAGGAGGATGGGGTTATAAGGTTCATTGTTTTTGGTTGCAGTACACCTGGGTTGTTTTGATATTGTGCACAACTGCATATATTTGCATATACATGTACAAATACACACTCGCTCTCTCTAATTCGTGCGTGTGCGCGCGCGCGCGTGTGCATATAAGAATTTTAAAAAAACAATTAGATAACTCTTTTTATTGTTGGAATTTATTTCGATTATGTAGAAGAAGGTTATTAGGAAGATTGGATGTAGGAATTAAAAATATTGATTTTTAAACATGTTAATACACACAAACACACACACACACACACACATGTGCGTGCGTGCGTGATGAAGCCATTCTAAAGAAGCTAGCAAAATTGAGACAATGAGAAGAAGATTAGCAAAAAATAAATAAATAAAGGCCAAAGGAGCTCTAGGTTGGTTCTTCACTTTTCCTTCAAATATTCACTAGTACCAAATGTTTAATTTATTATAAAAAAATCATCTATATTCCATAAAATGCATATCTTTGAGCCCTGTTGTTTCTTACCTCTGATATTCAAATAAAATACATATCTTTGATTGTTATTGTTTCCTTCCCATGAGAATATGTTTGGGTGGCCATTTCATAATACATTTGCTAATTCAGATCGCAAATGCAGCATGAACGGGATCACATGATCCAGGTTGTGGATCCATAGGGTAGACAAATTAGGTAATACTGGTCAAGATGAACCCATGCAAAATCCGCATGGTAAAATTGGCAGCTACCACATGAATCTCAATAGAAAGGTGCATTGACCATAAAAAAATCACTATTTAACTATGTACACTGAGTAAATGGATGTAGTCATTTGCTTTAAAATTTAATGGAGAGAATAAAGAACATTTTCACAATACTATATATATCTACAATCTTAGTTCTATATGTAGGATTTATAACATACAATAAAAATTGAAACCAAGAATACTTTAATAATCAAGGAACCCAAGTTATCACTTTTTTTTATTAAGTCTAACCCAAGTTATCACTTGAGTTATGGAAATTACGAGATTAAAAAATTGCATTAAGTTAATAATAGAATTTGAAAAAGTTGCTTTTTTGAGAGAGAGAGAAAAAGGATGGAGCTTCCCACGGATACTCCAGCCTGCTAAATACCCAAAAGATGTTGTTACAACTGCTAGACCATATCCCCAACTCCAAAAACATGGTCTATATGGGGGTTATTCACTGGGAATTTGAGAGGATAATGGGATAATTTTGGGGATTCTACTTTATGATGTTATTCATTGGGATAATGGAACAAGGATATTAACTTTTGGTGTTATTGATTTGTTGGAACACTAGTGGGATAATTTCACCACTTTGGATAAAATTGTCCCACTCGTATACAAACTTTTTGCCCCAATAGTAAAAATTTGCCACATCCTCCATATTGGAACAATTATGTTCCACTTCGAAGGCAATTGGGATAATTTTGAAACATTTTTATATTACTTAATTAATACATTCTAATTATATTATAAATATATACCATGATATATAAAATATAAAATAATAATATATTCAATATATTATATTATATTATCATGTAATAGAATAAAATATTATTATAGTTTAATTTATATGTATAATTTATTCTATTATATTTATTATATATTATTATGCAATATCACATAGTATATTATATCATAATAAAATAGTACAATATATTTATTATATGTTATATTATAATATTATAATATTATATAATAATTTAATAATATATATTATAATATATTATATTATATTAGTTGTAGTTAATATTTTACTATAGGTAATATAATATTACATTGTATTATATTAAACCAATATAATAATATAGTATAATATAATATAACATAATATTAAAATTATTGAATATGTTAGTATATTATATTTAATTATATAATATAATATAAATCATGTCATATGATTATATTATATTATATTGATATAATAAAATGTATTATTGTACTATAATATAATACGTTTTAGATATTCTGTATATATTATAGTAATTATCATATAATATTATATTATATTTAATTATAATATAGTATTTTAAATAATATTATACTAAATAAAATAAAATAGTATGATATTTTATAAAGTAAATTATAACCAATGATACTATATTCTAATATATTAAATTAAATATTATATTATTAAAATATTATATTAAATATATTGTTCATATATTCTATCAATTATTATATAATATAGCATACTACTATAATATAATATAATAAATAATTAATAATATTAATTAGTAATTATAGTATAGCATATTATATTTTAGTATAAAGTAAAATAATGTATTATATTATAATAACATACTAAATGATATACTAAATTTATTGGATAAATTAATTTAGAATTTGATAGATAAATATTATATTTTAATAAGGTGCTACATCATAAATTATCCCACATGAATTGTCAAATCAAAGCTTTAAATTATCCCATTATCCCAACTTATCCCACTTTATCCCACTCAAAATATCCCAAAGGGATAAAATTATTCCATTGGAACAATTATCCCACTTAGCCCCACAACCAATAACCCCCTTACCCCAGGAAAAAGTTCCATTTGTTAAGGGAAGATAGTCCCAGAGCAGCGATTACAATTTTTCTGAATGCAAAAAGTGGCAACTGATAAACCCTCAGCTCATGAGATGACTTTTATAAAATTTTAAACGATAACAACTTAGTGCAATATTTGCACAGGAGAAAAAAAAAGGTTTACAATAAGACAATGGAAATAATTCCTCTCAACTCAATCCTAAATTGCTGAAAAATCCCGTTTTCCCTGTTTTCATGCAATAGTAAACTAGTAATATTTGTAAATTTCAGCAAAAGAGTGGAAAATTCCTAAGTTAATAGCAGAATTCTTAGCTTCTTTATACTAACTTTACTTTTCTCCTCCAAATTCCCCTCAATAGTCAACATTCATTAGTTATAATTGCAGCAAAAAGAAGCAATTGTGCAGTTACATTATTAACCTAATGTCCTAATCAACCACATAAACTCAATAATCACCATTAAATCTCACAAATAAACATTTAACAATATTCAAACTACATATTATACCTTCACTCGTGACCTCCCCAGAGACGAATCGCCTCCAATTGGAACACTGATCGAAGTCTGCAAAAATCCCCATTTCCACCATTAAAACGAATGAAATCAATCAAAGAACAGGAATCAGATAACGAACCTTCACTCACCTGAGCTGCAATCGCGTGCGCCATCACGAATCTCGAAGGCAAACTAGGGTTTCCTTCTCTCTCTCTCTCTCTCTCTGGCGATCTCGGATTCAAAACTAGGGTTTGCTACTTATAGAGATCGAGAGAGGGGAGTGAACTGAACCCTTCGAGCAGAGGAAGGGGCGATGCCCTTTCCGTGACTCGTTTAGATTTGCTCTCTATGATTTTGTTTCCTCGATTATAAAGATAAAGATTTCATATTTATTTAGTTTGAAAAAATGCCCTCTTGTGCTTTCTAATTTTTTATAATTACAAGTCAAAATGTTCAATGTATCGGGACAAGTGGCATCTGGTAACTCGGATCTTCGCCCGAACCCGAATGGGCGCCCGTTTCGTTATCGGGTTTTGGGTGAAATGTATAAGGCGGTGGCGTAGAGTCAAGGGAGGGATTTTTATGGGCAGGATGCTACAAGTTGATCTCACAATGAGAGAGTACAGACCTGATTTCATACACTAGGATGATCTGTACCATTTACGACAGAAAACACTGAGGTCGTTCTTACATGAATTGTAACCCCGGTGGATTTTTACCAAAATGAAAATGTAATACATTCATGTCTTTTTTTCGGCATTGGTCCCTTTCATATCTAATATTTTGAAATTAGTCAATCAAATTATTAAAATTCCCATTGGGGCCCCCAATTTATTACATCTTGCTTCTAGCGCTCTTAACTGAAAAGATTAATTTAGAATAACTAATAAGAATTAGAGAACCTAATGGCAATTGCAATAGTTGAAGGACTAGTATTGACTTTTGAGACAATGCATAAGAATCGAGAGACCTAATAACAATAACAATGTTAATAATTTGAGAGATTAATTTCGAAATAGTAAAGACTTAAGGACTAATATTGAGTTATGAGAAGATTGATGAATGCATACTATTAATATATGTCACAAATACTCACAACTAGACGCCCATCAAAGGCACGAGTGAGAGATGTGTCCAACGTGGTCCTGGAGTCTCAATTATTCAATTATTTATTTTTATTATTTATATACCGTTTTCTGTTTGTAGTGAACTAAAGTTTGATTTACCTATGAAAATTTCAGTTAATAAATAAATAATAATAAAGTACGAATATAGATCTAGCATGTGCCTAATCCGACTCAGATCAAACAATTGAGTAGCAGACGAAAGGAGCCAAAACACGCATCACGTTGACCTAGCCGAGCCAAAAATTGCGTGAACCTTGAGCTAAAATAAAAGTCCATTCTGTCAAAACTATCCGCTACATGCTTATACCATTCGCGGAGGGCAAAGAGGGCTAGTTTGGAAATTTCATTATCTATAAGAGGTGGAAGAGAATAACCCGGTTGAAGCGTAATGATCATACGTCTGTAATGCATGGTATGCCCCATAATAGGCCTCATTCTTATACCCTTTCCGGGGAGTCGATAACTATTCATAGCTATTACCTTGACACCAAAGAAGAGTTTGACCCAATGCTTTATTTATTTCCTAGTTGATCCTGATTCGATATTAGAAGTAAATTGATTGTTCCCCAATAACCGATTACTTTTTTCTGTAAATAATGCATATTTGATTCCATTCATAAATCCATTTTCTTCTTTATGAGTTTCAGTATCAATAAGAATTCTAGTTCTTATTGTTCATATGTTATGGTATAAGGCAAAGGAGGTTAGTTTGGAAATTTCATTACCTCCAAATGAGTCTTCAGAATCTGTATGAGCGTGTTTGGCAACTTTAGATTATAATGCATGGTGTTTGGTAAATTTAGTGGACTATAATTCATTTTTATGAGTAAAGTGTTTGACAAATGGGTGAATTATAATCTATCATTGTTATCAAAATGACAAAAAAACGTGGCTTATAATCCACCACAAATATATCACTAGAAATTTTGTGAAATGAAAAAGGATATGTATGTCTTTTACTTGGTCAAACATTGTGGCTTATAATCCACCAAAAATAAGTTAAGTGTACTGTAATTTATTTTTGATAGATTATATGCTAAAATAAATCACTTGCCAAACATATCAAAGTGACTTATAAGCTATTTTGACCATTTGTCAAACATACTCTAAATCTATATGACACTATGCAATGTATACTATTTCAATTGTTCACCAAATTTAAGAGCACACAGAGACGACACATTCAAGGAATCAAGAGCACCAAATAACCAGACACTAATGATCAAAGGGAAGCCTCAGTCACAACAATAAAAAAAAGTAGTTACATCCAAAAAATTCTTGGTAGTACAAACACGGTGGACATCCTCAACCTCCTTACTTGAAGAGAAACTCAACAATTCACCAATTAAGTGTACCCCATGAATGATATTATTTATCTAAATTATATTAAAAACTTTTAATTGTGGGACCGACTAAGATAAACCAATAGCATTGATCAATGTAACTAATCGTAAGTTTTCTCTACAATCAAGATTATAGAGAATCCGTATCCGTACAAATAAATTCCAATCCTCTCCAATTAGATGATAATTAGAGTCTCCAATTTCTCCGATCATTGTCGTACATTTTGAATTCAAGGAATGAGATTAGGCGACGAGTTAACTACTATGGTCTTGAAAACCACTATTTTTTTGAAAACTACTGTTCTCACAATAGTGAAATCCTACATGACTTAATCTCATCCATTGAATTCGGAATGTACGACAATGATTAGAGGAATTGGAGACTCTCCAATTATCACCGAATTGGAGAGGATCTAAATCCAGTACAAATAAAAGAGAGATCAACAGTTTTCTCTACTACAGAAACAGAAATCGAGATGTTTGAGAACAAAAAATCTCCATCTCATTCTTTTTTGCTAAACCACTCCAAAATTCTCTCCCAAATCCGAATGAAAAAGTAGCAGCAGCTGCTAAAGATATCTCATCAATTACTGGAGAGGCAGCTCGAGATCAGGCCTTTGATCCGCTATCGATGTTTTTGAACTATCAGGAAAAGCATCAGGATATGTCGCTAAGAGTTTTCCCTTGGCGCTCCTGCAACACAACTCGCCAGACATAATGATGTTAACTCGTTGAAGTCAGCGACAGAAAACACATAACCTCGATTTTTAAATTAAATCGCGACAACAGTTCAGTATGTTCTCGCTAGAGAGATTCAAATTAAAATGAAAAGAGAAATAAAGGTAACAAGGTAGCAAAACAGATCATAACATGAGGCAGTAATGGTGATGTGATGATGTTAAGTGGTTGATCATGAGGCAAGTGGAGCTAATTTTTTTATTTGAACTTTCTGGTAAGCAAGAAGTATACAATTACATGTACAATCATCATCATTGTCATATATGCTCTTCTAGTCCTGTTAATAAATTGAGGGCTACAAAGCATAGAAAAAAAAGCTCCAATGAAAGAATCAATCAAGTTTCTACTAGTGTCAACCGAACTAATGTTCTATTTAATTGTTTAAAACCCTTGCCAAGGAACTATTAGACAATGAGGGCCTCGCCATAATATCTTGGAGGGCAAATGGTACAAAAATACAGATCTAATCATACATCAAAATGGAACATATATAGATGATAATCTCAGTGTTCTGTTTCTAAAGCTTAAAATAATTGTATATACTTCACAGGACAGCACAACTTGCACCAATTAATCTGAATCTAATAGACAAATTATTGCCTTGAGGCATACCTCAACTTTGTGAAGATGTGGTCTAAATCAGACTTGATAGATTTCAAGAGCCGCGTATTCCTTGAGAAATCACCAGAAACATCAGCAAAACATCTTTCTGAGTACTCATTGAAATGTGACAGAACTGCATTGCTATCTTGTAGCCTTCCCAATCTGCATTTAGAACATCAACTGCAAAGCATAAATATTTAAATAAAACTACATCCAAGAACAAGATCATTAGTGTGGAAACAAAAATGTATTCATAATGAAGATCAGCAGAAAGTTAAGCCTCACAATTTTAACTGAGATATGAAGGTAGAAAATACCTTTCATCAACTACAATCAGAAATCTCTAGAGAGAGAAAATAGAAATACATTACAGGCTAAAACAATTTTCTGTTGCAAAGTGCAAAAGGGATCGTTTTTCAGTAGGTAGCCAAACAGCAAAGGGGCAAATAACCTGGTACCTCAAATATTTATCTAGAAGAAAATGCAAGGTTGGATAAATAATGCCATAATGCAACTGACAGGAAAAGGTTCATATTGCAAGCAGAAAGAATCAATTCAGAAGAGTAGCCACATAGCACAAATGATTTTTTTTCCTTTTCGAAGTCACTGTGACCAAAACTACTTTGAGCACCGAGAAAAACCAAACTAACTTCAGCCAAATTTAGGGGTCATCAGGTTCATTTGGAAACTCGCTACAAAGTTCCTCTATATTTGACAAGACTATCATCCTAAAAACATATGGTTTTAGGATTCTACTGATAATAATTGGCATATGTATGTAGTCAATGCAATAAACGACCAAAACATAACAGTAGCTATGTTAATGGTAACGCATTTCTACGGAGATAACGGCCCAGCGCCACTAGATGGCATAACTTGAATGTATAACTTGTAAGCATTTCAATAGAATGTACGCTCCAAGAATAGATGGAGGCAGAATAAAAGAGCTAATTCATTAAGCTTGATTCTAATTGTCATACTCCCACCTCCCTCTGGAAACTTGTGCAAGCTTCGTACACTGATGGAGCACCAGCTTTCCCCCCAAATACATACAATTGGTCTTTTTATTAAAAAAAAAAGGTAAGAAACATATTATTGCTCAAACAACTTTACAATTTTCAAACCAGGCATACCCAGGCTTTTACAAAGAACCCGATATAAAAGAATCTATCAATCCCCTAGCTATCCAACAATCCCAACTGAACCTGCTACAATAGAATACAATGGCCTCTACACTCTTAACGTGTTTTTAACATCAGCAATACAACCGTTTATAACATATTGAGGAGGATGAGCTACTAATCTATACAATCTAGATTGTGCTCTTGTGAATTCTATAAATTGCAGTCAGAAGAAGACAGCTTCTACAGAAACTCGTAGATCTTTTTCCCTTAACCGCTGTCTGGAACCAATTCACAAATAACCAAGTTCTAATTGAAGTTCTCAATCTTATTTTCTGAAAAATGCCTGAAGTACTTCTTGTGTATATGCACATTGGAAGCAAAGATGATCTCTTGTTTCCCTTCCAGTTGCACACAAAACATACCTACCATCCTGTTGGAAACCAACTCTCAACATCCACCCTTTAGCTCTAAATCTTATTCAAATCTATTAGTCACACTATATTATACATGCATTTAATCTTCATAAATCACCACCGCAGATACCTGGTTTTGGAGTCGCTTGACAAGTTAAAACATTTCTGATTGAATGTGCAGATGGTACGCATGCATCAATATACAGACACACACTACATAACCAATCAGTTATGTGGCCATCTTACATGGTCCCACTCCTAAGTCCACCCACACACAAAAAAAGAACCTCTCAAGTTTACCACCATAAACCATGACTAAGGGCCCGTTTGGATGGCTCTTTTTTTAAGTGAAAGTTACTGTAGCATCAGACGCTGCAGTAACTTTCACTTAAAAAAAGAGCCATCCAAACGGGCCCTAATTCCCTCAAACACCCTAATATTACCCGACCACATCAGATCTCGCCATGCGAGCGAGATAGTGATCACGCGCCATGGCAACAACATTGGTCTCACATACTTGCACATAGATTCTCTGCCCTTCGATCCCCTCAATTTTTTTGGCCAACCTTAATGGGGTTATCAGTGCTCCAAAAGAGAATTCTTTCTTTAAAAAAATGAAAACTGGATAGCTTGGCAGTTTCCTTTATCTACTACTGTTGAGTTATTTCTAGTTCCATTTTTTCTACTGCATGTCTCCATGTATGACATCCTACAGCCTATCTCAATTTCTAAGGTCCTACCATTTATTTCCATATCTAAGATCTACATGCCTCCATGTCTAAGAACAAAAATATCCAAGATATTTTTGGATCTTCAATTTACTATTGTAAAGTTGTGCATGTTTTCTTGGACGAAGATAGTAATTGATATTGGCTATTTCTATCCTATCAGATTCTCTGACAAGTAGGTGGAAATGAACCAAATAATTAATAAACTGTTCGGTTATTATTCGTCCAGATATTCGGTCATATTCGACTCAATAGTTCATTTAATTATAAACGAATAATTTTTAGTATTCGGCTCATAAACGAACATAATTTAACCAAAGGTATATTCGATTCGGTTGATTATTAAATATTCGTTTATGTTTTACATTTTATTCCTCTAAGTTTAATTTATCATAGAATATTTTTCTTTTAAAGTTGTACTTGAGATATTTACCACATCTATGTATATCATAACAAAATATCTATTAAAAATAAATTCTTATGCAAACTTTAGCTTAGGTTACATTCTTAAGTTGCTAAAAAGTTTGATAGAAAATGAATTCATGTAGATCTAAAATCTATAATGAGATGTTTTCGCTTCTATATTATTAGATTATACTAATTCTTAGGTTAATGTTACTATTGATAAATACATAAATTAATAATTTATAAATATATGAATTTTATAATATTAGTAGTAAGATATAATAATTTATAATTTTAGTACTAAGTTATCATAATAATCATTAAGTATTTATGCAACATGTAAAAGGAAAATAAAACAAATATTATACCAACATGGGATTCGAACACCGAACCTCTTATTCAAAATGCTAGTGCCTTAACCAAATGTGCTAACAAATATTCGTGAATAATTACCGAATAGCTAATTAATATACCGAATCAAATTTGAACACCTTCTACCCATTCGACGCGAATTCGAATTCGAATTCGTTGGAATAAACCGAATTCGAATTCGAATTTACAGATATTCGATCAAATTCGATTCGTTTCCACCCCTACTAACAAGGCTTTGTTTGATATTATTGAATAAAGATGCTGATGAATAGAAATGAGATAACTACTTGGTATAATCAAGCAACTCATTTTACAAAAAACTAAATAAAAAAAAAGGAATTGCTGAAAGATAGGCGTGGTGATATCCACTTGTTCTCATGTGACACGCATGGCCGATCTTACTATTGTTTCTCTCTTGGTAGCTCATTCAACAAAATGAAACTTCATATTCTTTTTGTCATTAGAATATTAAGCGTGATATCTCACATTGCCAACTTGGATTTATTTTATCCTGTAAGTAGTGTAGATGTGATTGAAGAATCATAGCTCAATGCACATGAGGAGCTTAGTCGGAGAATTTGAGACCTTACTTTGGGCAATTCAAATAAGCCTAAGACAAGCATGCACTGTGTCATACCATGAGCAATTAGCAAACTTATTTTGTCGAAATTAATCAACGGGTCAATATAGTCATTTGACACGAGCCCCTATTACAACTTGAGAATATATGAAGACTTCTCTTCATGTTTCAACCACGTTAGTTTGACTCAAGTACCAAATATCGCCTAAGATTATTAGGAGTTTGTTAGTTAAGAGAAATCAGGGGGAAAACAGAATCCGGCGCAAACACGGAGCGACATTCCACCTTAAGGCGTGGGAACATAAGGGAACTAAGTTTCATCTTAGCATTTAAATCATATAATGTCAGCAATTGGGCTTCAATTTTAACATTTTCTTTCAATTTCCCCCAAAAAAGTAGTGAAATATGACCAAGCATTAGGTATATTCATTACAAATAAATAGAACCATCGAATTGCAGGTCGTTAGAATTTTCATTAATGCTAGAAAGTAAATCCATTTGAGTAACAAATCAAAATCAAATGCCAAAAATGAAGAGTTTTAGGTTAAAGAATCCTCACATGAGATGCTGAAGCTGATTGAGAGAGTCGACGTCCTCCGAATTAATTAGGGTTTTGAACTGACACGAAGCTTCTTCAGATGCCGCCTTAATTGCTTCTTTCCCTTCCTCCATTTTCAAAGTCACAGTCTTTCCAGTTCCGCCGGCTCACGTTACCCTAATCCTGCTCCATCACGCACCTTTCGAATCGAGCACGTGGGCTTTGACCTCGGATCCCCAATTAAAGGCGAATACCACTAAATCAAGCAAATTACGAGCTCCCGCAATCGGAATCGCCTCGAAATCGAGCCCAAGACCGGTCAAATCGCCCAAATTCAAACCCTAATCGATCAGAAACGAGTAATTCAAACCCTAGCCCACAGTCACGTCGCCATCCGAACCCCCCAAATTGAAAGCACCGGGATCCCCGCCGACCGTAAGGAAACACTGTAATCGCTCAGAGATCTGAAGAAGAGAGAGAAAAAGATGAGATTTTTTTTTTACAGCGGGGAATCGAGATTTATGGCGGTAAAAAAGCTGAGCACGCCTCGAAAGCTGAATCGAGAGAAAGCCGGTGAGCGTAACTTATAATCACCGCCCATGGGTCGGATGCCCATGAATGACTCATGCCATAGAGTGGCATCTCGTAATAAGCGCTAAAATCGAGGGCGTGTTGTTAGAGTTCTGAAACCAGTGTCATACGCATGCTGCTCAGCGCCTGGGTGCACTGACGACAGCAGCTCTTTTGAGGGCACCGATGCCACCAGACTCTGCCACGTGGATTTTGATGGAAAGAGTTTTTAAATCTATAAATTCAAAAAATAAAATAAAATAACCCTTCTGTTTTACACCATCCACTTTCAAAATTAATTTTAGATCCCGTGAAGTATTTTCAATTCCATTGTGTATATTTTAGCAAGTTTGTATACAATAATATTTAAGTTGTAAATTGTTATGTTTTCGTAAGTTGCTATATTTTTTTATAAATTATTACATTTTTCACTAATTGTTGCATTCCAAACTACTGGATATATAAACCGGATTTGAAAATAATTCTGTATAGCGTAAGGATATATTTAGAATGTTGACATTAGTCCCTTACATCTAGTGTCTTTCATATTTTGTGAAGCTAATCGCAATCTTTAATGTTTTGAAATTAGTCCCTCAAATAGCTAAAACTATTATTAGGTCACTAAATTCTTAATTTATTTTGAAATAAGTCTCTTTGATGAAGATTATAACTAACAATTAAAGCGATTAATTTAAAACAGTATGTAAAAGCTGCAGAACTTGATAATTTGGGAGAATAAATTTCAAAATAACTTAAGAATTTGCGGCCATGGTCGGTAGGGGTGCACACAGTTAGGATACAGCTTAGATATGATACCCACCATATTTATATTTGCTTACCAATATCGGATACGGATATGCCTCCTGTTGATGTCCTGAAACTTCAGCAGTGTAATTAGTAGATAATCCCGAATTTAGCGACGGGGCTTGGGGTCGATACGGACCAGGTGGGTCCCCTCATCTCTTTAGACGGCTGATCCCCTGTTTAGATAAGGGAGCTGCAAAATAGACTCGTTAGAGGGCCGGAGTTGGGTTCTCCGGTGATTCCTCCGACGATCAAGTCAGTATAGAGCTTGAGTGGGGAATCAATGAACGGATAATAGTTGTAGGAGTGCAAATGATGAAGTTAACTAGCTAGAAATGGCGTACCCGAGCCCCATCAGGAGGGGGATTGGACCTGCCTCCTTTTAGCATAGGCGATGAGCCCATATTTATACCCAGCTGAGAGGGGTAAAAGCGTAACTTTGGCAGAGTCCAGGCTGACAACTGTATTGGCAGACAGTTTATAGGTGTCGACTGCGTATGTGTCGACTGCGTATGTGTTGAGTCACCATTGACTCGATGTGATGGTGATTGAGAGGGCGTGATGGTGACCGAGAGGGCATGGCGCTGACGAAGTATGGTGAGTCATGGAGGCTCACGAGGAAATGATGAGGATGGCCAGCTATTGGTGAGGAGTTCGAGGACAAACCACCTCTCGACTCGGCTCTGCGAGAAGGACGATAAGTACCGCCTTTATTGTCAGCCTCGCAAGTTGTCGATCCGACCTTGAGTAAATGAGGGGGGTCGACTCAAATGATGCGGTCGAGTGAGAGCTGGTCTCGACTCGGCCTGCCTTGGGAAGGGACGAGTGCCCATGGTGCTCGAGTCACCCTCGCTAGGGGGTGAGCTGATCTGATAATCAATGCTAATATGGGACACGTGCCAACTCCAATAAGAGGATTAACACTTGGTGTAATTATTGTCATAGCACCTTGGTTTAAAAAAACTCGTAACCATATCCACTAAAATCGGATATGGATAAGACTATTGTAGAGTCGAAAAAAGTTTATTGATTGAATGGATGGGTTTACAATCAAATTTTCTCGATTATAGAGGAAGAGGAGATTGATTTGACTCCTCTTTTGTATGGGTTCTTGGTGGCGAGAGGATGCTTCACTCGATGCTCGAGTCGAGGTTGCTTCCCGTTGACGATCAGACCAAGGCTGCGGGTGATCAAGAGATTACTGATGAAGAGCTCGATCTCACTTGTGCGCAAGTGTTGAATTCTCAAAAAGCTCCAAAAGAAAAGCCAGCCCCTTCCTCATGTGGAGATGGTGGCTTATAAATAGGCAAGGTGAGGTATGGCCACTTCCTTGATTCGTGGGATATGGCCATGCTCAGTTGAGGAGAGCCATGCCCCCCTGTGGGATGTGACCACTATGGGATGTGACATTTCCCATGCTTCAAGTGGGCGGTCTTGGTTGGATGGTGAGCTTCGCCGCTGTAGTCGAACCTCTTATGAGAGTCGAGCTTCGTTAAATGGGCGAACCTCGTATCGAATGTCGAGGTTGAATGTCGAGGATCACTGCTGTAGGCAAACCTCGGTTGAATGTCGAGGTTCACTGCTATAGGCGAACCTCGGTTGAATGTCGAGGTTCACTGCTATAGGCGAACCTCGGTTGAATGTCGAGGTTCACTGCTATAGGCGAACCTCGGTTGAATGTCGAGGTTCACTGCTATAGGCGAACCTCGGTTGAATGTCGAGGTTCACTGCTGTAGGCGAACCTCGGTTGAATGTCGAGCCTCACTGCTTGGCAAACCTCGTCTGAATGAAGAGCTTCGCTGCTTGGCGAACCTCGTCGAGTGAAGTGCTTCGCCGCTTGGCGAACCTCGTCTGAATGTCGAGATTCACTGCTTGGCGAACCTCGTCGAGTGAAGAGCTTCGCTGCTTGGCGAACCTCGCCTCAATGTCGATTCACCGCTGGCGAACCTCGCTCAATGAAGAGCTTCGCCGCTGGCGAACCTCGCCGAGTGAAGAGCTTCGCCGCTGGCGAACCTCGCCCAATGTCGAGATTCACCGCTGGCTAACCTCGCTCAATGAAGAGCTTCGCCGCTGGCGAACCTCGGTTGAATGTAGAGATTCACCGCTGGCGAACCTCGCCTCAATGGAGAGCTCGCAGCCTTTGCGACCTTCCTCATATGCTACGAAGAACGGGTCGTAACTTTCAAACCGTATGTCGGAATTGGACGAATTATATATGAAAATCGACTATCTCGACGAGACGGAGCCAACCAAACCCACCCGAAGGGTTCGGTTTGCTCCGGTCATTTTGCCAAATTCCTTCCGGTTTGGGAGATATCGTCACTTTTGTCTATTTTGTAAAGTCAAGCATTCAGGTGAACTTAACCTTTAGGCGGGCCTGACTTCACTCAGATGGACCCTTAAGCTCTTTTGCTCATTCCGAGTTGCTGTGTAGGGATTAAGGCAATTTTTATTGCCTACAACTGTTCGCGAGGAAAATTTTGAGAAAATGTAAAATTGATCTATTCTATTTGAAGAATGATGAATACAGTCTCTCGAATGCAATCTCTCTCTCTAACTGACTTAGATAAAAAAAAGATTACAAATTCCTCGATCGGTCGCCCGATTTACAAAAGAGAGAAAGGTCAACGGAGACCCTTCCCTTTATTTAATCTGGGTTCTTCACGGTAGCGGTGGGAGCTTGAATCTTGTATCCCGTTGACGATCCGACCGTCTTGACTCGTTGGACGAGGTTGAAAAATAACTCGCAGTAGCAAGTTTAGAACTCTGACCGAGTTAAGAACTCTTTGATAGAGTTGATTTTAGAAAAGGATTAGTAATCCTTTTAGCCAAGAATGGCGGAGAAGAACTTGCCGTGCAAGTTTGAAAACTGTAATCGAGTTGAACTCTCTAGGAGAGTTGATGCCAGCAAAGGAGATCTTCGGTAAAACCTCAATATCTCCAAATCTAACCGGTAGAAATCAATCTCCACCGTTCAGAATTAAGAACGATGAGTTTTGAGGCTGCCCTCCAAGTTTCACTCCGATCAGACTACGGATGAAGGTCCGATCGTCACGCCGATCACAGCTGCACAGAAGAAACCGTTCTCTGCACAATTGGCTTCGGTAAAACCTCAATATCTCCACATCCAACCGGTAGAAATCAATCTTCACCGTTCAGAATTAGGAACGATGAGTGTTGAGGCTGCCCTCCAAGTTTCACTCCGATCAGACCACGGATGAAGGTCCGATCGTCACGCCGATCACAGCTGCGCAGAGGAAACTGGTTCTCTCCCCTTTGTTAGTTCTCCGGCCAAAAACCTTTCAACCTCCCCCTTTTGGCTGTGAAAACCTCCCATTTATAGGGGTTAAAGGGGTGTAACCACCCCCTTAAAATGCTCCTCAATGGGGGTTTAGTGGGGTGTAACCACCCCCCTTAAATCTCTCAAACGGTTTAGGAACCGTTCAACTCATGTTTGAATGAGTCAAAACGCGAAGTTCGCGTTCTGGAGCAAGCCTCGCGTCTGCGTTTTGAGCTTCGAACGCGGGCCATGTGCGCCGCGTTTTGGGCTTCGAACGCGGGCCGTGTGCTCCGCGTTTTGGGCTTCGGACGCGGGCCGCAGGCCATGTGCTCCGCGTTTGGGGCTTCGAACGCGGGCCATGTGCTCCGCGTTTTGAATTGAAACGCGGGGATGAGCCCCGCATTTTGAATTGAAGAGATCAAAACTTGAGATCTCTTTTCACAAGGATTGTCAACTTGTAATCCTTGTACTCTGGAGACATTAGCTTCTGATTCTCCTTTATTGTCGTGAAAGTCATCAGCTTGTAACCTTCATTGATAGTGTTTCGCGGATATTGGCTGTCTTCAGTAATTTTTATAGCCTACAGAACCCCCTCCAAAGTTTTCGAAAGGTCGCGGTTGACTGGGACGAGCTTTCGGAATACTTTGGATATCTTCTTTTGTTTGACTCTGAGAAGGTATTGCTCCTCGTTCTGTCTTCAAAAAAGTTGCGTTCTGTTTTTGTCCACGCTAGTCATTCGTCTTGCATGGGTGAACTTCGGCATTTTTGCTGCTTTTTTTTTTTAATGCAGGAGTGACCGTAGCGTCTTGAACTTTGCTACGTGAGACTGATCCTCGCGATTTGAGGTTGAAACACGGAGCTGGCCATCGCGTTCTGTGTTTAAAGCGAGCGACCCTCGCATTTTGTGTTGAAACGCGGGGGTGGTCCTTCGCGTTTTATGAGTAAAATGCGGGGATGAACCCCACATTTTCAACTAAGTCTTTTAGACTTTTCTTTAAGGTGCCAAAAGTATAGTGTTAACTTGGCATGCCTTTCACACTTGTTGTTTGAACAAGCTTTTGGGGATTTATCACTCTATTGTAAAGAGTTGATAAATTGATTTTATCATCAGAGGTGGAATTTTTAACTTGATGATGATTTTTGAGGACTTATCGCTCTATTGAAGAGAGTCGATAAGTTGATTTTATCAGAGGTGTGGGGTTAACTTGATAAAGTTGGGTATTTGTGATTTGAACAAGATTTTGAGGACCTATCGCTCTATTGAAGAGAGTCGATAAGTTGATTTTATCAGAGGTATGGAGTTAACTTGATAAAATTGGGTACTTGTGGTGTGAACAAGATTTTGAGGACCTATCGCTCTATTGATGAGAGTCGATAAGTTTAGGTTTTGTCGGGGGACAAAATATGAAACCTGTGATTTGAACAAGGTTTAAGGCCTGTGATGTGAACAAGGCTTACATGGCTTGTGGTGTGAACAAGGCTTTGGGCTTGTGGTGTGAACAAGGCTTTGGGCTTGTGGTTTGAACAAGGATTTGGGCTTGTGGTTTAAACAAGGCTTTTGGGCTTGCGGTTTGAACAAGGCTTTGGGCTTGTGGTGTTAACAAGGCTTTGGGCTTGTGGTTTGAACAAGGATTTGGGCTTGTGGTGTTAACAAGGCTTTGGGCTTGTGGTGTGAACAAGGCTTTGGGCTTGTGGTGTGAACAAGGCTTTGGGCTTGTGGTGTGAACAAGATTTTGAGGACCTATCGCTCTATTGATGAGAGTCGATAAGTTTAGGTTTTGTCGGGGACAAAATATGAAACCCGTGATTTGAACAAGGTTTAAGGCCCGTGATGTGAACAAGGCTTACATGGCTTGTGGTGTGAACAAGATTTTGAGGACCTATCGCCTATTGAAGAGAGTCGATAAGTTGATTTTATCGAGGTATGGAGTTAACTTGATAAAATTGGGTACTTGTGGTGTGAACAAGATTTTGAGGACCTATCGCTCTATTGATGAGAGTCGATAAGTTGATTTTATCGAGAGGTGTGGGGTTAACTTGATAAAGTTGGGTATTTGTGATTTGAACAAGATTTTGAGGACCTATCGCCTATTGATGAGAGTCGATAAGTTGATTTTATCGAGAGGTGTGGGGTTAACTTGATAAAGTTGGGTATTTGTGATTTGAACAAGATTTTGAGGACCTATCGCTCTATTGATGAGAGTCGATAAGTTGATTTTATCGAGAGGTGTGGGGTTAACTTGATAAAGTTGGGTATTTGTGATTTGAACAAGGTTTAAGGCCCGTGATGTGAACAAGGCTTACATGGCTTGTGGTGTGAACAAGGCTTTGGGCTTGTGGTGTGAACAAGATTTTGAGGACCTATCGCCTATTGATGAGAGTCGATAAGTTGATTTTATCGAGGTATGGAGTTAACTTGATAAAATTGGGTACTTGTGGTGTGAACAAGGCTTTGGGCTTGTGGTTTAAACAAGGCTTTGGGCTTGTGGTGTTAACAAGGCTTTGGGCTTGTGGTGTGAACAAGGCTTTGGGCTTGTGGTGTGAACAAGGCTTTGGGCTTGTGGTGTGAACAAGATTTTGAGGACCTATCGCCTATTGATGAGAGTCGATAAGTTTAGGTTTTGTCGGGGACAAAATATGAAACCCGTGATTTGAACAAGGTTTAAGGCCCGTGATGTGAACAAGGCTTTGGGCTTGTGGTGTTAACAAGGCTTTGGGCTTGTGGTGTTAACAAGGCTTTGGGCTTGTGGTGTTAACAAGGCTTTGGGCTTGTGGTGTGAACAAGATTTTGAGGACCTATCGCTCTATTGAAGAGAGTCGATAAGTTGATTTTATCGAGGTGTGGGGTTAACTTGATAAAGTTGGGTATTTGTGATTTGAACAAGATTTTGAGGACCTATCGCCTATTGATGAGAGTCGATAAGTTGATTTTATCGAGGTGTGGGGTTAACTTGATAAAGTTGGGTATTTGTGATTTGAACAAGATTTTGAGGACCTATCGCTCTATTGAAGAGAGTCGATAAGTTGATTTTATCAGAGGTATGGAGTTAACTTGATAAAATTGGGTACTTGTGGTGTGAACAAGATTTTGAGGACCTATCGCTCTATTGATGAGAGTCGATAAGTTTAGGTTTTGTCGGGGACAAAATATGAAACCCGTGATTTGAACAAGGCTTTGGGCTTGTGGTGTGAACAAGGCTTACATGGCTTGTGGTGTGAACAAGGCTTTGGGCTTGTGGTGTGAACAAGGCTTTGGGCTTGTGGTTTGAACAAGGATTTGGGCTTGTGGTTTAAACAAGGCTTTTGGGCTTGTGGTTTGAACAAGGCTTTGGGCTTGTGGTGTTAACAAGGCTTTGGGCTTGTGGTTTGAACAAGGATTTGGGGCTTATCATCCTATTGAGGAGGATTGATAAGTTGACTGTCAGAGGTATGAGGTTAACATGACAAGGATATGTTGCGATTGGAGCAACTTTGTGGACTTATCATCCTATTGAGGAGGATTGATAAGTTGGTTATCAAACTCTGCTGAGGATGTGTACAGATTTTGATAGGATTGCGTTGTAATTTGAACAACTTTGTGGATCTATCATTCTACTGGAAAGGAATGATGAGTTGATTGACGGGGTTTAGTTGTGATTTGAATAATTTTGAGGAACTTATCTCACGGGAGGATTGATAAGTTGATTATATCATCAGAGGTATAGTGTTGACTTGATGAAGATACGTTGCGATCGGAGCAACTTTGAGGACCTATCATCCTATTGAGGAGGATTGATAAGTTGATTGCGATTTAAGCAAATTTGAGGAGTTCGCCAAGACGCGACGCTGTGTTACGATGTTGAATACGTAGACTTTGTCGCCTTTACGGGTAAGAGACTAACCGGCAACGCTGTTAGGCGCTGACTTTAGGGTTATTGGCCAACCCCACCATCAACGGACTTGATGAGCCTTTACCGACACCGCTTGAATCGGCTAGCATGCATTATCTAAACCGCTCGCATGTGACGTTGTGCTAAAAGAATAAAACTCTTTTAGGCTTAATGCTACGATGTTGAATAATGAGGCTTCGTCTTTCTCACGGGAATAGACTACCCGGCTGCATGTATTAGATGCAGGCTTATCCCTGCTTAGGTTTCGGGATAAAATTCCCCAGACTTGAATTCTGGTGTCTTCTTTGATCGGTAGAAGACTAAACCGGCAACGTGTGTTAGGTGTTGACTTATCCCTACTTAGGATTCGGGATAAAATTCCCCACACGTGTAAGGTGTGGATTGTGGTGTTATTAATAACAACCTGCCACAACTTTGAATATGTGGGCTTTTGTTCTTTTTACGGTTAAGAACTAACCGGCAACGCGTGTTACGCGAAGGCTTATCTCTACTTAGGCTTCGGGATTTAGTTGTGATTTGAACAACTCTGAGGAACTTATCTGTTGGGGAGGGTTGATAAGATGACGTGACAGAATTGTGTTGCGATTAGAGCAACTTTGAGGACTTATCGCTCTATTGAAGAGAGTCGATAAGTTGATTGTCAGAGGTGTGAGGTTAACGTGACAAGGGTATGTTGCGATTGGAGCAACTTTGAGGACTTATCGCTCTATTGAAGAGAGTCGATAAGTTGATTGTCAGAGGTGTGAGGTTAACGTGACAAGGGTATGTTGCGATCGGAGCAATTTTGAGGACTTATCGCTCTATTGAAGAGAGTCGATAAGTTGATTGTCAGAGGTGTGAGGTTAACGTGACAAGGGTATGTTGCGATTGGAGCAACTTTGTGGACTTATCATTTGGAGAGGATTGATAAGTTGGTTGTCAGAGGTGCATTGTTAACCTGACGGGACTGTGTTACGATTTGAGCAACTTTGTAGACTTATCATCCTATTGGAGAGGATTGATAAGTTGATTTTGGTGGTGGTGCTGCACGTTGAAGTGCTTACATTGTCAAAAGTGTTTTGTTAACTTGACAATATTTAGAATTTATCATTCTACTCAGAAAATAATAAATAATCAACCCCCAGTCTGTAATTATTCTAGGTCGATACTAACCGAGTCTTCGGCTTCACGATTTAGAGCCGGGTCATCAATAGCCAGGTCTTCGGAGTCAGTCTCCTCTTCTTCAGCTTCAATCCTAGCAATAATTGCTTCAGCCTGTTCGTCCTGGGAGACTAGTTGTTTCCAGGAACAATATTTTGCAACCCCCATTCGAGCTAGAAGATTGGTTTGTAAATTGTGCCGACAGGTGTCAATCAGAGCAGACTGTGTCATACCTGTCGAGCATCGAAGAGCCATGCTTCGGAACCGTTCGACGAAGACTTTGATAGGCTCTCCCTCCTTTTGCTTAATGGCAAGGAGAGAAGTGACAGTGATTTCCGTGTCACCTTCAAAGAATCGTGACAGGAAGAGTCTCTCTAAATCTGCCCACTTTTGGATACATCCTGCAGGCAGTTTCATGAACCATTCAAAGGCAACCCCCTTGAGGGTGCCAATGAACAAACGAACTGCTATGACATCGTTTGCCATCACATTCCCAGTCTGTGACCTAAAATGGTAGATGTGTTGGTTCGGTGATCCCGCCGCCGAAAGCTTGTAGCGTCGGGATTTTGAATTTTGAGGATAAGGAACCGTATCCCATTCTCGCAGATACGGTCCGACAACCCCTTATCTTGGAGCTCGCACCTATTAGCCATGGCATTGAGGCGGCTTCCGCTTCTAGCATTTTGCCGATTGAGGACTATGCTCGCTTTCGCCCTATTCTCTTCTTCAAATGAAGATTCTACGTGATGAGCTTCTTGATCGGGAGCTTCATTCACTTTTTCTTTTGTTTTGAGGATCGACCCTCCTTCGTGATGATTCGGTTGAGGTGTTGAGTCAACATGTGAACTTGAGCCCTATCGCAACAAGTTGGGCTACCATTTCAAGTTGATCGATGGACTCTTGTTGTGATCGCAGGCTTCTTGCATCATAGCCCGATACTCTTCGAGCCTCTTCTTGAAATCTTCAAGATTCTCCGTCATGTAGACAGCTCACGTGCTCCAAGAAAGAACTAGAGGATTGAGATTCTCGATGGTCAATGCTCATCATCGACTCAATTCCTTTAGCCAACTTTTGGTAGTTGACAGGGGTATGACCCTGCTTGAGTCAGTATGTCGGTAAACTCCGCCGAGTCATTCAAAGCCTCTTTCAAGCCGGGACCGATTTGCCTCGGCTCATTGGAGCTAGAGATTGACGGCCCGCCTACTCCGATCATATTAGAAGTGACTCCAAGGTATTCGACCTCAAGTCTCATTCCTGTGAAAATGCCGTCGTTCGGTGGACCAAATAACATTTGTCAATCGTTCAAACACCGACGGCTTGGCCGCATATGAGCAGCGCCGATATGCCGATGATTTGGCACTTGGAACGCGAAGATCGCGTTTGAGCAATTGAACGCGGGGTTGTGACCCGCGTTTTATAGTGGGGACGCGAGGATCGCGGTAACCCTCGCCAACGCGAGGTCCAGGTTTGAACATTTGAACGCGGGGTTGTGACCCGCGTTTTATAGTGGGGACGCGAGGATCGCGGTAACCCTCGCGAACGCGAAGTTTCGCGTTTGAGCAATTGAACGCGGGGTTGTGACCCGCGTTTTGACTGTGAAACGGGCCATTGAGGGTTGCGTTCGGTCTGGCTTTTGCGAGGCTCGTATTCGGGCACATAAACGCGAGGCTTGCGTTCTGTAAAAGAAACGCGAAGCTCAGGATCGCGTTTTGGCTCGCAAACGCGAAGTTCGCGTTGGTTGGTCGATTGGCCATCTCGGTCGTGTTCTTTACAGCAGCCTTTTCACCGATTTGAGGCTTTTGCAGCGACATTACCATCTTTACTGATCAGATTAGCCACGGCAACCGAAGGGACTTTGGTCTCCTTAGAGATTTTGTGGATCTTGCGCATAGCCTTGGGGCTAAGGGATCCGGAGGAGAGTGCCTCCTCAAACTTGGCTTGATCGAACTCTACTGGCCGAGTTTCAACAATGTCCCAATGAGCTTGACGCCTGATTGCGCCACCACCTCTTCATCGGTGAAAGAAGTTGTCCCCAGCGGAGTCGCCATCTTTTGTTCGCGAGGAAAATTTTGAGAAAATATAAAATTGATCTATTCTATTTGAAGAATGATGAATACAGTCTCTCGAATGCAATCTCTCTCTCTAACTTACTTAGATAAAAAAAAGATTACAAATTCCTCGATCGGTCGCCCGATTTACAAAAGAGAGAAAGGTCAACGGAGACCCTTCCCTTTATTTAATCTGGATTCTTCACGGTAGCGGTGGGAGCTTGAATCTTGTATCCCGTTGACGATCCGACCGTCTTGACTCGTTGGACGAGGTTGAAAAATAACTCGCAGTAGCAAGTTTAGAACTCTGACCGAGTTAAGAACTCTTTGATAGAGTTGATTTTAGAAAAGGATTAGTAATCCTTTTAGCCAAGAATGGCGGAGAAGAACTTGCCGTGCAAGTTTGAAAACTGTAATCGAGTTGAACTCTCTAGGAGAGTTGATGCCAGCAAAGGAGATCTTCGGTAAAACCTCAATATCTCCAAATCTAACCGGTAGAAATCAATCTCCACCGTTCAGAATTAAGAACGATGAGTTTTGAGGCTGCCCTCCAAGTTTCACTCCGATCAGACTACGGATGAAGGTCCGATCGTCACGCCGATCACAGCTGCACAGAAGAAACCGTTCTCTGCACAATTGGCTTCGGTAAAACCTCAATATCGCCACATCCAACCGGTAGAAATCAATCTTCACCGTTCAGAATTAGGAACGATGAGTGTTGAGGCTGCCCTCCAAGTTTCACTCCGATCAGACCACGGATGAAGGTCCGATCGTCACGCCGATCACAGCTGCGCAGAGGAAACTGGTTCTCTCCCCTTTGTTAGTTCTCCGGCCAAAAACCTTTCAACCTCCCCCTTTTGGCTGTGAAAACCTCCCATTTATAGGGGTTAAAGGGGTGTAACCACCCCCTTAAAATGCTCCTCAATGGGGGTTTAGTGGGTGTAACCACCCCTTAAATCTCTCAAACGGTTTAGGAACCGCTCAACTCATGTTTGAATGAGTCAAAACGCCGGTTCGCTCGAGCAAGCCTCGCGTCTGCGTTTTGAGCTTCGAACGCGGGCCATGTGCTCCGCTGCTTAGCTTCGAACGCGGGCCATGTGCTCCGCTGCTTAGCTTCGAACGCGGGCCATGTGCTCCGCTGCTTAGCTTCGAACGCGGGCCATGTGCTCCGCGTTTTGAATTGAAACGCGGGGATGAGCCCCGCATTTTGAATTGAAGAGATCAAAACTTGTGATCTCTTTTCACAAGGATTGTCAACTTGTAATCCTTGTACTCTGGAGACATTAGCTTCTGATTCTCCTTTATTGTCGTGAAAGTCATCAGCTTGTAACCTTCATTGATAGTGTTTCGCGGATATTGGCTGTCTTCAGTAATTTTTTTACAGCCTACAACAACTATGCATGTAGATATATAAGAGAATATACATGCAATTATAAGTCAGATAAGAGAAAACTAGATAACATGGGGAAAAAATATAGCTCATATAATGCAAAGAGTTCATTAATATGCCTATTATATCTGAAAAGCTAATATTAGATCCTCTTAACCATCAAAATAACCTCAAATTCATTAACCTAAGTAATAATTTTGTTACAACTATATGACCAACATATATTTGAATATTTCGGATATAAATAGGGATATTTCACTACATAGCTATGTCTGATATCATATCCTACCCATTGGCGGATTCACGGTGTGGGTAGTGGTGATCAACTGCCCCCACTGATCCCCATAAAATCATATTTAGTATTCGGTCCAAGATTTTGCATTTGCCCCCCACACACTTTCAGCCTATGGAACCAACCCATCGTATATTTGGAACTAAATGCTAAATGGAACAAACCCAACCCGTTTATCCAATTTTCATTACTTTATCTCTAGATAACTATTATAATTTCTATCAAATTCTTCTGAAATCCCTCCGCTCTCTTTTGTAGTCCCGTCTTTGCTTTGTTGCGATGATCGTCAATCAATACGGTACGCTAGCATCAATTCCTCCTCCCAACCGCAGATCGTCCTCCTGCTGGACCGCTGGACCGCTATTGATACCAAGGGTTGTGTAAACTTTCTCACACACTATTATTTACCATAAAAATATGAAAATACAGTAGGAACCATTATGAAGAATCCTAATATAATACTTCTATTAGCTATATTTTGTTTATACTTATAACATATATGCATATTTAGTTTTGGTGTCATAATATTTTAGGTATTGTTTGGGTCGAAAGTTGATTTCTTTGTCATTTCCATTACGTAACTTAAGAAAACTACACTTTAATTTTCGTTACAAAGAAACTTTAAATAACTCTCACAAACTCAACAAAAGACGCTACAAGTGTCTCGCTTCGTGGCGAGGCACAAACAAGTGTCTCGCTTATAGCGAGGCACAAACAAGTGTCTCGCTTATAGCGAGGCACAAACAAGTGTCTCGCTTCGTGGCGAGGCACAAACAAGTGTCTCGCTTATAGCGAGGCACAAACAAGTGTCTCGCTTCGTGGCGAGGCACAAACAAGTGTCTCGCTTATAGCGAGGCACAAACAAGTGTCTCGCTTATAGCGAGGCACAAACAAGTGTCTCGCTTATAGCGAGGCACAAACAAGTGTCTCGCTTCGTGGCGAGGCACAAACAAGTGTCTCGCTTCGTGGCGAGGCACAAACAAGTGTCTCGCTTATAGCGAGGCACAAACAAGTGTCTCGCTTATAGCGAGGCACAAACAAGTGTCTCGCTTCGTGGCGAGGCACAAACAAGTGTCTCGCTTCGTGGCGAGGCACAAACAAGTGTCTCGCTTCGTGGCGAGGCACAAACAAGTGTCTCGCTTCGTGGCGAGGCACAAACAAGTGTCTCGCTTATAGCGAGGCACAAACAAGTGTCTCGCTTCGTGGCGAGGCACAAACAAGTGTCTCGCTTCGTGGCGAGGCACAAACAAGTGTCTCGCTTATAGCGAGGCACAAACAAGTGTCTCGCTTATAGCGAGGCACAAACAAGTGTCTCGCTTCGTGGCGAGGCACAAACAAGTGTCTCGCTTATAGCGAGGCACAAACAAGTGTCTCGCTTCGTGGCGAGGCACAAACAAGTGTCTCGCTTATAGCGAGGCACAAACAAGTGTCTCGCTTCGTGGCGAGGCACAAACAAGTGTCTCGCTTCGTGGCGAGGCACAAACAAGTGTCTCGCTTCGTGGCGAGGCACAAACAAGTGTCTCGCTTCGTGGCGAGGCACAAACAAGTGTCTCGCTTCGTGGCGAGGCACAAACAAGTGTCTCGCTTCGTGGCGAGGCACAAACAAGTGTCTCGCTTCGTGGCGAGGCACAAACAAGTGTCTCGCTTCGTGGCGAGGCACAAACAAGTGTCTCGCTTATAGCGAGGCACAAACAAGTGTCTCGCTTCGTGGCGAGGCACAAACAAGTGTCTCGCTTCGTGGCGAGGCACAAACAAGTGTCTCGCTTATAGCGAGGCACAAACAAGTGTCTCGCTTATAGCGAGGCACAAACAAGTGTCTCGCTTATAGCGAGGCACAAACAAGTGTCTCGCTTATAGCGAGGCACAAACAAGTGTCTCGCTTATAGCGAGGCACAAACAAGTGTCTCGCTTATAGCGAGGCACAAACAAGTGTCTCGCTTCGTGGCGAGGCACAAACAAGTGTCTCGCTTCGTGGCGAGGCACAAACAAGTGTCTCGCTTCGTGGCGAGGCACAAACAAGTGTCTCGCTTCGTGGCGAGGCACAAACAAGTGTCTCGCTTCGTGGCGAGGCACAAACAAGTGTCTCGCTTCGTGGCGAGGCACAAACAAGTGTCTCGCTTCGTGGCGAGGCACAAACAAGTGTCTCGCTTCGTGGCGAGGCACAAACAAGTGTCTCGCTTCGTGGCGAGGCACAAACAAGTGTCTCGCTTCGTGGCGAGGCACAAACAAGTGTCTCGCTTATAGCGAGGCACAAACAAGTGTCTCGCTTCGTGGCGAGGCACAAACAAGTGTCTCGCTTCGTGGCGAGGCACAAACAAGTGTCTCGCTTCGTGGCGAGGCACAAACAAGTGTCTCGCTTCGTGGCGAGGCACAAACAAGTGTCTCGCTTCGTGGCGAGGCACAAACAAGTGTCTCGCTTCGTGGCGAGGCACAAACAAGTGTCTCGCTTATAGCGAGGCACAAACAAGTGTCTCGCTTCGTGGCGAGGCACAAACAAGTGTCTCGCTTATAGCGAGGCACAAACAAGTGTCTCGCTTCGTGGCGAGGCACAAACAAGTGTCTCGCTTCGTGGCGAGGCACAAACAAGTGTCTCGCTTCGTGGCGAGGCACAAACAAGTGTCTCGCTTCGTGGCGAGGCACAAACAAGTGTCTCGCTTATAGCGAGGCACAAACAAGTGTCTCGCTTCGTGGCGAGGCACAAACAAGTGTCTCGCTTCGTGGCGAGGCACAAACAAGTGTCTCGCTTCGTGGCGAGGCACAAACAAGTGTCTCGCTTCGTGGCGAGGCACAAACAAGTGTCTCGCTTCGTGGCGAGGCACAAACAAGTGTCTCGCCGCGGGCGAGGCAATATGGGTCGCCTCGCTAATCGGCGAGGCAAAGGTCGCCCTCCACCGTTGTAACGGTTTCACGCTTTTAGGCACGATTAAATGCCCTAAAATCACGCCTAGTGGGCGTATTTCCAGCGTATAACCGTCCATTGAAGTATCTGAACGTCTCTCCGCGTTGATAAAGTCAAGTGGGCCCCATCGGCATTGATTTAGACCCTTCAAGAGCTCGTTTCAAGTATTCTGGGTGTCTCGTGTTTGGCGAGACACAAGTAAGTGTCTCGCCTATAGCGAGACACATCAAGGTGTCTCGCTCATGGCGAGGCACAAACAAGTGTCTCGCTCGTGGCGAGGCACAAACAAGTGTCTCGCTCGTGGCGAGGCACAAGCGAGTGTCTCGCTTATAGCGAGGCACAAACAAGTGTCTCGCACTGTAGCGAGACACAATCTTCCCATATGTTGACTTCTTGAGATTTCGACGACGTTGTCCTTCGATCTTCTCATAATTTAGTCATATTTAAGGTTCTTCAGCAATTTTTGATGCCTACAGGTATAAATATCACACACTAGTTGTACTTGTAGTCTTGCTCCCAGTGATTAAAGTTTCTTAATTCGCCCCTGATCTTATTAATTATGAATGTTAGCAACCATATCCATATCCTAATTAACACAAATAGAGATATTTCTCAGATACAGGTATCTTTCTGCACCCCTTATGTTTATGTCATGAACTAAATTATGTGGGTTAGGGTGGCTTTATGAGAGCTTAGGGTCCCTCAATCCTCTTTGATGGCTGATCACTCTGAGCAGAAGAAGATTCATGCACAAATATGGAACATCAGAGGGTTGGAGTTGGGTTATCCGGTGGTTTCTCTCACGATCAAGTTAGTGATGATCTTAAGGGAGAAAGTACACGAAAAAGTAGTTTTTAAGATTTTTGTCATAGAGAACAGCGCACCTCCATGTAGAAGACAATCTGCACATTTATAGTAGTCTGAAAAGCGTATTTTGGTAAATTCGGCAGAGTCCATGCAGTCGGCTTAGTCAGCCAACACTTTACATGTGTCGGCAGCTGGTGGTCCGAGTTATCCTTGCGTTTAATGTGGCGGTGACAGAATAACTAAGATGCTGACGTGATCCAAGGAGTCATTATGACTTCGGCGGGGGAGTAATGATAGCTCTGACCATGCATTTAATGCGACAGTGACTAGCTAACATCGCAGGGAAAGACAAAGCAGAAATGTTCCCCCGTGGTTCAAGATGTGCCGCAGGGTCCAAGTGGAAAAGTCTTTCGTCTCGGCCTTTCGAGAGAGTACGAGTGAAGACGCCTTTGACTTTTGAGAGAGAGCCCGGGTGATGACGCCTTTCATCTCGGTCCTTCGAGAGAGTCCAAGTGAGGACGTTTTTCATCTCGGGCTTTTGAGAGAAATGCACGAGTGAGGTCGTCTTTCGTCTAGGATCTCAAAGTGCTTTAATAAGAGGAGCCGACGTTCGTGAGACCCGGGTCGGATTAGTGTTATAACGCTTAAATTAGATAATTAAGACACGTGTCGTCCTCTTAAAAGTAATTTATACTTAGTAATTTCTGTTATACTACAACTTAGGATGGAGGTACCTTTTATTCTTAATCCCAATTTAAATGGGTTTGAGTACTCATTTCACAATACGACAGGTTCATGTAACAGATATCGGGAACCTAAAAATAAGATGAAGAAAAACTTCGGGTTAATAAGTAAAAAAAAACAAAAAAAACCTGCAAATAGGGGGCCCACCTTGGACAGCGACAAGTGCAGGCAAGCAGATGCTGGCGCCTCGTTTATGCCCGACAAAGACAGCAGGCGTTGCGGTACACGATAAGACTAATGCACCATGATAAAAAACACTCGCCTAAAGATGGTACGATCCCCACCGTCCAATCAAATCAAGTTATTCAACCGAGACCTCCGAACCGTCTGATCGCGTGTCAGAAACGGCAGCCGATGCAGGGGACAAGCGGGTACAGGTTTGCAAAGACGCGGTCGAGATCACCGTAACGCTCCCTGGGACTTCGATGGGATTTCGTTTTCATGGTGGGGGTATTTTAGGAAACAATGGTTATTTAATGGTGACGGGGGTGATGACGTGGTGCGTTAGTGACTTGCGATGGCATTTACGTTGAGAGAGTAAAATGCGGCGTGGGGACAGAATGGAGTTATGGGAGGATGGGCTGCTGACGTGTAATGGTAGCAAGTTTGTGGGTCCCACGGAGGGAGGGTCGCCGGGTCCTGCGCCGTATGAGTTAAAGGATGATGAGAGCATTTTGGTGTAAGTAATATTTTTTATTTAATTTTTTAATTTTATTGATTATTTGCAACCGTTTTCATGTGAGTTTTGAGATCCTATTTATACTTAGCCTTAATTGCATTTAATATCGTATAATTTCCCCAGCAACAACATATTCTGGCTTGTTTTTTTTTGCAGCAGTTATATCTTCTAAAGTTTTAAACTTGTCACTTAAATTTTATGCAACACTGATATGCTAATTTTAAATCTACTACAATTTTATTTTACAATATAATTTTTAAAATTAATATTAAAAATATTTTAAAATTAGCATGTAAGTACTGCATGAGAATTTTGATGAGAAATTTTCATATTTGCATAACTGAATATATTAAACTATAAATTTGACAAACTCTAGTATTAATTGAAAACTGAAAACTAAGACCTAATCAAAATCAAGTAATAACTGAAAGTAATTATCTAATCAACACAATTAATCCACTAATTAATCTCGGTACTCTAATTCTGTGACAGATCTTAAAAAATTATGTTGAAGGGCAAAGTAATGGAGCAACAAGTTTGATATGATTTATGATAAATTGGCAATATAAAAGATTAAAATTTGGAAGGTAATTTCAGAATCACTTTTTATTTAAAGGATATAAACTAAGATGCCCGATACATAACTGAAAAATAAAAAAGTTACCTCACCGGAGTCACAGAAGCCGCTGATAGCTGGAGGAATTTCAGAGGAGGCAAAGAGTTAGGGTTTGGGTTGGAGGAGGCGAAGAAATCGCATATTCGCAGAAAGAGAATAAGGTAATCGGGACTAAAAGGGGGTAGGGTTTAAAAGATTTGAACAGTAGAGATGCATCAACGCGTTCTGATCAGAGCTGCAATTTAACCTTAAAAAAAACCAATGTAAACTGGTTATATAACGTAAAGCACATTTAACGCAATCTAACGTATTTTTTTTGGATAAACAGTTTCAGGGTTAAGTGGGTGTGTTACCTAACAAGAGGGCACCGTTAAGTTACAAAACGAGTTATAACAGGTTATATAACGGGTTTTTTTAAACACTGGGAGGAACCATATGATATTTGAAGTGTTGTTAAGTCTAAAAAATCCAAAATTAAATTGACGGTTATGGATCTTAAAAGACATGGACAGTAGAGTTGCTTATTACTAACATATTTTAGCACGTGTTCGGGATTTTTGTATTATAATCCCGTTCGTATTGTAAACCACAAATAAATTACAATTCAAATAGATTATAATCTAGAGCATTTAATAAATTTATTTAGTGGGTTATAATCTATTTTAATAGTAAATTGTTCATCAAATAGATAGATTATATAATCCGTCATTATTGTCAAAATGATAAAAACAAAGAATTAGTGATGAGTTATTATATAAGGCCTGGGATTTTATGAAATTATAAGAGATAAAATCCTCTTGTACTTTATTCAACTGTATGCCTCTAGCTTTTTTCTTAATGGATTATAAGCTAAAAGTGCCCGGTAAGCAAACATGCTCTTAAACACTGTAGTGGCATGCAATATTTACTAAACATTGCTATCACATCAAATATTCATTTGTGGTGGCTGAAGAATGACACAGTCTCCTCTCTCTCTCTCTCTCATAATTTTAACCTACCAAACAATGCAACAGACTATTCCTCCAAAAAAGAAAAGAGCAAAAGAGTTGATAAGATGTCAGGTCTCCTGGCCTACTAAATAATGCAACAGAGTAGATGGAGGACAGATCTCCTAGTTACTATTCCTATCAAACATAGCGAGCAGGCAGCAAGAGAGGGACAAGGACAAGACTCAAATTCCATACAAATCATTCAAGCCTCTAAATCAAATCCGCTTTCTTTCATCCTACCCCCACCACTATAAAGTAGTACACTGTAACGAATCACATCAATGCCCTCGGTTTTCCTCTGGTAAATATGTAGCCCCTAAACTCATTTTCATTTGGCAGTACTAAAAATGGGCTTATCTTTTCCATCAGGCATGAGATTCTCCTGCAGCAAAGTCTGAACTCTGAAGAAATCAGGCCTCAGGCATTATTTTGCACTTTCAACCTGACTTGGGGGGGGGGGGTTCAGAATCAGAGAATTGAGCAACAAAGATAAGGAAAGTCTTTATAAAGCAAAGAACAGATAGGCAGCATATAAAACAAACATAGTAGATACTGTCGACATAACTTACTGAGTACAATCCATAATTGGTTCCTCATACAACATTAAGTTTCATAAAAGAGCAAGATGCAGAAAGAGGAATATGATCAAACAAAAGACCAGTTCACAAACATAAAAGCTAAACAGTGGTGAGAATCGTCGTCGTTAAGGACTTTCCAAGCTACAGCCTGCTCGTAGGATACGGGGCGGCCCATGCTCGATACACATATACCACCGGGTAGATATGCAAAGCCCTAAAGAAATTTAAGATTAGCATTGGAGTGTAGAAGGTAAAAGTAAAACGATGATACGAGTGATTTCTGAGATAACTAGTGCTTTTTTCCGAGCTAACCTGTTGCATGATCTTTGGGAATTCTGAGCATAATACTTTGCGACCGCCATCATCAAGTATCTTCTCAAGAGTTATATCTTGAAGGGCGATGAGGGTTGTTTCCAGCATATCGAGGCCAGCTTGATTGGAGAATGTGAACACTGGTGTTGCCTGCATAATGTATTTGTATCAATATCATATGGTGAATTAAGTATCAGGAATGAGTTTTAACAATAAGATAAAAGCATAAAAACATAGCAGGCTTGCCTTCAGAGAACAACACATAATTGCATCCGAATGCTGCCATAGGAGTTTCAGCAGTGAGTCATCAGCTTGAGGCTCTGCCCGAAAGAGCTCCACTCCAGTATGGAACCTAAAATTTTTGAAAGATATAAACCATACTGCACTGTACAGAGACAATGACACTTTACAGTAGTTTTAAGAATTAATTTTCAAGCCAAAATTCAAACTATAGAAGAAGCTTTCCCTTATTTCATTTCAAGAGATCATTTAAAAATGCAAAAATGCTCTAGTTAAAAAAAAAACGCTAATTTTACTGATTTGCTAACACATGAAGTTCCCAACAGAACAAAAAAAAAATGTAGTTAGGAATAGCCCGAACGTAAAATCTCTAAACTCTTTATAACTTAATGCAGAAAGATATTGGTGGCAATAACCCTCCTACCATGATCAAACTTCAAAAGATTATTCAAATAAACCATCTGTATCCATTCACATAAATCTAACATCTAACCAGTAATTGTAGCACAATGCTTTCATAAACAAAATACCTGTAGCTACGGGAAATCCACCGAGCAAGAGTCTGTGCTTCAGGGGATCCAGGTGGATGCTTCACTCCAAGCTGAGTGCCCAACCGAGAAGGAGCAATAGCCATAGCAACTCTCTGCACCGAGGCTACAACACTTCTCACATACTGCCTAGCCATTGCCGCTACATTGTCTCTGAGGTGATTCTCAAATGTGAACTGGAAAGCAATTGTCAGAACAGATCTCAGGTTGTACGCATTTGAAGCATTATCGCTTGCAGAGCGGGCAGCAGAACCAGGTCCAACCTCCAGTGTCGATGCAAGATCAAGAGTTCGAGAAGCAGCAGGTGAGTCCTATACCACATCATAAATAATACCGCATTTACATAACATGCAAAGGCAAAGTAATACGAGAACAATGAATAAGTAATGCATAAGAGATTAGATTTGTTATTTATTTAAAACGTTAAGAAATGAGGTTTTTTAAACAAAGAATAAATTCAAAAAAAAAAATTCCCCTATGGTTTCTAGGAATGACAGAAAATACCCCCGGAATCATGCAAACCTTAAGGGGGATTACGGTAATCTTCAAAGAAATATGAAAACGTCAACATGCATTGGTTGGGCACTGGTAATCGTGTAATAGATGTCGGGACAAGATCTTAATGTAACTACATATAAAGTCATTAAATTAAAGCAGCATTAATTCCAAATATAGTTTCTCAGTAAAAATTGCAGAGATCATCTTTTTTGCATACTTCAATCGTGACAAGATAATTGCAGCAAATTTAACTTGCTCTATGATAAGTGTCCTCACCGTTTTAGGGTCAAGTGGTATAATGCGGAATCCAGAGGGTAGCAGGGGAGCATCATCAGCGAAAGATTCATCTATAGGAGCAAACACAAGCTGAGCACATGCACCAACCGAGTTCTCATCAACTCCACTACATAACTATCATGCACAAACACCAAAACAGAAAGGAACAAGACTTCAGATTCTAATATCCATAAACATAAAAAAGAACTTCCATTCTCTAGAAGCAAACCTGTAACAGAAACATGTCCCTGGACATAATAACATCATCTTGCGTGAACCCATGACCTTCTAGCCTGATTACCTCCAGGAACTGCAATTTGAAAGAAGTAACAAAAATATTCAAAACTAAAGAAGGCCCGAGAACTGTTATACAGGGGGAAATGATTACCTCTTCATGTTCTACGGTGTGAGCAAGAGGTAATATAACCTGACCACCCATAAACCCACTACTAGCCCTCAAGCCAGGAACTGCATATGGGCTAGCTCTCAAGGACGCGGCAGAATATGCATCAACACCACAGTCAGCCCATTCGGATCGGTGCTCCCTCAGAAACCGAACAAGCAAAGCTGGTGGCACATTCTACATTAAAAGATATCAGAGTTAAATTCACTACTTTTAGCAGCCCAAAGTATTTGAACTTTGACTTTAAATTGATATCAGATAGAGATATCTTATAAACTCGGATGGTAAGAGTGAAACCTGCAATAGCATAGAGGCCTTTGCACATAAGATGCCTCCACCAATGGGAGAAAACATGGAAGAGTTGGCATGAGATCCAAAAAGCTTATTTGGTGATGAGTTTATCATAATTGTCACATCCTCAACGCCATCACTGCCCAATAATGACCAACCATCGTCCGTAAAACCATTCACAGCATCATTGAAACCCCTGCAATTCATTCAGTGAGCTTGAAGTTAAAAACACTACATAAAGGATTTAACAATGATTATGCACCAAAATGGTGACAAGGATTTACTTGCTCAATCGCTGGCTAAATGTCCTCAATACAGCAGGTTGTCTTCCACCACCATAAGCAATTTCACCACTGGTTTCTTGTGCAATTTGTCGAATATGATGCAACGCCTAAAAAGGAAACAGATTTAGAAACTTAACCCCAAAGTTTAAATTTGAAGTGTACGAAATATTGCAAATTAGGGCGCAAACTTACAGCTATGGTCATTTTCTGTGCCAATATTTTTGGTGACTCATACAAGGGCCTCAGAACCTCAGGCACACTCCAAGCCTAGAGCACAGCGGCATAAGAAAATTTGGTCATCTAAATACTAAAATTTTGCCAATTAGTAAAGGGGTTTATATCACAGTATACTTACATCCAAATCCATATGATCAACAATGTGAATCATCGAACCACCACCCTCACAAGGTCGAATCAAATACCCACTGGGCAGCATCTCAGCTCTAACAAACCCAGAAGCAGGAGGTCCAGCTGGTCCACCAGTGGAAGGAGTCAATGATCTCTCACAGATCTACGTGATCAAATAATAAGACAGTGAGAATGTGGACTGAAAGACCAACCATAGAACAGGAAGCCCAAACAAGCTTTATTTTGCTTATTCTCTTAAAAAGATTGCATCAGACAAAAATCAAACAATAAGATCACTGTATGCAGGAGAACAGTCATAAATAACAAAATAAACTCATGATAATTATAAATAAAGAATTTACCACAAGACTGCCATCTTCGAGACCAGTAGTATATCTAAGCGTCCAAAAGTCCCGAGCTGATGCTAAAGTTGTAGGAGCATAAGTCTGAGCAATTAAAATCAGCTAAGATCAGAAAGAATAACAGGCAATAGCATGTTACACACTGATCTTCATTAATAAGAGAATAGAGTTAGACCTGCATATACATAAGCTCAATATTCCCTCCATTTCCAGTAGGAATAACAGTGAGTACATCAAGGGAACGGCAGTCACGATACCAAGATGGGCGATCTTTAAGGATCTCTGCGACCTGAAAAACAATCACTCATAAGAATTGCCTGCACACTTTACAACCGATGAAGTTTTTTGTGAAGAAGCTTACCTTTGTGGGTTCTAGACTCACAAGACCACAGGCTCGTGCTGCTACACCACTACAATTGTGGGAAACAGCAATGATTCCAATAGAATCCGGACCAGGCTACAAAAAAGACATTGATCCCAAAATATTAAACAAATGAAGGGCAATTTGATTAGCGTTTTCCAAAGGGACATAATAATAGTAATAATCACCTTCATCCCAACCATCTGAACCCACTCGACAGCGGTTCCAGTCGCCTTGGAGAGGAACTCTGCCAGGGTCTCCTCAGCAATTGCGAGTAGACTGAAAAAATTTCAAGGTATTCAATATAGTGACATGCTAGAAAATTTAACTTTTGAGTTTGCAGTTTAAAAAAATTAATATAATGGATCCATTACCCAGCTGGGTTGTTAGCATCCCTTTGAGGATGCTGAGGTGTTGGGTTCTGCTGTTGGTGGTGCTGACCACTCGTCACTACAGACTCACAGCTAGTGTCAGTAGTAGCCACCTGCGAAAAGTCACCATTGTAATTAAAATTTATTATTAAGTAAAGCTTATACACAAAATCTTTAAGAAAAGAAAAGGGTGCATCCTTACAGTGTGTATCTGTTGGCGCATGTAGCCATTATCATAAACAAGCTGAGAAACTTGCTTCTGCAAACGGTCATTTTCCTCCATCAGCAGCTTGTTCATAGCAGTCAGCTTTCTGTTCACAGTTTGGAGACGAGAAGCCTCCTTCCTTTGTTTCTCACGGCACCTAATTAATTAACATAAAGCAATAATTAAGCAGACAAAGCTACAAAAGCAAACTAATAAGATATAATTGGTTTTTGTAAGCTAATAAAGCCACTGAGACAGCTATCATGATTAATTTCTGTTCATAAATGAACTTAAGCGGACTAATAATGTAAACTATCTACTTATAAGACCGTCTTATCTAATAAACAAACTAAGGGGACCATTTCAAAAACATTGATCTACAAGCATTTAATTTAATTAATTAATAAAATGAATAATTGCTTCAGGGTCACAAAGCCCCCCTTATGTTAAATCAAAACAACTAAACATAAATTATAAATTATAAACTTTAAAAGTCAGAGAGAAATCTAATCTAACTTGATGAATCAATGATCATAAGAACCAGATGTACCAGGTAAAGCAAAAGTGGAAACTGAAAGGCCCTCGCAAGCTTTTCTTCATAGATAAGCCTTGTATATGAAAAGATAGTAGCAGAACCCAGATAAGATCGACCCAAAAATGAAAAAGAAAACAAATTTAACAAAATAAGTGGCTGATAAAATCACATAGAAAAAAATTGTTCAAAAACTACATTTTGGAGCAGCACTAGAGATCCACAGTATCTTAGTAGCCATAATTAAACTAATAAGACACCAACATACAGTAGAAAACATTCTCTGAATAGAAAAATATATAGAAACCTCATAAAATGCTGAGACTCCTGTTCTCTTCCAGGCAGCCCATTAATCATCAATACCATAAATAAAGAAAAACTCAAATTTTAACATAAACCCGGCATAAAAATCCCAACTTTCAAAAGCCAGAAAACAAAAAGGACCCTTCATTGTAATTTATAAATTAATGCAACATTTCTCTTCCATTAAAATGCTGACAATCCAGTCCTCTCCCATTAGATAGAACCAAACAGGCCATTAATCATTATTACACAAAAAAAATTCAAAATTTCAAAGAAATCCCAGCTTTCAAAAGCCCAAAAACAGTAGTAAGCAACAGTCCTCTCAATTCTCAAATACGAAATCAAATTCAGCGAAAAAAAATGTAATCTACCTTCGATTCTGAAACCAGACTTTGATCTGCTTAGGCTCAATATTCGACAGAATCGGGCACTCCCTAATCAGCTGCTGCCTCCTCATCGAACTAGGCTTGGGGCACTCACTGTAAACCCTCTCCAGAGCCTCCACTTGCTCCGGCGTGTACCTAACGTACTTGCCAGCATCAATCTGCTGCTGGCTGCTCTTCCCATTTTGCCCCTGCCCAGCTACAACCATCGCCATCTCCCTTAAAAAAAAAACCCTAGCTTTCACCCAAGAAAACCCTAATTCGATGCAACAAGAGCACCGCCGCCGCCCTCTCCCTTCTTCTTTCTTGGCAGGAGAAGAGAATTGGCTCCTTCGCCGAGCATTAATCGGTAGAATGGAGGAAATCAGAACCCTAGCCCCAGCAAAGATTGCATTTTTAGGGTTTGAGATTTGGGGGAGCGAGGGAGTGAGGAGGGAGATAAATAAATAAAAAGAGGGAATTGGGGGGGGAGTTGAGCTGAGAGAGCTGAGAGAGGAGAGTGGCTTTGGTATTTGGTTTCTGCTTTTTTCTCTCTGTATTTGTGGGGTGTGGGGGCTTTTTTGTGCTTTGGTACCTGTAATTTAATGTTATTATAATGTTTGAGGCTCTGTCACTGCTTTTAAAAGTTGAGCGGCGATGAGCACGGGGAGTCTGAGGTAATGTTCGTGCTGTTTTTTCAATGGGGTTTTTGCACTTTACTCCTTGGAATTTGTCAAAATCACAAACATCCTCTTATTTGATGGCATTCTACTTGCGACTCCAATGGAATGAGCAACCTTGTTCCCTTCTCATTGTTTTGTTAAGGGTGCTCATTTTTATTTCCCTGACTAACATAACATGCATATTTGTTAAATTGTAGAACTAGGAAAAAAAATTTATTTTTTACATATTTTTTTATGGATGAATTTGTTGTTTGCTGGAAAAAATAAATAATTGCTTGATTATACATTCAAAAATAATTCGAAAAACTTCTTTTGCGGTGAAGAAATGCGAATCATCTTTAGTTATAATTGTGTACTAGTTTTTTATTATTTAATGCTAAAGCCATGTATAAATTTATAATAAATAAGATTGGTGTGATGAATCTGTATTTCAAGTGTTGTAGAACCACTTGCATTTGTCGTGAATTTAATTTGTCTCTAGCAATTAATGTAAATCTCTAATGTATAAAATAATTCTTTTGGTGCATTTATTTTTAAAACTTGTCTAGAATCTAGCTTTTCGATCATGAAAAAATGCATCTTCTTTATGCTTTGTTGCATGAATTTGATAATAACATTATTTCTAATAACTCATTTTTGTCATCTATTTTCAAAATGGATAATACATTTAAGTTTTAACAATTCACAAAAATTATCAGACTCTTGTAATTTTCAAGTGAAAAGTAATAGAAGTAGATGATTAAGAAAAAATTACTCACAACATAAAACTCTTTCCACTTCTTACCTCTATATATATATATATATATATATATATATATAGATTTTTTCCCACTAATCATTAAAAAAGGGAGAAAGTGGAGATATGTAAATCCACAGTGCTATATAATCACAAGGACTAGCTAATAATTGCAAACAAATTTATCTATCAATTAAGGAGCTCATTGCATAATCCCACTTCATTAACCTTTTTTCCCAAAATTCAAATTAATTGCTTTATTTATGAATTCTGATACTTTCTTACCTCTTTTATGTTACTGCAACTGCTGCCCACAAAAAAGTTCTTTCTCTCACCTCCCCACTTCAATGAACAAATAAATGTAAAAAAAAAATAGTTCACATGATGTGATGCAGTAATTTTGCGATGGAGTCATGCATGACCATGACCCATAACATTGTGATCACATGCATACATTCATAGATTCAAATCCCCTCACCCACCCGAGGTGAAGTTACCATTCAAAACAGAATAAAGTATTAAGGCAAATGAAATCTCTGTTGTTTGTCCTGTTTTCTTTAATTTTTACTGGGTTTAGCACTGTTATAGGGAGGGGGCAGTGATAACAGAGGGTGGTGGATTTTACTGTGTTGTTACTATTTCCACTCATATTTGACTGCTGAGAGAGCAGCAGCTTTTTTTTGGTCTTTTAAAATTTACCGGCGAGAGATCTGGGATGAGAATCTAATGGGATGAGAATCTAATGACTAACAAGAGTAAATGCAAAATGTTAAGGCCATTTTGATAGTTTTAATGTTTTTTTGTTTCCATTGGTTTTGTTAGGATTTGAATTAATTACAGGTAGATAACATGGATTTATGTTAGCCATTTATGTCTTTGGCTTGGGTCAAGAGGGTCAAGTTTCCGTTCTCGTGTGAGTAGGGGTGCAAAAAATATTCGTGTCGATCAAATCCGTATTTGTATCCGTTAAAATATTGATATGATTACTAAATATATATATATCCGGTATGATACGTTCAAGAAGGCAGATGTATGGTGAATTATTCAAATCTGTATCCGAAATATCTGAATAAATGTTGATCATACAATTAATGATGTTTTAATCAAAAGATTAATGAAAATTGAAGTTAGTTATGATGATCAAGAGGTCTACTCTTAACTTTTCAGATATAACTGTAGGCGTTAAAAATTGCTTATCAGTACCCGAACAAGACTCGTAAACGGTGGATTGACAACCGACGATCCATCCGACGGCGACCGAGCAACGCCGACGGATTACGCCGCGAAAACGATAAAGCGAAGTCGACGAACCCATGAAGTGAGTCGGCGAGACGACGAGCCGCCGAACGACACGCCGTGGAGAAACCCGACGACGGCTCAACGAGGCGAGTTGGCTAAACTCAAACGTCGACGAGACGGAATCAACCGTACTTAGTCCGTCGATGCAAACGAGCCGTTTGAGCTCTGAAAGTGGATCGGACACGGACTCAAACCTAACGGCGACATCACCGGAGCAAAACTAAGCCCTGAAGACCGAAAGAGTCGACGGAAATCAACGAAGAGTCGGCGAATCGGCGAAGAATCGTGGGGCGGTAGCGGCCGGGCGGCGGCGACACCTCGGCCAATGGCCAAGGTGGCTCGGCCACTTTGTCGAGCCACCTCTACCAATGGCCAAGGTGGCTCTACCACTTTGTCGAGCCACCTCGGCCAAGTGGTCGAGGTGCCTCGCCAAGTGGTCGAGGTGCCTCGCCACCATGGCCGAGCCACCGCCAAGTGGTCGAGGTGCCTCGCCACCATGGCCGAGCCACTTGGCCGCTACAAGACACCCCTTTTGTATAAATAGGGGGTCTTGAGGGATGGGGAGCTTGGACTTCGGACTTTGAGGATTTGGCTTTGGCTTTGAGGCGGGTTTTCGAGGAGTTTCCAAAGAGTTCTCACGAGACCCACGCCGTCAGCCAAGCGCCGTTTAACCTTTTTCCCAAAATTCAAATTAATTGCTTTATTTATGAATTCTGATACTTTCTTACCTCTTTTATGTTACTGCAACTGCTGCCCACAAAAGTTCTTTCTCTCACCTCCCACTTCAATGAACAAATAAATGTAAAAAATAGTTCACATGATGTGATGCAGTAATTTTGCGATGGAGTCATGCATGACCATGACCCATAACATTGTGATCACATGCATACATTCATAGATTCAAATCCCTCACCCACCCGAGGTGAAGTTACCATTCAAAACAGAATAAAGTATTAAGGCAAATGAAATCTCTGTTGTTTGTCCTGTTTTCTTTAATTTTACTGGGTTTAGCACTGTTATAGGGAGGGGCAGTGATAACAGAGGGTGGTGGATTTTACTGTGTTGTTACTATTTCCACTCATATTTGACTGCTGAGAGAGCAGCAGCTTTTTTTTGGTCTTTTAAAATTTACCGGCGAGAGATCTGGGATGAGAATCTAATGGGATGAGAATCTAATGACTAACAAGAGTAAATGCAAAATGTTAAGGCCATTTTGATAGTTTTAATGTTTTTGTTTCCATTGGTTTTGTTAGGATTTGAATTAATTACAGGTAGATAACATGGATTTATGTTAGCCATTTATGTCTTTGGCTTGGGTCAAGAGGGTCAAGTTTCCGTTCTCGTGTGAGTAGGGTGCAAAAATATTCGTGTCGATCAAATCCGTATTTGTATCCGTTAAAATATTGATATGATTACTAAATATATATATATCCGTATGATACGCTCAAGAAGGCAGATGTATGGTGAATTATTCAAATCAGATCCGAAATATCGAATAAATGTTGATCATACAATTAATGATGTTTTAATCAAAAGATTAATGAAAATTGAAGTTAGTTATGATGATCAAGAGGTCTACTCTTAACTTTTGGATATAAGCGTAGGCGTTAAAATTGCTTATCGATGCGAACAAGACTCGTAAGCGGTGGATTGACAACCGACGATCCATCGACGGCGACGAAACAGCCGTCGGCGTGATTACGCAAAGCATAAAGGTCAACGAACCCATGAAGTGAGTCGGCGAGGCGTCTGAGCAATGAAGCGACACGTCGTGGAGAAACCCGACGACGGCTCAACGAGGCGAAGTTGGCTAAACTCAAACGTCGGCGAGGCGGAATCAACCGTACTTAGTCCGTCGATGCAAGCGAGCCGTTTGAGCTCACGAAAGTGGATCGGACACGGACTCAAACCTGGCGACATCAGAACAAAACTAAGCCGGAAGACCGAAAGAGTCGGCGGAAATCAATCGGCCGAATCGGCGAAAATCGGCGGAGAAAAGCAATGAAAGCAATAGGCGCACACCGGCCAAATGGCCAAGGTGGCTCGGCCACTGGTAGAGCCACCTCGACCATTGGTGCGAGGTCGCCATTTGCCGTAGAGCCACCTCGGCAAGTGGGGGTGCTCGACAGTGGCAGGGTGCCTCGCCCATCGTGGGGCCACCTCGACTTAGTAGAGGTGGCTCAGTGATGTGCGGCCACTTGTGGCACCCTTTTGTATAAATAGGGGGTCTTGGAGGGATGGGGAGCTTGGACTTGGACTTTTGAGGATTTGGCTTTGGCTTTGAGGCGGGTTTTCGAGGAGTTTCCAAAGAGTTCTCCACGAGACCCACGGCAGTCAGCAGCGCCGTTTGAGCACCGGCAGTACAAGTCCAATCGACGTCGAGATCCACAAATCGCGGGGTAAGAAACTTCGGGTCGAACTCTGAGATACCCTCTAGGTTAAGCTTCGTCTTAATCTCGTGGATAGCTGTGATTTCTCCTTGTAGATCTCACCCGCTCGTGATCCTCTCCTTCGTGAGTGTGATCCCCGCAGCGATCCTCTCCTTCGTGAGTGTGATCCTCAGCGCTTCGCTTCCTTCGCGGAAACGAGCCTCTACGCCTCAGAAGTTCCGTAACCCGGTTTATACCAGATCGAATTGCGCGGTAGTCCACGGACGAACAAAAGTCCCCGCAGTGCAAAGAACCCACGCAAGCGGTGATCCCGATAATAGAGATCCTCGTTTGTTCACAAAAGGAAGAGAGTTGTAATTTTCGCTTTCATTGTACCAAATATAAAGGCATTTTCTTTGTTTGAAATTTTGTTGTAGGTTCAAACGAGCAATGAATAACAAACCAACTTCCCCGCCAACAAGCCGGGCGACCACAATAGAGCCAACGGCCAAAGAAAGAAGCCGCTGTCGCGAACCGCGATCCCGATCCCGGCCATCGAGGAGGTCGAAGTTCGAAGTTCACCGTAAGAAGTATGAGGAATACCTCTCCTCCTCGCCCGCATCCACCCCGAAGTCCAAGATGGTCTCCGCCGCAAGGAAGACCCGACGCCTCGACAAGGAAGAAGATCCACCAACACCGCCGCCAAGATTGCGCATAACGGTGGTTCCCCGCCCTAACAACGCCAAATGTTTAGAGCCTCTATCTTCGTAGGGTCGATTTCGCCACGGCCGCGGACTCTCCAAGAGAGCCCGCCGAGGCGACGCCACCGGGCGAAACAATTAGCCCAGCGAAAGAATCAATGGATGGGGTCCGCTATGAGGCGGATCTAAGATCCAAGTTGACTCGTAGGTCGAATTCGAGATTGTAGCCGCATTCCTAGCGGCCGCGACCATAATGGGTCCGAAGTCAAACGGAATCGATCCACGCCGTGAACGATCCGGAAAGCCTCGCAGCACGCTTTGTGCAACAAGCCCGCGAGTTGAAGAGGGAGGCGCCAAGAAGTCGCCGACAACTCGCCTAGCTTGAAGCCAAGTCCGCCGAGGCTTCAACTTCACGAAACCAACATCCAAGCCTAGCTCCGCCGCAGCCAACTCGCCTCCCCGCTCAAATCGAAATTGTGAGCACCTCAACAAAGTGGCGCTTGACACCAAGTCACCTCCGCCCTGTATTCAACTTCCTGGCTAACTCGCCATCAACCGCAGTGCTTACCGCCAAGGATCGCTTAGGTCCGTTAAAGGAATCGCTGGTCACTCCTACTGTGGGGTCGTACTCCACAAAGATAAGAAGAAACCCGCAGCTACCGCGACCGGCTTCAAATCGAAGTCGGAGAGCCCGTCGAAGATTCACACCGGCTACGCGCAGGTCGCGGGCGGTGACTTATGAAAGGCCTATTTGTTCTCGAAGGAGACGCCTCATCCGACGATGACAACGCGATACCGAGAAGTCGTGCCAACACACGATAGGTTGCTCCGGTATTCATGCCGACGAAGTTGTACTATCGCGGCCGGGGTAACAGTAAATCCCGAAGAGGAACGCCCGAATCAAACATGCCTTGCTTGTGTTCAAACCCATCAAGGCGCAGCATCGGAGTGCAATTACCAAACGACTCGAAAAGGCCGGTTTTGATAGGCTCGCACGAGTCGACGAACCCAAGTCAAGACGCCGCGAAAAGAGATGGGCTTCAAGGTGATGAATTGCCGAAAGTGTTACCATCAATATGATGACTCAGAGGGATCGCCACATGCCGCTTCGGCATCGCGAACGAATGACTCGATTGCGGTCCCGACCGTTAGACACCCAATTATCGCAAGATGCGAAGGGATTACCCTCGATGATGAAGTGTCGGATGCCGGCCCGCAATGGCTTCCGATAATACAATTTCCAAAGATAGGACAACCTTGCGAGGCGCTCATGATCGGCCGGATCAAGTGTCCCGTGATGCTTGAAGAGGCCCTAACCAAGCAAAAGGACGCTTTAAGCTTGAGATGGAACCGCCATGCGCCAGATGAGAGCAATGCATGACCAACAGATCCAGCGATAATGAACCGCCAAAATAAGTCGCCGCAATAATGTCAATTTAATGATAGCCATTAATGCAGAAGGAGGCCGAACGTAGATGGTCATGTCAAAGAAAACGCTAGCGATAACACCGCTGCTCTCCCCAAGTTTACCCGAACGAGATGTAGGGGAGAACGAGAAAATTAAAGACCTTGAGAGCAAAATCAATACTTTGATTTCCGCCAAGAGGTAAAGAAGACGGGCATACCATGTCCTTACCCAAGGAGTGGGAATCAACGCACCGACAAAGTTCACCTCATCAACTTTACGCCATTTGACGGAAAGGGATCACCCACTCAAAGACTTGATCTACTTCAAGTCTCATCTAGGCGTTATCTCCGAACGAGCCCTTGATGGTTCGGTCATTCGCTGGCACCCTTCGCGGAGTCAGCTTCGATTGGTACCGCCTCAAACCGTGGAGCGCTAATAGCCGATGATATGGAGGCCATGTTTTCACCAATTTTTTCGACGATGACACCGAGGTATCCATCGGTTCTTTGTTGGACGAGAAACGTAAGGACGGGAAACAAGTGGATAACTTCGCCAAGAGGTTCGTAAATAAGGCAATGAATTGCCGAGACCGATAACGGAGAAGTTCATCCTCCAAACTTGTCATAGCAACCTGCCATTGGACGGTTGGAAGCAATGGGAACCGCACACCGAGACCCGAAAGATTTAAGGATACGTGGAGAGCAAGCCGAAGCGATTCTCGAGAAGGAAGAAAGCGGAGAGAAGTCACCTATGGTGGATGCCCACAAGCGTAATTTTGTCCCCGTGGCAAAGGTAAAGCACCAAAGAAAGTCCAGACGCTAATCAAACGCTCGAATCGCAACCACAACAAAGAAATGCAACAACGCACCGCAAAGAATCGCGACCTCAATGGCGCCAACAAACTCGAATCGAAACCATCCGCTCGAGGTTTCCAAAACTTACTCGCTCAAGGACGAGGAAGTTCCCGCATCTTCAAATACCTTCGAAAACAACAAAATCCAGCTTGCCCCCAATTGTAGACCAAGAGGAGGCAAACAAGGTTACGGATCCTAAGCATCGGCTTACCACGTGGCGGTACACCATCCTACAAAGTTCGCTACCATCTCAAGGACAAGATTCGTGCCTTGATCGATGTTGAGCCACATCCAAACCCTCTAAAGAGAAGAAGGTGGGAGCAAATGCGCCTCTATAAGCTTCGGATCGTTCCTTCGATTGGTTCCAACCGACGCCAGAAGGTAGGAATGAAGATGGTGAATGAAGATCCTCACGGCAACGTGAAGAAGGCTCGCATCACTCCACTGCAAACGAGAAATCCTTTGGGTCCACCCCGACTTGCCGGAAGACGATCAAGGACTACATCCTCTACCAAAAGGAAGACCAAGGAAAAGGCAAGCTATGCCATGCCGTCAAAGAATTCCAGAGAAGGATGATGAAAAAGTAGCCACCTTCCATTTCAAGAGGAGCCTCAAGTCTTCGCTACTAGGAGCGGATACGAATATAGTTACAAATATCCCGAGGCTCCAAACCCAAATGCTAAGACACCGCCGAATGGGTGACCACGACTCCTCTCACTCGTGCGCAGAAAGGACAATGCCAGACACCGCTAAAGAAAAGCAAATGAAGCAAAGGAGAAACAGCCTCAGTCCAGAAGCTCAACTCCCGGCACCCGATTCAATCGCCCGACAGAGGGATAGACCGAACATCGGGCTCTCCATACCGCTGACGCCATGGCCCACCGGCTAACATCCCGCCGTAATAACTCTCTACGAAGGTTCGATTGTCAAAGGAAACCCGAAGCTCTACAAGAAGCTCGGCCGATTCGAGGTGTTTCTCACTCGATCAAGTCGATTCCTAAGAATCTACGCAACAATGCAACTTGGCAACCAAACACTTCCCCGCATCACTTTTACAAAGGAGGATATGCGACGAGATTCCAAGCACGATAGGCCGCTATACTTCACCGTATATCGGCTCTAGTGAAGTTAACCGATCCAAGTCGATCCGGTTCCACAGGAGCATCATGCCCCCGCTACCATGTATCACCTTGAATCCCCTTCGATAACGGGCAACAATGATCTATGGTTTAACACCGGTCTCTACCGCTTGGTAAAATCCGGATAAAGTGCCAAATGGGGATTTAAAGTCCAAGTCACCGCTATGTGATTGACGCAGACTTCCTATAACTTATTGTTGGGTCGACCTTGGATCCACGGCAACGTTATAGTCCCATCTACTCTTCATCGATGTCTCAAATATGTAGACACTAATAATGAGGTCAAGACGGTGGTCGCGACAAACACCGCTTAAGGGGTAGAGAATTATTTTATCGATTCTCTCCTCTACTGAATGAGTCCTAAATCAATCATCTACCAAGGCACGGACACCGTGAAGAAGCCGATACCGGCTTCCGCTTGATTATAGTGGTGGTTTTATTTTGAATGACATTGTACCCTTGTAATCAATCTTGACGATGAAGAATCGCCGATGAACATTGTAATTGGCAAATTGCCGATGAATCAATAAATGACGATTTAGAGTACCCTTTGTCTTTGAATGATGTAATGACAGTTTATACAACGACTCGAATTGTACTTACCAACTCGGCCATCTTGCTTTACACAAAAGCAGCCCGAGATTCCTTGGGGACAACGCCATCCCACCTAAGATCAAGTAGTGAAAAAGACTTGGTTTACTAAAAGGAGATGCGGTTCCAACGAATCATTTCTTAGAAGAAGATGAAGATGACAACGGGCCTATCCTCCACACATTCGATATAGTACGTAAACACCGGGTATCATGAAGAAGTGGGGTACGACTTGACACAAGGAGAAGGTCTATGTTTCGCAGGTCCTCGAGTCCCTCCTAAAGCGCATATGTCCCAAAAGGGAAGCCTGATAACTACTATGCATTCAGACGGGATTGGGATACAATCATCCTCGAAGATGAATGCTCATGGTCGATTGATAATAATCCACCGATGAGGGAGACGGACATTCGCCCGATTCGCGGATTCCGACACCAGCCTGAGAAGCTTTCAAGGCCTTGATGTCTAATATGGCCACGATCGATCCTCGCTACTATTGAGGGTGATGAAGATTATGCCAACATGGGAAGACCCATGGATCCATCAACTCAGAGCAGCTGGGATAGATTCAACAAAGAGACCCCCTACTAAGGACGAGGTAACCTGTGCTAATATGGGTGATGAGGAGCATCCTAAGCTCATAAACATCGATAATACTCTTCCCTGGAAGAAAAGGAAGAGTTGATCGCCCTAATCGTGGAATATATCGATGTATTTGCCCGAGCTACGAGGATATGCCAGACTCGACCTAATGTGGCGACACATCACCAACATCAACGTGGATGTCAAACCCGCCAAGCAATCGCGAAGACGGTTTCGCCCACAAATCTTACAAAGCATCAGACGGCGTAAAGAAACTCATAGAATCGGATTCATCGAGGAAATTCAACACCCGGATTGGGTGGCTAATATAGTCCCTGGCCATGAAGAAGAATGGTTCGATTAGGACGGTGGTTTATCACGAGACCTAAACGCCGCTTGCCCAAAGGATGATTTCCGCCAATCACCGACGCCATAGTTGACAATACGCGGTGGATTCGAGGATGTCCTTTATGGATGGTTTCTGTTACAATCAAATCAAGATGCACCCCGATGACGCCAAACACACAATAAGCTCAACGCCCATCGGTATATTTTGCTACACGGTCATGCCGGCTTAAAGAACGCCAAGAACATACCGAAGCGATGACTAAAATTTTCCAGGATCATCTCCGGAAAACGGTCGAATGCTACGTCGATGACTTGGTCGTGAAAAGCCGTAATAAGAGAGATCACATCAAAGATCTTAGAACGGTATTCGAGCTCATGCGGACTCATCAGCTAAAGATGAACCCTACCAAATCCTTCCTTGGGATGTCCAAGTTCCTCGGCTTCGTCGTCACCGACAAAGGAATCCACGTCGATCCTGACAAAGTGAAGGCCATTCAAGAGTTGCAACCTCCGAGAAATCTGAGAGAACTCAGGGGGTTACAAGGACGATTGGCGTACATCCGACGGTTCATATCGAACCTATCCGAAGTGCCACCGCTCTCCAAGTTGAACAAGAAGGGCGGTCATTTATTTGGGACGACGCCGCCGTAAAGCGCTTGAAGAGATCAAATCGATCTCGCCAAACCTCCCGCTCTTGTTGCACCGCTAGTCGAAAACCGCCTCGATCTATGTCAAGGCAACGGATCATTCGTTGCCTTTACTCGCCAGGACGACGCATCGGCCGTCACGAACAGTGCAGTATTACCCGAAGCCAACATTGGTCGGCGCCGAAGTCTCGATACCCAATGGTGAAGCGGTGCCTTGCATTAGTGTTCGCGATTCAAGATGCGACACTATTTAGTCGCGCGCAGACGATTTATGTTATCTCTAACGAACCGGTCCGGATATTTATGACCCACCGGCTTCAATGAGTTGGCGCTTGGCTTAAATGGGCATTGCTCTTATCCCAATACGACTCGCACTTCAAACAACGTAGTCACCAAAGGGCAAGCGATTTATGATTCTTGGTCGCCAACCCGACAACGGACGCGGTTGAGCTATATGATGATCTTCCTGATGAAGTCCAGAAGTCAACACTACGCCGCACCAACAAATATGGCGATTGTACTTTGACGGAGCCGGGCCGAATGTAGCAAGTACCCCTGACGTTTCTAAAATCTACCGAGTCGAGTTGTCTTGATTTGAATCATGTCATGCCCCGTGCTTATTCGCCACCAACCCTCGCTCCAATAACGAGCCGAATACAACGCTACTTATCGGACTTAGCTTCGCCAAAGAGCCGGGGTCAATATCTCGCTTATGGCGACTCGCATTGATAGTTGCAGTTCGCGGTGACTACGGTCGAACCCCGATCCGTCCCCTATCATCGATAGCCGCGGAAATGGCGACTCGCTCAAGAATTCTTCATCGAATATATCCCACGCCTTAACGCCACGCAGATGCATCCGGGCTTAGTCGCGGTCGTTAGCACAACCTTCCGAGACCGAGCAATTAGTTACGGCCCGACTCACCACTTCTTCGCACAATATATGATGGGGTACAAGAAGACAAAGGTAGTTACCAAAGAGGTACATGCAACCCAAACCAAGTTGGAGCCCCGATTGGCTTTCCTATCATCGACACGCCTTACACGGATTCTCACGAAGACGGAAGGAGAGAGAATCAATCCCAAGAGCTCCCTGATTCTTTTACTTACACGTAAACCCGATGCTATATCGCCGAGGGTACGATGGTCTTTACTCCGATGCCTTTCAAACAAGGAGGCGTAAGAGGTCCTTCGAAGCACACGAGGGTGAATGTGGTGCCCACCACCGTCCCAAACTCTACGATCGAATCGAGAATGGGCTACTTTTGGCCCACAATGGTTAATGACGCCCGTCCCACCCACGCCAATTATATGCATCACCGCCGAGCAACAGATCCTTCGCCACATCCCCGCCATTCGAGACATGGGGAATGGACTGTAGGTCCCATTTTTCCTCCGTCATTAAAGGAGATCGGTTTATTCTAGCGATCACCGACTACTTCTCCGTGGTCAAGCAATCCCACTAAAAGAGGTCAAGGAAAGTACCGCCGCCGATTCATCAAACACCATGTCATTTATCGACATGGTGTCCCAAGATGGATCGCGCATGACAACGGTCCCCAATTCATCGCCAATTCCTTTATCGTTTTGCGAAATTCAAGATACAAGATGTCTCGCCGACACCTATAATCCAAAGAAGAAATGGGTTAGCCGAGGCGCTCAACAAGACGATCATCAAGATTTTGTCGCTTGTGAAGAATAACAAGCGAGACCGGACGATAAACTCGAGAAGCGCTCGGGCATATCGCACAATCCGGCACGCACGCCAACAGAGCGACCCCGCACTCTCTCCGGCCCACGTGTGAAGTTTTCTCCGCTGGAAATCCAGATTCCGCCACTCCGCCTTGCAAATGATGACGACGAAGAACAACATCAAAACGCCTCAAGAGCTTGAGATGTTAGATGAGAAGCTGGAGGCTCAACAATGCATTGAGTTCTATCAAGCTAGAATGTCGAGGGCTTTCAACAAGAAAGTTCGACAGAGAACCTTTAAGGAGGGAGATCTCGTCCGCCGCTAGGCGGTAGATAATCCTCACCTCTAAAAAGAAAGGTAAATTGAACCCAAATGGGAAGGACCGTTTATAATAGACACGGTCTATTCAAGCGGTGCATATCGCTTATCACGAGAATGGCGGCCGCAATTAATCTTAGATAAATGGGAAGTTTCAAAAATACTATCCTTAGTATATTGGGATAACCCATTTTGATGGGAAATTCCTCGAGAATATCTCACTCATTTTCATGAGGATAACCCTAAGTTATTGTGTTTTCCTCCAAAATTCTCTCACCGATCAAATTCATTGGCGGTGGGCCCACTAAAATCTTCTTGGTCCACCACGACAAAATCCTCTCGATTCCTTCCACTTAACAGAGGTCCACTTTCAAATTCTGGTTAGCAATCCTACAAAAGAGAAAGCTATCCATACCCTTCCTAGATTCTCTGAGTGGAGACCCCACTCTTAGTTTCTCATCGGAAATAGAATACATTCTTCCTTTCCCACCTTCACGGAGATAGGACACATCCTTCCTCTTGAAGCAAGAGATAGAATACATTCTTCCTCTCTTGTCTTAGATTCTCAGTGGAGATCCCACTCTTAGTTTCATCTTTCAAGATTCTCAAGATGGAGATCCCATTTTAGTCTCTTGGAAAGCGGGACAAAATCCTTCCTTTCCAATATCCGGAGATAGGAGACAAGATCCTCCTTCCTCTCCATCAATAAGAGATAGGATACAAAACCTTCCTCTCTTATTTCAAATTAAGTGAGCACACGGAGATAGGACACAAAACCTTCCTCTCCACTTGGCAAGAGATAGGATACAAAACCTTCCTCTCTTGTTCATCCCTTACAGGAGATAGGAGACAAGATCCTCCTTCCTCTCCACCTTCGGAAATAGAATACATTCTTCCTTTCCCACCTCAATCAACCTTATGGCGGTTCAATCCTTCTCAGGTTAAAAGAAGCCAAGATTCATCTTGGGGTGTTTCATCGAAGCCTAAGAAGGGATGAAGTCGGCCTAACTGCATAGCCGGGTTTAGTCTTTCTCCGATTGAAGAAGACACCGAGTTCGATTCGGGGTATTCCATCCTGAAACCTAAGAAGGGATGAAGTCGGCGCCTAACAGCGGCGTCGCGGTTTAGTCTTTTCGATTGAAGAAGACACGAGTTCGATTACAGGGTATTTCATCCGAAGCCTAAGAAGGATTAAGCCAATGCCTCACACGCTGTCGGGCGATCTCTTGCCCGTAAAGAGTACCGAGCCTATGTATTCAATATCATAGCAACAAGTCTAGAAGAGTTTCATTCTTCTAGCACAGCGTCACGTCTTGAGCGGTTTGGACAATCCGCACGCTAGCCAATTCAAGCGGTAGTTGGTAAAGGCTAATCAAATCCGTTGTGGTGAGGGTTTGCCAAAATCCTATAAGTATTATGGTTAATTATTTACGGCGAAATAAAAGAATCATAATAGAGCACAAAAGAGGACGAAATATGTTTTGCTTTAACTCGATACTTTATTGAGGAAAGCTTGTTGAAGTTCCTCCCGGCTCGCCCCGAAAGTCTCCTCGCTGCCATTAAGGGCCTCATGATCTCCTTCTTGATGTTAACCGGCTTACGCCCGAGTTCAAGTTCCTCGGGCACGACGCGAGAGTCTTTTCTTTGTTGGCCTTCGCCGCCTTCAAGACGACGCTCTCCTCGCCGCTTGAAGCTCCTGCTCGAGCTCTACTATCCTCGCTTCTCCAGCGTGACACAAGACCAAAATGTCCCACGGAAGATGAAGCTTCAAAGAACAGCTAGCCTCCAAATGATGCACAGCCTCGGCGCATTTGAACTCCGAGTCCAAGAATAACGCAGCATCCCGGCCAAGCCGCAAGCGCCTCGATATATGAGGCGAGCCCGCTACTTCAAAATCTTGTAGACTTTGGAGCTTAACCTCTAAATGGTCGAAATCATCAGCAAGGTGGCCTGGGCAGACTCAATCTTCCAGATATTCTCCCATGCCCTACTCCAAATAGGATTACGAGTATAAACTAATTCCGGTTCTTAACGAAGTTCCCGGAGAATATTACCATATTCTTAAGGATAACTCGATAACCCTCAATTTCCTCCGCTATGGGACCTCAAGGAGGATAAAATTCGACGAGGCTTATATCGACGCCGGACAACGCGCTCTACCTCGAAAGGACTCCTCACACTGTATCAGTGCCGATTCATACATCGCCGCCCGAGGGCCTACCAATCAACAATTGGGAAGAATACCTCCCACCGTGGATGAACACACTGCAACGAGAAGTAATGCAAGATGACGCCAACCAACGCCGTCAACGAAGGATTCACCGATCAACGGTTCGGATCCACAAAAGAATTCCCCGATCAACGGAGGAATCTCGAGGGTCAATTGGACGACAATCCACCGACGCGAGTCAACAACAGTAAGGAAACTTGATTAGCTACAGTTCGAAATTCCAACAACGGTCAAGCAATAAATGCAGCACCGCGACACCCCTGGGGATCCTACAAAGCACTGGAGAACCTGAGAGGATTGGAGGAATCAAATACTGGAGCCAACCTCAAAAGAAATTCATCTATCGACTTCTGGTCGAGATTTCGACAACGGTCAGACAAAAAATGCAGTACCGTAATACCTTCAGCAATCCTACAAAGCACTGGAAAGACTGAAGGGAATGGAGAGATCAAACGCCAGGGTCATTCACAAGTCCTATCACGCCAATTAAGGAGTGAAGGGGCTCATCATGTCCAAAGCATCCCAGACTCATCAAGAATCGAGACTGAGACGCTTTGGAGGGGGTATCTGTGGCGTTAAAATTACTTATCGATGCGAACAAGACTCGTAAGCGGTGGATTGACAACCGACGATCCATCCGACGGCGACGTAACGCCGACGCGGATTACGCCGCAAAACGATAAAGCGAGTCGACGAACCCATGAAGTGAGTCGGCGAGACGACGAGCCAGAAACGACACGCCGCGGGAGAAAACCCGACGACGGCTCAACGAGGCGAAGTTGGCTAAACTCAAACGTCGGCGAGGCGGAATCAACCGTACTTAGTCCGTCGATGCAAACGAGCCGTTTGAGCTCTGAAAGTGGATCGGACACGGACTCAAACCTAACGGCGACATCACCGGAGCAAAACTAAGCCCGGAAGACCGAAAGAGTCGACGGAAATCAACGAAGAGTCGACGGAAATCGACGAAGAATCGACGGAGAAACGGCTAAACGACGGAAAAGCGACGCCGGCGGCACACTGGCCAAATGGTGTGTGGCTCTACCACTTTGGTCGAGCCACCCTACCAATTGTCGAGGTGCTCTACCAAGTGCCGGAGGCTCGGCCACTTTGGTCGAGCCACCCGCCAACTCCGGCCGAGCCTACCGCGGCCGAGCCACTTGGTCGCACAAGACACACCCCTTTTTGTATAAATAGGGGGTCTTGGAGGGATGGGGAGCTTGGACTTGGACTTTTGAGGATTTGGCTTTGGCTTTGAGGCGAGGTTTTCGAGGAGTTTCCAAAGAGTTCTCCACGACCCACGAAGCCAACGCCGCTTCGAAAGCACCGGCGAGTACAAGTCCAATCGACATCAGATCCACAAATCGCGGTAAGAAAACTCGGTCGAACTACGATACCCTCTAGGTTAAGCTTCGTCTTAATCTCGTGGATAGCGCCTTGATTTCTCCTTGTAGATTCACCCGCTCCCGCGATCCTCTCCTTCGCGGAGTGTGATCCCCGCAGCGATCCTCTCCTTCGTGAGTGTGATCCTCAGCGCCGTTTCTTCGTGAAACGAGCCCCTACGCCTCAATTTCTCCCGCTATGGGACCTCAAGGAGGATAAAATCGACGAGGCTTATATCGACGACAACGCTTCTACCGAAGGACTCTCACATCGTATCGCCGATTCATACATCGCCCGAGGGCCTACCAATCAACAATTGGGAAGAATACCTCCCACCGTGGATGAACACACCGCAACGAAGTACGCAAGATGACGCCAACCAACGCCGCCAACGAAGGATTCACCGATCAACGGTTCGATCCACAAAAGAATTCCCGATCAACGGAGGAATCTCGAGGGTCAATTGGACGACAATCCACCGACGAAGTCAACAACAAGAAGGAAACTTGATTAGCTACAGCTCGAATTCCAACAACGGTCAAGCAATAAAGCACCGACACCCCGGGATCCTACAAAGCACGGAGAACCCGAGAGGATTGGAGGAATCAAATACCGAGCCAACCTCAAAAGAAATTCATCTATCGACTTCTGGTCGAGATTTCACAACGGTCGACAAAAAATGCAAGATGCAATACCTTCAAGAATCCTACAAAGCACCGAAAGATCAAGGAATGGAGAGATCAAACGCCGTGGTCATTCACAAGTCCTATCACGCCAATTAAGGAGTGAAGGGTCATGTCCAAAGCATCCTGCATCATCAAGAATCGACCGAGACGCTTTGGAGGTATCAGAGGCGCAAAAATTACTTATCGCATTCTAACAAGACTCGAAACGTGGATTGACAACCGACGATCCATCCGACACCCGTAACGCCGCCGACGGATTACGCGAAAACGATAAAGCGAAGTCGACGAACCCATGAAGTGAGTCGGCGAGACGCACGAAGCGCCGAACGACACGCCGGGAGAAAACCCGACCACGGCTCAACGAGGCGAAGTTGGCTAAACTCAAACGCCGACGCAGATGAATCAACCGCATTTAGTCCGCCGATGCAAACGCAGCCGCTTGAGCTCGGAAGTGGATCGACACGGACTCAAACCTAACGCGACATCACCGAGCAAAACTAAGCCCTAAGACCGAAAGAGTCGACGGAAATCAACGAAGAGTCGACCGAAATCGAATTAAGAATCGACGAGAAACGGCAAACGACTGGAAAAGTTTACGGTACGACATTCTACCAAATGGTTATAGGTGGCCGCCACTTTGCCGGAGCCACCTCGCCAATTTGCCGAGGTGCTCAGTGGCCGGAGGCTCGGCCACTTTGGTCGAGAGCCACCTCGCCAACCTCGTTTGGCCTGCCAAGGCCGAGCCACTTGGTCACAAGACACCCCCTTTTTGTATAAATAGGGGGGGGTCTTGGAGGGGATGGGGGGAGCTTGGACTTCGGACTTTTGAGGATTTGGCTTTGGCTTTGAGGCGCAGGTTTTCGAGGAGTTTCCAAAGAGTTCTCACGAGACCCACGAGCCAACGCTGCTTCGAAAGCACCGGGCGAGTACAAGTCCAATCGACATCGATCCACAAATCGGGGTAAGAAAACTCGGTCGAACTACGATACCCTCTAGGTTAAGCTTCGTCTTAATCTCGTGGATAGCGCCAGGATTTCTCCTTGTAGATTCACCCGCCCGCCGATCCTCCTTCGTGGAGTGTGATCCCCGCAGCGATCCTCTCCTTCGTGAGTGTGATCCTCAGCGCTTCGCTTCTTCGTGAAACGAGCCCTCTACGCCTCAGTAGTTCCGTAACCCGGTTTATACCAGATCGAATTGCGCGTAGTCCACGGACTAACAAAAGCATTGCAAAGAACTCCACGCGCAGTTTGGGATCCCGGATAATAGAGATCCTCGTGTTTGTTCACAAAAGGAAGAGAGTTGTAATTTTCGCTTTCATTGTATACCAAATATAAAGGCATTTTCTTTGTTTGAAATTTTGTTGTAGGTTCAAACGAGCAATGAATAACAAACCAACTTTCCCCGCGAACAATAACGAACATATTAATGAACTCTCTTCTGTCATATGAACTATATTTTTTAAGTATAATTTGGTTTGTCATATCCATTTTTGTATCAGCATGTATATCCATATTTAATTTTAGCGGATATGGAAATGAGTTTTTCTCACCAAGACATACATGTATTTATATCCATATTTGTAATCAGTAAATGGATGAGAACATGATAAATGTTACATCTAAGGCATATCCAATCCGTTTGCACCCCTACGTGTGAGACAATTGTATGAGAGAGAGTTGATAGAATTTTCATATAGATTTATACTTTCCCCCCCAAGTTGTGTTTGTGTTGTTTGTGTGACAAATATTTTTACAACATTTTATTTTTATAAAAAAACTTAAACTTTTATAAATCATGGAGAAATATCATAACTTGCCCATTTAGTTACAAAACTTGGAAAATTAGAAAGCCATATATATATATATTTTGTCTACTAAGACCATCTTTGGCTAAATAGTGAACTAACATGTTTCCCGTCCTTTTAGTGTGAGAGAATTGCACCGCCTCAAATTCTCCACCTCCATCTGAATATTAATAATCACATGTCCATAATGCGTTAAACTCCGGTGCATTGTCTTCAACTCTTGGATCACCTCTAAAGCGTCCAACTCTACAACAACCCTTCTATACCCTCTGCTTATCGTATTTCTCATCCCATGTAAAATGCCGAGAGCTTCAATTAGCTTTGACCTCCCAACCGTAGGTAGCATCCCTGCAACAACTAATAAAATTTCTCCATTATTGCCACGAATAGGAACTCCAAAGCTAGTTATTTTTTGCTCGGTGATAAATGTTGGCTTGTGTGACAAGTGTTTTTGCAATACAACCTAGAAAAAAAATACTCTCTTCCAAATAGAATATGTTGTCTTTGTTTTTGGCTCAAATCGGAGGGAGATATGGTTGTCTTCGGGACTTGAGCTTCAAACGAACAAAGAAGGGATTCACTTCTCCTTATTTTTATTTGGTGGGTTCTTCACCGTGTGCTGATGGAGGTTGCCTTAGGTCCCCGTTGACTATATGATGAAGTAGAGGGTGTTGATGTAGCCTTGAGCAGACTTGAATCTTTGTGGGAGAAAGAGATCTCAGTCGACATGCAAAAGTTGCTCTTTTCCTCACTTGGATTTGTAGATGAACACTTTTGTGAGAAGAAAATAACTCTAACTAAGGGAGTGGTTGCTCTCGGGTGTTTTGAAACTCTTTGAGAGGATAAAACTCTTGATGGGCAGTGCCTCTTGGGTGATTAGAAACCTGTTATGGTCATAACCATTAATCAGTAGTTAGAGAGGAAAAACGTTGAGCGTTAATCATTTCGAACACTTTGGTCCATTGACTTAGGACGACGCTGATCTCTATAACAAGTCCAATGGACATCTTGCACTTTTCATTTGAGCCCAACCGTACCGGATGACTACCCTCCCAGACGACGAGAAGGATGGTGTTGGCCGGCCTCCCACCAGTTTTTCTCCTTGGACGATGCACCGGGCTTCCGTCCCTTCAACCGCTTATTCGCCATAGAGTCACTTTTTCGTCGCTCCCGTCTTCTACAACACGAAGATAGTGTTAGCCACCCTTTCGGATACCCGCACTTGAACGACGCGAAGGCGGTACTAGTCATCCCTCCAACCGACTACCCTCATAGCGCAGAAGAGATGCGAAGCCGCCCTTCGGTCTCGACTCTTCTTCGTCCCTACGGGTCCTCTACCTAAATGGCGGTTCACGTAAAATCGATCCCGATAATATGTCAATATCACATTGAATACACCACAACCCCATAACTCCTCCATCTCTCACAAGATTAAGGTACTTCTGACTAATACGGCCGCGACGCTACCCCTATCTCATTAATGATGAATGAACAAAGACCAACCCTTAGGTCCACCCACGCTTGACACTGTAGGCGCCACCGCGTGGCCAATAAAATACACACCCAGTCATTAATTGACACGTGGAGAAGAAGGCTAGCTCACCCACTGTCTTTCATCAATTGAAAAGACGCATATACCCCCAAACCCTAGGTATAAATGGAGAACTGTTCTACGAAGCAAGTAAGTGATTCTTTCTCAGTGAATTCCTGCTCCATTAATTTTCTCTCCCCACTACTAACTTGACCGTCGGAGGGACCACCGGAGATCCTAACTCCGCTTCTTCAGCAGGTGTCTCTTTTTGGTGTAGGAAAACCACTGACAAGAACAACATCACCGGACATAAGAAGAGAAGGCGGACTCCACTCTCTTAAGCACTAAACCCAAAAGAGATTAGTGACTGTGATTTCATACATCAACAAAACCCTAGTGAGCAAACCTCAATGAAGAGGTGATAGGTGGCTCAATGAACTGATAGGTGGCTCAATGAATTTAATAGAAAACCCTAGGTAGACCCAAGGAACCCTCTAGCGCAGCAAGACCCTACTGGAGAAGAAGAGCATTCGAACAGATGTTGGTAGAAATCGGATGAAAAAATGGAACCCTCGAATAGTGGGCTAAGGGCCTCTATTTATAGAGGAACCCTTGGTTTACACGCCATTAAGCTTTACATGGGGCTACTCTAACAGCCTGACATGTACGTTGCTCTAACAGATAGTGGTGCAACATCCTTTTGTAACGACTCTTGTATATATTGTCAGTTTACGTGGTATTAATAGTGACACGTAATTGCTCTCATTGGTTGCTTTTGTAGCCCCGCGTAATCTAAAGGGAGCATTTTGTCTTTTAACGGACTATGGTCTCTGATTTTTCGCGTTTCTGTCTGCCAGCCCGTGGCTAATGTGGCAATAGTTTACACGCCATTAAGCAGGACCGCGTAATCACCTCTAGCACTGCGTAAAGAGGCCTTAGTCAATTTCGAGCGAACTTTTGTGTTGATTCTCGCTCCGTCTTGACTTAAGACTTTGTAGACTTGCATCCTTAGCCAATTGTGGGCTCATGTTGTCTTGATGAGCCCCTTGGTCATACCGTAATGACCATCTTACCCTCCATGGGTCCCGTGCGGCGGTTCAACATTTTTATCTGTCTACAGTCCTACACTTAAGTTTTTAGATTACAACTTATCGTCTACAAATCAACATCTAAGGGGTTTTGATATGGGCTCAGACCTTGCCTTCTAACTGGAGTAAAAGACATCCACCTTTATAAGGTTAAGTTCTCAACAGGTGTCTTGTTCCCAACAACTATTATACCAACACGTTTCTCAACTCATCCAAATTCTTCAGCCTGGATCTCGTCAAGACCTCGTAAGTGCATAGCAACCCATCCTACATTTGTTATATTAAACATGTTGTATCTTACATCTTATTGCAATTTTAAGAAAATCACAAAAAAAATTTAAAAATAAAAAATAAAAAATAGTTCATGGAAATTACTTCTTGCTAATAACATAACCATTACATAGAGATTATTTTTTCGCAAATCAAGGGACAACCAAGTTGTATGAATATACATTCTATCGGAACAGCTTGCATAGAAGTAGGTTATTATAATCTATAAAATGCGCAATGTAATCTCCAACATGACCTCCTATTTTCTTTAGTGCCGACTCAAAACAGCACATTCACATACCAATGTTTTGATAGAATTTATGTTCAAATTCCACCTACGTACTCCGTGGTCTGAACCAATTTCGAATTAGCGGTTTGATATTAGTGTCCTAACAAAGATTTTATTTTATTTTATTTTATTTCTTTAAAATCAGCCCCTATCTAAAAATGACAATGTGGGACCCAACCAAGGCTAAAGCTGTGTTGCTTCGCCTTGGTCTGTTTGTTTTTGTTTTGTAGGCGTGGCGTGCAGAAAGAGAGAGAAAGGAGGAGGCGTTTCCTTGCTTTTTACGTTGAGTCCGGGATATTGTTTGCTTTTGTGGTCCAAAAGGAAAAATAAAAATAAAAAAGAAATTCCCAAATTGGGAGGGGGGTCAGTTTTGTTAAACGCTTTGCTCCTGCTCGGGGCGACAGAGAATTCCACGCTTCCTCTGCCAATTTGCATACAAATAGAAAGCCTTCCTTTCATCCCTCAAATTTTTTATCATTAACCCCCAATAAATTCTATTAATACATTTACTTTATAGAGAAAAAATAAGTTAGGATTCCCCAACTTATTTTCCCCTTGCTTATAAGGAGTTTTACTTCTTCACGCCAAAAGACCAAATTACCCCTCCAAGCCCCTTTATCATCCTACAACGAATCTCCGAATATGAAATTAATTAAATAGTGTCAATATGAGTAATTAATAGGAATGAATAATATGATATATATATAGAAGATTCTATGAACTTAAGTTCATAATGAATAGTGGTGCACTAACTTTTCTAACCACTCATCTTGCTGGGATCCGTGAAAGATATAAAGCCCACCTTGAGATTTGTGCATCACAAAACTCAAGGCAAGATGAGTGGATAAAAAGTTGGTGCACCACTATTCATTATGAACTTAAGTTCATAGAGCCTTACTATATATATATATATATATATATATGAAGAAAATGGAAAATTGGTACCAAGTTCCTTAAAGGAACTTGGTAGTGATGTGGACAAATTTGGTCCACAAGTCTAGCTTTTAAAAAAATCTTTCTCCTCTTCTCTCTCCTCTCTATTTCTCCTGGCGTGTGGGCCGGATTTGTCCACCTCACTACCAAGTTTCTCCATATTCCTCTATATATATATATATATATATATATATATATATATATATATATATATATATATATAGAAGATTCTATGAACTTAAGTTCATAATGAATAGTGGTGCACTAACTTTTCTAACCACTCATCTTGCTGGGATCCGTGAAAGATATAAAGGCCACTTTGAGATTTGTGCATCACAAAACTCAAGGCAAGATGAGTGGATAAAAAGTTGGTGACCACTATTCATTATGAACTTAAGTTCATAGAGCCTTACTATATATATATATATATATATATATATATATATATATATATATATATATATATATATATATATATATATATATATATATATATATGAAGAAAATGGAAAATTGGTACCAAGTTCCTTAAAGGAACTTGGTAGTGATGGACAAATTTGGTCCACAAGTCTAGCTTTTAAAAAAATCTTTCTCTCTCTCTTTCTCTCTCCTCTCTATTTCTCCTCGACGTGTGGACCTGGATTTGTCCACCTCACTACCAAGTTTCTCCATATTCCTCTCTCTATATATATATATATATATATATATATATATATATATATATATATATATATATAAGATTCTATGAACTTAAGTTCATAATGAATAGTGGTGCACTAACTTTTCTAACCACTCATCTTGCTTTGGGATCCGTGAAAGATATAAGGCCACTTTGAGATTTGTGCATCACAAAACTCAAGGCAAGATGAGTGGATAAAAAGTTGGTGCACCACTATTCATTATGAACTTAAGTTCATAGAGCCTTACTATATATATATATATATATATATATATATATATATATATATATATATATATATATATATATATATATATATATATATGAGAAAAATGGAAAAACTTGGTACCAAGTTCCTTAAAGGAACTTGGTAGTGATGTGACAAATTTGGTCCACAAGTCTAGCTTTTAAAAAAATCTTTCTCTCTCCTCTTTCTCTCTCTCTTTCTCTCTCTCTTTCTCTCTCTCTATTTCTCCTTAAGGTGTGGACCTGATTTGTCCACCTCACTACCAAGTTTCTCCATATTCCTCTCTCTATATATATATATATATATATATATATATATATATATATATATATATATATATAGAAGATTCTATGAACTTAAGTTCATAATGAATAGTGGTGCACTAACTTTTCTAACCACTCATCTTGCTTTGGGATCCGTGAAAGATATAAAGCCACTTTGAGATTTGTGCATCACAAAACTCAAGGCAAGATGAGTGGATAAAAAGTTGGTGCACCACTATTCATTATGAACTTAAGTTCATAGAGCCTTACTATATATATATATATATATATATATATATATATATATATATATATATATATATATATATATATATATATATATGAAGAAAATGGAAAATTGGTACCAAGTTCCTTAAAGGAACTTGGTAGTGATGGACAAATTTGGTCCACAAGTCTAGCTTTTAAAAAAATCTTTCTCCTCTTCTCTCTCCTCTCTATTTCTCCTTAAGGTGTGGACCTGATTTGTCCACCTCACTACCAAGTTTCTCCATATTCTCTCTCTATATATATATATATATATATATATATATATATATATATATATATATATATATATAGAAGATTCTATGAACTTAAGTTCATAATGAATAGTGGTGCACTAACTTTTCTAACCACTCATCTTGCTTTGGGATCCGTGAAAGATATAAAGCCACTTTGAGATTTGTGCATCACAAAACTCAAGGCAAGATGAGTGGATAAAAAGTTGGTGCACCACTATTCATTATGAACTTAAGTTCATAGAGCCTTACTATATATATATATATATATATATATATATATATATATATATATATATATATATATATATATATATATATATATGAGAAAAATGGAAAAACTTGGTACCAAGTTCCTTAAAGGAACTTGGTAGTGATGGACAAATTTGGTCCACAAGTCTAGCTTTTAAAAAAATCTTTCTCTCTCTCTTTCTCTCTCTCTCTATTTCTCCTTAAGGTGTGGACCTGATTTGTCCACCTCACTACCAAGTTCCTTTAAGAAACTTGACCAAGTTTCTCCATATTCTCTCTCTATATATATATATATATATATATATATATATATATATATATATATATATAAGATTCTATGAACTTAAGTTCATAATGAATAGTGGTGCACTAACTTTTCTAACCACTCATCTGCTGGGATCCGTGAAAGATATAAGGCCACTTTGAGATTTGTGCATCACAAAACTCAAGGCAAGATGAGTGGATAAAAAGTTGGTGCACCACTATTCATTATGAACTTAAGTTCATAGAGCCTTACTATATATATATATATATATATATATATATATATATATATATATATATATATATATATATATATATATATATATATATGAGAAAAATGGAAAAACTTGGTACCAAGTTCCTTAAAGGAACTTGGTAGTGATGTGGACAAATTTGGTCCACAAGTCTAGCTTTTAAAAAAATCTTTCTCTCTCCTCTTTCTCTCTCCTCTCTATTTCTCCCCTTAAGGTGTGGACCGGATTTGTCCACCTCACTACCAAGTTCCTTTAAGAAACTTGGTACCAAGTTTCTCCATATTCCTCTATATATATATATATATATATATATATATATATATATATATATATATATATATATATATATATATATATATATATATATATATATATATATATATATATATATATATATATATGAAATTAATTAATTAATCTCAATATTATTAATTAATAGCCACATTTAATGTGAAATAATTAAATTTTTCTTAATTACCTAGTTAATTAATTAATGAATTTACTAATAGTAATTATCTACTACATAATAGTGAATTAATTTGGCACAATATGAGATACAACAATATATCCTTTTCAGTCATTTCATAACTAAAACAACCTTATAAGCTATTAGTTTACCAAACACATAACTACTCAAATATCCTTATAAGTTAAAGGGATTTACCAAACACCTTACTTATTTTTTACATCCTTATAAAGAGTTTTAAGAATAAGTAATAAGTAACTTACAAGAAGCTAAAAAATAAGTAGTTGCCAAACATGCTCTAAATGCAGAAGGATATATAGATTTAGTGAAGAAACCACTACTTTCATCATAACTGATGAAAAAGATACATGGCCTTTGTAAATATAATTGACCTTCCAATTGTACATAAAGATTAAAATGAACCTCCAAGCAATAACAGTTTTATTGTATATAAGTCAAGGCAATGTTTTTCATAATCATAGAGCCTTACTATATATATATATATATATATATATATATATATATATATATATATATATATATATATATATATATATATATATATATATGAGAAAAATGGAAAATTGGTACCAAGTTCCTTAAAGAACTTGGTAGTGATGATGACAAATTTGGTCCACAAGTCTAGCTTTTAAAAAATCTTTCTCTCCTCTTTCTCTCTCCTCTTTCTCTCTCCTCTTTCTCTCTCCTCTCTATTTCTCCTCGACGTGTGGACCTGATTTGTCCACCTCACTACCAAGTTTCTCCATATTCCTCTATATATATATATATATATATATATATATATATGAGAAAAATGGAAAATTGGTACCAAGTTCCTTAAAGAACTTGGTAGTGATGATGACAAATTTGGTCCACAAGTCTAGCTTTTAAAAAATCTTTCTCTCTCCTCTTTCTCTCTCCTCTTTCTCTCTCCTCTTTCTCTCTCCTCTCTATTTCTCCTCGACGTGTGGACCTGATTTGTCCACCTCACTACCAAGTTTCTCCATATTCCTCTATATATATATATATATATATATATATATATATATATATATATATATATATATATATATATATATATATATATATATGAGAAAAATGGAAAATTGGTACCAAGTTCCTTAAAGGAACTTGGTAGTGATGATGACAAATTTGGTCCACAAGTCTAGCTTTTAAAAAATCTTTCTCTCTCCTCTTTCTCTCTCCTCTCTATTTCTCCTCGACGTGTGGACCTGATTTGTCCACCTCACTACCAAGTTTCTCCATATTCCTCTATATATATATATATATATATATATATATATATGAGAAAAATGGAAAATTGGTACCAAGTTCCTTAAAGAACTTGGTAGTGATGGACAAATTTGGTCCACAAGTCTAGCTTTTAAAAAATCTTTCTCTCTCCTCTCTATTTCTCCTCGACGTGTGGACCTGATTTGTCCACCTCACTACCAAGTTTCTCCATATTCCTCTATATATATATATGAGAAAAATGGAAAATTGGTACCAAGTTCCTTAAAGGAACTTGGTAGTGATGGACAAATTTGGTCCACAAGTCTAGCTTTTAAAAAATCTTTCTCTCCTCTTTCTCTCTCCTCTCTATTTCTCCTCGACGTGTGGACCTGATTTGTCCACCTCACTACCAAGTTTCTCCATATTCCTCTATATATATATATATATGAGAAAAATGGAAAATTGGTACCAAGTTCCTTAAAGAACTTGGTAGTGATGATGACAAATTTGGTCCACAAGTCTAGCTTTTAAAAAATCTTTCTCTTGTTAGATATTGTTTAAAAAGGGTTCATTAAGGAAGGTTAACCCTTTTTAACTTGTCAAACGAAAAAGAAGAGACATAAAACATGAAGTAAAATAGACTTATATAGCGGATCCTAAAAATTTGGGATAAAGACTTTGTTGTTCTTTGCATGAAGTGAAATAAGTCAATCGACAAAAATTTCTTAACATAAAAATAATCCTTCTATTTATAATGAAAATGATGATAATCCTTTCGTTTCGGACACAAAGAAAAGCGTGATTGTGTTCAGGAGTTTACAAGGGAAAACAGATAAAATAGAGAAGGAAAGATAGAGAAGGAGAGGGAAAATATAATATCTTGTTTGAGAGTTCAATAAAGAGGATGGAAGAGAACTTATTTCATCATATTTAGGAGTTCTAATAAAGGGAAAGAAAGGGGTTTAAAATCAAATCTAGGTTGTTGATCCATGGTGAAGAGGGCCAAATCATTTTCAAACATTAAACCTTCAATGATCAATTTCCCTCCCTCCTCTTCCGCCCGATTTGGGAGGGTCAACAAAATCACAACATTTTAAAGAAAATTTCACCTCTCCATATTCCTCTATATATATATATATATATATATATATATATATATATATATATATATATATATATATATATATATATATATATATATATATATATATATATATATATATATATATATATATATATATATATATATATATATATATATATATATATATATATATATATATATATATATATATATATATATATATATATATATATATATATATATATATATATATATATATATATATATATATATATATATATATATATATATATATATATATATATATATATATATATATATATATATATATATATATATATATATATATATATATATATATATATATATATATATATATATATATATATATATATATATATATATATATATATATATATATATATATATATATATATATATATATATATATATATATATATATATATATATATATATATATATATATATATATATATATATATATATATATATATATATATATATATATATATATATATATATATATATATATATATATATATATATATATATATATATATATATATATATATATATATATATATATATATATATATATATATATATATATATATATATATATATATATGAAATTAATTAATTAATCTCAATATTATTAATTAATAGCCACATTTAATGTGAAATAATTAAATTTTTCTTAATTACCTAGTTAATTAATTAATCTCAATATTATTAATTAATAGCCACATTTAATGTGAAATAATTAAATTTTTCTTAATTACCTAGTTAATTAATTAATCTCAATATTATTAATTAATAGCCACATTTAATGTGAAATAATTAAATTTTTCTTAATTACCTAGTTAATTAATTAATCTCAATATTATTAATTAATAGCCACATTTAATGTGAAATAATTAAATTTTTCTTAATTACCTAGTTAATTAATTAATCTCAATATTATTAATTAATAGCCACATTTAATGTGAAATAATTAAATTTTTCTTAATTACCTAGTTAATTAATTAATCTCAATATTATTAATTAATAGCCACATTTAATGTGAAATAATTAAATTTTTCTTAATTACCTAGTTAATTAATTAATGAATTTACTAATAGTAATTATCTACTACATAATAGTGAATTAATTTGGCACAATATGAGATACAACAATATATCCTTTTCAGTCATTTCATAACTAAAACAACCTTATAAGCTATTAGTTTACCAAACACATAACTACTCAAATATCCTTATAAGTTAAAGGGATTTACCAAACACCTTACTTATTTTTTACATCCTTATAAAGAGTTTTAAGAATAAGTAATAAGTAACTTACAAGAAGCTAAAAAATAAGTAGTTGCCAAACACACCCTAAATCATTGAAATTGCTACAATTCCCCAGTTCTTATAAGTTGTTCAATTTAATCCGTCTAATCAATTGAAACAGCAAGATATATAAGAATTGAGGGAACTAGTAACAATGCCAATCATTTGACGAACTAATTTCAAAATATTAAATATTTAATAGACTAATATTGTAGAAAACCCCCCAAAAAAATCTCAATTACCACAAAAGGAAAGATTCTAGCTTACAACATGTTAACTATGTAATACAATTATACAAGCATAGCATCTCCTCAATTAAGCTCACTTGGTTGGATTAGTCAAAATCCAAACTAGTGGGTCCCTTAATATGTCACAAGATAATGAATTCTAGTTGTTGCCACTGGGCAAACTAGTGGGTCCTTAGATAAGCTAGTTATATTGGAGCATTCAATTAGTGGAGGGGTTGGACCGCAAGTTCAGGAGAGACAGAACTCAAAAGCTTGGTCAACACCTTTTTTTCCCCCTCTTAGTAAAATCTTAATTTATCTATTTATTAGTGAATTGTTGAAGGTCTATGAAAGTAGCAATGTTATTGTAAGCTTGTGAAAGGCCCACTCAAAAGATTTGTGGTTTAGTTTCAAACTCAATCTTGATCATGAAAGTAACTATGTTGACAAATTCATTTGGAGTCATGGTCAAATCACAATGGCCGGTCGGTTAATTAGATCAATGGGTGACTTGCTAGTGTTGTTTCTTGCAACAAAGGCCTAAGATAGGGTTTTCTTTTCACTAATCAAGTTGGGGGAAAAGTGAGCTAAATCTTATCTTTTTGATACGGAAGCTTTATAGAAGACATAAGAGCACGGTGTGATGTAATAAATGCGTTAGACTCTCTATGATATAAATCTTTTCTCTTGTTAGATATTGTTTAAAAAGGGGTTCATTAAGGAAGGTTAACCCTTTTTTAACTTGTCAAACGTAAAAAAGAAGAGACATAAAACATGAAGTAAAATAGACTTATATAGCAGATCCTAAAAATTTGGGATAAAGACTTTGTTGTTGCTGCATGAAGTGAAATAAGTCAATCTGACAAAAATTTCTTAACATAAAAAATAATCCTTCTATTTATAATGAAAATGATGATAATCCTTTCTGTTTCCAGACACAAAGAAAAGCGTGATTGTGTTCAGGAGTTTACAAGGGAAAACAGATAAAATAGAGAAGGAAAGATAGAGAAGGAGAGGGGAAAATATAATATCTTGTTTGAGAGTTCAATAAAGAGGATGGAAGAGAACTTATTTCATCATATTTAGGAGTTCTAATAAAGGGAAAGAAAGGGGTTTAAAATCAAATCTAGGTTGTTGATCCATGGTGAAGAGGGCCAAATCATTTTCAAACATTAAACCTTCAATGATCAATTTCCCTCCCTCCTCTTCCGCCCGATTTGGGGAGGGTCAACAAAATCACAACATTTTAAAGAAAATTTCACCTCCCCAACCCTCTTACCCCTCCTCAAAAAAACTCCCAAACGGAGTTAATTTCCGCTCCCCTATCCTCTCCTACCCCCACATAACCCTTAACACAAGCCTAATATTTAATATTTATTTACTCAAAATAGGTAATCTTGGCTAACTTTTTCTCCTCATTCCTCCTTAAATCTCTGCCAAATAGATGACCTACCGAGATCACGAAAAATTCAACCTACTGAACAAAATGCAAAGTATTATGCACACCAACCAATTTGTCATCCAAATCCAATTTTCAAACTAGTGGTGTACTATCAAAACCTTAAACCCTAAACCTAGAGCCCATAAAAAGCCGCTTTTAGTGTTGGCCTTAGGCCCACCAACACCAACCATCACTTTTCAATAAATGTTTTTTTTTGCCCTTTCCCTCATCTCCCTTCACTGCCAAGCTTGTCACCCATAGCTTTATTCAATCACTAGAAAAAAAGAGAAGGGAATGTGTGGAAAGTTTGTTAAGGGGGTGTGCAGAAAAAGCAACTGCCTTTCAATTTTTTGTTGCCTTAGGTTGACATGCACACATAAAGCTCTCATATGTAGCTTTCTAACATCAATCAAGAAAGAAAGCATCCCAAGCACAAAGAAGAGAAAATGCACTCATAACTCTCCTCTTAGCTACCGTGTTGGTACAAATACAATAACTCCAACAATAACAATTAATGGGTTATGATGGGGGTTTTGGGGGAGAGTCAATGTGTATGGAGACTTCATGTATGGTGTTTTCCTGTCTCCTTTGATGGCATGATGAGGTCTCATTGAACTTTTTCCATGCTCCTCAAGCTCTTGTTACCCTTTTTTGCAAAAGAGAAAAGAGAGGAGGGGCATGCGATAAGAGAGCATGCCTTAGTAGTGCAACTACTACTAGGGCATGCCCTAGATCTATTGCGTGATCTCGCAACTATAAAAAGAAAAAAGAAGTGTGGAAGTCCATCGCCATCTCGGAGTGGCGATGGACCCGATGGGGATATCAATCCATCACCTGTTAATAAACCTGACTTTGATCTAAACCAACAATCATGAACCCATGCAACAAAAAAAAAAAAAAAAAACTTAAGTTGTCAGGTTATTATCTTGAATTGTTTCGACAATATGGGATTATACTCGCACATGAATTTCCAAGATTTGATCGCAATGTTTGTGTTCACTCCACTTTATGTGCCTACCACACCTTATGGCTTTCTCAAACTGCCAATATATTTTTCTTTCAGAGTGAGTGATTTCTCAGTAAACAAATCTAGATAGGGATGAATTTAACATGGAAAGCAATCAATTGTGTGGTATATTGTGGGGGAATACTTGATGAGTTTTGTTGGTATAGATAGTTTATTATGCATGGTACTAAGAATAAACTAATTGCATGCATGAAGCAAATAATCATGAATGTAAGCTGAGTGCTTCGATGATGATTTGATTAGGATTTTGTAGTTAAGCTGTTGTATGCATGTTGCACATAAAGGAAAAGCTGTTACCTTCATGCTTAACTTCATAATGAAAGGGGTCCAAAAGACAAAAGCCTGTTTAGATGTACTACTTGCATGGATTGGGAAAATCAAGGGGATTACGATTACATGCATATATAATAATTAGAAACACAAGCAGAATACATTGATGAAGATAATATACAGTCTACTGTTTGATTGCAATCTGCATGCTTGTAGTCATAATGTATACTTTCATAAATAGATGGAGAGGGACATGCTGAGGGGGGACAAAAGGCTTAGTTGAGAAATTTCGCAACTATGCATTGACCAATATATAACTCTGTGAACAACTGCAATTAATCAACAAAAAGGCTTAGTTCACCTGGTCAGAACAAAATGTATAAGAGCAGATGATTACATTTCTGGTCTAGAAGTCAAAAACTTGCAAGAGCTGAGTATAAAAGCTTGAGGACATATGATCATTAATAGAGATGGATACCCATTTTGATTTTATGCTCCACAATTGCCTTTGTACTCTTGCTATATGATCCTGGAAGAACACCTTTTTTTTGCACTTGATGTCTACATAGGAAAAACTACAAGATAGTCAAAGCTGTTATCTATAGTGACATGTAGATAGGAAAATCAACGGAAAAAAATATAAACCGTTATCTACAGGGAAATGACGAAATGTAAACTGCACTTATTGCGGCACTATACAATGATCTGAAGTTATTCTCCATAACACCTAAGATACCACATAAAATGTGCTAATATGGTACTGGAAATACACTTCCTTTTCTGCACTTGATTTCTACATAGGAAAAACTACAAGATAGTCAAAACCATTATCTAGAGTGACATGTAGATAGAAAAATCCATGTTAAAACATAAAGCATTATCTACAGGGAAACGTAAACTGCACTTATTGCAGCACGATACAATGATTTGACGTTATTCTCCATAAAACCTAAGACAACATACAAAAGGTATACTGCTTATATCTTAGGCAACTAAAGAAGAGAAATCTAGTGAGACTAAGTGTGAACAAGCCATGCCCCCACCAGACCGCACTATAATTATAGTCGCATTAGGTCGATGAAGAGGCCCATTACTTCATATGTTTTGCTTTTTTTTTCTGCCATGAGAAAATCTTTATGATTACTGTGGGTCAGTTAATGTGTTCTAATTATAATTAAACATGATGGCCCCTCTATAGAAGGAAACCATAAATAAAGCTACTCATCATTTCCTTTTAACATGCAATTCATGCTAACAAGCACCATGAGACCCTCTGTACAATGGTAGCTAAATTTTCATCTCGAGAGAAAAGATATGATCAGCCTTAAAATACTAAAAAATGCATATCCTCACGGAACTTTCTTGACGATGTTTAGAAGAGAAACTTAGTGAACAACAATTCATCAGTTTAACAAAAGCATTTCATGTGTGAGTGTTTATGGTAACAAAAGTTTACCAAAAGTAATGTCTAGTTATATAAGATGAGAATGATTGAAAGGAAGACCAAACTGAAGCAATTTCATTGCTTTCACTAGCTAGGTATTATACATGCCACGCCTAGCTACTTATGGTGCGAGAGGATTCATTGATTAACCATTTTGATTGGAAAGTGATGCTTAAATTTTGAAAGAGGCATTATGTATATATTATTTGAGCATTATCCCCCTGCAATTACTTGATGGTCCAACAAGTATAGTTGCACGGCTTGGATTCCAGTCATAGAATTCCAACCAGAAAAGTCATTGGAGATGGTCAGCACCCTTAACTTCATTGAATCTGTAATTAAAATTAATCATGCTACCTAGCACATAACTAATGTCCACAATAGGCAGGGTCCACTATACAAATTATTCCCACATTGTTAAAACTGTTCGATAACTAACTAATGGTGTTTTGTAAGGGTCGTGTACATAGTCAACGGTGGATGAAAACTGTGATATTATAGATACTAGTGGGTCATGCAAATTAACGGATATCAAATTATTAGAACCATTTATCATAATACACACAAAATTTGGCCAGAAAGAACAACATCATAAATCCTAAATGATATCTTCAGCATAATAAATATTTTTCATGTCAATTTTGTTAAGTTATAAAGTGCCCCTTTGGATTCTTGATGTGTTAAATAATATTAGGGATTATAACTGTCATTTAGAATGTACCTTGATCATAAGTACCTAAAATAATTCCAATAGTCACGTTTAGAAAATCAGGAATCATGAAAATTATGAGAGATACTTTTAACTTATCGTTAAGAGATTGTTTGTGTATAAACAAGATGCACTCTATGTGAAAAAATGAAAAGTTTAGCCCATGTCCTCAATATTTATATCTTCTTGTTAGTAAATAATATACCTTGCCCTCCAATGTTTTATTGTTCTTCTATTTTTTGGATGCTGGTCTTGGGTTAGGGTGAACCTCCAGTTTCACTATTTGGAAAGGAATTCTGTCTTTTAATTCTCATTTTTAGTTAACAAATTATTTGAGAATGAGAGACCACCATCCATTAGTCCTTTTGAGTTGCATATGTTGTGATTGTCCTTGTGATGGAACTTTTTCAAACTTCCATCTTTTCTTTAGTTGTCAAGTAACAATGTGCTTGGGTTCCTTAATATAAGGTGGTTACAACCTATGTTGCATGGAAACAGGTAGAGGTTCGTGCAGGTGCGGGTACGGAACAAGAAATTTTGGTAAAAGGTAGGGTACGGGGACATGGCTACACACCCACATACACACATATATGTACATATGTACACACACACATTGAAATTGATAATCTACATGAGATCAATCTTATATTTTCATTAAAATGTTATCAGAATCAAGGTTACAGAAAGCGCTAAGTGCCGCTTAGAGCCTAGGCGGGAGCCTAGGCAGGGGCTAGGTGCTTTCCTATTTTTTTATATATTAATTACAAAAAAATATTAGCGAAAGTGCTAGGCACCGCTTGGTGCGCACGTAGTGCCTAAGCACTAGGCTTAAGAGAATTTCTTTTTTTTTATTTAAGTGGTGGCAGAGGAGGTTTTGCTGAAGGTTGAAGGAGTTGGAAGTTTTCATAGTCGGTGGAGGAGGCCAGAGAAGGTTAGAGGACGTAGAGGCAGCAACAGAGGAAATCACAATCAAGACCTAGCGGAGTAGTCTGCATAAGCAGTCTCCGCTGCCCCAAGCGCTTTCAAGACCTAGGTTGGAGGAGCCTAGGCTGCCTAGATACCGCCTAGGCCTAGCCGGGAACCTACACGAGAGCTTTTTAAAACATTGATCAGAATTAAAATTAATATATCATTTTTATATTTCTTTTATTATGTAGATTATAAATTTAAACAGCTCGTTTTGAACTGGATACCTAAATGACCCTTTAGAATGATAGTTCTAATGAGGTTTGGATGAAATGAACCCAAACAACCCTTTAGAATGACAGTTCCAAGGAATTTCAAGAAGTGCATGTGAAGCGTAGAATATAATGCAAGAAGTGTATGGCATGTTTTAAACTAAAACATGCATTATATAATTGAGTATTGGTCTGAATAAACATATGCATATATTCAAGGAGTGTCCAAGGAATGTCGGTGTCTGGTGCGTGTTGGAAATGGGTACGGCTTCACAATAGAAGTACTCATGCAATATAGGTTACAACTAAGCACTAAAACCACCATTACCGTCGCGAGCTCGCCTGCCCGCTAAACCTCCTCCGCGAGATATAGGGCAGGAATTCCTTTCATATTTCTTTCTTTTGCTTCAATCTCTGTAAGATGTCTCAGTTCACGTACATGAATGTTCTATAACATGTGTGATCAATGTATCAGTATGCAACCATCTTTTTTCAGCATATCTTTTCTTCAGCAAAGATACAATGTACACTTTACAAGCACAGATCTGAATGTGTGTGTGTGTGTGTATTAGGCTGACCAAATAATTAATTTATGGTGATTTGTGATTGCAAAATAACATTTTCCTTTTGCATTAAATTTGGATGTAAGCATAGCATTCATTCTCATAGTCATGCTGGCACCAAAACCTTGTTCTTTCTTCTTCTTTTTCCTGAAAATATGTCTCAAGAAATTTGAATACAGTCTAAGCATGAAATGGTTACAGTTCTCTTAATCATATTTCCCAGTCGCATCACTTATATTTTATTTCAAGCTATCTATATACACACAAAATATTAATGGACACTTGATATAACAATTTTCAGGCCATCCTCAATTTAGATAATCAAAACTTGCAGGCAATTTCACATAGCAAAGTTTCAATTACCACAAAGAGTTGTGGAGAATATTGTTAAAGATGTCCAGAGAACGATAGTGCTTCATAATGTATTTCAGTTTCATGGGTTGAAGAAAGCATGAACGCCATCATGCTATACCATATTCACTTTAAGAGCATGATAACTTTGATGAGTCCATTAGGCAAATTTCTACTAAAACTTTTAAGCAGACTATGTGATGCAATCATTTGAATTTATACTACAGATGCTTTTTGTAGGAAAAATAATTACCTTGTACCCATGCAGTTGTTGAGGGATGCAGGTAAACCCTCACATATATGCAACTCCATCATTACTATTATGGGAAACACACCTCATATCCTTTTCCCTCAAAATATTGGCATTCTTGATCATCAAATTTATTTAAATTCCTGTTTTTATATTTACCAAGGAAAAAAGATGATTAATTTTCCATAATGAAGGGGGTAAACCTCATTGCTTATGATAGTTTAATAATAAATACAGAAGAGGATATCACCTTTAGAACCAAAATAAACTTTGTAAGGACATCCCTTACAAAAGAAAGGAAAAGAAGAAGAGGGCGAAATCACTTACTTTCCGGATAACTTATATAAAAGAGCAAATAAATCCTCCGTTATGAACTCGTATCCTGGGTTTTCAATTCCTTACAGATACTTTCAGTCTGCATAATCATTATATATGGAAACATTAGTCAATATACAATTCGCATCAAGCTTCAACGCACTAGATGTCAAGTTGTCGAGGTAAATCCATGAGGAGAGCCATCCTTGGCTGTTGCCTTCATCATTATCTGCAAAAGAAAATTACCTTCGGAATCAAGTTATGCACCCGCCGTCACTAAATTATAAACAAATAAATTCAATCAATTAAATGAGTTATAAAATCGTTAAAAGAATGAAGGCAGAAGATCGGAATGCCCTTTCCTTTTCTTAAATTAATCAAACAAAATGATGCACTTCGACAGGAAAGATCCGCAAAGATTTACTGAAGGAGTAAGTTGATCAGGGTATTAGCATGAACAATCATTTATTTATGGAGATGGGGTCCGGTTCAAATGATAATTTGTAAACTCATAACAAAATCAGTAAATCATACCCCAAAAACTCAAAAGAAAGAAAAAACGTTCTTGCAATCTCAACTACAAGCCAAACACAAATCAAGAGGACAAACTACTGTGACATAACCACTGAATAATATTACATGGCTCTTGAAATGATTATCAATCAATAGAAAAAAAAAATGAGGCACATTAGGTGTTTTTTTTTCCCAGGGATTATATTTGATACCAGGATCTAGCATCCAGGAAGACATGAAATATTGACGGGTAATGGATTTGAGAGGAAAAGAAAAATAGAAGAAGAGAAGGAATCACACCTTCAAAGTGAAAGAATTGGCCTCACACCAATATGCAAATCACATGCATTCAACCCTGGGATTTTCATCACAAAATCTAATGAATCTCCCTATTTAAAATTTAAACTTATAAGGTATTATAGACTAAAGACTCAAATTCTTTCGAATCAAACAACTAATCCTATATTGGCGAAACCAAGTGACGCAAATTCAAATGTTAAATCAAATAACTAATCGCAAATTCAAATCAAATATCTAATCCTCGATTAAATTCAAATCAAATATCTAATCCTAATCTCAAATCAAATATCCAATTCTAAAACTAATTTTGATTTCTCCAATCCTAAACAAAACTAGCTCTCTACCAATGAGATGAGGCTTTGACTTTATATCCAGTTCTCTAAAGCATTACTGCATCAAATATGAAGCACATTTGCCCCGCTATTTGGACAATCAGAAATTTTCAGATGCCCATGGAAAATGCCAGTGTAGGTTGCTAGTGACATTCTACGAAAAAACATGAAGCATCTTCTCTCCAAGTGAGTAGTCTTTTGGAGCTTTGATAGTTATGACATTTTCTCTATTTCAAGATGACCCCTTCCGACACAGCATTAAGAAAATAACCTTCCTTTCTGCCTCTCTAAAGCCGGCATGTATAAGATCAATGTAGAGGCTACAGGGTCTTGCATGGAAGATCCATGAACTAAAAGGACAAAAATGCAGAAGGCAAGCATTCTGATGGACTTGTTTCTTGATGATACATGAAATTTGATTTAAACTAACCAGTTCAAGGTATATTAGCACTTGCCATTTGGTTAACACAATGAAGTCAAATCAGAGCATTCTGATAAAATAAAGCATAGCAGTCACTAGTCTAGTAAAAAAATAGTGAAAATGACGAGTCCAACCACACTTATGCAAAGAGTTTCTCACACTGGATTCACCAACCTACTCTCTGTTAAGAAATAAAGAATCTTTGTTGAAGTCTTAAAAGACTCGAGTGAATAAGAAAACAGGATTAAGACTGCATTTGAGAGGAAAGTTGGATATAAGATGAGGAATATATTGTATATGCTGATTAGTGTACACATGTAAGGTTCTTTTTAGAAAAGTATGCAGATATGATACTGTGACTTTCCAGATACAATAGAATTTCTAAAAGATATGATTGTGTAAATTTTAACTCAAATCATCTGGAGGGACATGATCTAGAAAAACATTAGATTTCCTAATATGATGTAAAACAACAAAACATTGGGATAATGTGAATGCATATTTACCCAAATTCCCAATACTGTTCAAAAAATTTTATGTGATGTAAAGCAACAAAATATTGGAATCATATGAATGCACATTTATCGCCATCCCTAGCTTCTATTAAAGAATCATTAGAGGCAAGATACTGTCATTCACAAGAAACTGTGATGCCTGGATGACCAGCGATCATGCTGAAGAATCATCTACTCAAAAACCACGTTAAATGATGACAGTGATCTTTTCCCCCTAACAGGTTACACAGCCCCCAGTCTACAAAGATAAAATTTAGCCATTAGCAAAGAATAAACTTTGAGAGTATGTCCTATAGAGATAAGTTATACTGTAGGAACTAGTAAGTAGTAACTAATAAAGCATCCCATCACAATATAAAAAGTATATGATTTCGAAATGTCAACAGCACCATGTACCATAACATCACTCTGAATTGATATAAATAGGACAGTTGCATAAGTAGGCAATGACACTAGAAGATGTATTTTCGTCGAGCACCAATAGTCCTGGAACCAGCAGCACAACACAAACCAGATTCACTCTGAAAATGAAGGCAAACGTTGTGCTCCCTGCTTGTTTACGATAGATATACCATACGAACAGGAGAAAAAGAAAAGAAAACAACACCATAACAACAGCCGAAATAACAATGAAGCCATCATCCTAACATGTTACACTGGTGAATCATTTTTATTCATCCAGCCCTATTAAAGGTCCATTCCTCTTTGAATTAGCAACTAAAATATCCTTTTCAAGGCTTAGACTTTAGTCTTCCGTAACTGTCACACTCATCAGTCTCCCTTCTACTTTTAACGAGGAATGATTTCGGTTGCATCAGTATAAATTAGATAATCTTAGAGATTTGCCCGGTAAAGAAGTTACAGGGAGATTTATCATATTTGCTTTGTCCTGAAGTTAGTAGGTTTGATTTTTCTTATGCCATCTCTTATCAAGTAGAAGACCTGTTCTGTTACCTGGTTGTGTTTTCAGATATTTTAGTTAGTTGCGATTTGATTCTTGATGAGTTCTCTGTTACTTTGAATTTTGTGTAGAATATATAATAATCTAACTGAATCTAGAAATTTCTATCAGATGGCAAGCTAGTCATTTTTTTGCTAAACATGCGTCCAAATATTTCTTCTCCACATAGCTTGATTTTTAGAAGGCGACCAGATCAGGCTTATGAGTAACTGCACTAACTGTACCACTTTTGCAACCAAAAAAAGTCGAATAATACTATTGATATTTTCATGAATTGCAAATAATAAGCATAAGACTTTTGAATTACAAATGTATATGTTGCAAATAGACATATCGTTAAAAGTTATGTCATTACAATACAAGCAAGATGACAATAGCTAATCTAGTTTTGATTTGTATCCTCACACACAATAAGCATCAGACTTTTGAATTACAAATGTATATGTTGCAAATAGACATATCGTTAAAAGTTATGTCGCCAAAACACGAGCAATATATGTCAATAGCTTATCTAATTTTGATTTGTGCTCCCTGCTTGTTTACGATAGATATACCATACTAACAGGAGAAAAAGAAAAGAAAACAACACCATAACAACAGCCAAATAACAATGAAGCCATCATCCTAACATGTTACACTGGTGAATCATTTTTATTCATCCAGCCCTATTAAAGGTCCATTCCTCTTTGAATTAGCAACTAAAATATCCTTTTCAAGGCTTAGACTTTAGTCTTCCGTAACTGTCACACTCATCAGTCTCCCTTCTACTTTTAACGAGGAATGATTTCGGTTGCATCAGTATAAATTAGATAATCTTAGAGATTTGCCCGGTAAAGAAGTTACAGGGAGATTTATCATATTTGCTTTGTCCTGAAGTTAGTAGGTTTGATTTTTCTTATGCCATCTCTTATCAAGTAGAAGACCTGTTCTGTTACCTGGTTGTGTTTTCAGATATTTTAGTTAGTTGCATTTGATTCTTGATGAGTTCTCTGTTACTTTGAATTTTGTGTAGAATATATAATAATCTAACTGAATCTAGAAATTTCTATCAGATGGCAAGCTAGTCATTTTTTTGCTAAACATGCGTCCAAATATTTCTTCTCCACATAGCTTGATTTTTAGAAGGCGACCAGATCAGGCTTATGAGTAACTGCACTAACTGTACCACTTTTGCAACCAAAAAAAGTCGAATAATACTATTGATATTTTCATGAATTGCAAATAATAAGCATAAGACTTTTGAATTACAAATGTATATGTTGCAAATAGACATATCGTTAAAAGTTATGTCATTACAATACAAGCAAGATGACAATAGCTAATCTAGTTTTGATTTGTATCCTCACACACAATAAGCATCAGACTTTTGAATTACAAACGTATAGGTTGCAAATAAACATACTGTTAAAAGTTATGTCGTCAAAACACGAGCAATATATGTCAATAGCTTATCTAATTTTGATTTGTGCTCACACACACACACACACACACACACACACACACACACAACTACAAAACACACACATGCATGCACACGTATGCACGCACACACGCAAAGCATGAGATTTTCTAAATATCCAAGCACTTCCACTTACCTGGATTCTCATAGGCTCAGTGTATTCAAAAGAAATAAATGCTCGTGGCACCAAAATGAATCATACATGGCTTGGTGGTCAAGAACATCAATATCAACCAACAATTAGCAGAGAGCATGACGACAATCTCTTGGCAATCAATGTGGAATTCTCTTTAGACGAATAGCTCTTCAATGTAATGAATGACAGGAGCCTCTCATGTTACATATTTCAGAATCTGAACCTTTGTTGATTCTCCTGTGATAATTAAATTCTAGTTAGGTTACTAAATAAATCTTGATTCCAACACTGAAACATGTAAATCTGATGAACTTTGATAGCCATCCCATTGGTAAGGAGAAATGAACAGTACACATAAGATATTGAGACAAGAGACTTGGTCCAGAAAACACTCACCATCCCATTAGTTTTCTCAAGAGCTGTGCTTTCTAGAAAGGGCATACAGACTGCTTTCCTGATGACTCAGCCATGGTTGCTGTGCAACTGCAAAAACCTTGGATAAGCCCCTGTTGCTGGATCCCAAAGAGATTTCCCCAACAACAACAATTAACATTTTGTACTAATATTCGGCTGACAAATTCCCATATAATAGATGTGAAAATACACTGTATTTATCAAGAAGAAAAACCTGAAATTTTAAAAATGAGTTCAACATAAACTGAAGACTATTAAGGGATACTACACTAATTTATTTAGGGTGAAATCTCCATGCATAAAAGACGTAACTGCTGGAAAGTTATTGAAGCTTATCTGTCTTGAGTTAATATATGGATGACAGCTTCAAATTGTTTCAGCTAATCAAGGATGTTATTTGAAGGGCCGGCTTTTAATCAGGAAAAATACTGCACAAGATACTTACTAAAAAGAACACCTGAACGGGGGAATTAGGTCATGTATATAAGTATGACACATTATAAATCAACTAACCTAATATTGGTTTCTACAATATTTCTCAGCAAAAAGTCCATAGATGAGCAAGCACAACAGCAGCCGCATATGATAACGTCTTGATGCTCCATATGAAAGAAGGCAGTTTATGTTGGTTCTCTACAATATTTGGAGATAATCAGCAGAATTCACTTAAGCAAGAGGGAAATTCTCAACTCCCCTCTTCATTAGACCAATTCCCCCTGTCAAAAAGAACTTGTGAAAGTTGAGCCTTGGTATCATGAACTGTATACTATATGGAGAAGAAAGGTGCCTCCTCCTAAATACTAATTGACATTGTAGGTCAAATTGCTCACGGTTCCCCTGTTAAGAAATTGGAACAAACATATAGATGGCCAACACAAAATTTATAATAATCTGAATTCACTCGTGGAGCTTCATCATTCTTGAGTTGTGCCTCACAGGTTATAGCTCTCTCAAAACCTTTTTGGGGTTTCTGCACTATCCTTAGATGTTTCAGGTTTACTCCACAGGCAAACTGGTTATGACACAACCCAGGCACCTGCTTGGCAACAAAACCTGAATGCTGGCGGGGTTGGAAAATCAAGCCCAAACCGAGAGTTAATGAGCCTTAACTAGAGGTTAGGAACCAAATGAACCAAAAATCTCAAGCTATTAGTATCGTCGCCAACTTCTATTCAAACCCATCACCCTGTATTATACTTTCAAACGTGGGACTATGCTCGCACATGAATACCCCAACACTAAAGAAAGACCCAAAATGGTAATTGGAGAGTTTCCATAACACTTAATGGTGACTAACATGAAGTTGATTGTAGTGGGTAGTAGGGTTTCCAAATAGTAGAGTGTTGTCATCTCATCGCAAAATCTTAGATTATCTCATCGTTCCTATAATATTATAGGAAATCCCCTTTCGTTTTCAGCTCATTCTATTTTCTACTCTATCAAGCTTGGGTATCGAAAACACATCAACCAGAAGAAATTCTCAAAAACTATGTTGTCTCTGCTAAAACAAGGACGCCAAGTTCATCACAGTGAATATATGATAAATTTCCCAGATTTTACAGCAAAAATTCTATTATCTTCGTTGAATTAATCCTAATTTAAATTGCAGAACCTCTCACATGTGCTCAGAGACCTAAAATCTCTCAAAAGGTTATACAAACAAAGATCAGCAATAATAATTAAAGAGATGAAATTCAAATGTGGGAATTTCTCTGAGATTAGAATCTACCATTTCAACTAGGGTTTGCAACGTAGAGATCGATTTCAACGCTGCTTTCACATCCCCGACCTATTTTAAACAAAAATCAACGAGCTGAGTTCAGATCAGAGGGAAAAGGAGAGAGATGAAGATGAAAGCTGAGACCTTTGAAGGCGTTGGCGATCTTCTTCAAGGGTTTCCCGCCTCCTAAACTCGCCATCGAGATTCGAGAGAGAGAAAAGATACTTCCTCTTCTTTTGTTTGATGAGAAAGAGGAGCGTGATTATTGACCGTCCGATGAATGAGTTTTTAGATGCCGAACTATGATTAGCAAATAAAAATTGCAAATTAATTAAAGCCCAATTGAAAGGAACGATGCAGAGAAACAAATGATTGAATAAATTCGAACGGCAAACGATTGGTAGCCTTTTCGTGATATTAGCGATTATGTGAATTTTTTTATCGAATAAATTCGAAAAACAAATGATGGAATAATATTTTAAACTGTGTAGTGTAGTCCTTTTAATCAAATCGCTCTCATTAATATTGTTCAAGAGTATTTTTCTCTCTCTGATATTAAAAAGTTTCAAATTTTTTGCAAAATTCATCTCTGAATGATTCTTCAAACATTCATCAGACAATTTACACGACATATCGAATCACAATATTCTCACAATTGTTCCATAATTTCAACTAAGGAAAAAAGAAAAAAAAACGTGCTTAATTAATTAGCATGTCACAATGTTCATCACTTCCCATTGCCGGAATCCGCAGCCGTCGCCGCCTTCCCCGCCTCCAACTGCGTCACCGGCTTCCCCTCTCTGGCGGCCTTCGCCGTGTCGTACGACGCATGCAGGCCCAAAAGGAAGTAATAAACAAGCAAGAACGCCGTCCAAGCACCGAACCTCATGAACGACTTCCAGTCGATCGACCCCAGCAAAAATATATTGATCGCAATCGACAGCGACGGCAGCCACGGCACCATCGGCACCCCCCATAGTTTCGGCCTCCTCGCCTGCGGCACCCCCAGCCACAGCCCCATCGTCGCCACGAACCAGACAGGCACCGTTATACAATACCCGATCCACCCCTTCTTGCTAGTCGCCCAGTACACTGCAGTCGCAATCGACGATGCAAGGATCGTCAACAACAACACGATCATTTTGTTGCGGTTTGAATTCGTCGTCTCGCCGCTGACGTAGTAGCGTCGCACGATGAGGGCGACCCCGACGAGCATGAAGATGAAGAGGGTCGATATTGACAAGAGGTTTGAGAGGATGTTGAGGTTGGTGAAGAAGGCGATGATCGCGGTGGCGACGAGCATGATGACGGTGGCGTTGATCGGCGTGCCGGTCTTGGCGTGCACATTGGCGAACCAAGGCGGGACCATGTGGGTGCGGGCGATGTGGGTGAGGTATCGAGCCTGGCCGACGGCTCCGACCAGGAGGACGGTGGTCATGCCCTTCAGCGCGCCGAACGCGACGATGTACTTCGCCCAGTCCATGCCGACGGCGGAGAATGCAACTGAAAATGGTGCATCAGCGTCGATCTTTTGGTACGGCTGCATCATGCAGAGTACGAGCGCGAGGACGCAGTACGCGATGGTTGTGATCGACATTGCACCCACTAGGCCAATGGGGATGTCTCTGGCGGGGTTTTTGGTCTCTTCGGCCATGGTCGAGACGGCGTCAAAGCCGACGTAGGCGAAGAAGAGGACCGCGGAGGCGCTGAAGATGCCGCGGGTGCCGAAGGGGGTGAAGGGGGAGAGGTTGTTGACGTTGGCCTTGGTGAGGCCGGCGACGATGATGAAGAGGATGACGAGGAGGTGGACGATGGAGGCGATGTAGTTGAAGCGGGAGGTGCCCTTGGTGGAGACGACAGCGACGATGCAGATAAGAGAGACAACGACGACAGCAATGGGGTCGAGGCGGTCGTAGTCCTGGCCGAGGCTAGAGGCGTGGATGCGGAAGTCGTTCGGGTGGTGGTTGAGGAGGGTGGCGAAGTAGGAGGTCCAGGAACGGGCGACGGCGGCGCCCCCGATTACGTACTCGAGGAGGATGTTGCCGGCGGCGATAAAGGCCACGAAGTCACCGAGCTCTACGCGGAGGTAGGCAAAGGAACCGCCTGAGGCAATAATTAGGGAGGGCAAGAAAGTAAGCTCATTGTCGAAAGAAAAAAAAAATGTTAATATGATGCCTAATTCTGCATTCTGATTTATGAATCCACAAAATTAAGTACATGAAATTTTGATTGTAGTAGTATACTAAAATAGCTCGTTTAGTCCTTTGTATATGTTTGTCATTCTCTCAGGACAGAAAAAATACCAAAGAACAAATGGCGCGTTAATATAGTATGAGGATGTAAGAAGTGCATAGAGAAAATTAAGAAATCACGGTATTATGCAATCACGTTAAAAACCACATACATTATATAAGTAGTTCTTAGTTCATGTCATATGTAACTTGTCTCGTCCAAATTCAAACCAAAGATTAGTAGTTAAGTCATAAAAAAGCATATATTTAACAATTGCAAGCATGCATAATTTTGTAATATACACAAGAACAAAATTGTTCTAGTTTAGTTCAACTCAAAAGTGGGATAAATTCGAAACTAGAACTGATCTTTTCTATATAGGATGGATGAAAAGTGGGATAATTTTTACAATTATCCCAGTTCTACTTTTGTACCGGTTCTAATTGAATAACACCTTAAAATTTTATCTCAAGAAAAATTTAACCGACTAACACCATACAAATTTATCCCGCAAATTATCTCAGCTTCTAATTTATAGTTCCACTTGACTAACCTCCCTTAGGATTTTCAATTTTATGCTTGATCATATAATGAATGAACTCTAAATTCTATAGCATAAACATTGGATGATATATGGTAACGATAAAGAACAACAATAATTACTTCAAATATAAAAAGAAAACAAAATGTTTGTTGGGAATCATTGAGTCATTTTTGATACGGTATCATAACATCAAATTTCAAAGGATCTTTGATTCAAGCATCACAATATCAAAGTTCACTTATTTTATTTTACTTAATTTATTCTATATTTTCGAATAAAATTCAAAGTCTAAGGTCCATTTAAGAAAAATACTAAAGAATTCTATCAATTGTTGGACTTTTTTATTTTTTTATTTTTGATAGGATCAATTGTTGTTAGTTGTTGACATGTTGTCATGTACGTCTTTATCCTTCGGCAATAAATCCAAAATTCATATATTGAATTGTAAGGTAACGATCCATGCATATTATTCCAAAGAGGCGGCTGCCGAGTGCCGACTCTTAGACTCTTCAAGTGAATCTAATACAACTATAGAGTACACTCAATATGTCAACATGTCAACACCAAAAGCTACTTTCTATCGTTTTCTTTTTAAAAAAAAATTTCTCAAACTCATTTTCTAAGGTGTTTCAAAATGCCTAGAGATTCCCTACATTCTTAATTGTAGAGTGACTCTAAAATTCACCACCAAATCTATTAACTTAGCAGACTCCATAAATGATATTGATTATCTAAATTATCTAAAAACAATCTTCTAACTTTAGGACCCACTAAGATAAACCAATAGTATTAGTCCAAGTAACTCATCGTGGACTTTTTCTACAATTGAGATTGTAGAGAATCTGACTCGTTTAAAATACCTAGAGATTCTCTACATCCTTGATTACAGAGGAACTCTATAAACCATCAATGATATCGCTTTATTCACCAGGCCCTGTGAATTATATTATTTATCTAAATTATATATAAAAACTTTTAATTATGGGACCCACTGAAACAAATCAATAGTATTGATCCATGTAACTAATTGTAGACATCTTCCTACTATTAAGGTTGTAGAGCATCTGGACTCATTCCAAATTATGCTGGGTTAATTAGATCACTAGTCACTGTACATTATCGCCTAATTGGACGTTCATATCTATGTTTTAATTGTTTGGATGGTTGGTCATGTAGTTAAATACTAATTGGATTGTTAATTACTACTAATACTTTACGTCAATTAACACAATATATTTTGCTGACGTTGCATAAAAAAGTATTGACCACTTGACATAAATATATTTTCCTATGTATAATATCTTGATCGCTATTGGAAATTAAAAATTTGTGTCATGTCGTGCAACTAGTATTGGATCATTATGTTGCGTTTAGGATTCCGTTCTTGAAAATATTAACTTGTGGCATATTGAGTAAAATGTATTGCAATAAATAAAAATATAGTACTCAAATTGACAAAGCGTTAGAAGTGATTAGCGATCCAATTTATATTTAATTACATGATCAGTCATCCAAGCAATTAAAACCTAGGTATGAACGTCCAATTAAGAGATAAATACAATGACCAATCATCCAATTAACCCAAATAATGCTTCCTTAAGTTCACATCATTGAAACTACAGTCTCCATTGTATTCTCCCCCATTTTATTCTAGTGAAGAGTTAGATTACTTGCTCAATATTTTGGTCAATAGCCAATGCATATAGAAAGAAAAGTTCATTAAACTTGACGGAAAATATGTTTTAACTTCGAAGACATTAGTAAGTGTTGGGCGCGCGGACCGCGGAACCGTCGAGAGAAACCACCGCAAACAGAAAGCCAAAACACAATAAAGCAGTAAAGACACGAGATTTACGTGGTTCGGCAAGTTGCCTACGTCCACGGGGTAAGGAGGGGGGATTTTCACTAATAGAAAGAGAGAATACAAATTAGGGTTACAAGTTCTCACAAAGAAACCCTAAAAACAAACCTCTCAATCTCTCAAAAGATCTCCTCTCCAAAGATGCACCAAACCCTTTGAAAAGCTGCTCCAAATCGTGCTTGATTGCTACCAAATAATCAGGTTTAGGGTTATATATAAACTCTAAACGAACCGGGTTTAAAACCAAAACCCGTTTTCGAATCTGCCCAGATTAGTCGACTACTACTTCAGATTAGTCGACTACTCACTGTAGATTAGTCGACTACAACACAGATTAGTCGACTACTACCGCAGATTAGTCGACTACTACCGCAGATTAGTCGACTACAACACGCATTAGTCGACTACTACCGCAGATTAGTCGACTACTACTTCAGATTAGTCGACTACTACTCAGATTAGTCGACTACTCATCGTAGATTAGTCGACTACAATACCTAGTAGTCGACTCATCGAACTCAAAACCGACTTGTGCATGTTTTGTGCATGTTCTACAATTCTCCACCTCGCACATCATTTGATTCACCTCAAATTTTGGACGAACACCAAGAACACCAAGAACATCTAGAGATCACCATTAGCCAATCCAGCCAATCCAAATGCCACTACACCGCTGACGCCACGCATTCTCCACCGATCAAGCTCACCGTAGTTCACCTCAAATCATCTCCACCTTACCCATTACCGCCAAGGGCCATGCCCTCTTGGGCAAATCAACACGAAGCCGATATGAAGCAAGTCTAAGCAATGCTTAAACTTACTACCGTGACCACCTTGGTTAACATGTCCGCGGGATTCTCATTCGTGTGCACCTTCATGAGAGAAATATCACCTCCTCTATGACATCCCGCACAAAATAATACCGACATCAATATGCTTGGTACGAGCATGATGAACTGATTCTTCGCCAAGTGAATTGCACTCGACCGTCACACCACAAGTTCACGCTTCCGCCAATCCCCAAATCGCCTAGAAGACCCCACAACCACAATGCTTCCTTCACTCCCTCCGCCATGGCCATGTACTCTCAGAGTAGAAAGTGCCATCAGAGCTCGTAACATCGACGCCAACTAACCGGAGCCCCATGTATCTTGAATACATAACCAAGAGTAGATCGCCGTCTATCTAGATCGCCCGCATAATCGAGTCCACAAACCCGTCAATCGACATGTTTCTCCACCAAAACACAGACCAGATCAACGGTACCCTTTAAGTACTGAGGACCCACTTCATCGCTTCCCGGCGCCTTTCCGGATTCGCCATGAATCCATCGACCACACTAACCGCCAGGAAATATCTCGGCGTGTACACACCATTGCATACATTAAACCGCCAACTGCACTAGCATAGAGAACACGCCCATGTGCTTCTCTTCCACAGAGTGGGAGATTGATTACCGTAAAGCCTAAAGTGTGGAGCCAATGGAGTCACCACCGATTTAGCACTTTGCATCCCGAACCTCGCGATCACCCGCTCTATGTAGCCCTTCCGACTCAAGAACAATCGCCGATTCGCCTCTCTTCTAATCTCCATACCCAGATTTTCCTAGCAAAGACCCATGTCCTTCATCTCGAACTCTTCACCAAGTTGAGATTTCAACCTATCTATCTCCACCCCGCTCTTAGAAGCAATAAGCATGTCATCCACATACAAAGAAGATAGATAAAATTACCTCCGCTAAGCTTCAATGTAAACACAACAATCATGATCGCCGGAAAACCCATGCTTCAAAGATGAAGGAGTCAAATCGCTTGTACCATCGCCGGAGATTGCTTTAATCCATACAAGGACTTCCTCAAACGACACACATGATTCTCCTTATCCTCAACCTTGTAGCCCTCGGGTTGATGCATGTAGATCTCTTCATCCAAGTCTCCGTGCAAGAAGGTCGTTTTAACATCGAGTTGATCCACTCAAAATCACCATAAGCAACAATACTCAATAGCACCGAATAGATGTGTGTTTCACCACCGGAGAAAATATCTCATTGTAATCCACACCCTCTTTCTCGTGCAAAACCCTTAGCCACTAGCCTCGCCATGAATCTATCGACCACACTAACCGCCAGGAAATATCTCGGCGTGTACACACCATTGCATACATTAAACCGCCAACTGCACTAGCATAGAGAACACGCCCATGTGCTTCTCTTCCACAGAGTGGGAGATTGATTACCGTAAAGCCTAAAGTGTGGAGCCAATGGAGTCACCACCGATTTAGCACTTTGCATCCCGAACCTCGCGATCACCCGCTCTATGTAGCCCTTCCGACTCAAGAACAATCGCCGATTCGCCTCTCTTCTAATCTCCATACCCAGATTTTCCTAGCAAAGACCCATGTCCTTCATCTCGAACTCTTCACCAAGTTGAGATTTCAACCTATCTATCTCCACCCCGCTCTTAGAAGCAATAAGCATGTCATCCACATACAAAGAAGATAGATAAAATTACCTCCGCTAAGCTTCGAATGTAAACACAACAATCATGATCGCCGGAAAACCCATGCTTCAAAGATGAAGGAGTCAAATCGCTTGTACCATCGCCGGAGATTGCTTTAATCCATACAAGGACTTCCTCAAACGACACACATGATTCTCCTTATCCTCAACCTTGTAGCCCTCGGGTTGATGCATGTAGATCTCTTCATCCAAGTCTCCGTGCAAGAAGGCTGTTTTAACATCGAGTTGATCCACTCAAAATCACCATAAGCAACAATACTCAATAGCACCGAATAGATGTGTGTTTCACCACCGGAGAAAATATCTCATTGTAATCCACACCCTCTTTCTCGTGCAAAACCCTTAGCCACTAGCCTCGCCTTGTATCTTACACCACCGAAGCTCAAAGATCTTCCTTTCTTTTATACACCCACTTACAACCAATAGCTTTTCTTCCTACGCAATGGGACCACCTCCCATGTATGATTCTTCCAAGAGATTCCATCTCTTCCTCCATCGCAGCCAACCAACTCTCACTATCCTTGTCCCGAATAGCTTCCTTGAAGGAGACCGCTCGCCCTCCTCCACCGAGAGTGCGATTCAACCATATTAGCTCGCCCATAGTGCTTTAGGGGTTGATCAGCCCCAGCCTTCAGCACTGCTTGTATGCTCGCTTTGGACTAGTGGAAGCCAAATTATCCACGAGCCGTTGTTGTAGTGCCTGTATTTTCCTCGCTGAACCTCCTCCCCGCCAAGCTCATCATCTACCGACTTCCCACTTGAGCACGATTAGAACCTAGTTGGTCTTTAGGTTCTATTTCAATAACCCGAGACTTAGAAGTCTCACCAGCCATAACACCATCATCCTTGGACGCCTCGCAATCATGGATTTCTCATCAAAGGTAACATCCCCGCCGACCACGAACTTTGAATTTTCAGACACCAAAGGCGATAGCCTTTTACGCCTTTGCATATCCCAAGAATATTGCCTTCTTGGCCCTCGCTCAAGCTTTCCCTCGTTGACGTGATAGTAGGCGGTACATCCAAAATTCGAGCCTATCATAATCGTGATGTTCTCGACCACACCCTATAGGTGTATCACCATCCAATGTCGAATGTGGTGAACGGTTCACAATGTAACAAGTCAGTAGCCACCGCTTCGCCCACCATTCGTTGCCCAATCTCGCATAAGATCGCATACTCACCGCCTTTTCCGCGGTGTTCGGTTCGGCCTCCGCGACCCCATTCTCGCGTGGTGTAGACTTGTCGGTGTCGAACAATTCCCTCGATCACGAACTCCTTGAAAGCACCATCTCAGATACTGCACTGCTATCGATCTCGGCGTCTTCAATTTCTTTCTGTCTGTTCTCAACCATTGTTCTCCACTTCTTGAATGTCTCGAACACCTCATTCTTATGCTTCGAAAGTAAATCCAAGCATACCTAGAATAATCATCTATAAACGAGACATAATACCGGAACCACCCTTGAAGTTGTCCGAGCCGACCCCAAACATCCGTGTGCACATAATCTAGTATCCCTCTGCTCTTAGACTTGCTGCTCGAAACTTGACCTCGTGTGACTTTCCATACACACAATCCTCGCAAAAATCCATGCTAGGTTCCTTCAAATTCTTCAATGACCCTCTTTACCAAGCGAACTAGACCCTTCTCGACATATGCCCAAGCCGCTTATGCCATAACCGTGTGTGCTCACATGGGTCTCCACCACTTCCTTCAGCCCAACCGCCGATCTCCTCGCCACCGCTGCATTCGAGAGTATATAGATTACCGTGACGAACACCCTTCATCACTACTAAGGAACCACGAACAACCTTCTTCACTCCGTTTTCCGCCACAATCCCGCAACCACCGAGTCCAAAGCACCAACCGAGATAAGATTCTTCCGCAAGTCGGGAACATGCCTCACATCCGTCAAGGTTCGAACCACTCCATCATGCATCTTGATTTTGATATTACCTAGCCCCACTGTTTTACAAGCATGGTTATTCCCCATCAATACAGCTTCCCCATCAATGCCTCTCGAGGTAGTAAACCACTTCCTATTTGGACACATATGGTAAGAGCAACCGAATCAAGTATCCACTTCCCGGATATCTCCTCGCCACCCGTGACGACATAGCATTCCTTATCGCCCTTCCTCCTCAAACGTAGCTCGCTTCTTCCTTGCCCTCTCCTCTCGGTCTTGTTGTTGTTCTTCTTTCCACCTACTCTCTTATTTGACGGTCGACTTTGAAATGTCCAGCTTCACCGCACTTGAAACATCCTTTTCCGCAAGAGGTCTTGATTTAGATCTAGACTTTCCTCCCTTGCCTTTTCCTCGCTCATTGCTCCTTCCTCTTGCAAACAATCCTCGCTTGTTCCTCGTTATCGCTTGGCCATGTCACTAGTTGCGTCTTCCAAGATCGTCCGCTAGAAGTGCCGTTCTAGTCTCATCCATCTTCGATTTTCTCCCACAAGCCTCGGTGTTTGCACTGTGTTCTCATAAGACTTCTAGAGACAGTAGTAGAAGCGCTGATCCTCGTCTCCTACTTTAACATCTATGTCTTTCAAATCGATATGATCCTATCAAACTTGTTGATGTGTTCCCGGATTGATGAGCCCTCCTCCATCTTGCAAGTATACAATTTGGATTTTAAGTAGATCCGGTTAGTTAGACTCTTCGTCATGAAGGTACCCTCTAACTTCTTCCACACGCCTGTACCGCTTTCCTCTCCATCTACCAAGAAAGCTACATCCCTCTCGAGGCATAGGATAATCGACTGTTTCCGGATCCAACTCCTCCCAATCCTCATCGACATATCCTTGTTCTTCTTCTCCTTTCCATCCAAAGCCTTGTGCAATTTTTGCGAAATTAGAAAGTTTTTCATCGCATCCTCCAATAAGAAAAATCGTTCTTCCCATTGAACTTTTCAATCTCGAATTTTCCCACTTTGATCGATTCATTGGTTGATGCCATCCTCTGCTTGTCTTCGTGAATCCGCTTCTCGTGAATCACCAACACCCCTCAAATTAGAAATTACACCACTTCCAATCAACAATAGCTCGATACCAATTGTTGGTAGCGGACCGCTGAACCGCCGAGAGAAACCACCGCAAACGTAAAGCCAAAACACAATAAAAGAGTAAAGACACGAGATTTACGTGGTTCTAAGTTGCCTACGCCCACGGGTAAGGAGGGGATTTTCACTAATAGAAAGAGAGAATACAAATTAGGGTTACAAGTTCTCACAAAGAAACCCTAAAACAAACCTCTCAATCTCTCAAAAGATCTCCTCTCCAAAGATGCACCAAACCCTTTGAAAAGTCGCTCCAAATCGTGCTTGATTGCTACCAAATAATCGTGTTTAGGGTTATATATAAACTCTAAACGAACCGGTTTAAAACCAAAACCCGCTGACCGCCTGCATTAGTCGACTACTACCGCAGATTAGTCGACTACTCATCAGATTAGTCGACTACAACACGATTAGTCGACTACTACCGCAGATTAGTCGACTACAACACGATTAGTCGACTACAACACGCATTAGTCGACTACTACCGCAGATTAGTCGACTACAATACCTAGTAGTCGACTCTTGAACTGGCTGTCTTGTGCATGTTTTGTGCATGTTCTACAAGAAGCAAAACTCGTGGACGTTGAAGGACCTTTCAAACAATTCTAGTAAATTAATTTGTTAAAGATAGAAGTTGTCTACTCCATTACTTTAAAATAGTGGGATTCTAGACTCATTAAAAGAATCTCCAGTGAGTCCTTACTATTGACTTGTTTAAGAGAGCACTTATCTACTTAATGATTTTAATAATATGGGGATCCCAGCTTAATTACTCAACATTTTAATCACAGAACAGCTGTACATGCTAAGAGTGGATTGAATTTGCTTAGAACTTCTAGAATTTACATTGAATTTGGATAGAAAAACAAACTTAAGATTGAGTAATTAGCTTAGGCTTCATTCATAAACTATTAGCTTTGGATCTAGTGCCTCCATATATAAGAACCTATATGATTCGTTTATGGGGAATTAACCTAATGTCTGCACATAAGCCACTCCTTAAAGATATATATTGTCAAAGATAAACTAACCTAAGTTAGTAATTTTGTCTGAACAAATTACTGCTAGAATTGTTGTTATCTAAGCAGGTCAACTGTCTTGTTCGTAACTTAACTACAAGCTGTTTCAATAAAGTTGGGATGAACAAATTTTATAGCTTTCTTCAAAAATAGGACAAGGAACCCTATTTAAAACATTAAAAGAAAAAAAAATTCTACATGCTCGAATTACAACATGGTAGCAAAAGGAAAAAACATAATTTAACTTGCTGCTTGATAAGACATCCGGACATTAGGTATTTTCAAAATTTATCTCTTGCAGGAAAAATTTTCAAAATGTATCACGTGAAAACAAAATGACATTTTAAACTAATTGTCGTTGTTTATAATAATTTTGGAGGCAATCTCCAGAAGAAGTTTCGGAGAATTTTGTCTAAAACGTATCTTTGTTACCGCTGAAGTTATGTTTGGTCATTGTGCCCATACCAATTTGCCGGTAGGAATCCTATCAGGAGAACCCTTATAAACGTGAGGTGCTTTACACCATTGACAGAATAAATATAATTTCTAGACTAACCATTTAACCATTCATGAATAGTACAGGCCGCTCCGTTCATAAATGAAAATTTTGAAACTTCAATTATCCATATTATATCAAACCCATATATAAAACAATAACAAAATAAACAAACGAAATAATAATAATAATAATCTCCTCACCTGCAACTGGGATCTCCACAGCGAACTCCGTGTAGCAAAAAACCGACAGCATCGCGGAGACGCCGGACACCACGAACGACAGCACCACCGCGGGCCCCGCCTCCTGCTGAGCCTCCTGCCCCGTCAGCACGAAGATCCCCGCCCCGATCACCGCCCCGATCCCGAACCAGATCAGGTCCCACCAAGACAGGCTCTTCTTCATCTCGTGCCCGCTCCTCGCTTTCACCTCGGTGAGCTCCGTCTCGTCCATCGACCGGGCGGTGACCCGATCCAGCAGCCTCGGGCCGGTTTGTTTGAGGGCATGGGCGTAATTTGACCAGCTTTGGAAGGACTCCTCCGGGAGGAAGTCGGCTTTGCTGCAGCCCCGGCGTTTCACCGTACCGCCGTCGGCTTGGCCTCTCATTATTTCTTGGATTTTTTCGATTTATTTGTTTATTTTATTTTATTTTTAGTTAACGGTGGGATTATTTGAAGTAGCTCGGGGTGTAGGTTTGTTTGAGTGCGTGTATATATAAGGGATGGAGTTTGTGGATTCAAGTCGGATCGGGTTATGCGCGGATTTGGATCGTGAAGTTCGCAACCCGATAACGGACCCATTGCAAGTTGGGTTGGCCGAGAATTCCGACCCGTGGGTCACGACCAATGCGTGAACGCTCGAAAGAATAATAATGAAAAAAGATAAATTGCAAAAAAAAAAAAAAAACCTTCATCCATGCATTCAGTGCATGTACCACCCCCTCAACTATTTTTGTGACGTTTAACGCCTCTGGATTCGTATTTATTATTTTGTGAAGGATAAAATTTAAGATAACCCATTTTCTCTCGTGAATCACCAACACCCCTCAAATTAGAAATTACACCACTTCCAATCAACAATAGCTCGATACCAATTGTTGGTAGCGGACCGCTGAACCGCCGAGAGAAACCACCGCAAACGTAAAGCCAAAACACAATAAAGCAAGAAGACACGAGATTTACGTGGTTCGGCAAGTTGCCTACGCCCACGGGTAAGGAGGGGATTTTCACTAATAGAAAGAGAGAATACAAATTAGGGTTACAAGTTCTCACAAAGAAACCCTAAAACAAACCTCTCAATCTCTCAAAAGATCTCCTCTCCAAAGATGCACCAAACCCTTTGAAAAGTCGCTCCAAATCGTGCTTGATTGCTACCAAATAATCGGTTTAGGGTTATATATAAACTCTAAACGAACCGGTTTAAAACCAAAACCCGTTTTGAATCTGCCAGTTAGTCGACTACTACTTGATTAGTCGACTACTCATCGTAGATTAGTCGACTACAACACGCATTAGTCGACTACTACTTCGATTAGTCGACTACTCATCAGATTAGTCGACTACAACACGCATTAGTCGACTACTCATCGTAGATTAGTCGACTACTACCGCAGATTAGTCGACTACTACTTCGATTAGTCGACTACAACACGATTAGTCGACTACTCATCGTAGATTAGTCGACTACAATACCTAGTAGTCGACTCTTGAACTGGCTGTCTTGTGCATGTTTTGTGCATGTTCTCTGATGAAGCAAAAACTGCGTGGCGTTGAAGGACCTTTCAAACAATTCTAGTAAATTAATTTGTTAAAGATAGAAGTTGTCTACTCCATTACTTTAAAATAGTGGGATTCTAGACTCATTAAAAGAATCTCCAGTGAGTCCTTACTATTGACTTGTTTAAGAGAGCACTTATCTACTTAATGATTTTAATAATATGGGGATCCCAGCTTAATTACTCAACATTTTAATCACAGAACAGCTGTACATGCTAAGAGTGGATTGAATTTGCTTAGAACTTCTAGAATTTACATTGAATTTGGATAGAAAACAAACTTAAGATTGAGTAATTAGCTTAGGCTTCATTCATAAACTATTAGCTTTGGATCTAGTGCCTCCATATATAAGAACCTATATGATTCGTTTATGGGGAATTAACCTAATGTCTGCACATAAGCCACTCCTTAAAGATATATATTGTCAAAGATAAACTAACCTAAGTTAGTAATTTTGTCTGAACAAATTACTGCTAGAATTGTTGTTATCTAAGCAGGTCAACTGTCTTGTTCGTAACTTAACTACAAGCTGTTTCAATAAAGTTGGGATGAACAAATTTTATAGCTTTCTTCAAAAATAGGACAAGGAACCCTATTTAAAACATTAAAAAGAAAAAAAAAATTCTACATGCTCGAATTACAACATGGTAGCAAAAGGAAAAAAACATAATTTAACTTGCTGCTTGATAAGACATCCGGACATTAGGTATTTTCAAAATTTATCTCTTGCAGGAAAAATTTTCAAAATGTATCACGTGAAAACAAAATGACATTTTAAACTAATTGTCGTTGTTTATAATAATTTTTGGAGGCAATCTCCGAGAAGAAGTTTCGGAGAATTTTGTCTAAAACGTATCTTTGTTACCGCTGAAGTTATGTTTGGTCATTGTGCCCATACCAATTTGCCGGTAGGAATCCTATCAGGAGAACCCTTATAAACGTGAGGTGCTTTACACCATTGACAGAATAAATATAATTTCTAGACTAACCATTTAACCATTCATGAATAGTACAGGCCGCTCCGTTCATAAATGAAAATTTTGAAACTTCAATTATCCATATTATATCAAACCCATATATAAAACAATAACAAAATAAACAAACGAAATAATAATAATAATAATCTCCTCACCTGCAACTGGGATCTCCACAGCGAACTCCGTGTAGCAAAAAACCGACAGCATCGCGGAGACGCCGGACACCACGAACGACAGCACCACCGCGGGCCCCGCCTCCTGCTGAGCCTCCTGCCCCGTCAGCACGAAGATCCCCGCCCCGATCACCGCCCCGATCCCGAACCAGATCAGGTCCCACCAAGACAGGCTCTTCTTCATCTCGTGCCCGCTCCTCGCTTTCACCTCGGTGAGCTCCGTCTCGTCCATCGACCGGGCGGTGACCCGATCCAGCAGCCTCGGGCCGGTTTGTTTGAGGGCATGGGCGTAATTTGACCAGCTTTGGAAGGACTCCTCCGGGAGGAAGTCGGCTTTGCTGCAGCCCCGGCGTTTCACCGTACCGCCGTCGGCTTGGCCTCTCATTATTTCTTGGATTTTTTCGATTTATTTGTTTATTTTATTTTATTTTTAGTTAACGGTGGGATTATTTGAAGTAGCTCGGGGTGTAGGTTTGTTTGAGTGCGTGTATATATAAGGGATGGAGTTTGTGGATTCAAGTCGGATCGGGTTATGCGCGGATTTGGATCGTGAAGTTCGCAACCCGATAACGGACCCATTGCAAGTTGGGTTGGCCGAGAATTCCGACCCGTGGGTCACGACCAATGCGTGAACGCTCGAAAGAATAATAATGAAAAAAGATAAATTGCAAAAAAAAAAAAAAAACCTTCATCCATGCATTCAGTGCATGTACCACCCCCTCAACTATTTTTGTGACGTTTAACGCCTCTGGATTCGTATTTATTATTTTGTGAAGGATAAAATTTAAGATAACCCATTTTCTCTCGTGAATCAGGGAGCATTAAGTGGCCAATAAAATATTTGAGCCATGACTGCTATAATGAGGGGCTTGTCTGCAATTTTTACTAAAAAAAGATGGCTTCTATGCTTTTCAGTGAATGCATCAATTGTGTGAGGAGACTAGCAAATAGCAATTCGCTATGTTCTTAGTTGCACGGAAACTCTATAAATTTCTTAGACTAATAGCGTTCTTATTTTTATGGACTTCACGAGGGATATATGTTTGCATGAATCACATAAAAGATTTTACGTTTGTGAGACTCACTAAGAGAAGAAATATTACTGCATCACGTAACATATTGCAGGATTTATCCATTATCAATAACATAGAGAATTTAAAACTAAAACTTTCACATCTTAAAAGGTAACTTTATGCATTCAGGGTCAACAACATAAACTATCGAAGCAACACAATTTCAGCCATTGGTTCAATAAACCATGATATGCTCAAATACTTAGAAAAGTTAATCGCCATGAAGATGTAAAACTCTTGACGAGCTCCTCCTCATTTTTGTGCGGATTATTTGTTTATTGTTATATGTTTGACTGGTCAAACCAAAGAAATTGGCGGCTAATCAGACCCCACAGCGTACAATGTGGGCCCGGGCCCGGGTTCATGTGAGCGAGTGGACCCGGATTCTTATTAATCTCCCAGAGAATTGGGCCGGCCACAGCTCAGAGTTGACTTGTTGACTATGAAACCGGAGATTCTATGGATCTGAGTCCATCGAACACATGGTGGATCCCACTCATGGTTGTTATACTATATAAAGGTCGTCATCAGTGTACTATAGTTGAATTTGTGTATCACTATGGTTACAGCTGTTCATGAGTTGCTTATAGTTTGATTTTATTATTATTATTGGTAGTAATAATAATAGCATGTTGCTAGCCTTATCCTGATATAGTAACACTAGAACTAAATTTTCTGACTATATGGGAAAATTCTCTGATTGCCATAATATATTGTTCATAACACATTAAAGGTGTATCTAATTTTAGATTAGTATATTTGAAATTTTATACAGTGATTTAATAGTTGATATAACTTCCATGCCAGTTTGAATTAAATACCAAAACCAATAAATGTGTAGAATATAATTTTGGGGACCATAACTTTCTTTCCCTTTATGTAATATTGCTAGTTTATGGTGACGTGAGGTGGAAGGGATCCTTGTGAGTTGTGAGCAATAAATTGAGAGAGCGTGTGCAATAGTTTCCCCTTCTATCAGCAATAATGCACAGTACAGAAAAACGCGGTGCTGATTGATCAGCTGCTATTTGTTTTCTTGGATTTACATAAGGGTCTGTTTGGTTGATATTCCAAAAAAAAAAGGAAAATTTGAATTCCAAGAAACTCATGCGAGCATGTCAGATTTTCAACCAATTTTCGAGAGATTGGGATCATCTCCACGATCAAAAAAATAGTAGAGGGACCACTATTATATCATAATCATTGATTATCTACTTGACGATTAAGATTTTATTTCTTTAAATATAAATTAGGAACGAGTGCAATTTATAGGGTATGATGAGTGTTAAATTTAGAAAGAATTTCAACCACATACTAGATGACCAACGGTTGTTATTAAAAGTAATGGTCTGTCCATAATTTTTATTAAGCGGTGAGGATCCAAATTCATTTCCGAGCTAAAAACGTCGAAAATGTGCTTTCTCATTTCATACACCTTTTTAATCAGCTTTAAAGAGGAAGTTTCCTCTTCTCCGTTATCAATCAAACAATAAAAAAAAGAAACCCCTTTTCCAGGACTAATGTGAATTTCTTGAAAACCCCTTTTTCGGGGTTTCGATGCGAGTCACATGGTCCCTTAAATTAACGTGTTATTTTGATATTTTGTTACTAGATAGTTCATGTATGGTGGACCATGTCCACCGGTTTAAATTTTCATTTTTTGGTTCTAATTTTTAAAATTGGGTTGCTAATATCCTCATGTTGGATACTATCAATAATATCATAGCGCAATCTTTATTGTAAGACTATTTTAGTATAGTTTTTCCTCTTTCTCTTTCTTTATCCCCTTTCTTTCCCTCTTAACAAGGCATATGAAATTAAAACAATCTCGGCATGTAAATATCTACGGCTTATGAGGCATTTCTTAGGAATTCCTTTTCTGGGTTTCCATGTGAAAGTAATGTGTTATTTATTGTAGGTTTATTTTAGTGTTGTTTTTCCTCTTTTTCTCTCTTTATTTCCTTTCTTTCCCTCTTAACAAGGCATATGAATTTAAATAAATTTCAGCATTTAAACATTGAATCAGACTCTAGTTTACCCTAAAATTTAATTCCATAAAGAAAGAGGTTAAGGTGCATGTAAATATCCTAGAAATTATATTGAGATCCAAGGACCAAGCTAAGAATTCAGCTAGAGTAAATTAAGTAAAAGTAATTTTAGATAACTAATTAGGGAACTTTGAGCTGGTAGATGATGGAAGATTGACGTGCATTCTTCACTTAAGTCCAAAAAGAGAAAAATATGCTCCTCAATTAAACAAAGGTGGCCATCTTTTAAAGATAAAAATAAAAAACTGCACAAATAATCATAATGAGTCCATGGTTACTGCTCACTACCCTCCAAAACCAAACAAATACTTTTCAAACAGATCACTTCACAACTACGACTTATGGTTTTGACTCTTATGAATGCAACAATATTTTGTGACTTGGATATTATTTAGTGGCCGTCAAAATGTGAAGGCATCACATTTATAAAAGAAATAGTTCACACTTCATATTTAAGCAGCAATTGCGGTCACTCTCATTAGAATTGAAAAATAATCATTTCATCCTGTTACAAGCGGATCCGGAACCGCCGAGAGAAACCACCACAAACGGAAAGTTCAAAACACAATAAAAGAGTAAAGACACGAGATTTACGTGGTTCTAAGTTGCCTACGCCCACGGGTAAGGAGGGATTTTCACTAATAGAAAGAGAGAATACAAATTAGGATTACAAGTTCTCACAAAGAAACCCTAAAAACAAACCTCTCAATCTCTCAAAAGATCTCCTCTCCAAAGATGCACAAAACCCTCTCAAAGGCTGCTCCAAAACGTGCTTGAAACTTCCCTAATTAATCAGGTTTAGGGTTATATATAAACTCTAAACGAACCGGGTTTAAAACCAAACCCGTATTCGGAATCTGCCCAGATTAGTCGACTACTACTTCAAAGTAGTCGACTACTAAGGCCTAAAACAGAGCAACGCCTTTCTGTCGACTGCAGATTAGTCGACTACTAACTCAGTGTAGTCGACTACTAAGGTTCCAGCTGAAAACCATCTCTCTGTCATCTGCAGTGTAGTCGACTACAATGCCTAGTAGTCGACTACTGAACCTGAAAACTGTCTTGTGCATGTTTTTGTGCATGTTCTACAATTCTCCACCTCGTACATCATTTGATTTACCTCAAATTTTGGACGAACACCAAGAACATATAGAGAGATCTCCATCAGCCAATCCAGGCCAATCCAAAGCCACTACGCAGCGGTACTCGCATTACCCTCCCGGGATCAAGCTAATCGTAGTTCGCAAATCATCTCCACTCACTCCATCACCGCCTCAAGGGCCATGCCTCTTGGGCGATCAACACGAGCTGATATGAAGCAAGTCCAAGCAATGCTTAAACTTGCTAACTGTGACTACCTTGGTTAACATGTCCGCGGGATTCTCATTCGTGTGCACCTTCATGAGAGAAATATGACCTTCCTCTATGACATCCCGCACAAAATGAGACCTGACATCGATATGCTTGGTACGAGCATGATGAACTGATTCTTCGCCAAGTGAATTGCACTCGACCGCACACCACAAGTTCGTTTTCTGCTCAATCCCAAAATCGCCTAGAAGACCCCATAACCACAATGCTTCCTTCACTCCTCTGTCATGGCCATGTATTCACCTCAGAGTAGAAAGTGCCATCAGAGTTGTAACATCGATCGCCAACTAACCGGAGCTCCATGTATCTTAAATACATAATCAGAGTAGATCGCCGTCTATCTAGATCGCCGCATAATCGAGTCCACAAACCCGCAATGGACATGTTTCACCCAAAACACGAGTGCAATTTATAGGGTATGATGAGTGTTAAATTTAGAAAGAATTTCAACCACATACTAGATGACCAACGGTTGTTATTAAAAGTAATGGTCTCATTCATAATTTTATTAAGCGGTGAGGATCCAAATTCATTTCCGAAGCTAAAACGCCGAAAATGTGCTTTCTCATTTCATACACCTTTTAATCGCCTTTAAAGAGGAAGTTTCCTCTTCTCCGCTATCAATCAAACAATAAAAAGAAACCCTTTTCCGTGACTAATGTGAATTTCTTGAAAACCCCTTTTCTGGTTTCATGCGAGTCACATGGTCCCTTAAATTAACGTGTTATTTTGATATTTTGTTACTAGATAGTTCATGTATGGTGGACCATGTCCACCGGTTTAAATTTTCATTTTTGGTTCTAATTTTAAAATTGGGTTGCTAATATCCTCATGTTGGATACTATCAATAATATCATAGCTAATCTTTATTGTAAGACTATTTTAGTATAGTTTTTCCTCTTTCTCTTTCTTTATCCCCTTTCTTTCCCTCTTAACAAGGCATATGAATTTAAATAAATTTCAGCATTTAAACATTGAATCAGACTCTAGTTTACCCTAAAATTTAATTCCATAAAGAAAGAGGTTAAGGTGCATGTAAATATCTACGGCTTATGAGGCATTTCTTAGGAATTCCTTTTCTGGTTTCATGCGAGTCACATGGTCCCTTAAATTAACGTGTTATTTTGATATTTTGTTACTAGATAGTTCATGTATGGTGGACCATGTCCACCGGTTTAAATTTTCATTTTTGGTTCTAATTTTAAAATTGGGTTGCTAATATCCTCATGTTGGATACTATCAATAATATCATAGCTAATCTTTATTGTAAGACTATTTTAGTATAGTTTTTCCTCTTTCTCTTTCTTTATCCCCTTTCTTTCCCTCTTAACAAGGCATATGAATTTAAATAAATTTCAGCATTTAAACATTGAATCAGACTCTAGTTTACCCTAAAATTTAATTCCATAAAGAAAGAGGTTAAGGTGCATGTAAATATCCTAGAAATTATATTGAGATCCAAGGACCAAGCTAAGAATTCAGCTAGAGTAAATTAAGTAAAAGTAATTTTAGATAACTAATTAGGGAACTTTGAGCTGGTAGATGATGGAAGATTGACGTGCATTCTTCACTTAAGTCCAAAAAAAGAGAAAAATATGCTCCTCAATTAAACAAAGGTGGCCATCTTTTAAAGATAAAAATAAAAAAAAACTGCACAAATAATCATAATGAGTCCATGGTTACTGCTCACTACCCTCCAAAACCAAACAAATACTTTTCAAACAGATCACTTCACAACTACGACTTATGGTTTTGACTCTTATGAATGCAACAATATTTTGTGACTTGGATATTATTTAGTGGCCGTCAAAATGTGAAGGCATCACATTTATAAAAGAAATAGTTCACACTTCATATTTAAGCAGCAATTGCGGTCACTCTCATTAGAATTGAAAAATAATCATTTCATCCTGTTGGGCGCGCGGACCGCGGAACCGTCGAGAGAAACCACCACAAACGGAAAGCCAAAAACACAATAAAAGAGTAAAGACACGAGATTTACGTGGTTCTAAGTTGCCTACGCCCACGGGTAAGGAGGGGATTTTCACTAATAGAAAGAGAGAATACAAATTAGGATTACAAGTTCTCACAAAGAAACCCTAAAAACAAACCTCTCAATCTCTCAAAAGATCTCCTCTCCAAAGATGCACAAAACCCTCTCAAAGGCCGCTCCAAAACGCTTGAAACTTCCCTAATTAATCGGTTTAGGGTTATATATAAACTCTAAACGAACCGGTTTAAAACCAAACCCAGATTCGAATCGCCAGATTAGTCGACTACTACTTCAAAGTAGTCGACTACTACTTCAAAGTAGTCGACTACTAACTCGTAGTCGACTACTACTTCAAAGTAGTCGACTACTAACTCGTAGTCGACTACTAACTCGTAGTCGACTACTAACTCGTAGTCGACTACTACTTCAAAGTAGTCGACTACAATGCCTAGTAGTCCACTCATGAACCCTAAAACCGCCTTGTGCATGTTTTGTGCATGTTCTACAATTCTCCACCTCGCACATCATTTGATTTACCTCAAATTTTGGACGAACACCAAGAACATATAGAGATCTCCATCACCAATCCAGCCAATCCAAATGCCACTACACCGCTGCCGCCACGCACTTCCACCGATCAAGCTAATCGTAGTTCGCAAATCATCTCCACTCACTCCATCACCGCCTCAAGGGCCATGCCCTCAATGATCAACACGAAGCCGATATGAAGCAAGTCCAAGCAATGCTTAAACTTGCTAACCGTGACTACCTTGGTTAACATGTCCGGGATTCTCATTCGTGTGCACCTTCATGAGAGAAATATGACCTTCCTCTATGACATCCCGCACAAAATGAGACTCGACATCGATATGCTTGGTACGAGCATGATGAACCCGATTCTTCGCCAAGTGAATTGCACTCGATCGTCACACCACAAGTTCGCTTTTCTGCCAATCCCAAAATCGCCTAGAAGACCCCATAACCACAATGCTTCCTTCACTCCCTCTGTCATGGCCATGTATTCACCAGAGTAGAAAGTGCCATCAGAGTCTGTAACATCGACGCCAACTAACCGAGCTCCATGTATCTTAAATACATAATCAGAGTAGATCGCCGTCTATCTAGATCGCCCGCATAATCGAGTCCACAAACCCGTCAATCGACATGTTTCTCCACCAAAACACGACTCGTGATCAACGGTACCCTTTAAGTACTGAGGACCCACTTCACCGCTTCCCGGTCGCCTTTCCGGATTCGCCATGAATCTATCGACCACACCGACCGCCTGCGGAAATATCCGGGCGTACACACCATTGCATACATTAAACCGCCAACCGCACTAGCATAGGAACACGCCCATGTGCTTCTCTTCCATCAGAGTGGGAGATTGATTACCAAAAGCCTAAAGTGTGGAGCCAATGGAGTCACCACCGACTTAGCACTTTGCATCCCGAACCTCGCGATCACCCGCTCTATGTAGCCCTTCCGACTAAGAACAATCGCCGATTCGCTCTCTTCTAATCTCCATACCCAGATTTTCCTAGCAAAGACCCATGTCCTTCATCTCGAACTCTTCACCAAGTTGAGATTTTAACCTATCTATCTCCACCCCGCTCTTAGAAGCAATAAGCATGTCATCCACATACAAAAGGAGATAGATATAATTACCTCCACGAAGCTTCCAATGTAAACGCAACAATCATAGTCGCCGGAAAACCCATGCTTCAAAGATGAAGGAGTCAAATCGCTTGTACCATCGCTGTGGAGATTGCTTTAATCCATACGCTGACTTCCTCAAACGACACACATGATTCTCCTTATCCTCAACCTTGTAGCCCTCGTGTTGATGCATGTAGATCTCTTCATCCAAGTCTCCGCGCAAGAAGGCTGTTTTAACATCGAAGTTGATCCGACTCAAAATCACCATAAGCAACAATACTCAATAGCACCGAATAGATGTGTGTTTCACCACCGGAGAAAATATCTCATTGTAATCCACACCCTCTTTCTCAGGCAAAACCCTTAGCCACTAGCCTCGCCATGAATCTATCGACCACACCGACCGCTGTGAAATATCGGGCGTGTACACACCATTGCATACATTAAACCGCCAACCGCACTAGCATAGGAACACGCCCATGTGCTTCTCTTCCATCAGAGTGGGAGATTGATTACCAAAAGCCTAAAGTGTGGAGCCAATGGAGTCACCACCGACTTAGCACTTTGCATCCCGAACCTCGCGATCACCCGCTCTATGTAGCCCTTCCGACTAAGAACAATCGCCGATTCGCCTTCTCTTCTAATCTCCATACCCAGATTTTCCTAGCAAAGACCCATGTCCTTCATCTCGAACTCTTCACCAAGTTGAGATTTTAACCTATCTATCTCCACCCCGCTCTTAGAAGCAATAAGCATGTCATCCACATACAAAAGGAGATAGATATAATTACCTCCACGAAGCTTCCAATGTAAACGCAACAATCATAGTCGCCGGAAAACCCATGCTTCAAAGATGAAGGAGTCAAATCGCTTGTACCATCGCTGTGGAGATTGCTTTAATCCATACGCTGACTTCCTCAAACGACACACATGATTCTCCTTATCCTCAACCTTGTAGCCCTCGTGTTGATGCATGTAGATCTCTTCATCCAAGTCTCCGCGCAAGAAGGCTGTTTTAACATCGAAGTTGATCCACTCAAAATCACCATAAGCAACAATACTCAATAGCACCGAATAGATGTGTGTTTCACCACCGGAGAAAATATCTCATTGTAATCCACACCCTCTTTCTCAGGCAAAACCCTTAGCCACTAGCCTCGCCTTGTATCTTACACCACCGAGCTCAAAGATCTTCTTTTCTTTTATACACCCACTTACAACCAATAGCTTTTCTTCCTACGGGCAATGGGACCACCTCCCATGTTTGTTCTTCCAAGAGATTCCATCTCTTCCTCCATCGCAGCCCAACCAACTCTCACTATCCTTGTCCCGAATAGCTTCCTTGAAGGAGACCGCTCGCCCTCCTCCACCGAGAGTGATTCAACCATATTAGCTCGCCCATAGTGCTTCGGGGTTGATCAGCCCCGGCTTGAACATGCTTGTATGCTCGCTTTGGCCTAGTGGAAGCCAAATTATCCTCGAGCTGCCGTTGTTGTAGTGCCTGTATTTTCCTCGCTGAACCTCCTCCCGCCAAGCTCATCATCTACCCGACTTCCCACTTGAGCATGATTAGAACCTAGTTGATCTTTAGGTTCTATTTCAATAACCCGAGACTTAGAAGTCTCACCACCATAACATCATCATCCTTGGACTTCTAGCAATCATGGATTTCTCATCAAAGGTAACATCCTCACGACCACGAACTTTGAATCTTCCAGACACCAAAGGCGATAGCCTTTTACGCCTTTGCATATCCCAAGAATATTGCCTTCTTGGCCTCGCGTCAAGCTTTCCCTCGTTGACGGATAGTAGGCGGTACATCCAAAATTCCGAGCCTATCATAATCGTGATGTTCTCGACCACACCCTATAGGGTGTATCACCATCCAATGTCGAATGTGCCGAACGGTTCACAATGTAACAAGTCAGAGCCACCGCCGCCCACCATTCATTGCCCAATCTCGCATAAGATCGCATACTCACTGCTTTCTCCGCGGTGTTCGGTTCGATCTCTCCGCAACCCCATTCTCACGTGGTGTAGACTCGACCGTCGGTGTCGAACAATTCTCCCCGATCACAGAACTCCTTGAAAGCACCATCTCAGATACTGCATCAGTATCGATCTCGGCGTCTTCAATTTCTTTCATGTCCTGTTCTCAACCATTGTTCTCCACTTCTTGAATGTCTCGAACACCTCATTCTTGTGCTTCAGAAAGTAAATCCAAGCATACCTAGAATAATCATCTATAAACGAGACATAATACCTGGAACCACCCTTGGAAGTTGTCTGAGCCGGACCCCAAACATCCGTGTGCATATAATCTAGTATCCCTCTGCTCTTAGACTTGCTGTTCAGAAACTTGACCCTTGTAGGCAATAAAAATTGCCTTAATCCCTGCACGGCAACTCGGAATGAGCAAAAGAGCTTAAGGGTCCATCTGAGTGAAGTCAGGTCCGCCTAAAGGTTAAGTTCACCTGAATGCTTGACTTTACAAAATAGACAAAAGTGTCGATATCTCCCAAACCGGAAGGAATTTGGCAAAATGACCGGAGCAAACCGAACCCTTCGGGTCGGTTTGGTTGGCTCCGTCTTGTCGAGATAGTCGATTTTCATATATAATTCGTCCAATTCCGACGTACGGCTTGAAAGTTACGACCTGTTCGTCGTAGGATGTTCTCACGTGAGCCTTAGAAAATGCTAAGAGACAAAAGAGGAGGTTCGCCCTGGCTGCGAGACTCGACCTCAATACGAGGTTCGTACGTGGACCGGAGTTCGATCTTAACACGAGGTTCTCACGAAAACGAAGCTTAACAATGGTCTGCCGAGGCTCGCCCACAACGTCAAAGTTTGACGAGGCTCGCCCACAACGTCGAAGTTTGACGAGGCTCGCCTACAACAGTAGTTTGACGAGGCTCGCCTACAACAGTAGTTTGACGAGGCTCGCCCGCAGCATCAAAGTCAAACAAGGATCGCCAAGCAGCGAAGCTTGACACTCAACCGAGGTTCGCCTACAGCGGTGAACCCCGACATTCAACCGAGGTTCGCCTACAGCGGTGAACCCCGACATTCAACCGATGTTCGCCTACAGCAGTGAACCTCGACATTCAACCGAGATTCACCTACAGCAGTGAATCTCGACATTCAATCCCAACATTCAACCGAGGTTCACCTACGCAGTGAATCTCGACATTCAACCGAGGTTCGCCACGCCAGTGAACCTCGACATTCAAGCTCGACGCTCAACCGAGGTTCACCTACGCAGTGAATCTCGACATTCAACCGAGGCTAGACCCGCACGCTTCAAAACGAGACTTGCTCAAGAGGCGAGACTCGACCTCAATACGAGGTTCGTGACGCGGACCGAGTTCGATCTTAACACGAGGTTCTCACGAAAACGGCTTAACAATGGTCTGCCGAGGCTCGCCCACAACGTCAAAGTTTGACGAGGCTCGCCCACAACGTCGAAGTTTGACGAGGCTCGCCTACAACAGTAGTTTGACGAGGCTCGCCTACAACAGTAGTTTGACGAGGCTCACCAAAGATCAAAGTCAAACAAGGATCGCCAAGCAAATGGCTTGACACTCAACCGAGGTTCGCCTACGCGGTGAACCCCGACATTCAACCGAGGTTCGCCTACAGCGGTGAACCCCGACATTCAACCGATGTTCGCCTACAGCAGTGAACCTCGACATTCAACCGAGATTCACCTACAGCAGTGAATCTCGACATTCAATCCCAACATTCAACCGAGGTTCACCTACGCAGTGAATCTCGACATTCAACCGAGGTTCGCCACGCCAGTGAACCTCGACATTCAAGCTCGACGCTCAACCGAGGTTCACCTACGCAGTGAATCTCGACATTCAACCGAGGCTAGACCCGCACGCTTCAAAACGAGACTTGCTCAAGAGGCGAGACTCGACCTCAATACGAGGTTCGTGACGCGGACCGGAGTTCGATCTTAACACGAGGTTCTCACGAAAACGAAGCTTAACAATGGTCTGCCGAGGCTCGCCCACAACGTCAAAGTTTGACGAGGCTCGCCCACAACGCCGAAGTTTGACGAGGCTCGCCTACAACAAGAGTTTGACGAGGCTCGCCTACAACAAGAGTTTGACGAGGCTCACCAAAGATCAAAGTCAAACAAGGATCGCCAAGCAGCGAAGCTTGACACTCAACCGAGGTTCGCCTACAGCGGTGAACCCCGACATTCAACCGAGGTTCGCCTACAGCGGTGAACCCCGACATTCAACCGATGTTCGCCTACAGCAGTGAACCTCGACATTCAACCGAGATTCACCTACAGCAGTGAATCTCGACATTCAATCCCAACATTCAACCGAGGTTCGCCTACAGCAGTGAACCTCGACTTTCAACCGAGGTTCGCCTACAGCAGTGAACCTCGACATTCAAGCTCGACGTTCAACCGAGGTTCACCTACAGCAGTGAATCTCGACATTCAACCGAGGCTAGACCAGTGCACGCTTCAAAACGAGACTTGCTCAAGAGGCGAGACTCGACCTCAATACGAGGTTCGCACGTGGAGCGGAGTTCGATCTTTACACGAGCATCAAAGTGTGACAAGGCTCGCCTGCAGCGTCAGTGGTCTGACGAGGTTCGCCCACAGCAGTGGCTTAACGAGGCTCGCCCGCAGCACCAGAGTCTGACGAGGTCCACGCTCGCGTTTCCGGCCAATCAGAAAGTGCGCCTCGCTAATCGTAGCAGCCGCTGCATCAGAAAGCACCGCATTACGCGCGTAGCTCCAATAAATAGCTAAGAGCCCAACGGGAGACAGGGCTGGCTAGCTGGGGAAAAAGTCTAAGAACTTTTGGAAGATCAATACTTGGGTGCAGGGGAGAGATCACGAACCTCGTCAGCAACCTCTAGATCATTCGCAGCTTTGATCTGATCGTCAACGGGAAGCAACCTCGACTTGAGCATCGAGCGAAGCATCCTCTCACCACCAAGAACCCATACAAAAAGAGGAGTCAAATCAATCTCCTCTTCCTCTGTAATCGAAAGAATTTGATTGTAACACATTCATTCAATCAATCAATATTTTTTCGACCCTACAACCCTGTGTGACTTTCCATACACACAATCCTCGCAAAAATCCATGCTAGGTTCCTTCAGATTCTTCAGCAGACCCTCTTTACCAAGCAGAACTAGACCCTTCTCTGACATATGCCCAAGCCGCCTATGCCATAACCGTGTGTGCTCACATGGGTCTCCACCACTTCCTTCGCTTCCAACCACGTGCTCCTGCCACCGCTGCATTCGAGAGTATATAGATTACCGTGACGAACACCCTTCATCACTACTAAGGAACCACGAACAACCTTCTTCACTCCGTTTTCCGTCACAATCCCGCAACCACCGGAGTCCGTGAGCACCAACCGAGATAAGATTCTTTCGCAAGTCGGAACATGCCTCACATCCGTCAAGGTTCGAACCACTCCATCATGCATCTTGATTTTGATATTACCTAGCCCCACTGTTTTACAAGCATGGTTATTCCCCATCAATACAGTTCCACCATCAATGCCTCTGTAGGTAGTAAACCACTTTCTATTTGGACACATATGGTAAGAGCAACTAGAATCAAGTATCCACTTCCCGGAGATATCCTCGCCACCCGTGACGACATAGCACTCCTTATCGCTCCCTTCCTCTCAAATGTACCGCTTTTCCTTGCCCTCTCCTCTCGGTCTTGTTGTTGTTCTTCTTTCCACATACTCTCTTATTTGGACGGTCGACTTTGAAATGCCCAGCTTCACCGCGACTTGAAACATCCTTTACCCGCAAGAGGTCTTGATTTAGATCTAGACTTTCCTCCCTTGCCTTTTCCTCGCCATTGCTCCTTCCTCTTGCAAACAATCCTCGCTTGTTCCTTGTTACCACCGATGGCCATGTCACTAGTTGCAATCTTCCAAGATCGTCCGCTAGAAGTGCCGTTCTAGTCTCATCCATCTTCAAATTTTCTCCCACAAGTATCAGATTTGCACTGTGTTCTCATAAGACTTCTAGAGACGTAGTAGAAGCTACCGATCCTCGCCTCCTACTTTAACATCTATGTCTTTCAACTGATATGATCCTATCAAACTTGTTGATGTGTTCCCGGATTGATGAGCCCTCCTCCATCTTGCAAGTATACAATTTGGATTTTAAATAGATCCGTTAGTTAGACTCTTCATCATGAAGGTACCCTCTAACTTCTTCCACACGCCTGTACCGCTTTCCTCTCCATCTACCAAGAAAGCTACATCCCTCTCAAGGCATAGGATAATCGACGCCTGCTTCCGTGATCCAACTCCTCCCAATCCTCACCGACATATCCTTGTTCTTCTTCTCCTTTCCATCCAAAGCCTTGTGCAATTTTTGCGAAATTAGAAAGTTTTTATCGCATCCTCCAATAGGAAAAGTCGTTCTTCCCATTGAACTTTTCAATCTCGAATTTTCCCACTTTGACCGATTTCTTGGTTGACGCCATCCTCTGCTTGTTCGTGAATCCGCTTCTCAGAATCACCGAACACCCCTCAAATTAGAAATTACACCACTTCCAATCTGAACAATAGCTCTGATACCAATTGTTGGGCGCGCGGACCGCGGAACCGTCGAGAGAAACCACCACAAACGGAAAGCCAAAAACACAATAAAAGAGTAAAGACACGAGATTTACGTGGTTCGCAAGTTGCCTACGCCCACGGGTAAGGAGGGGATTTTCACTAATAGAAAGAGAGAATACAAATTAGGATTACAAGTTCTCACAAAGAAACCCTAAAAACAAACCTCTCAATCTCTCAAAAGATCTCCTCTCCAAAGATGCACAAAACCCTCTCAAAGGCTGCTCCAAAACGTGCTTGAAACTTCCCTAATTAATCAGGTTTAGGGTTATATATAAACTCTAAACGAACCGGGTTTAAAACCAAACCCGTATTCGGAATCTGCCCAGATTAGTCGACTACTACTTCAAAGTAGTCGACTACTACTTCAAAGTAGTCGACTACTACTTCAAAGTAGTCGACTACTACTTCAAAGTAGTCGACTACTACTTCAAAGTAGTCGACTACTAACTCAGTGTAGTCGACTACTAAGGTTCCAGCTGAAAACCATCTCTCTGTCATCTGCAGTGTAGTCGACTACAATGCCTAGTAGTCGACTACTGAACCTGAAAACTGTCTTGTGCATGTTTTTGTGCATGTTCTACACATCCCTTTATGAATCATAGTTGTTTACTGTTCAATGAACATTATAATTTGTTAATTAAGTTCAAATGAAATTCATGAAGGTACGATGCCAGTTATATTGGTCATGAAAAGATTAATAGTATGATTAAAATTTTCTATGTAGGCCCCACCAATCTTCTTAGTGATTATCAGCGGTCACTTACAATTGAAATAAAAAGAAATTAATAGAAAGGAATCTGCTTTCACACTCAAAAAGATTCAACTTAAAAGAAAATAGTAAGCGTCATTTTAATTCCATCATTTACGCATCAAAATATTGACATGGCAGCAAAATGATACGTTTAGCTTCTAATCAACAACTAATCCATCAAAAACAATGCTAAATACAAAGAGATTAAGACATTAATGTCATAACCATCACTAATGGAGCAAGAAAGCATAAATGTGTAACATTACAAGCCAAATGCATGATGTATTATGATCTTATTGAGAGCAGTATTAACTATGAATAACATTAGCAATTAAAAACAAGTTTACAAGTTCTTGGAATCCGAATAATTCTAAAGGCTAATTAACAAAGCAAAACTCCAGAGCTAGCTAGTGATCACATCTATAAGTTCACTTTTAATTTTAACTGAACATTAAAATACGATTAGAATGATAAATAAAACATTGGAAACTTCATTTAAAGCTCCAAGAAACTACGTAGCTTACATGTCAATTTGCCTCAAAAGCACCAACTTGTCATATCAAAGCAATTTGCAAGTTGATTAATTTGTTTTGCTTGCTTGAGACAAAGATTAACTATTTGTTTACAGATAAATTTTTTATTTATTTATTTGTGTCAGTTGAAAGGTGGTCTATGTTTTGTCTCTAAGCAATTAAATTGAATTGACCTTGAAAGGCCTCTTTTTTTAATTTTTTATAATTTTTTTTATTTTTTTGAGTTGCCAAATGTTTTATTATTTAACCCTCCTTTTCTATGTTAGAATTGAGGCTGTATTTTTTTGCCAAATTGGATCTAGTTTATAAACTTTATTATATATATACTATTTCAAATAAAACCCAGAGTTCTAGAAGCTCCATTATGGACCTTTTGGAAGAAATTTTTTGCTGATAAGTTTTTTTTAGGAAACTATGGGAGAGCCATCTTTTTAAGGTAACTGCATTTTCGTGCACGCAACTTGTTTGCTACATCTTGCATTTAATATCATGAGTTTGAATTCTCAGTCAGAATTCTATCCACAACAATTTAGAATAGGGGGGTTATTGCACATGGACTCCATATAATATCACTTTGTATCAAGTAGTACTCTTGTAAGTTTGATATTGACAAATAGGCCCATGGAACTGAATTGAATACGCCTTCTTTTTGTTGGATGGTATGCTACTTTTTATGGGGTTTGTGTCAGAGATCAAGAAGTGTGATAGTAGAGAGGGTTTGCCTGCCACAAATCTCTAATGACGTTCGGTTTCAGGGAGACTATCTGTTAATATCAAACTTAAAGGGTACAGTTAGGGAATGATAGTACTTCTGTGCAATTAACCCTTTAGAATTTGATCAAGGTGCGAGCAAATAATTTTTTGAAACACTTCTCAGATCCGGATTGAAAATGATTCAAGTTAAACCAATACTTTGCATTCTTGGTTCCCAACTAAAAAATAATTATGTTTAACTATGCATCCTAGTATACTACTGTATATTCTCTCTTTTCTAGCCTTGTGAGTTGAATAAAATCCGTACCTTTGTTTGAAGATATTTAAATGATCAATTGACGAATTTTTTTTTTATTTATTTAAAAAAACTGTCAACCAAGAATTACTGCTGCAATCCTCTGTATACCAAAAGATTGACTTGTCAACAAAGAATTATAGCAGCTATCTCCATCATTCTCGTTCAAATCCATAAATGATGTGAAACGAGCCATGCAAGGGACTTTGACTTGAGGACCCAAAACTTAAATGTAAAGAATATTCATGTGCAAAGGTGATTAAATGTTAGGGTATTTTCCTGTAATTTATCTTTTTTTTTTATACGTGAATATTGATTATCTATGGCCAGCCTCAGCAATTATTGCCTCAAAATGTTTTGGCGTACAGATCCATGAACTGATTAAAAACTGAACACTTCAGTGCCCCAAAACCTGTGAATTATCTCAAATTCAGGATACAAAAGCAATTGCAAAGCCACGTATTCATAGATCAACCAAAGAAAGACACAGGTTTCTTTGATTTCAAATCTTGGAATTACAATTACAAGAAGCACAATCAAATAAAAGATCATTTAGTCATCTCCGTTCACATCATAAACAACAGGAGAAAGAAAAAAAAACAATCATACTACAAATATAGTATTACTTCTACAATACTTCGTGTATTGTCAAAAGAGTACCATAAGCCTAGTACAATTAGCAGTATTCAACCAGAGAAACCTCGAAACTCTTCACTCGCTTATCGATAATTTCTTCTTATGTTTTATGATCTTCCCATTCCCGCTCTTTTGCTGTTCACTAACAGAACCCTCTTGTGCACTGCACATCTGAGACTTAATCCGAAACCCAAACTTTTTCGACACACTGCCCAAAACTCCACCTCCATTTTTCCCTCGCCCCAACTTCTCAATCTCCTCTCTCATCGTCGAACACTCTTTCTCAAGCTCGCTCACTCTCATCCTCATACTATCCATTCCCACTTTTAAAACCTGGTTCTCTCTCACAGCACTCGACCAACCTCCTCCATTATTGCCTCCTCCGTCACTATGGGGGATGACACCGCTTCTTAATGGTCTTGAGCTATCTAGGGGTTCGGACATGAGGAAGCAACCAGCAATTGAGGTTCGAAGCTGGAGTTGCTCGAAGAAGAGGACTTGGACGATGATTCGCAGAGGGAGCCTCTCGTTCTGAGCTGAATGAGTGCAAGCCTCAAGGGAGAGTTTCTGGCAGTCCATTAGACGGCAGAGATGTTCTCTCTCGGATTCTGATAGCCAAGGGTGTGCCTGTTTGCAGAGAGAGATTTGTTAAGAGATAAATGTGTTCATCTTGTATCGATTCTATGGTGGTTACTACCATTGACTGTATAAATTTTTCAGCAAATTGCAGACAACCCGCCTCATATATACCGTCAGTAGCACTGACCATCCCTCAATTCATGAGAGAAAGGGGGGTTATCATCCTTCTCAAAAAGTCAATCCAAGAGTGATAAGTGCTAATAAAAGACAAGAAGGGTGATAAATGTTACTGAATGTATAAATGAGGGAGGTTACCTGCAATTTACCTTTTTTTTTTGGTGGATGAAAAGAATTTAGAAGGCTGGTGGAATCTAGTTCATTTTTTGCCCATTCGATTTGTACTAAAGAGGCATCAAGTGTAATTGAGTAGTGCAATAGCAGTATGCAATCCAAACTAATAAAAAAATTGCATGGGTGAGAAACCAAGTTTTTGGAGAGTTCTTTCCTATACGTGAAACAGTGCGAAAAAATTATCTTCAATAACCTTCATGCCAGGATACACATACATATTAATATGCATATAATCTAATAAATAAATAAAAATATGGTTTTGTTATGTACTTCAAAAGGTAGGAGCATAAAAGTTAGGGAAAGCAAGAAAAGTTTTGTTCGACGGTGGAGATAGAAACAAGCATATATCTGGCTATATAAGACCGTAAGTCATAAAGATCAACCAAGAAGAAATTCAAAAAAAATGTCAACTGACTAAATTACTGCTGATAGATCAATTCCAAAAAACACAACTAAATTATTGCTGATAGATAAATTCCAAAAACACAACTATAGTGTGACCTAACCACATTCAGGTTTTGAGGTTAATGTCTAGAAAGTAGAAAGTCTCAGAAACGTGCCTCACTTACATCTGCAAAATGATGGAATTAAAAATGCATTCAAGAATGTGCCTCCGAGAAGCTCAAGGGAGTTTAAATAGATAACTTTTGGAAATTAGACATAGCCTTAGCTCGTTTCAGAGTGTCTATGTTTCAGGCTCAATTATGAATTACTATATAGACTATCAAGTATCAATATATGTTAGAATTTTTAGGGAAAGAAAAGAACTTCATTTGCCAAATTACCTCGCAGAAGCTGGCCATTTGGCTGCCAGTATGAGGTACACGAAGTTAGAAACCTAGAAAGCATTTGATTTTGGCATTTCTAATTACAGATGTACGATATTGATTAATGTTATGGACCTACATGTACATATGGTAACAGCAAGATATGGAGTTGAGGGCCACACCGTAAACTCTTAACAGGCTAACATAAGATACTAGGGAACATTGCTTCTTGTAAGTGAATTGCATATTAAAAGTTGGCAGGCACCCATCAAAATCTTGTTTTAATACTTTTTTGCATATTTTCAAGTAAAGGGAGAAATATCTAATGTGATGCGAGCAACAAAGAGCTAGTGTGCACGCCATTAATTTAAAAGGACTGTAACTATCCAGGATCAGATGATTACCTTCAGATATATATCAATTGCACGATAAAGTCCATCATCCAGTGGCCGAGCATAATCAGGCACAGCAGCAGCCAGAGACTGAAACTTGGGCAGCTTCAGATTAACATCGGGTGCAACCTCTGCAAGATATCCATCAATCAGCTTGGCAACAGCAGTTAACGGTGACAAAGAAGGCGAGCCCATAATCTGCTCATCCTCAACCAAAGAAGGAGAGGCTCCAGCATTTGCCTGATCCATCTCCAAGAAGTGCTCAAGAATCCTTTGAACACAATCAACATTATAGAGGGTTTCCATGGAGTTAGAAAATGTGGGCATTAGTAAATCCTCTAGAGTTGCCTGATCAAGTTGCAATCCTATCCTTTTCTCCAAATTAGACATACAAGAAGAGCTAGCTTTCAGAATCATTGCGCTACGAAGAAGGCCAAACAAGAATTTTGTTGATACCACACCATTTTGGAGAGGCAATAGATCACAAAACTCTTCAAGAATCTCTCTCTGCTCTTCTTCAGTCGGCGCAGCTGCTAAAGTTATCGGAGCTGGATGCCTTTTGTTGAGACCTGGTAGATATCTCTTGGCACAGAAAGCTATGGACCCAGCAATGACCTCTTCTTTGATACCTCGAGTTTCCAAGATTGAGATAAATCTTTTATACAAAGGAAAGCTCAGAGATGTAACATCTTCATACCACCAATCTGAGCTAAAACTCCTCGGTTTTGCTCCAGTGCTTATTCCATTCCATAACACACTTCCACCGGGACTCTGCATAGACCTGTGCTCCATCACGGGCCAACCAAATAGCTCAGGATCAGTGCAAGCTTTGACAGCTAATGACTCGATGCACCGCTTCATGATGTGGAGATCTTCAGCAAAGGGAAGGAGTTTGTCACAAGTTTGAAGTGCCTTTATTGAATCTTTCCAGCTGCGAAGGACTACTTGGTTGAGGAAAATCTCGGTTTGAGAAATTAGGTTTCCTTCTGCAATTTCTTCAGTCATCTGGAGATGTTCAGCAGCACAACGGAGGTACACTACGTTTGAAGCAGTTAGCTCAAGCTTCATGCCGTAGCAGAATTTAGTGACAAGTTCGAAGGATTTTTCTCCTCCGGGGATGCCGGGTAGACTTATGACACAATGCTCTTCATTTGATTTCTCCTCGATCAACTTTTCTAAAAGACTGCTCTTGGATAGAAGAGGGAACTGCCAGCAAGAGTCAGGTCATCAGGATTGGGAATTAGATAGGCATCAATTATGCAGCGGGACACAACATTGAGAAGGCAAATGGATGATAAAACCAAGAACAAAACAACTTAGTTTCATGGAGGAGGTCTCACCTTGTGGAGATGGAAAGAAATCTCTCGTACTTCAATAGTAATGTCACTAGGAAGGCCAGTTGTGCAGAACCTGCAGTTTAACACATAAAAAAAACAGCTAACTTAGTACGTGCATTGAAAATAATCACAAACTAACATATAATTGACAATTTTTTCTCATAATTTTGGCATGATAAACCAGAAGCAAAACTGGGTGGCGCGAAACTTCAACAACCATCCTAGCCATATTGCCGACATCTATGCATAACATATAATATAATTGATGATGGTACTTATACGATGGTTGGTTAAGGAAATGTGATAATTGAAGACAAATCACATTCATTAGCTTTGACAGTAAAACAACTTAGACGTACACAAAATCATGTATGTCTATGTATCTGACTCTGCAAAATTAGTGTCCCCGAACATCCTAGAAGGTTATGGACTCAAAACATTACTGAGAGCTTATTACAACCTGAATTGCAAGGAGGAAAACTCTCGACTGTAGGTCTTAGATGAATGAAAGTCCTCAGCAATCAGGACTGCTCTAGCATACATAATAGACAGATTTATAGAACATTATTGATCCAGAAGTTTGATTAGACATGAATATGTTTCATTGGATACTTAGTTAGAAATATTTACATAGAGAGAGAATACATTTAATAGTATATGAAGGGGTGCATTTGTATGCAAATATCATATAATACATATGTATATTAGTCTAATTATAAAATTCAACAGAGATGCACCTCTGAATTTTGACAAGCTCACACACACGCATTCAAAATGTATGTACACCCACATCTGTATTAAAAATAGGCTTTCAGCTTCGCCATAAAGAAAACTAGTTTGCTCTTTGTTCATTTATTCTTTCCTCAAAAAAAAATAAAAATAAAATGTCCTTCTGCCTCATTCCGCTAGCTTCATTGGTTGCATGGAAATTAAACAGTCACACCTATTTTTTCCAAAGGGTTATTTCAAGGAAACTGAAAAGTTAAAGTAAGATCCAGAATGTTAGTATCATTATTTACGACGCCAGAGTTGAACCCGATGCACTACCTAAGGTTGTTAACACAAAACAGAACTTTACACACCGATCCCTACCACAGAGAAGAAACAACAGAACTTCATGCTCAGAGCCATACAAATTTCCGTAATTTCCAGAAATACTAGAATTCTCAACAATGAACTTTATGAACTGGTAACTGGTTGGCTATTAAAGCCAAACCTGTGTGGATACTCCTTCAACAAGCCATTCGACAGGCTACAAGATCATATCAAAAATAAATAAATAAATAAATAAATTTAAAAAATCAGTGCCCTTATCTGTTAAACTACTATCAACTAATATTCTAAGTAAAAATAATACTCTGAACCTTAACCTAGCAATAGGAGAGGAGAGTAGTCCAACATACTCTCAGGATAGTGTCAAACAAAGGGCTAACAATCAAAGCCAGTCAAAATAAGCAATAGAACAATGAAATTGATTCACTAAAATTATGAACTAACTACAACATAATCACAGGGTAGTGTTAATAGTCAAAATAAGCAACTGAACAGTGAAATGTGACAATGCTTAGCTAAAATTATCAACTAATTATAAAACAAGAAAAGAGATTATCACTTACCAAGCCTGCCCTTGGCGTTGAAAGGCATCAGCTTTTGATCCCAGCTTCATACAGGCCATTGGAGAAATAAAAGTCCGCAACACTCAAAATCAAACAAATACTGGGCCAATTTCCAATTCAAGGAAAACCCAGATTAATCTTTTGACTTAAAATCTTCGCAGTTCGAACGCTTGCTGAAAAATCAGCGAAATGTACTGCACATTCAAGATACCGATCAAAACCCTCACATCAAAATCCAATTTTGCAACAAGAACAAGAACCCAGATCACCAAGAGCGCCAAAAGTCAAAACCCACCAAATCTCAGAGAGAACCCACCCACTATTTTCACCCAAGCCAAATTGAAAAAATAAAATGGGGGGGGCGAGAGAAAACTACAAATGGGCAGTTTCTGTTCTGTCTTTTGTCTAGTTTGCTTTTGTTAGTTGCAGGGTTGAAGGTAGTAGAAGAGTACAAATTGAGGGAGAAGAATCCAAAGCCCTTCTTTCTTTAGAAAACAATGGGGTTTTGACTTTTTAAGTCCTTTCTTTTTTCTTTTTTTTTTAATTGTTTTTTTAAGGGGAGTGCCCAACAAGTGCACTGTAGAGCAGTTATTTTAGGTATTTATTTTAAATAGTTCCTTCTTTTTTCTTTTTCTTTTTTTTTTTTGGTGGGGCGGGGGGCAAATAGTGAAAATTTTTATTGATGAAAGTGACACATTTATTTGTTGCAGAAAAGTCAAAGAAAAAAAAGATTTAGAAGAGAAGAGCATGTGTTTGGAATATAGAAGTTTGCATACAATTAGAAAAGTAATTATTGACATGATATGTTTTTCAATTGAGTTTCTTCAATAAAAAGCCTCGTTGCTAATTATTTGATTTTGGGGTTGTGCTCTTACAAACGGGGTTATAGCTAGCAAATATTATATTGGCAAATTTTCAAAAAATCTCCCTTAACTTTGGACGATTATCGGATAACTTCCCATGACTTTTAAGGTGTTAGAAAACCCCCTTAACTTTAGAGGTTATCAGAAATGATTCTATAATTCTCATCGCAATTGATGTAGATAGTGACAACATCAAACTATTGCAAATATTTAACTTGAAAAGTAAAAAGTAAATACACATCTCATTATATTAGTATCTCAGACTAATGATTTTCGTCTGACAAATCACAAAGCTTATCAAAATCTTTGCTTGCATTCTTGACAGAACAAAACAAAAAAATGGATAAAAACATAATGTAAATTTATTTCGGCATTTAGTATGTAAAGAAACAAAAAAAATAAAATAAAAATCATATGACATATAAGAGGATTCTCTCGTATACATTGATGAGTTCTTCTTTGTTACTTAGGCTCTGCAGAGTATTGTAGTTGTCGGATCTGATCATCAACGATTTGAACGGCCAGAATATTCCGAATGATGTATTCCATGTATAATCATCTGTTAGGAGTCATAAACCTAATTATTAGCTAATTAATTACCTGAGTAGTGCAAGATTTGCCAACGCATTTTTAGGAAATCCATCACGATTGCTTGCCTTTCAGATTACGTTTTCCAAAATCAATGCTAAGGCAAATCTAATAAAAACCGTCCAAATTATCCGTAGTTATTTTTGTTGACTGTTTCTAATAATGTAAGGGCCCATGTCCGTGTGGATAGTAGAACATGAGATAATAATTAAATTGTAATGAATATTAAATACATGTAATAGTTAGTAATAAAGGTTGTTTTATGTGTTATAGCACGTGCCACATGGTCTTCTTGATTATCGACAGCTATTCAATCTTACTGTATGAATTTAATATATTCTACAGTATAAAGGAGGGTTACTTATTAAGTATTTATTACAGTGGTTTAATATTGCACTATTTTAATATTTTATTACGGAAAACGAACAAAATTATAACTTCGGAAAGTCTAATGCATGTGAGGTAATTTATCGGTTGAATATAAATATACAGGTAATTATGTAGTCATTTTTTATTCAAAATTCCTTTCGAAAGGCCGACATTGAAACTAAGTTTGTTTGATAATGAAAAATTAGAGAGTAGATTGCATATAATCTCTCATTATTTATACATTCAACAGTTATGATCCATCAACTCATGAAAAGATAAAAGTATCAAGTGTCTCTGGGTCTATGACATTAAGGTGCTGTTTGGTTCACTTGTTTTATAGAAAAGCTTTGGGAAAATGCCTGACGATGGCATTTTCGTAAATAATAGTTTTTGGTAGGTTTCTTTAAACTTTGTTTGGTTCACTCAAATTTATAGAAATATTTTCTGTAAAGTAGTGAAAATGGGGGCATTTTATAGAAATCAACTTCCTCTCCATATAAGCAGAAATTGCCTAGAAATCTGACGCATTGAATTAAATAATAATTTTTATACAAAACTTACACATATCCACTCCTCAACACATTTTCTATAAAGTTGATTTGCCTCTTTTCATATTTTGAACCAAACAAAGAAAAAGAAAAAAAAAGAAAATAACACCTTTTCAATTTCTATAAACTTTTCCTACAAATTTTTATAGAAATATATGGAAATTAAATTTTGGATACTTTTCCTTTTCCTTTTTTATTGAAATCGAACCAAATAACTCCTAAATATACATCAAATGAATATCAACTCTTGGATCATTGGATTTCGAGATTTGTGTAGATTCAAGGGTTGACATCGTTTAGATGCATGTTTAAATGAACCATCCGCACTCGATACTTTATCCATACGGAGAGGGTTATGCAATTTATCCTTCTCAAAAACGTGAATCTAGAGGCGATGATGATAATCATCCGCAATTTATCCAAAATTACACATTAATCTACATGTGATTTCTAAAAGTAAGAAAAATTAGCTTTAATGATGATACGGTATGTCACCATGTGCGATGTACTAATCGTGCGCCATACGTTACACCTACTCCAATGAATTTATTTACTCATTGGCTTTGAACGGAGTTGGCTGGGCTTTACTTAATGCTTGGTGGTCCTCACTGGCACACAATAATGCTTGTTTTCAAAAGGGAGAGCCTTCTCATTATTAGGTTTTTCATAGTATACCATGGAAAAGATTGATTTCTCATAATAGCAATCTTCACTGTGGTTTTGCTGGCTCACGGCCTACGGCATATAATTATGTGGACTCAGTCACAGCTAGGCAACCTAATTTGACCCAGAAACAGATAGGCATGGAGAATCACATTGTTGAATGTTTACACAATAGTCTCACGTATTTTTTATACAGAAATCAGCTTATAATGGGGAAGGGCGGAGGACATTTTCGATAGTTAAGATAAAATTTAAACAGAAATTGCTCTGAAGTTATATAATGGAGTAAAGATTCTATCAGAACATCTTATAGAGTGATCTATACCATTTACGGGTGATTAGAAAGTTAATTTGGGAATTACAATTTCTCTTTTTATGGTTTAGATCATCTCACTCCTATAGAAATAGTTCTGATAGATCCCTACTACTTATAATGTGGTTTTGTATGAGTGAGGAAAAAAAACTTTGAAGGTGACTTCTAACAGTTTGCTCTATTTTAAAGGTGACTTTTCATTATTAAAAAAAAAACCTTAATATTGCCCCAGAAGATGAATAATGCCATGGTAGATAAATTTTGCTTGAAAACATGTGTGTACTCTCGGAGGAATTATCCATTAGTTCCCTAATATGGAAACACCAAATAAGATAAAAAGCTGTTTATAAAAGGTAAATGCAGAGTAATTATCCGACACGAGAAGCTTCAATGGATGACATTAGATGATATTCTAAAGTTAAGTAGCTAAAATAATGAAAGGCTTTGGCCAAATACAATTAACTCTGGCCATATTTTCTCCAGCTTGAATTCTGAAGCAGACACTTCAAAATGACTGATTACCAGAAAACAATGAGAATATATAACATTTGCAACAAAGAGAAGTTGCAACTTCCACATACTGCAAATACAATATGAAGGAGCCGAACCCAAAACGAACTCCATCCTTCTACTGTAAAAGAAATAGGTTATATTTTCCAAAAAAATAAAAAAATAAAAAAATTGCTGCATTTCCTCTCTCTAGCAAGGAGAACAGCAATAACGGAAACGTATTCAAAGTCCTGTATAAGAGAAATGAGAATTCAATTTCCTTCCCCTTTAAAGCATCCAAGAATCTAGAAGACATATTACTAAAAAATAAACGGAAAAGTAAGGAATTACGAGAAGTTCATCTCCTTTCATATCAAGCGGCGATAGGGAACCGAAATTCTCCTTGCCAACTCCAATAGATTTCTACATATTTGAAACGGAGACAGCTCCTTGAAAAGCTTCGTACACTGCAATTAGCCCTCCGATAGCCCTGCTCGAACTTTTGCTTGATAATGTGAAGCAAAAAAACTAAGAAGTTCAAAGATCTCAAAAATAGGGTGACTTCCAATTCGAAGTCCTCAAAAGAATAAGGACTATACATGTTCTAAACCATATCTACAGAGTTGGCCTAAAAGACGAGCCACTGTGTTTCTTAAAACCCAGAAATCATAGATGAATCTGATCCAACTTCAAATATCTGCATTCACAAGACAAATAAATTAAGAAATGAAACATGGTAAAACTGCAAGTGAGATTATTATATGAAAAATCATTAATTATGATAGGTTACCATATTTGCATTTTATAATGTTCAATACTCTACCTTAATTGAGATGTTTAAATCCAGTGCAAGCAAGTATAAGATTGCAACAACTGGTAAATACTAAAAATTATTATGGCTTGGCAATTATAACGTTCCAAATAATTCATGTAATCAAAGTATTAAGGCCAAAACACAACTGAATCAAAGAATAGGCCTCTTTCTTTTCATTTATCCTTTTTTTCACTTTGATAATTCCGGTACTGCATGGTGCAAATTTAACATGCTTATTATTAAAACCTGAAGTATCATTTAGCCTCTTAGCTTCAGTATCTCCCTAATCCATGACCCAAATGAATAATGTTTTTCTTTTGCTTCGAAACCTAGAACCTCGAGCTAAAAGTAGTTGAAAGCACAATACACAATACACGAAATATGGTAGGGTAACACATTACATATTCATATTTTCACGAAAAGACACAAGGAAGGCAAAAACATCCATAAAATACCATCTCACAAAAAAATAAGAAGACCCAATCACCAGTCCATTCATTTGACCCTTTATATATCACAATATGTCAGTATATATCTTTCCACACCCACTGAACTCCAGTTCGCCCTACTGTAATTGATGAAAAAGAAGCTTGGATGAACTGCATTATATCTTAACCGGCAAATTCAGACTCAAAACAGCCTAAAATACTAAGCAAATACCGCAAACTGCATGTTCTGTTTCTTCTGGATCCGGAACTTGAAAACTGAAATAAATAATATGGTCGAAATGTGGACAGATTTAAATTTTGGTTCAATGTCCTAAATCATAAAGTTCATAGTCACAGCCCGGGCTTGGGAGCCCGTTGGCGCGTAAGTCATGGGACCCACTGAGTGCAGCGTATTGTTTGGCTCAAACCATTGCACTAAGTACTGAGTGCAGCGTATTGTTTGGCTCAAACCACTGCCAAAATTGGCTAGCCAATGCTACGCTTGAACCCCATGACCCATCATTTAACCCCTCAATAACTCCTCATTTTCCCACACGGGACTAAAGTATTGGGGCATCACGTTCATGATTGACTAAATATTTATTAAAATATTTGCCAATCACCAGCCTAATGATGCTCAACAAACAGTGCTGTGATTCTAAAACGTTTGAGAAATCATGAAATATTTGGAACCTCGCTGATGGAAGGACATGTAAAGCTCATAAGTATGTTGAATTAAGAAGGATTTAAACAAGAGCATCACCGTCATAATTCCATTTCTGTTGGAAAAGCCAAAGCCACTGCATCAGCAAAAGCCTGTGATTCTTCATAATCAGCTTCTGTAGACTCAGCCCGTCTCACTGCTTCTTCAGCTTCAGCCATGGCTGCTTCTGCCTTTGCAATTGCCTGAGAAGCAGCTGCTGTTGCCTCCTGTGCAGTCATAAGTTCCATCCATTCTAAGTCAGTATCAATGGGAAGTTTTTTAATATGTTTGATACCAGCCTTATCCTCTCTAGAAGGTTCCCTCTGCCTCCCTTCATGTAAAACCTTGGAGCTTCTTCCTCCGGGAAAATCTGAACGTGGTGCTACCTTATAATTGTGCTTAGCCTGTAGAAAGAAATTATAACTAAACATAATATATATGATCAAAAAACTCAAACTAAAAGGGGAATAACAAACTGCTTATAAGTAGAAGCGAAAAAGGGATATGACATCAAACTGCTTCTAAGTAGAAGTGAATAACGATAAAGTCTGCCAATAGTTAATACCTATTCAGCTCCATTTCCTGATAGAGTAGAATCTAATCAGCTGAGAAATGCAAAAACACAGATCAATTCAAATACCTCAATGACGGGACATTCATAAAATATAATACAGAGGTTCCTGCTTTCCTAACCTTACTCACTGAAAGTCCATAGGAAAATCTTTCCTAACCTTTGCTTGCTGAAGGTCCATAGGAAAATTAAAGCAGATTAAAATCAAGTTCCTCAATCACTGTGGCAGTAAAGACAATGAGTGTAATTGATTGATTCACCTTCCTAACAAATACATCCTCCTACTTTGTTCTAAGCAAATATGAACAAATAGAAAAGGAATGTACGTTTTAAGAAAAGCCCACTCAAGAAGTTACTAACAGAACTTCTCATATGATTCATGAATACTGAGTCCTAATTTCAAATCTTCTCCGGAATGCTAGCAATGTTGTTTATGCCTTGCCGTCAGAAACCTAAGTAAGTTGAAAGGGTACACTCAACAAGGGATGCATCCATGCTTAGTTCTTATAAATGCTGCTTTTATTAAACTTTGCTTTGGCAGAAACATAGAAGTTTTTAAGCATCACTAGTGGAAAGCCAGTTGAGAAATCTCAAATGTCTTTTTATGTAAAAACAGCAGCAACAGATCCTTAAATTCAAGGCCACCTACATGCGCTCTCACATTGGTTTTTGTTAAGGGCGACCAATTTGTTCAAATAAATAACTAGCAAACCTCCCGCCATCTCTGTTTACGTCTATTTACAAACCTAATTTATCTGTTAACTGCTATCTTATCACTTCTAACTAGCGCACCTATTGGCCTCTGTGGGACATGCCCAAATGATCACAATTTGTTACCTTCTATCCTCAAAGGAGTATTATTTTAACTTATTATGAATGCATTCATTTCTTATCCTATCTCAGTATCTCTTAGCAAATTTGTCACTCATACATCTCATCATTCTCATCTATGCTATGCTCTTTTTTTTCTTTTTCTTTTTTGACTTGTTTCCTCAGTTTCAAGCACTTACAACAAAGTGTTGCTTGTCTTAAACCCATTATATTGGCTTTTCTCTTTAACTTCACAGCTCACAGGCGTTCTGCACTCACATCAAACTATCTGTAAACCCAATTTTATATGTAAAAGAAAATATGAATATAAATGTACTAAGCTTCTGATCTGGGACATTTAACAAAGTAATTCCATATCTAGTAAAGATAAATACTTCTCATCATACATCTTTAACCAGCAAACTAGAACTCAGATAAAAATAGACTTCACAAACAAAGCATTGAGTTGAATACGCAGGGAGTCATGCTCAGGTATGATTGTAGGAGTATACACTAACAAAACTATCAGAACAAATTAAAACAAACTAATTATGTTTATGATATGAGGATGGGAGTGGTCCAATTTAGGTGAGATTGTGCTCTATATAGCAACTTTGGAGATATTTTTTCTGAGGAAAATTATTAGGGTTTGTGCTTGTAAGAAATAGGCCATTTTCCACATTTGTTTAACAACATCTTCTTCCCACCAAACATGCAGGCCTATCCAACTGAACTCATTAATTTATGGAGTGTTTATTCTCCCTTTGTCTTAACTTGTTGGCTTGTCCCCTGTTGTAGAGGAGCCCTCAATCATCCAGATCGGCCATCATTTCAGCTCCAGTCTATATATCATGTTCAGATCTGAAGAGTTCTCAATACTTGTTACACGCTAACACAACTAATCAAAGACATGGGTCCTAAGATATCTTAAAACTGATGGTGAACTTTATGAGGAATAAGGTGTACCTGAATTGTCTAAATACTTAACCCTAAATGTTTGATACAAATTAAAGGGTTTTGCAAATAAGAAAACAAAGAAGAAATTAGCCATGAGAATTCTCTACGCTTACATAGCAACAGAAATATAAACTAACACTGTGTTGCACTTGCTGACACTATTACATTTAGTACTATAAGTAAACAATCAGAGAGAAGAAAACTAAGGGTACGGCCAAAACTAAGCCAACTCAAGCCAATTCCAAGGACACGCCATTTGTTTTAACTGTGGGTAATTCTTTGACTATACATCCGGATCCCAGGCAAAATAAGCAAATAAATCTGCATTAAATTTGCAAGTTTTCAATCATATCATCTTTGCTAAATAATTGTGGCTAAGCTCTTGTGCAGCAAAATTTACAGTTTCCATAGATTGAAGCAGATTGGAAAACATGTTACCTTAATCAATTTACCGGTTTCAGTCAATCTTTGCAATTCTCCGGACATTGCTTGCTTGAAATTTGGAGGAGGCACATACTGGTTCTGCCCAAATCAAATTAAACAACAAAACAATTAAGATCTAGCCAACACTGAAAGAATAAAACAATATTTTCTAGAAAATATAACTGAATTACAAATAAGAAAATCATCTGAGAGAAAAAGATCACATGATTTAGACAGAATAAAAAATAATCAAATGCAAATTGTGTAAACAAGCTAGTCAAAAATACATTAACAGCATTATGCCTTAAACATGTAACCAATAATTACACTATTATAACAATGGCAAAGTTAAAAATGCATCAGTATTGAACAGATTCCCTAGTTTTATTCTCCCATCAAAAAACAAGTGACAGTGACATATAGTCTGTGGATAGACATGCAAAATTATCTTGCTCTCTAATAACAAGACAGCAGTAGATAATTGATCCAGTGAAATAGAATGTGAAAAAAAATACAGATCAGAGACTCTACTTCTTGAGGCAAGCATAAGAACACTCAACCAGTAGGAACATATTAGATGAAACAAGATAGCTACTAAGTTGCATCGAAACGGGTACGGTTACGGGTACGGGCATGGGACACAGCAAATTTGTAAAATGTAGAGTATGGGGACACTGCTACATATATTTATATTGAAATTAATAAATCTGCATTAGATCATTATTGTTTTTAAATTCATGTGATATTAGAATTAAAAGTCCTATCACATTTCTAAGTTCCATGTATTATGTTGATTATTATAAATTAGGAACCGCTCGTTTTTGAACTAGACACTAAAACGACCATCTTAAATCATAGTTACCGCATGGGCTGAAACAAACCTGACCCATTTCTAACTAGTTTCAAGAAATAGATATGAAGTGTAGGATATACATCCAAGAAGTGTATCACAAGTGTTTTAAATTAAACCATATATCATATAATTGAGCACATGTCTGCATGAATTTATGCATATATCAAGGAGTGTCCATGAAGTTTGGGTACGGGAAAGTGTCGGGTACATGTCCGGTACAGGTACGGCTTCATGATAGAAGTACGGTAACGTATAGCTAAGAAATCAATTTGTAGTACTAGAAGACTAAATGGTGTTGTGAAACATGGACAGATAACGCTTACTCAGTGCTATCCCATAGTTACCTTGAATGTGAAATAGCAGGCTGCTAAATGAACAAGAGGCCATGAAATTCACAGAGACAAATAAGTTTGGTCATTCCATAATAAACATAATGTACTTAAAACCATTAATGAACAAAAAATATAACTTGAATATCTTTCAAATTTGCATTTTGTAGCATTTAATATTCAGAGATCGCAAGAAATACTATGGATTCCAATTTCGAGCTTATGAGCATTAATAAGATATCAGCCCTATTCCCGGAGAGGATTTTCACTCAATCAAGCACGATTTTAAATATATTGTGTTATACATTATCCAGAAGCCTATACAGGAATGAAGAATACAAGGAACCACTGCAAAAGGGGAAATAAACAAAATAACTTATATTAGAGGACTTCTCCAAGAAAAATGATATTCACCTCTATATACATGGTAATAGTTGTTTTATTGGACCCAGTTGGCTCCTTCAAGTTGATTATGGCTTCTAGTATAAGAGTCTCTAGCCTGCATATGTACAAAGGAACCAATAAAAAAATCAATCACTAAACCTAAATAAATAATAATAATAATAATAAAGTTTAAAGTTATGTCTAAAACTGACTGATTATACGAAAGAAAGTTACAAAACTAAAATTTAATATCAGGTTCCTTCACTTTAAGCTTGTAGTGCTAATTGTTATACAGGAAGAGAAACCACAGCACTCACGTATCAGACTGTTAATAAGAAGTAATTTATTTTTAGAAGATAAATCATCATCATAACTACTTAAATACAACATTAATAGTTTTTTTTTTCAATTTATTTTTGGAGTCTAATTGTTGTTTGGAGGTAGGAGAAAAGAATAGTTCGAGCGTGTTTGGCAAGTGGTCAAAGAGGCTTACATGTTCGGCAAATGGCTTGTTTTGGCTTATAAGCCATCAAAAAATAAGCTAAGGCACCTTGCTTATTTTTTGGTGGCTTATAGACCATAAAGTTTGACCAAGAAAAAGACCAATATAACCCTCACCATTTCATAAAAGTCCAAGCACCATTTATCTCTCTCCAACCCTATCAAATGTTTTTTTATCATTTTGACAACAATGATGGCTTATAAGCCACTTATTTGCCAAACACTCTACTACTGAATATGGAATATAATTCACTAAGTTTACCAAACACTTCGGATTATAATCCACTTGGCTTATAATCCACAAAACTGTATATATGGTGTAGTAAATTTTCAGCCTCTTCTTCATGATAGCTGTAGTAACATGAAATGGTTTGTTGACCAAAGTTTTATCCGAAGATTGACCCTGCAGTAGAAGACTATATGAGAAGACAATCAACTGTGTGGAAGGAAAGATGTAAGACCAGGCATAAAAGCTCCCCAAGTTAAGATAACCCAGTTGCATACATAATTCAGCTTTGAATAAGATTAAAATCTTCTCATGATACATTATTGATTGCTGTGAAACTTAAAATCAAATGGTTCTGCAAAATTGGATGGAGATGTGCTTTCCAGTTAGAAAAGTGAGTTGAGTCTGAAATTGTACTGGCATGTCCTTTTGCAGACAAATTTGCATAATTTTAATTACTAGACCTCGTTTGCAATAAATCTCCTTGATCCTTCTCTTCAATGCAGGTACATGAATACAGAATAAACACAAGAGCAGCAACAGCAAACTACCAAACCAAGTTTAACAAACTGCATCTAGACTTTCCATCTTCAACCCACTAATCTATTGCTCTTTTTTTATTCCTTGTCATTTCTGATTGCATGATACAGGGCTTCTACTCTTGTTTTGATATCTAATTTTACTTGCATTGTGGTTTGTCTTTTTTCTTTCCTCACGCCAACTTTTTTTTTCCATTTCTAATTCATTCTTCTGCTCTATGATAGCATGTTCTAGGTCCTTTATAGAAATTTTCAAAGGAAAGCCTCAATACACCAGCTTCATGATTCAGGTTTATATTCATAATATCTAAGATAATATTTAATCTATCCTATTTTCCCCTTAAACCATCTCTTTCCATGATCAACAATCAACAAAATCCACACAAACATAATTCTCTTGGTGGCTCATGTAGTCATGTGGCAAAATGAGCTGCGACCTTATACCCATTGTTTCCTCTTTGTGTGTGTGGATGGGTGCGGGTGCATTTGTGTGAGACCATCTGCACACAAGTAAAAACAATCATGACTCACAATGCAACTGAAACACTAACTTTGCCTCTGATTTCTTAGGAGTGTTGATCTGAGGAGATCCAGTTGACACTGCAATAGGCTTAACATCAATAATCTCATCAGGGTAATCGTCACCATTCTCAAGGGCCATTTGCCTGTTAGTATTCTTAAGAATCTGTCGGGTACTACTTTTCACCGCCATAGGAGCTCTCTGAGGTCCCCGCCCAGATGGTATAGAAATATTTCGCCATTTGTCCTACAGAAATGCAAAAGTGTAAAGAACAACAATTCACAATCACAAGCCATGACAATCAGTCTAAAGAAACTTAGCCAACGCATCAAGTCGACTACCTTAAGATCAACATTCGACCTCGAATATAAGATATGGCTAAATTCAGTATCTTTCAATATTGTGCTCCATTTCCCGGTCCCGTGTTTGACAATCCCAGCTTTAAGTGCTGATTCCTCTTCTGCCGTCCATTTCTGCTTCGGAGCACCCATCAACAAGAGCTTTCAGAACCTTCTAGATGAATCTCGAGGTATTAAACCTAACAACTGGTAAACCATCCACAAAGATCCTGTCAATAACATGAGATAATCAAATATCCATTCACTGCAAATCATCTCCATAAATTCCATCAATAAACTAACTCCAATCAATACAAAATGAATATACAAATTAGTTCCTCCGAAAACGAAAAAGAGAGCCAAAAAGATATATTTGACATGTAAAAATGGTAAAAGCCTAATAAGTTAGCGATCACGATCAGCATTTACCAATTAGGGCAAATAATTCAACAGGCAATTTCGAAATGAGAAATTGAGTCAAAACATTAAAAAATGAAATTCTCACTTTATACAATCTTATCACAATGCAGAACCAATCAATCGTTCATCAGTTTCACATTTAAAAATGAATCAGCAATCCATTGCAAGTAGGCAACAAGATAAGATCAGGATCTAACAAAAAAAAAACCCTAATTTGCGGTTGAATCGAGATACTAGTACAGAAACGTGATCCAGTCTAAAACCCTAATTCTTCCCAAAACTCTAATTTAGTGAAATTCTTAGTCAGGAAATATCAAAAGCGATCTTATTCATAAATAATTTAGGAGAATTAGATGAGGATAAAGAAAGCACCTCGAATTGATGCGAAGTCGATTCCCAGTTGAGAGAGAGAGAGGGGGGGAGAGAGGGTTTTATGTGGGCTTATTTATTTCGCGCGGTGCCCTAATATGCCCTAACCCTAATTAATTGGGTTAATTGCATATTAGTCACTTAAATCATCTTTAATTGCTACAAAGTCCCTTAAATCTCAGAGTTTGCCATAAAGTCCCCCAAATCTTCCTTTTTACCGCCAATTCGTCCCTCTGTTAGGGGTTTTGTTGATTTCCCTAACTGCAGTTGGGTTAAGCCTTAACCTAATATATAAAATTACTCATGTGCCCCTTAAAACACTTCTTTTAGTTTTGAAAGTTAGAGGAGATGAAGAGGAATGGAATATAATGAACGGATTATATAGGTTTTGGAGAAAAATTTAACACTTTGGAACAACTCTAGTTCGGGCTTGGGGGGGATTTGGGTTGGGGTACTAACGAGAAATCCATCCATTTCCCTTTGAGTTAACGGAATTTCGCCCAAATTAATAACTTCACCGAATCAGAGGGACAAACTGTCAATAAAAATGAAGACTTGAGGGACTTTTGGCAATTAAGAATTTTGTAAGGGACTAATATGCAGTTAACCTTAATTAATTTCATCTCACCAACGGTTAACGGATTCGGAGTGCAAAAAATTCCAGCAAAGAGTAATTATGAGCTAAAAGCCCAACAATTACGAAGTCCGACCCCAATTATAATGGGCGGAAAGCCCAAGTAACACCTTCCGATTTGTTCTCGAGCCCAGAGTTAAGCCCAACCCAATTGAATACAGAAAGGGAAAGGTCAAAACAGTCCACAGTAATATCAGCCCAGAAAATAAAATCTTATCCAATCTGCACAAGTCCATAAGCTAACCAGGGGGTGCCACGTCGGCAAACAGCATCTCTTCGCGATCCACGGGCTTGTGTACAGGCCACAAGCTCCTCATGTGGGCTCTACTCTCTTATAATAAGTCTTAAAAAGGGATTTCTCTCCGAACAAAAACTTGATAACTTGATTCCTTAGCGAATTCTGAAGGTGAGAAAACATGGCTGCCAAGCTCATCTCTGCATCTGCGGTCATGGCCTCAGCCCCTCCTCAGTTCTCTGGCCTCAGAGCTCAGCCATCAACAACGGTGAGTTACAAAAAGACTATACTTTATTATTTACATTATACTTCATTATAATTTTATATTGTTGGTATGATGTGGCTATTGATTTGTAGGTGACATTGCCAGCGGTCAGGCGGAAGGGGAGAGGAGCTCTCGGTGCTCGATGCGACGGCTTCATTGGCTCGTCGACTAACATCGTGAGTTTGTCTTTCCTCAAAGTTTCACTTTGAAAATGAGTTATTATGAACTGTTGCCCGTGACCTAAATGATTCGGAGGTTCCAATATGACTCTCAACGATCTTCGATTCAATTTCGGATTGTGTTATAAATAATAATAAAAAGATATTATGTTTTATCAACTCTTCTCATTGGTTTGATAATCGTGAGTTTGTCTTTCGTCAAGTCTCACTTTAAAAATGAGTTAAATTATATTTGACAAAACCGAGCTAGAATTAACCCAGTTTTTAAAACTAATTTTCTCTTTAACCGGATTAGAATTAGACCACCTCAATTAGGTTAACGGAGATTTGCCAAACTACCTAAGTTGAACAACAAAAACAAATAGATCTAATCTATCGCAGCTCTGTACAGCTAAAATTTACTATTGTCATATGACTAAGTGAAAGTGAATAATGAGGTTCACCGTAATTTATGAACAAATGTTTACATAATGGGGTCAGGTATTAGTATTTTTCAAGCGAACAGTTCAATTAGATTTGAGCTGTAAGTGTTTTGAGAATCTGTAGATGGGGTTTTTTTTTTAGAGAAACGACCTTCAAAACAGGGTTTATCCTATAGAAATCATCTTTGATTTTTATTTATATATGAACCACATTTAAAGAGTTTTTTGTTAAAATCAACCACCTGGACTCACTTTTCAGTTAATTTTTTTGACATTGATCTCACCTAACCTCCATTAAGAATTATCTCTCTAATATATTTGGTATTTGACAACTAATTATCACAGCGAAACCGAAAAAACTTAACTTCAAGATGAGTACAGGTGGTTGATTGCAACAAAAAACAGCTTAAAGATGGTTTACGTATAAATTAACAATCAATTGTGTTTTATGTAGAATGACCATATTTTAAAGGTAATAATATCCATACGTGTATCATTTATCAACGATAATATTTGCAGGACGACATCCCTTATAAAATTAGACTCTTGATCTGTCAATGTTTTTTTTTCCCCCTAAACACTCTAGTTTGTATGAAGAATCAAGTAGTAACTTCACAACAATCTCACTCAATGTTACAATTTCATACGTCCGTTAAAGAAATGACTAATTAGAATTAGTCCAATAAGATACATAGGACTAATTCAGTATTGCTCTTGACAAATCCCTCAAGCATTCTAAACTTTTCCGAGCGTGGTGCAGATAATGGTGACCACCACAAGCTTGATGCTATTTGCCGGCCGATTCGGGCTCGCGCCGTCCGCAAACAGGAAGGCCACGGCAGGACTCAAGCTCGAAGTTCGCGACTCCGGGCTGCAGACCGGCGACCCCGCCGGATTCACGTTGGCCGATACGCTAGCGTGCGGTTCCGTTGGCCACATAATGGGAGTCGGAGTTGTTTTGGGGCTCAAGAACATGGGAATCCTATAAGCAGCTTGTAATGGCGTTTGGTAGTTTTTTCAATGTTCGTTGCGATGCGTGTACATGGTTGATTTTATGTGACAATGGAAATTATTCGGGGATTATATATTATTTCCGTCCTCCTTTGGTTTCATGTTATTTTTAATATTTTATTTATTGGGTTCTTTTATAGATATTAGTCCCTCAGGGCATAATATTGCTAATTGTTTCGGCAAATCTTACAGGTTATTTCAAAATTAAATTCTCGAATTATTGCATGCTATTATGTTTTGTTGAGCAATGCTGGCCACAGTCGCTATTTAGTGACTATGTCATATACTCGCTAACATGTGGCCTAAAGTAGGCCTAAGTTTTGGGCCTATACCCCTATAACATGTACCCAATAACCAATCACACAGCGAGTACATGCCACAGTCGCTAGATAGCGACTGATCTAGCGACTGTGGCTAGCATTGCTCATGTTGTGTTACATGTTAATTCCTTCCATTGAACATTTGGAAGATATATGTTGTTCCAAATCAATCCCTTGATGTTACATGTTAATTCCTTTCCTTGAACATTTGGAAGATACATGTTGTTCCAAATCAATCCCTTCCATCAAGAGGGATAGTAGAGTAGATAATAGTGCAAACCACTAGCGTGCGGTAGTTCGAGTTGGCAAGGGCGGATCTACCCTAAGGAAACTGGTGTCACGTGACACTAGTTCCCTCGGACACCTCCTTGTTGAAGCGGACCGCGGGCAAGTCGAGAAACCACCACAAACGGAAAAGCCAAACACAATAAAAGAGTAAAGACACGAGATTTACGTGGTTCGTGATTTTACTGCGTCGCGGGTAAGGAGGATTTTCACTAATAGAAAGAGAGAATACAAATTAGGATTACAAGTTCTCACAAAGAAACCCTAAAACAAACCTCTCAATCTCTCAAAAGATCTCCTCTCCAAAGATGCACAAAACTCTCTCAAAGGCGCTCCAAAGCGTGCTTGAAACTTACCCTAACAATCGTTAGGGGTTATTTATAGCCTCTAAACGAATTGGGTTTAAAACCAATTCCTAATTAGACCCGCTGAATTGCCTGCATTAGTCGACTACAACTCATATTAGTCGACTACAACTCATATTAGTCGACTACAACTCATATTAGTCGACTACAACTCATATTAGTCGACTACAACTCATATTAGTCGACTACAACTCATATTAGTCGACTACAATGCCTAGTAGTCGACTACAATGCCTAGTAGTCGACTACAATGCCTAGTAGTCGACTACAATGCCTAGTAGTCGACTACAATGCCTAGTAGTCGACTACAATGCCTAGTAGTCGACTCTTGAACTGGCTTGTTTGTGCATGTTTTGTGCATGTTCTACAATTCTCCACCTCGTACATCATTTGATTCACCTCAAATTTTGGACGAACGTAAGAACACCAAGAACATCTAGAGATCACCATCACCAATCCAGCTAATCCACCAAGGCCACTACACCGCTGCCGCTTACGCATCTCCACCGGATCAAGCTCATCGTAGTTCACCTCAAATCATCTCCACCTTATCCATTACCGCCAGAAGCCATGCCCTCTTGGGCAAATCAACAAGAGTGATATGAAGCAAGTCTAAGCAATGCTTAAACTTACTACTGTGACCACCTTGGGTAACATGTCCATGGATTCTCATTCGTGTGCACCTTCATGAGAGAAATATCACCTCCTCTATGACATCCCGCACAAAATGATACGACATCAATATGCTTGATGCGAGCATGATGAACTGATTCTTCGCCAAGTGTATTGCACTCGACCGCCACACCACAAGTTCCGTTTTCTGCTCAATCCCCAAATCGTTTAGAAGACCCCACAACCACAATGCTTCCTTCACTCTCGCCATGGCCATGTACTCGGCCTCGTAGTAGAAAGTGCCATCAGACTGTAACATCGATCGCCAACTAACCGAGCTCCATGTATCTTAAATACATAACCAAGTAGTAGATCGCCGTCTATCTAGATCGCCGCATAATCGAGTCCACAAACCCGTCAATCGACATGTTTCTCCACCAAAACACGCACTGTATCAACTATACCCTTTAAGTACTGAGGACCCACTTCATCGCTTCCCGGTCGCCTTTCCAATTCGCCATGAATCTATCGACCACACTAACCGCTGTGAAATATCACGGCGTACACCATTGCATACATTAAACCGCCAACCGCACTAGCATAGGAACACGCTCCATGTCGCCTTCTCTTCATTTGTAGTGGGAGATTGATCACCGAAAGCCTAAAGTGTGGAGCCATGGAGTCACCACCGACTTAGCACTTTGCATCCCGAACCTCGCGATCACCCGCTCTATGTAGCCCTTCCGACTCAAGAATAATCGTCGATTCGCCTCTCTTCTAATCTCCATACCCGTATTTTCCTAGCGGCACCCATGTCCTTCATCTCGAACTCTTCACCAAGTTGAGATTTCAACCTATCTATCTCCACCGCTCTTAGAAGTAATAAGCATGTCATCCACATATAAAAGAAGATAGATAAAATTACCTCATGAAGCTTCAGAATGTAAACACAACAATCATGATCGCCGGAAAACCCATGCTTCAAAGATGAAGGTGTCAAATCGCTTGTACCATCGCCGGAGATTGCTTTAATCCATACAGTGACTTCCTCAAGCGACACACATGATTCTCCTTATCCTCAACCTTGTAGCCCTCGGGTTGATGCATGTAGATCTCTTCATCCAAGTCTCCGTGCAAGAAGGTCGTTTTAACATCGAGTTGATCCCGCCAAAATCACCATGAGCAACAATACTCAATAGCACCGAATAGAAGTGTGTTTCACCAGGAGAAAATATCTCATTGTAGTCCACACCCTCTTTCGTGCAAAACCCTTAGCCACTAGCCTCGCCTTGTATCTTACACCACCGAAGCTCAAAGATCTTCCTTTCTTTTATACACCCATTTACAACCAATAGCTTTTCTTCCTACGGGCAATGGGACCACCTCCCATGTTTGGTTCTTCGAAGAGATTCCATCTCTTCCTCCATCATGACCAACCAACTCTCACTATCCTTGTCCCGAATAGCTTCCTTGAAGGAGACCGGCTCGTCCTCCTCCACCGAGAGTGCGATTCAACCATATTAGCCCCATAGTGCTTTAGGGGTTGATCAGCCCCGGCTTGATTGCTTGTATGCTCGCTTTGGCCTAGTGGAAGCCAAATTATCCTCGAGCTGCTTTGTTGTAGTGCCTGTATTTTCCTCGCTGAACCTCCTCTGCTCAAGCTCATCATCTACGACTTCCCACTTGAGCACGATTAGAACCTAGTTGGTCTTTAGGTTCTATTTCAATAACCCGAGACTTAGAAGTCTCACCACCATAACACCATCATCCTTGGACGCCCTAGCAATCATGGATTTCTCATCAAAGGTAACATCCTGGCGATCACGAACTTTGAATCTTCCGTACACCAAAGGCGATAGCCTTTACGCCTTTGCATATCCCAAGAATATTGCCTTCTAGGCCTCGCGTCAAGCTTTCCCTCGTTGGCGTGGTAGTAGGCGGTACATCCGAAAATTCCGAGCCTATCATAATCTGCATGCTCCTCGACCACACCCTATAGGTGTATCACCATCAATGTCGAATGTGGTGAACGGTTCACAATGTAACAAGTCAGAGCCACCGCTTCACCATTCGTTGCCCAATCCTCGCATAAGATCGCATACTCACGCCTTTTCGCGGTGTTGGTTCGATCTCTCCGCGACCCCATTCTGGCGTGGTGTAGACCTGACTGTCCAGTGTCGAACAATTCCCTCCTGATCACGAACTCCTTGAAAGCACCATCGTATACTGCATGCAGTTATCGGATCTCGGCGTCTTCAATTTCTTTCTGTCTGTTCTCAACCATTGTTCTCCACTTCTTGAATGTCTCGAACACCTCATTTTATGCTTCGTAAAGTAAATCCAAGCATACCTAGAATAATCATCTATAAATGAGACATAATACTGAACCACCCTTGAAAGTTGTCCGAGCCGGACCCCAAACGTCCGTGTGCACATAATCTAGTATCCCTCTGCTCTTAGACTTGCTTCGGCCCGAACCTGTGTGACTTTCCATACACACAATCCTCGCAAAAATCCATCTTTGGGTTCCTTCAGATTCTTCGCCAGACCCTCTTTACCAAGCGAACTAGACCCTTCTCGACATATGCCCAAGCCGCCTATGCCATAACCGTGTGCTCACATGGGTCTCCACCACTTCCTTCAGTTCCAACCGCTGCATCTCCTCACCGTCGTGCACGAGAGAGTATATAGATTACCGTGACGAACACCCTTCATCACTACTAAGGAACCACGAACAACCTTCTTCACTCCGCTTTTCCGCCACAATCCCGCAACCACCGGAGTCCAAAGCACCAACCGAGATAAGATTCTTCCGCAAGTCGGAACATGCCTCACATCCGTCAAGGTTCGAACCACTCCATCATGCATCTTGATTTGAATCTTCCGTACACCAAAGGCGATAGCCTTTACGCCTTTGCATATCCCAAGAATATTGCCTTCTAGGCCCTCGCCAAGCTTTCCCTCGTTGGCGTGGTAGTAGGCGGTACATCCAAAAATTCCGAGCCTATCATAATCTGCATGCTCCTCGACCACACCCTATAGGTGTATCACCATCCAATGTCGAATGTGGTGAACGGTTCACAATGTAACAAGTCAGAGCCACCGCTTCACCATTCGTTGCCCAATCCCGCATAAGATCGCATACTCACGCCTTTTCGCGGTGTTGGTTCGATCTCTCCGCGACCCCATTCTGGCGTGGTGTAGACTCGATCGTCGGTGTCGAACAATTCCCTCGATCACGAACTCCTTGAAAGCACCATCGTATACTGCATGCAGTTATCGGATCTCGGCGTCTTCAATTTCTTTCTGTCTGTTCTCAACCATTGTTCTCCACTTCTTGAATGTCTCAACACCTCATTTTTATGCTTCGTAAAGTAAATCCAAGCATACCTAGAATAATCATCTATAAATGAGACATAATACGGAACCACCCTTGAAAGTTGTCCGAGCCGGACCCCAAACGTCCGTGTGCACATAATCTAGTATCCCTCGCTCTTAGACTTGCTTCTCGAACCGAACCTGTGTGACTTTCCATACACACAATCCTCGCAAAAATCCATCTTTGGGTTCCTTCAGATTCTTCACAGACCCTCTTTACCAAGCGAACTAGACCCTTCTCGACATATGCCCAAGCCGCTTATGCCATAACCGTGTGCTCACATGGGTCTCCACCACTTCCTTCAGTTCCAACCGCTGCATCTCCTCACCGTCGTGCACGAGAGAGTATATAGATTACCGTGACGAACACCCTTCATCACTACTAAGGAACCACGAACAACCTTCTTCACTCCGCTTCCGCCACAATCCCGCAACCACCGGAGTCCAAAGCACCAACCGAGATAAGATTCTTCCGCAAGTCGGGAACATGCCTCACATCCGTCAAGGTTCGAACCACTCCATCATGCATCTTGATTTTAATATTACCTAGCCCCACTATTTTACAAGCATGGTTATTCCCCATCAATACAGTTCCCCATCAATGCCTCGTAGGTAGTAAACCACTTCCTATTTGGACACATATGGTAAGAGCAACCGAATCAAGTATCCACTTCCTGAGATCTCCTCGCCACCCGTGACGACATAGCATTCCTTATCGCCCTTCCTCAAACGTAGCTCGCTTCTTCCTTGCCCTCTCTCCTCTCGGTCTTGTTGTTGTTCTTCTTTCCACCTACTCTCTTATTTGGACGGTCGACTTTGAAATGCCCACTTCACCGCGACTTGAAACATCCTTTTCCGCAAGAGGTCTTGATTTAGATCTAGACTTTCCTCCCTTGCCTTTTCCTCGCTCATTGCTCCTTCCTCTTGCAAACAATCCTGCGCTTGTTCCTATTCAGCCGAGTGTATGTCACTAGTTGCAATCTTCCAAGATCGTCCGCTAGAAGTGCCGCTCTAGTCTCATCCATCTTCAAATTTTCTCCCACAAGCCTCGGTGTTTGCACTGTGTTCTCATAAGACTTCGCAGAGAAGTAGTAGAAGCGCCTCGATCCTCGTCTCCTACTTTAACATCTATGTCTTTCAAATCTGATATGATCCTATCAAACTTGTTGATGTGTTCCTGATTGATGAGCCCTCCTCCATCTTGCAAGTATACAATTTGGATTTTAAGTAGATCCTGTTAGTTAGACTCTTCGTCATGAAGGTACCCTCTAACTTCTTCACTCCGCTTCCGCCACAATCCCGCAACCACCGGAGTCCAAAGCACCAACTGAGATAAGATTCTTCCGCAAGTCGGGAACATGCCTCACATCCGTCAAGGTTCGAACCACTCCATCATGCATCTTGATTTTAATATTACCTAGCCCCACTATTTTACAAGCATGGTTATTCCCCATCAATACAGCTTCCCATCAATGCCTCGTAGGTAGTAAACCACTTCCTATTTGGACACATATGGTAAGAGCAACCGAATCAAGTATCCACTTCCTGAGATCTCCTCGCCACCCGTGACGACATAGCATTCCTTATCGCCCTTCCTCAAACGTAGCTCGCTTCTTCCTTGCCCTCTCTCCTCTCGGTCTTGTTGTTGTTCTTCTTTCCACCTACTCTCTTATTTGGACGGTCGACTTTGAAATGCCCGACTTCACCGCGACTTGAAACATCCTTTTCCCGCAAGAGGTCTTGATTTAGATCTAGACTTTCCTCCCTTGCCTTTTCCTCGCTCATTGCTTCCTTCCTCTTCACCACAATCCCTTTTCCTGCACGCCGATTGGCCATGTCACTAGTTGCAATCTTAGAAGATCGTCCGCTAGAAGTGCCGTTCTAGTCTCATCCATCTTCAAATTTTCTCCCACAAGCCTCGGTGTTTGCACTGTGTTCTCATAAGACTTGGCAGAGCAGTAGTAGAAGCGCTGATCCTCGTCTCCTACTTTAACATCTATGTCTTTCAAATCTGATATGATCCTATCAAACTTGTTGATGTGTTCCGGATTGATGAGCCCTCCTCCATCTTGCAAGTATACAATTTGGATTTTAAGTAGATCCGGTTAGTTAGACTCTTCGTCATGAAGGTACCCTCTAACTTCTTCCACACGCGCATGCCGTTTCCTCTCCATCTACCAAGAAAGCTACATCCCTCTCGAGGCATAGGATAATCGACGCCGTGCTTCCGTGATCCAACTCCTCCCAATCCTCATCGGACATATCCTTGTTCTTCTTCTCCTTTCCATCCAAAGTCTTGTGCAATTTTTGCGAAATTAGAAAGTTTTTCATCGCATCCTCCAATAAGAAAAATCGTTCTTCCCATTGAACTTTTCAATCTCGAATTTTCCCACTTTGATTTCTTGGTTGACGCCATCCTCTGCTTGTTCGTGAATCCGCTTCTCTCGTGAATCACCAACACCCCTCAAATTAGAAATTACACCACTTCCAATCAACAATAGCTCGATACCAATTGTTGGTAGCGGACCGTGAACCGTCGAGAGAAACCACCACAAACGGAAAAGCCAAACACAATAAAAGAGTAAAGACACGAGATTTACGTGGTTCTAAGAATTTGCCTACGCCCACTGGGTAAGGAGGGGATTTTCACTAATAGAAAGAGAGAATACAAATTAAGATTACAAGTTCTCACAAAGAAACCCTAAAAACAAACCTCTCAATCTCTCAAAAGATCTCCTCTCCAAAGTGTAGGCATCAAAAATTGCTGAAGAACCTCAAATATGACTAAATCATGAGAAGATCGAAGAACAACGTCGTCGAAATCTCAAGAAGTCAACACATGGGAGATTGTGTCTCGCCACAAGGCGAGACACTTGTTTGTGTCTCGCCACGAAGCGAGACACCTTGATGTGTCTCGCTATTAGCGAGACACTTGTTTGTGTCTCGCCACGAAGCAGACATTTGATGTGTCTCGCTATTAGCGAGACACTTGTTTGTGTCTCGCCACGAAGCGAGACACCTTGATGTGTCTCGCTATAGGCGAGGCACTTACTTGTGTTTCGCTAACCGGCGAGACACCCGTAATACTTGGAACGAGCTCTTGAAGGGTCTAAATTAATGCCGATGGGGCCCACTTGACTTTATCAATGCAGAGACGCTCGCATCGCTAATAAGCGGTTACACGCGAAGATACCACTATGCGTAATTCTAGGGCATTTAATCATGCCTAAAAGCGTGAAAACCGCATAAAGAATGGAAGGATTCGCGATCGCCGCCAAATGAGGTACCATAATGCTCGCCACCGGTGCAGCTGACACCGCCGCCAGGAGCGAGGCAGCTTAGTGCGAGGCGTACCGAAGCCGCCGCTTAATCGCAAATTTCTTGCACTTATGACACTTGTGTTTCAAGAGGGCACGCTTCCCAAAGACTATAAATACCCTCCTACGCCCACTCGCGTGAGGTCGGCCATCGAAGGGAAAAGTCGAAATCCAAGCTTCCTGAGTTCAAGTACACGATCCACGGAGATTCCTCGAAGTTTAAGCCTTGACTTATTCTTGAGAAGAGTAGATATCTTACCTTGCTAAGATATTTGCCGGTTCTTGTTTCCTTTGCGAAGCACTAACTAAACCCCGCCGATTCGACGATCGCCGCCGGTGGTCCACGGATTACGCGTCCCCAAGACGTGCAAAGTCCCACAAAATAAGAGATCTACACTTGTAGCGTCTTTTGTTCGAGTTTGTGAGAGAGTTACTGAAATTTCTTTGTAACTGAGAACCAAAAGTGTAATTTTCTCTAGTTTTACAAATGGAATCAACTTTCGACACAAACACAAAGATGCACAAAACTCTCTCAAAGGCTGCTCCAAAACGTGCTTGAAACTTACCCTAACAATCAGGTTAGGGGTTATTTATAGCCTCTAAACGAATTGGGTTTAAAACCAATTCCTAATTAGACCCGCTGACCGCTTGCATTAGTCGACTACAACTCATATTAGTCGACTAATGCATCAGATTAGTCGACTACAATACGATTAGTCGACTACAATACGATTAGTCGACTACAATGCCTAGTAGTCGACTACAATGCCTAGTAGTCGACTACAATGCCTAGTAGTCGACTACAATGCCTAGTAGTCGACTACAATACGATTAGTCGACTACAATGCCTAGTAGTCGACTACAATACGATTAGTCGACTACAATGCCTAGTAGTCGACTACAATGCCTAGTAGTCGACCATCAACCCGAAACTGTCTTGTGCATGTTTTTGTGCATGTTCTACAACCACCAAAGCCCACTTTAAAAGAATAGCCAATTGTTAGCAGGAATCAACTAGAAAAGTTCAACTACTTTGACAAATTGAAACATAGATGGAAAACAATGATACTAAGAACACAATGAAGTATTTAGTAGAAAATAAATAACATTCTACTACAATATAAGCTCGAATAAGCCGGAACTAGAATCTATTAAAATTTAAATAGAAATATTAGATCCTGGTTCTCCGATTTAAATTCAACAATTCATTAAACTAAAGCAACAATTGACAAGAACGAATATGAGAACTGGAATGAAGTGTTGAATCTAAGTAGAGGAGAGGGATTGCAATTGAATTTAGGAAAGTGGTATTACGTGGCAACTGGTATTGTGGAAAGAGCTTTTCTGAGAGCAAGTTGTGAAAAATAATGATTAATTCAATAATTAGATAATATATTGAGAAAGATATATTTGATTGTATTACTAATAATGCAATATGTACCTTTTGCAAAATTTAAAAACTCGTAAAAAGTTGTAAAAACTTTTATTTATTAGTTATATGGTGACACCACTTTTCAAAAATCCCGGATCCGACACTGCGAGCTGGCACAATCTGCAAACAGAAAGATAATGAAAAAAAATCTAATAACTACTGTTAACTAACAACTAAAAATTTAAAGTCAATTTTAAAATTAATGAGTTTTAACTCCCAAAATACCCAATTGCCTAATTAATTTATTATTATGTACTTTATATTTCATGACAAATGATCCAACAACCATTGACATTTTCCCAGAATTTTTCATAAAACCCTTTGTGATAAAAAAAACCTCTTTTATGTAATTCCAAATGTGAAGTAAGTCTCTGTATGTTATATGTAAATCTGACTACTTGAAATTCAACAGATCCCCAGCTTTTTTAATGTTGAATAGCTGAGATAAATGAATTTTAACCATAAAAATAAAACTATCATTTTTAGTTAGTGTAATAATAATTATTATTATACCAGGTATTTCCGGTTAGCTTAATCTAGAGCTAGTTGAAATTGTTTTGGTACTACAAATCATGGGAAACCTATTAGGAATTTGCAGTTGTGTTGTCTTTGATAATCTTTGTTCATGAAAGTTTGTAAAAGCTTTCAAAGGACAGCGGAAGTTTTTCACCTGTATAATTTTCCTATTTCAACAATTAAGTTATTTTCTCATTTCAAAAATAAATTGCAAAACATGCCTTTCTACTAGGTAAGAACAAACCAAAATGAATAATATGTGCATTGCGAGACTTAACAGAGAGAATTTGTATTAATAACTGTCGAAAAGAGCTTACAAAGAACAGGTAAACAATTAGAATATAGGGTTTTATAGGTGTTAGTCCCTTAAATCGTATTTTAGTTTTATATTAGTCCCTCAAATCTTCATGCATTGATATTTGTCTCTCAAAATTGATATTAATCCCTCAAATTACATTAATATGTTAATATTACTCCTTTTGCTAACTTTTCTATTTAAAATACTCTACCATAGTTAGATTTAGCCGAACCATCTATATACTATATTAAATCTCTTATCATTGGATCTGCCACTTGGCAATTTCTCTTTATTTTTAATCAAATTTTTAAAAGAAAAAATCAATCTATATTTTATCAAGTTTTCCCATATCACCGTGTTCAGTCCTAACCTTCGATTCTATTCTCAAGAGAGATCTGCTGCTTCGGGGTCCCATTTTGCTATTGTATTCTCTGTTAGTTGGACCTTGGATCCATATGATATAAATAGTTAAATAGAACGTGATCATGTGTTGTTTTATTTTGTTACTTACCTTTGGAACTGATACATTATATTCAGCATATATTTGGTAATCGTCACAATGTTTAATGGTCAAGAATGTTAGAAAGTTGAGACATCAACCATATCTACAGTAAATATCTATCCGCTGTTAGTAAAATAATGAAGGAGATAATTTCTGAGGCGTGAAACACTTTCCTTAAAAAATTATTTGCCCCACTTAATATTCAAATTTGCTTCGGTTAATGCAAATATTCTTCCCAGATACAATGAAATTTGAAAATTCCAAAGAAGCAACTGAAATTTTCCAAAGAACTCTTTGTGAAACAAGTTTGTAGTATTGCAGATGTTTTGAGAGAAACGTTTTTTTAAGAATGAAGTTATTTTCAAATGTTTGAAATCATAGGCTATTTATAGATTTGAAAAGGTGTTTCCAACAGTCACAACTTTTCAAAGCACCCTTTGGAATTAAGGGTCACTTTTCAACAGCCTTCTTCCAATAGTCACTTGTCTATTGATATTTTAATAATTCAAAATTTTAAAATAACAATAAACAAAATAATATATTCAAAAATATATATAGTAAAAAGTTATAATATTTTAGCGACAAAATCATTATTATACATACCTTAGTTTAGAGGTCTATACTTTGGCACATTTATCAAAGCCCAATAAACATTTAATGCTTTTAAACCTCTAAAAGAATGCTCAAGTATCCGATGTGGGACTATATTGTTTTTACAAACAAAATATTTAGTGAATTATATTTATAACAAGGAGAGAGCCTTTAATAAGAGTGCGGTGTTGGCTAAGTTTGTGGAGAATTAAGGGCTTTTGTACCTTGATGGGTTATTTCACAGTTGTTGGAAGGTTAAGTGGTTGTTTTGAAAAACTAGAGAGTGCTGCTAATTTGCATCCTCGCCTAAGTTTTGAGTCAACAGAACGGATAGCATGTCTAAGTATAATTAATTGATTTATTCATTTTCCTTTATATGAAATAAAATTTGAACTTCTCAATGTTATTTGAACTTCTTAATGTTATGATTGCCAAAATCATACTTGTTAGATTTATTTATAAACTATTAAGTGTTAGTAACTATTATGAATATTTACATATCTATGCTTTAGGTGGGGCTAGGTAATTCTTGTGATTTTCTTTTTGTTTGGTATATAAAATCTGATAAGCTTTTGATACTTTTTTATATAAAAAAGATTGTGACGTTTTCCTATTTAATTCAATATAGAAGTTTAATAATATACAAATAAATGCATCGTACAGGCCTGAAACATAAGTTTTATAATTGATCAATAACAATTGACATATGTGAGTTTTGGTAACATCATTTTAAACTTGCGCAGTGTATAATACATGGACAATTTTATATTATTTTGTTTTCTTTCAAAGTTACAAACAAGTCTAATAGCAATTTTTCTTTTAGGGGCTGTTTGGTTTCCCATGTACTAGGAAACACAATTCCATGTAGGGAAACACAAGTTTTGTTTTTCCATGCTTTTCAAGAAATAGATTGTTTAGGTTTGGTTCACCCATAAAACATAGTGGGAAACCAATGTATACATTTTTCTTGTGTTTGGTTGGTATGAAAAAAAAAGAAAAACTTTTGTTGATTAGACATTTCTTACTTTTCTTGTGTTTGGTTGGTATTTAAGTATGTAGGGAAAAGTGTATATGGTCATCATGGTAAGTTTACCACTCATTAAAGATAAATTAATTTGAGATCGTTATGGGAGGTAATCTTACCAAAATAAAATTGCGAATATAACATGAAAAATCAGTAAATAACTGAATTCATCATAAATATTTGTTTGACATAAAAAAATCATACGAAACCTGTAATAACACGATTATCGTAACTGTTATGAACTACGTACCTGATTTGACATGAAAAATACATGTTGAAAAATTCACACGAAACCTGTTTGACATGAAAAAATCACACCAAACCTGTAATAACATAATTATTCAAAATTTTATGAAATACGTACCTGAATTAGCGAAAAATTCTTATGAAACATGTAAAAACCTATAAACAACGTGATTAGTCACTATATGACATGGAAAATCATATCAAACCTGGAAATACCAAACATGTAGATTATTCTTCTGCTATGATTTCTTCATAATATAGATAGGGTATATTAATTATTGTATATGCTCTCCAAATGTCTAATGTAGCACTAGAAATTTGTTCATTTTGTTGTTTGTTTCCTTGATACATTCATTGAGCTATTGGTCCCTCATAGTGGTTCAATGATGGATCCTCTATGGGTGTTTTCATATGGAATCATCTAATCGTGTATTATGAAGAAGGTGCATGAAAGTTAATGATTATGTTTGGTATCATGGAGGTCATCACATTCACTGTCTCTCCTTTATTAATTGAAATCATCATTTTCCTGTAGCAAAGATATCTCCAACGATTAAAAAATCTAGAAAGGTGATTACCGTGCTCTAATCATCAATTATTATTAACTATAAGTACCCCCACGATCGAGTGCTATGCTTTTCTCATAGAAGATTCTTTCAAAAGCAAATTTCTATTAAAAAATGTAGTCGAGGCTTTGTATTAACTAATGTTTAATCAGAATAGCAAAGTAATGAAGAAATTGTGCAGAAAATCAACTGCTAATTCAATTGGATCAGAAAATCAACAGCTAATTCAATCATATTTGAAGTATATGTGCAGACTCACCTAAACCAACAGTAAAACTCACAAAATTTCAGCTTTGAGGGTCAGAAATTTCAACATGCCTCACTCAAGTTCTGAAATCTTAGAAATAAAAAAATTGCAAAATCTAGAATTTATCACAATAATTTCACTAAAAAGGAAGAAATTGTACCTTAATTTGATGAATTTACACAACTCAATCACCAAGAACAATGTTTCTCCAAGAAAAGGCGTTGCCTTTTTTGCAAGATCCAGCAAAAAATCACAAACCTGAGAAACGGAGGCACGAAAAACCAACAAAATCACAGATCGAGCAGAAAATCAACAGCTCAATTAACCCACAACGGTCACAGAGGAACCGAGGCGGAAGAGAGTGAATAAAACGAGGGAAAATGACGATAACCCTAGCCTTCAAGAACTTTTCCCCAATAAAACCCGAGATCTGACAATAGTACAGAAAATTAGCGATTTCCGCCGATTCCCTCACGTTTTGGAAGGAAATGGGGGAAAGGGGAAGAGCTGAGGTGAAGGAGTGTTCTGCGACTGGAAGCTCTGAAGAGGGAAGCGAACCAAAAAGGGACAAAGAAAACCCTAGAATGGGTTTAGCTGAGGTGGAAGCGATGTCAGGAGCAAGAAACCCATTTCTTTGATGTTATAAAGCGAACCAAACAGCCCCTTAGATCCAATACCCAAAACCACTTAAACCCGATAGATCAGATTGCATTTTTGCACATTTTTCTTCTTAACAGAACAACTCTGGCCATCTTTTCACTTTTTCCTCACAGATCAATCATGCATGAGATGATATTTACGTAATTAAACATAAGCTAGTTTCAGATCCGTGGATTTGTGTATAGAAATGTCAAAATTTTCTAGAATTTTATGTTAAGGGGCTATTTGGGTTAATTGAGCTGTTGATTTTCTGCTTAATCTGTGATTTTGTTGGTTTTTCATGCCTCCGTTCCTCAAGTTTGTGATTTTTTGCTGGATCTTGCAAAAAAGACAGCGCCTTTTCTTGGAGAAACATTGTTCTTGGTGATTGATTTGTGCAAATTCATCAAACTAAGGTACAATTTCTTCCTTTTTAGTGAAATTATAGTGATAAATTCTGGATTTTGCAATTTTTTTATTTCTAAGATTTCAGAACTTGAGTGAGGCATGTTGAAATTTCTGACCCTTGAAGCTGAAATTTTGTGAGTTTTGCTGTTGATTTAGATGAGTCTGCACATATACTTCAAATATGATTGAATTAGCTGTTGATTTTTTGATCCAGTCTAATTAGCATTTTTTGATCCAGTAGAATTAGCAGTTGATTTTCTACACAATGTCTTCATTACTTTGCTCATTCTGATTAAACATTAGTTAATACAAAGCCTCGACTAGAATTTTTAACAAAAATTTGCTTTTGAAAGAATCTTCTATGAGAAAAGTATAGAACTTGATCCCGGGTACTTACAGTTAATAATAATTGATGATTAGAACATGGTAATCACCTTCCTAGATTTCTCAATCGTTTGAGATATCTTTGCTACAGGAAAATGATGATTTCAATTAATAAAGGAGAGGCAGTGAATGTGATGACCTCCATGATACCAAACATAATCATTAACTTTCATGCACCTTCTTCATAATCATTAACTTTCATGCACCTTCTTCATAATACACGATTAGATAATTCCCTATGAAAACACCCATAGCTCAATGAATGTATCAAGGAAACAAACAACAAAATGAACAAATTTCTAGTGCTACATTAGACATTTGGAGAGCATTTACAATAATTAATATACTCTATCTATATTATGAAGAAACAAAGCAAAAGAATAATCTACATGTTTGGTATTTCTAAGTTTAATGTGATTTTCCATGTCATATAGATATTTATGACTAATCACGTTGTTTATAGGTTTTTATAGGTTTCATAAGAATTTTTCGCTAATTCAGATACGTATTTCATAAAATTTTGAATAATCATGTTATTTCGGTTTCGTGTGATTTTTTTCATGTCAAACATGTTTCGTGTGAATTTTTCATGTCAAACGGTATTTTTCATGTTAAATCAAATACGTAGTTCATAACAGCTACAATAATCGTGTTATTACAAATTTTGTATGATTTTTATGTCAAACAGATATTTATGATGAATTCGGTTATTTACTGATTTTTCATGTTATATTCACAGTTTTAGTTTGGTAAGATTACCTTCCATAACGATCACAAATTAATTTATCTTTAATGAGTAATAAACTAACCATGGTGACCATATACATTTTTCCCTACACACTTCAATACTAACCAAACACAAGAAAAGTAAAAATATCTAATCAACAAAATTTTCCCTTTTTCCATACCAACCAAACACAAGAAAAGTGTATACATTAATTTCTCACCATATTTTATGTGTGAACTAAACCCAAACAATCTATTTCTTGAAAAAGTATGAAAAAAATAAAAACTTATGTTTCCCTACATGGAATTGTGTTTCCTAGTACATGGAAAACAAACCAAACAGCCCCTAAGGATACAACTGGCCTTGTGAGTAAAAAATTAATTTATTCCTCTTCATTGATACCCTCCATATCAACACACTAATTCAATTTGAGAAAGTAATACCAAAATATAGATATTTAAGAAATTAACATCAAAATTAGCATGATTTAAGGGACTAACATCTAAAAACCCCCCAGAACATACCATTGGAGAGTCAACAAGCTGACCAGATGGAAAAGAGACGGGTATATACTAAGTGCTCGATTTTCCATTCATCATAAGAATATGAAAACCATTCAACTTAAAATCATGTTTATTTCATTTGGCAACGATACAATTACTTCTTTTTAAACAATGGCAACAATACAATTACTCAAAAAAATGAAATCTCATCCACTCAACAAACCACTAATGAGCGAATTCATTAAATACAGATTTATATAATGATAATGGATTTTATTCTTGAATCTAAAAACAGAAAAGCCTCAACAATTGATGCAGCAAAACTTTACAAAAATTCATCCAACACTTCCATAATTTTTAGTGCAAACTTTTTTGCTTATGAAACAATGTAAATTAAAAAAATCATGAAACATGGATTTCTGTTGAATAAAATGTGAGCAGGAAAAAAGTAACAGGAAGCCCATAGGAGAAGAGCACCAGTGTCGCAAGGCCTGTTCTCTTTGCTTTCTGCCAATCTAACGAGACACCCAGCCATTTATTTAGACTAAGCATCAGATACCTCATGGCATTTTATAATTTTAGACATTAAATCTATTTATTCAAAAAAGATAAAAATGAATTTTAAACAAAAACAAATAAATTGCGCAATCTCAGCCGAAAGATGGTGATTAATTTGCTAAATAATCATTTGTTATCAGCAACTATTTGCAATTTCATCACAGATTGCACGATTATGATTTTTAATATTAAGAAAACTTTATGAAAATTTTGAAGGGAGATCAGATGGTAGTGCATGATTAAAGTAATCATCATCTGGAATACAGAAAATGTATATGGATTTGGTATCATCACGCCTCCCTTTTGATTTTAATTTTAACAAAAAATTTATTTTTTGAAGAAAAGATTGATGAGAAAGGGAATCAGATAATAAAGATAACAAAGCCAGTCATCACCGTCTGATTCGATGAACAGATCTAAGACTGGGGCGGCATCAATTTATCATCACGCTCCAAAATATTTGATCAAATTACACTAATTAAATCAATTAATGAGATGAAAAATCTGGAAAAAAAAATTGAGAAAATTAGAATGAATAAGCCAGTTATCAATGATCTCAGATCGTGAGACTGGGGCGGCAACAAGAATCATCACGATTCAAATCGGAAATCACGCAATAAAAACGATGAAAGAGAGAAGGAAAAAAAATTTGAATAAATTTTTTTTTTTTTTTGCAAATTTAGAAAAGGAGAGATGGTGATAGCAAGGAGGCGGAATTGGGGGGAAATTGGGATAATGATTTCAGATGGAGGCGGCAGAGCTATTTATAGAAGAAGGTTAGGGTTTGTGAGGCACGGTCAAGGGCAATTTCGTGAATTGGTGAAGATAACGGCCTTTTCTCGTGCTTAAGCCCGTCTCCCAATTGGGCCGGATAGGCTGCACATTTGAAAGCCCGACAAGAATGTGTGTTCTTTTCAAGTTTCGTTCCGTACTCGCATTTTGCCCCGTTAACTATTTTTGGTATTTTACCCGAGAGAGTCTAGCCGATTTGCTACGCTGTATAGGAGTAGTACTTTAAGATCTCAACTTCGAGTCTCCTGAAAAGCACCCACATGAATTTAACTTTGCGGAATACTCGTGGCCGTGCATTGGGGGGTGCTACTTAATCACGCCTGGGGGTTTGATACCCATGGTCCGAATGATCGTGGAGAAGTTTCCTTGCCAAAAAAAAAAACCTATTTTTTGTATTTTCTTACTTTTTAAACTATTAAATTGGTCTCTTTTTATCTTCTAAATAATTTTGTGTCCTGCGTTATCTTCTTGACTATCACTCTTTGTATCAAGTTATTATTTTTTTAATTACTTTATTGGTATTTTAAATGGATAAAATGATAATAATTCAGGGATAATGTGAGATTGAAATGATAGCTTAGAAGGCAACATGAGACTGAAAATAATTCAACGGATATATATGAGCGGATTTGTTAGTTCGGAGGATAAGATAATACTAAAAATAGTTCGGGATATATGATGGACACAATTAATAGTTCATGAAGCAAATAGAGGAGGCTAAAGCCTTTATTTTTTAAAAGCTTTGATACAGTTGTTTATAGGGCTTTTGCTTGGCTTGGATACCTGCCATACTCTCTATCCTGGTATTATACGGTTTAATTTCACACAACCCACTTCACTATGGGAGGTGTTGCACATATCTCTCTGATCTTTGTTTACCTCACATAACCCCCACACACACACACACACACAAAAGGATGTCTCACATAACCTCCCTGAATTTTGGATGCCTCACAAAACCCCTGTGGACTTTGAACATTTCCCACGGTACCCCCATACAAATGATTTGTAAATAACGAAAATTTTATTGAGAGAAAAAAAACCAACATTTAAGAGAAGGAGTATATTATCTGTAAATGATAAATGACAAAGGTCGGAAATTTTCTCTCAAAAAAAATTAATTATTTTCAAATTACATATAGAAAGTTCAAAGTTCAGGAGAGTCTGTGAGACGCCTCAAAGTTCAAAGGGGTTATGTGAGATAAACAAAGTTTAGAGAGATTATGCGCAACGCCTTCCAATTTTCAGAGGGCTGAGTGATTCTAACCTTATGATAATCACTGCATTGGTCAGATTCTTTGATTATGATATGGTTCGTACAAGATTTTTGGATAGATTTGTATTTTATTAAGGTAAAGAAAATCCTAAAAGAACCATCTATGTTAGATCGTATGGGTAGTAAGGACAACTGATATGTGCCTCCATATCAATTTTAAATCATTACAATCAATATACAATACTAGTGTAATTGGCTCAATCAGATTGATGCGATTAGATAGCTACGTGTTTTAAAAAGAGAGAAGAAAGAGAGGGCATGAAATGACATATTAACCAGAAAGAATAATTATTGAATTTTGATAAATTTTATATGAAGATAAAAACCAATGATGTAGAAAATGAAAAGATAAAATGTTGACAGGAAAATAGATATTAAGCTATGGGATACTCTAACGATTGCCCTTGAGCACTCATTAGAAAATAAGAGAGACAGAGAGAGAAGAGACAATGAGATAAATTAGTAAAAATCAAAAGGGACTCACTTGCAATTTATTTCTCTTTTATATTTCTCATTTTCTAATGAGTACTCATGAGCATTCACTTGAAAAATGGCTAAATTGCCAAATTGGCCTAAAAATTGACACACGATTTTCAATAAGGCCTAAAATTTGACTCCGGCGACAATAAGGCCTATAAAGTGATTCACTTAACCGATAAGGCCTACTCCGGCGACCGGAATCTTAGTTTGACCGAGAAAAGTATAAAATTTTTACATTTTAGTCCTCTAAAGTTTAAATCCTCTCTCTCTCCCCCCCCTCCCTCCTCCATCTCTCTCTCTCTCCCCTCCCCCTCCCTCCATCTCCCTCTCTCTCTCTCTCCCTCCCCCATTGTTTCCTTCCCAAAACACACACACTCTCTCTTTCTCTCTCCCCCCATCCCCTCCTCCATCTCTCTTTCTCTCCCCATCCCCTCCTCCATCTCTCTCTCTCTCCCCATCCCCTCCTCCATCTCTCTCTCTCTCTCTCTCTCTCTCTCTCCCTCCCCATTGTTTTGGAGGAGGGACAGGTGGTGGTGGTGGTGGTGGTGGTGGTGGTGGTGGGGAGGAGAGAGAGAGAGAGAGAGAGAGAGAGAGAGAGAGAGAGAGAGAGATGGAGGAGAAAGAGAAAGAAAGAGAATAAAGGAAATATAAAGGGATGGAAAAAATCAGAAGGTTAAGAAAAGTGGAGATTAAATAAAATGGATCCTGATCAATCTAAATCGATGAAATGAGTGGCTTTATAGGCTATTGTGGCCGGTCAATTTGTAGGCCTTATTAGAAACCGTGTGTCAATTTTTAGGTTAATTTGATAATTTAGCTCTTGAAAAATCTTTAAGTTACTTAATTTGACTAAATCCGCATCTACTTGTCACATCTCTGTAAAACGTCCACAACTATATCCTATAACACTTCAATTTCTCACTTTATAATCAAGAGTAAAGATAACATGACATCTAATCATTGGATAATGTGATCCATAACTTAAGAAGCCAATCGCTGAGTTTTTTTTTAATTTTAAAAATGTGAGGAAACGATTCCCCCGCAAACCGATCCAGTGTTATATCCGATCCACTTACGAAATGGGTTGCATCTTCTAGAAACTACACCCAAATCTAAAGCGGGTCCAATGTAAAACCTCAACCCGACCCAATTCTCATAACTTCTCCATAAACCCTACTCTCTCGCAGTCTCCCTTCGCTCTTGCAACTGCTCATGCTGCAGGCGCCAAAGCCGCCCGCCACGTCAGCCCTAATCCCCTTCGTCCCTCGTCAAGTCGTGCTCGATTCCAAATCCTCAACCTCAATCGACAGCAAACTCAAGAACAAGGAAATGGAGAAGGAGAACAAGAAGAAGAAGAAATCGAAGAGCAAGGCATCAGAAACCCTAGAAAATGGTTCAGGTGCGCCCAAAACCCTAGAAATAGACGACGATGGGGGCAGGAGAAAGGATCGGAACTTGCTTCTCAGTTCGATTGCGGGCTTCCTCGAGAGCAGCGGGTTTCTTAAGACGCTGTCTGTGTTTCGATCTGAAGCTGAGTTTGAGGTATAATTGTTTTTTGATTCGTAAATTTATGAACTTTTTATGGACTTTACTAAGAATTTATAGAGTACTTTGTGATCTTTTGGTGCCTGGATTTGGAAATTGATGTGATTATGGTTGCTTATATCCTCAATTTTAGTCAAAGTATATATTTTTGGTGATGTGTGTAAAGTTAAGTTTTGAGTTGCATATAATTTCTACTTAATTAGGCTGCAATGAAATCATGATTTACAATTTCCATTTGTATCGTTTAGTTGAAAGAAATTGTTAATTTCAACTTTTATCATCGGCATTTTGTAGATTGTTTGTCTTAACTGCGATCGGAAGTGTAGATTTACATTATTGTAGTAAAGATTATGATCACTGGGGGAAGAACTATGGAGTGCTTTGCTGATGTGGTTCAAAGGCAGATTGAGCCTACAAATTAGATAATGTGTAATAGGTTTATAATGCTGTGCAAGGAATTTTACGTGGGTGTACAGAGTGCAAACAATTTTTTGTCCTTTTGATAGAATTTTGATGTCAATATCCTATGGTTGGGGATTATTGATTTTTTTTAATGTAACCAACCTATCTTTTTGGAGTAACCCAAGGTGGCTGGGGACTCTTCTTGAGTCCCCATCCTTATTCTCAAAAAAAAAAAAAAAGTTTAGGAGCTTTTCTTCTTTTAGTTACTAAGTTCTATGTGCCCAAGGGCGGATCTACGTTGAAGGAACTGGTGTCACGTGACACCAGTTCCTTCAACGGTGCTAACATTGATGCCTTCATTTTCACATGGGTAGAATTAGCCCACAAACTTATAAATATGTTGTCTGGGAAATGGATGAACAAGTTTTATCTGAGATTAAGTTCACATACATGTGGGGTCCACTTGTCTTTTAGTTTAATTCGTGCAAGTTGGCCCTTGAGATCATAAGCCTTCACAGGCCCCCAAAAAAAATGAAGAGGAAGCTACTCTAGGTTACTTGTTCTATCATACAGAGGAAGAAAACACACAGTGCAAAAGCAAAAAAAGATTTGAGTTTCTCTATTTGTTCTTTGATTAGAGATAGTTTAAAAATTAGAGCATTGTGATTATCGTTTAAGTCCTATCTCATCTTTGTAATTTCTCCTCTCCTTCTCGGAATGAGGTTGTGGTGCTTAAGAATGTGATGTCTTGAGTACCATGCTTGTGTTTCGCTATCATCACTACATATTTTGTGTACTCGTTTGATTGATATATCATCTAAACTCAACCAATTCCATATATATTCCTATAGGTTGAAGGTACTGAAGTGCTGATTGCCTCAACAATTGTTTAGACAATTTTTAATTATTAGTTATATGGTGACACCACTTTCCAGATATCCTGGATCCGCCACTGTATGTGCCATCATTTGTGTACTAGTTCTGCTAACGTTGACACTTCGTTTGTCTTTCTGGTTTTTTTGTAGAGTGATGGTTCCGTAGCAGCTTCAATTAATCTTGAAGAACTGTTTTTCAAGTTCTTGGAATCAAGGTATTGTTAATTACTTGGCTAGCTACATTTTCATTGAATTATACCTATAATTGTAATAGAGTCAATTCAAAAAGGAGAAAAACGGGGTTCTCCAATCTTTGTTGGCATCACTGCATCAAAAGAGAGATAATTGTTGTATGTATGATTTTTGTGATATCTATTTTAACAATTTATTTTCTTCTGCATATTGAAGCTTAATCTAGAAAATGATGAAAACATGATCAATGACTTGCGCAAATCATTGATGCACTCAAGTGTTAGTTGAACCTCTCAGATATCAAAGCTCAGTCTAGATAAAAATTTTTGCCACTTTATGGTGTTTTGATAGACAAAGAAGGATGAGCAATCCTTCTCCTGAATAGTTAAGAATATAGCTCATAATTGGTTTATGAGTTCAGTAGATTACCATTAGTACGCTTGAAGAATTACACAGTACAGTTTCAATTTATAGTCTTACACTAATACATTTAAGATTTTGTTTATAAGAATTATGTTGCATTACTTATCTTTTATCACTTGTTTTTCAATTGTCTGAAACAAGTTTAATGCAATCTAGATTTTCAGACACCAATAGGAGCTATATAGATGTACTGTCACATGATAGGAACTCAAATTGATCATTTGAGATTAGTTGCTCTAGATTTGACCAAGCAGTTTACAAGATAGCAAGCAATCAAGCATATTATTCTAAAATTGAAACTTAAGACATTCATGTTAGCTAGACATTATAAAACTCCAAATAACATGCCAAGTAGCATTAACAGGATAAACTCATAAACATGTGTTCACTTGTGCTTTTAGGCTCTTATTTGTTATGTTTTAAGACATTTTCCTTTTCATTCTTAAAAGTGTTAGTTTAAAATTAAAATAGATAAAGATTCACTGATCTTCTAATCTATAGTTTAAAATTAAAATAGATAAAGATTCACTGATCTTCTAATCTATAGTACTACTATATTAAGAACCTAGTGAGGGTAGGAATAGTATGAAGTACATGGGAAAATTGTCCTTCATCTCACTAAAGACACAAGGATAATTTAGTCATTTCACACAAAACATTTTCCATTCCTTTTCTTTTCTCTTTCTTTATATCTACAACTTTCTAAAGCATATCATAGAGCTTGATAATTAAATATCTCATACATTGTACATTATAAAAGATATAAATATGAAATAATAAAGTCCTTTACTCATTTTCCATGTAAATAAATACAATAAAAATAAATACAATAAAACAACAATAAGAATTTCAATATATTCCAATGTAAATATTATTGAAAGTGCATACCTAAATACTTAGCTTAAAATAATTAAATAAAATAATCTGAAGATGAAATATGAAAAAGACTCTTCTTAATGACACAAGGAAAATTCCATTATTGCTCCAATTGAATTATGTGTCATAGCCAATTCTGAATTAGGTAAGATAAATTATCGCATATTTAATAATCAAATATTATAAAAGATCTAAGAAATAACTATGATACTTTAAGGTAGTAAAGCGACCTTTTATATGAAAATTATAATAATTAAGGTTTATCGTCTGTTATACTTTATTCACCTCTGCCGCTGTTCTTCTTTTTCTCTTCCTGTTCCTGAGCTGAGAGGATAGAGAGGGAGGAGAGAGAGAAAGAGTTAGAGAGAGAGAGAGAGAGATCTCCATCATCGGTGATTCATTCTTTATAAAGAAACCAAAACTTGTTCTGGTTTTTTTTCATCTGACATCCTGTGCATGAATTCCGACGTCTAGGTCTTTAAAAGCACGAGCATCAGGAATTCCTTCAGGAGAGAATTATGCACCTGTAACCTGTTATTTGAAGATAGTCTGGCACCTATTTGTTTATCTATCTCATAATCTCTCTGTAAATAAATTCATGGTGTACTTCATTCCTAATCTGACTGCAATAAAGATGGAAATTTATCTCTACTGTCTAATTTGACTTAGGCTCTAACTTTATTGCAAAAGTGATCTCAAACTATATTATAAGAACAATCCTAACTTTAGATTTCCTATTTGTCATCTATTGACAGATACTGTGGCAAGGCCACTGGCCCACCAATTAATGTTTTACTTTGCTTTTGTCAGTTTATAGTGTACCCCTCTCCAGGAAAGTGAATTGCAAATTTTGCTATGATTTTTCTAGAATCTAGTATGGATCTTTATGGCATCTTATCTTTGATAAATTCTTCACTTTTATGATTTTGCTTTGCGATATCAATTGACGTCTCATCCAAGAAATTGATAAAAATAGCTAAGAGAGAAATTAAAATAATAATGTACTTTGGTTGTAATGGAACTCTTCTATTGCAGTACTCTTTGTCATGTCATTGATGTCTTTGATTTCTTATTATTCTGTGTTTAATTATACTAAGTCTTGCTCATAGATTATATTTTGCATCTTGTTCTGATTTGTTCTGGCTTACAGTACCTTGCATGTTGAAATCAAAGATAAGAAAAAGAAAAAGAAAAACAAAGAACTTCCTGCCTCTGTTGAAGAAAATTCAAACAAGAGTCATTTGGAAATCAGTCCTGAGATAGCTAAAGAGTGCGACACACATGATAAAGCAAAGAAAAGGAAGAAACACAAGATGAGCTCAGAGGATCATAATGAGAACACTGAAGCCAAGGATCACAAAGAAAAGTTCCAGGAGGCTGTTGAAGAGAAAATAGCCGAACTGAAGTCTTTGACCAACATGATCAATCTACCAGCTGAGTTAAATGGAGAACATAAAAGTGAAAAGAAAAAGAAAAAGAAAACAAACTCAACCACAGATTCTCTTTCTGTTAATGAGATCAAACAAAATACAGAAACCTCTAAAGAATCTGAATCTGTAAAGGAAAAGGAGGCAATATCAGAAAACGATGGAAACATTGAAAAAAAAGTTCACAAGAAAAGAAAAAGACTGGATGCTGAAGAAAGAGCATCACATGATGAAAATAGCAAGGAAAGTGAAACTCCACAAAAGTCAGGTAAGTCTTCACTAGAGAGTGAGCACACAAACGCTGGTAAAAAAAGGAAGACAAAGAAGGGCGGTGAAAGCTCTGATGAAGCTGGCAAAACATCTAATCAAGAACAAGATCCTAGTGGTCAGCATGTGGAGAAGGAATCGGGCACACATCAATTGCCTAGTGGTGGATCTAAGAAAAATGAAGAAGAGAAGGGGACTGCAACAAAATCAAAGAAAAAGGAAAAACACTCAGCTGAGGTAAGAATAACTACTATTAATATAGCTCTTTGAGTTCTGCGTCTTAATGTACCAAATATAGTAGAGCAGATAGAAATCATCACTACACAAAATAGCTCCTTTTAATTAATTAGTTATTTTTTTTATTTTTGTTTTTTGTTTTTTGTTTTGTTTCTCTTAAAGTGCAACCATCATAATCTGAATGTTGTCAAATTTTTAACCCCTACTTTCTACTATATTGCTGACAAGTAATAGCCTTTCAAACGGGTTGTGATCAAATTATATTTTGTAAGATGATTTTCATGTAAATTATCCTTATTCTCCATGTGAATGTAAATTTTGGTGTGTTCTTTTGTTTTGTGTGTGTGTGTGTGTGTTTTTTTTTTTTCCGGTGTGGGGTTTGGGGCTCCAGAACTGCACTGCAATTAGACTTTGTGGGACGGGGTAAAATCAACTTAATATTTGAAGTTTCAAGCTTCCGTAATATTCTGTTGGATAGTGCTAACTGTAGGCCTTACATCAGATTACTGTTGTGAAGTAAAATTTTCAAGCTTGTGTGAAAAACAAATAGCTTCCCAAGAAACTATACAGTCCCTTCAATCTTATTTCTTAGATAAGTGTTGTAAAGAAGGTTCTTTAACTTCTTATCATACGATACAACTTTGCATGAAAAGCTTGATTGCATCTGTATGCTGGATCTAGATAAAGATAACAGTGTGCATGGCTTGATCTTCAGCACGCAAGCTGGTAAATATACACAGGTGATTTGCTTCTTTTTTTCTTTTCTTTTTTTCTTTTTCCTATGTCTTATGTTCAAAAGGGGTTAATGTAAGTCTTGCAAGGAATGGTGCTACGAAGTAAATCTCTGGCAACAAAAATAATTAAAAGTAGTTCAAGGGGGAATAAGAGGAAATAGTTAAAGCATGATACATTATGTACCTGTTACCTATTCTTTGTTCTATGCTCTGGAGTGTTAATGTCATCATTGCGCTCCATCATTCTTTCATATAACTTGAATGGTATTTTCGTATTAACAAAATTTAACAGTAGGTACTATCTTACCTCATAACAGTGAAGTATGCATTCAAGAAATCTCAGTGAGGGAGGAAGAAGTAGTTTAAGAGTCGAAAAGCAATATCGAAGGAGTGAAACTAATTAGGCACCTTACATCTGGATTTCCCCCCCTAACCTTATAATAAACTTTGATAAATGGAGCTCCCTAATTGTAAATAAGGTTAGTAAGGAATAGGAAAGTGAAGACTTAACAGTGTTAGAAGTTAGTTCGGTAGAAGGATGTCACTTTGTTGATAGGTCATGTCTTACTAGTTTTGAGCATTGATCTTTAGTTCCTAAAATTTACGATGATGTTTTATTTTGCAAAATTTGGGAACAAGTCACTAAGTGGATCCTGGTGTTAAAAGATTACAACAAGAAGACAACAATTAATCGCATGAAATTTCTCAAGGGGCAGGCCTGTGGGTTCCAATCTCCGATTCCAACTTCAGCAAATTCCCAAATGAACACTTATGAGTCATTCATTGGCTATAGTATTTCATTTTGGTTAATGCTATTTTCTGAAAACATTACCAACATTTTGTTTTGGGAGGAGGCTAGGAGTGAGGAAGATTTAAAAAAAAAAAAAAAGAGTAGACACTAAATGGTGGCCAACAAACTGGGCACTGCTTTAAGATACGCTTGAAACAGAACTAGGCTTTACATGGAACAAATTCTTACTTTTTTTGTTGTTGAAAATATTTATAATGAAATTGTCAAAAAATATAAATATCATCCAGAGAAGTTAACCCACTAACTCACAATTAGCATAAGTTATGTCAGAATGTAGAGGATGGTTACAACCATGTATATTATACATTTGGATATATTCAATGTATGGTGAAATCCGAGGTGGACGCCATGGCACACCTAGAAACGATCTGAATGATATGAACAGTTGAGGATATGGTCCATCATTGATCCCTTGTCTGAACCAAAGGCAGTGTGACGGCTCATGCTAAGCAAAAGAAGAGTGTTAGGTTCACACAAAGCAAATGAAAAGTTTCTGCACTTTACAATAATTGCACAGTTGCACTTAATATAACCTGGACACTGTTATATTGAAATGATGGAAGTATGGTTGGTTAAAGTACTGATAAAGAAGACCCTTGTGAAAGTTGAGTGAGGGGTCATCTTAATAAGTCCTCTACATGTTCAAGCGCGGCCCTAAAAGAATGAAAATATGGTTGAAGAGGGAGGAAGATAATAGAAGAGAAGAGAAACTTGTAGAGGTGGGAGTGACAAGAAGATAAGATAAAAGGAAGAGAATAGAAGAGAAGATGAGCATGTAGAGGTGCGAATGACGAGAAGAAAAAGGACAAACACAACAGTGCTTGGTTGATGGAAGAGAAACGATAAGACTGTTTAAACACAACACTTTAATTAAGCATTCTTAACACATTCCTCGAAGAAGCATGGATGCATCGTAGAATACAAATATGGCATAAACATGAACATGTGACATAACAATTCCCTAAAAATAGGACCTAAGATACGGCATTATGACATTATTATATATACGTGACGTAACAATTCCCTAAAAATAGGACCTAAGATACGGCGTTATGACATTATTATATATGTAGTGTATTGGCTTTTTCAGCGTTTTACATAATGGCTGGACATGTCTAAACTTATGACCATTTTCCCGCAAGTCAATTTTTGATAGCTCTTATTGATTGAAGTATAGTTTTTGATGTTGTTAGAATATAAAAATATAACCCTTAACTCCCACCACAACTTCGAAGTTTTGGTTAGAGGGACTTTAAGGTAGTATCAGATGAACCCATGTTCAAATCACACCGGCCACGCATTTAAAGCGGATTTTTTAAAAATTGACACCGTTGTGTGAGCCCAGGTTTCGGCCCATAAAAAGGGCGCTCAACCTGCGGGGGCATGTTAAAATATAAAAATACAACCCTCAACTTTCGCCACAGCTTTAGAGTTTTGGCGTCGGGTAGAGGGACTTTAAGAGATGTATAAATGAAAGTAAATAAATATCCCAATTATTTAATGTGAACAATAAGAAAGTAAGTGTAGGATTACAATTAACAAATGTTCTAAACCTTTATATAATCGAGTACATGTTTGAGAAATGCATGACATGTATTTGAAAAGTGTCCCAACACAAATGTCGACCTCAAAATACAAGTACCTTTGCTACATAGCTTCTCCTAAACTAAGGCATCAAGAATAAGTTCACAACAGTTTCTCTGTATAGAACCCATACGTGAACCCAATAATCAAGTCCCAAGTAGAGATATCTTTCCATTGTGAAAACCACTGTACCGCTCTGTTGAGGCTCCTGCTCATCTTCGCTGCAGTCATAACCTTAAGGTTACTGTAAGAGTTGATGAATTTTTTTCCACCTATCTGCATATTCTGATTTGGTTTATCAATACTGTAAATCCACACGTTTTTCTGGAATTTGATTTCTTGATAATGGTCGGTGAATTTGTGTAGATAAAAGTTCTGAGTTCATTTGTCTGTTGCTATTATTGCAGCCGAAAACAGTCAGTGCATTTCAAAGAGTGAAGATTGATGAGATTAAATTTGCTGATGAGAGACTTCAAGATAATTCTTACTGGGCTCTGGTATCTGTTTGTTTCTTATTTTCTTAATGATAATGATTATTATGCTTTTCCTGTAGTATATAGGCCTCACTAATTTCGTACAACTATTGTATCTTGTTAACAGGACGACACAGGCAGTGGATATGGTGCGAAGGCACAAGAAGTTCTTGGTCAAGTTAGGGGAAGGTAATGCTCATAAACCGCTGTGATCCTTCATGCTATTTACAATTGCTATCTTTTCTTGAACATACTAGTTGCACGCAATAGTCCTGTGAGGAAACTGTTTTCCTGCAATATGGTTTTCTGACATGCACTCGCAAAATATACTCTCTTCTTGGAGTAGAACCTGGATTATTACATGCTATTCTTATGCCATTTATAGAATCTAGCCGTTTTGATATTTCTAATTGATTATTGATAGTGATTTTATTCTCGGAATTGTACCTGTTAGCCATATGATCTCAGTGCCATCCTTGAGCAAATCTAGCCATAGGTTTCAGCCCCTTATTGTTGACAGGGTTCCTGTTCTTTCTGTTAGCTCTGTTAAAGGCCATTCCTCAGGCAAAATTGGATCTTTCTGTCTTTCTTATAGTCTCATCCAGGAATTCTGCGCTCTCTTTTTTTTCTATTACCAACAGCAATTAATCACTTCCAACCAGCTCATCTGTCATCTATTAGTTTTATTGTACATGTCAAACTGTCTCACATGGTTTTACCTCATTTTGTCCTCAATCAGTGCTCTCCCTCAAATTTTCCACGAGTTTTATTCTCATTCTTCCTTTTCCTTGGCGCTCAGCTAGTACAACTCATTTCAGTTTGTCCCATCTTTACTCTTTAGGCCTTTTTCCCTGCCCTGATGCTGAAAATTCTGGTCAACTAAATGTGGGGTTGGAAATATATTATTCTAGTAGCAAATTACTTGTAAGTTTCTAACTTCATTGGTTTATGTGGTTATACCATAAGCACTTCTGCATTTTAACTATCTTGCTGTGTGCGAAGGAAATAATTCCATTTAGATACTTACCTGACCTTCAGGTGCCTTCTTCTGGTAGTCTTTTTAATATTTATCGAATGGACAGTGGCCAGCAATGACTTCTCATGCTTTTAGATAGCAAGTTGTTATCATTGAAGTGAAGGTGGTAGTCATTTCAGAGGAACTGTGTACAGACACGCCTTCTTTTTCCTTGGAATAATTGGTATAATCTATTGATTAACCTGGAAAACCTTTCAAGTAAAAGAACTGTTTCCCATGGTTAATTCTATGATCCATGCCGAGAAAGGACTACAATCTATGATATGGTATTGCTCTTACCTGTTTACTCTCAAAATCAAATGGCAAGAGACTGAGTAGTCACGATATGTTAGTTTAATTTGAAGTTCAACTGGAAAGCTTTGACCTAAATCTATTTCGATAAAATTTCTGATTCACGTTGAAATGCGGCTCGAATCCTTAATACCTATATTGTGCATCGAGTCTCAAATACCTTCTGCATTATGAACTTATTATCTTGAAGCCACAATATCTACATAGACTAAAATTCTCTCTTTTTTTGCATTATAAATTTTTAGCTTCAAAAATATTAGTGCTGGAAATCTTAGACCCATCTCCATGTTTATGTGTATGACTAACATTTTCATTTTTGCCTTGCAGAGATTTTAGACATGAGAAGACCAAGAAGAAGAGAGGAACCTACAGGGGCGGGCAGATTGATTTACAATCACATTCCATAAAGTTCAATTACTCAGATGAGGAATGACGCAAGGCGAGAGGCAGTTTTCATCCTGGGATTACAATGTGTTTGATCGAAAGATCGATTAAAATTTTGAGCACCCTGGCGTTCAATTTGTATGTGTAACGAACACCCGTTATTTATTGTCTCCTGCTTTTCCTTTTTGCGAACATCCAATTGAATTTTATGGAACTTGTTCTCTCTTTCTTTGAGTAGAGAAAATGAATCGACATAATGCAAATGATGGTGAGTTTCAATAGGAAAAGATTGATGTACTGTCTCTCTGGTAAAAGGAATCATCTATTGTTTTTCCTTGCAAAGGTGATTATGAAATTCAACTCCGAAACTGATTTTGTCGAATAATAGGAAATGGAAACTAACAAGAAAAATTGATGAAATTGCTTCGCAAGCCATTGTTACTTCTTAAATGGCTTCAACCTCGTATAAGCTTCAGTTGAATAAGTTCCTATGGTCTTCAGAAAGTTTTCACTTTTACATCTCCCTTTGATGATGACGATGATCTATCAATGGCAGAGATATCAAAACCAACCTCTTTGAATGTGAATTTAGAGCTTCAACAAATTGTCGTACTCCATTCCGTGCAAAGTCCGCATCTACTTGCAATCACGTCTTCTCCACCTTCCACATTCACCGCGGAACATGGATTCTTGTCTTGTGCTCTTGCAATTAAAGCTTGAATAGGTTATATAACATTCATGAGTTAAGATAGAGGGCTAATATACCAAATTGGTTTAAAAAAAATTTCAATGGGAAAAGTTATATGACGTTTATGAGCTATGCCAAAGAGAATTTGGTTGAAATTAATTAAAAAAAGATACAGTAGTAGTTAACTTAAGAAAGGAGCTGGCTCTTAATTGAATTGAATGAAAGAATAATTCATGTGACGGACCTTAAAAATTTAGATAAAGACTTTGTTGTTGTTGTAGGCTAGTTGTTACTTAGTCGAGTGCTTACGCCAATACCAATACAGTCATAATTAATTGTACTTGTTCTTATTCTTAATCAAGACAAGTTATAACCAATTACCACACATTAAATAATATATGACTATGAAAGAGAATAATTTCTTTAGTGTATAATTAAGACTCTTTATGTTTAACGGGAAAAAGTCTAGCAAGCGGTTTTCTTTAACATCGCTAAAAAAAAAAAAATAGATGTCTAAAATCATAAGTTCCCACTAACAACTTTCAAAAGTTATGAAGCGGGGATATAATTGATCACTAGCATTAGTAGTCAACAATCTAATTATGCGCAATCTTTTTTTTTCTCTATGAAACCGAAATGTGGACCCAAACGCAAATCACTCTCAATATCTTGAAAACTAATACGAACAACCATTTCTTTTGAATTCAAACCCACAGCTCCCTCTCATTTATGTTACAATACAATTGAGTAGGACTCATCAATGAGAAAACAATGTCACATGACGTTCATTTCTCATTCACACTAATAATGAAGTTTGACTGCCGTATTCTAAAAGGACTCCACTAGATATGCTTCTATTGACCTAAGATATTAAATTTGTTGAGAAGTTAGTTTTTGTGCACTGAAAGAAATACGATGTGTGGAAAATGAATGAGCAATGGTGGTCCCAATTTCTTACAATTTCTCTCTCTCAAAAGAATCCAATCACGGAGCAAAAGGTTGAAAAGGAGTTGGACCTAATTGCATCAAAACTAATTGAATACATGCGGTCCTACTTCATGGAATTGAAGTGGCTGAAGGCATTGATTTTCCTGTTATCACGGAGGGGAGTTATCAAAAATGTTAATCATGTGGCTAAAGACTTTAGGACACTGGTCTAGTTCTAGAAACTAAACTTCTTTAGCTCAAATGGCATGCGAGAGTCCAAATTCTATTAGAACAACCTGCATACGATATTGTTCTGGTCCGCGTGGAACAAAATGGGGGCAAAGTGGGAGTATGACTTTCCCATTTGTATCGATCAGAACAACCCACCGCGTGCAAGTAAATCTAATAAATTTTTTTTTCTCTGAAATAAAATTTAGAAGTTGCAGAAAAACGTATATCTAGCGCATATCCTATTTTATCTTAGAAGATAGGGTTCATATAAGTTTCTCTGCATGTTCTAATTTTGTCTAAGAAAAAATTATGAACATAGAAATTCTCATATTTGAGCCAAATGAGCATTATTTTTACGAATTAATTAAGACCGGTACCTTGTAAACAACTCAATGATTGATCTTGATTTCTTCAAGTGTAAATAGCTCGAAGGTTCTGTTTGGGACCAAAATGCTCTCAAAGTAATTTGCAAAATATATTTTCAAGATAATGTGCACATGCATAATGCGTTGCATCTAAGATACTTACACAAACACAATGGCATTAACTTTGCCTATTTATTATCGAGCTTTTTAATTTTTAAATTGATTGGAGATCCGAGTCTAGATTAAAAGATAAGTATTAAGATGTAAACTAATAGTGACAAATGGAAACGTGACATAAGACTTCTATGAGAATATCAACAACGAAAAGGAAATTACAGCCAAGTGTTACTTAGGAAACATTTGAAAATGACTCATGCAGGAAAAAGGGATGCCTTCCCTTTTAACATGCCTCATCAAAAGGAAGCAAATGCAATTTTATTTTACAATATTAAATTTAAACCAATGATGTCATGTAATTTTAGACCCCCAAGATTAAGCATCATTTCCATTTTCTCTATTATCCCAATCTCTTATAGGGAACAACAAGATAACTTAATATATTAGAGAGGCCAAGGAGAAGGGAACAAGATCATGATCACGAGCATCCAACCCTAGGTAAATATTTAGAGTAAATATTGGATAATTAAGGTTAGCTTTTGCCGTCCATGTTTTGTATGCAAGTGATTAGGAACTGGTTTTTGGACTTGATTAGGATTTAGAGCATCTAACTACATTAAAAGAACTGTTAAATAAGATAGGGTTTCTTTTCAGAAAAAAAAATAAGGGTTTTGACGTAGAAGACCCTCAATTCTTTATTGACTGTATATGGACCCTGAATCTTCACATCCTTAACTTACACTCTCAAGTCTTTAAGTTATTCTAGAAAACATCAATATACTTATACTAGTAATTAAGCAAATACCTGGTTGCATATTTTTGTCACTTGACAAATCTTAAGAGCTCTAAAATTTAATAACTAATTATTTTTATTTCCACCATCTCATCTTAATTTGCTATATATCTTCCACGCCTTGGGAATCTCTATTCTTTGTCTTTCAATTCCTATAAATTATTTGTTTTATTCTTTTTTTTTCTCAAAAGTCTTACTTTTGTCTCCTCTCTTTCTCCAAAATTCTAATATACATACAATAATATTAATTTAAGCATAAAGTTTCGCCATATCAGACCCTAAATTCTTTCTTAATTTTAGTGTGACCTTGATATTTCCATATTTGGCTAAATAACACTTAAGTAGCATATTGTTTCATTTACTTGGCACATGTGTTAGTCAATCGAACTTTTAAGTACAATTAGAATAATTGTTCAAGTGGGATATTTTAATAGAACAATGCAGATAATTTTTTAAAGTGGGATATTATGGTAAAATGATGTGGGATAATTTGGAGTAATTAGAAAGTATATAATTATGTATTTTGATAGTATGACACTTTAATTTATAAATTTTTACGCTTGTGAATATAAATTGATAATTATATAAAGCAATATTAATAATTCTTATAAAAGAGTAACTACTACGTAAACTATATATAACCTTACTGTTAATACTTATTACTATTAATAATCATGTAAACTAGCCTAGTAATAATCATGAAGTAGTTCATCAAAAATAATAATCTTGAATTATAAATTAATTGTGCAACATACTTGATCATCACAAATACTTTAATAATCATGAAGTAGTTCATCAAAAATAATAATCTTGAATTATAAATTAATTGTGCAACATACTTGATCATCACAAATACTTTAATAATCATGAAGTAGTTCATCAAAAATAATAATCTTGAATTATAAATTAATTGTGCAACATACTTGATCATCACAAATACTTTAATAATCATGAAGTAGTTCATCAAAAATAATAATCTTGAATTATAAATTAATTGTGCAACATACTTGATCATCACAAATACTTTAATAATCATGAAGTAGTTCATCAAAAATAATAATCTTGAATTATAAATTAATTGTGCAACATACTTGATCATCACAAATACTTTAATAATCATGAAGTAGTTCATCAAAAATAATAATCTTGAATTATAAATTAATTGTGCAACATACTTGATCATCACAAATACTTTAATAATCATGAAGTAGTTCATCAAAAATAATAATCTTGAATTATAAATTAATTGTGCAACATACTTGATCATCACAAATACTTTAATAATCATGAAGTAGTTCATCAAAAATAATAATCTTGAATTATAAATTAATTGTGCAACATACTTGATCATCACAAATACTTTAATAATCATGAAGTAGTTCATCAAAAATAATAATCTTGAATTATAAATTAATTGTGCAACATACTTGATCATCACAAATACTTTAATAATCATGAAGTAGTTCATCAAAAATAATAATCTTGAATTATAAATTAATTGTGCAACATACTTGATCATCACAAATACTTTAATAATCATGAAGTAGTTCATCAAAAATAATAATCTTGAATTATAAATTAATTGTGCAACATACTTGATCATCACAAATACTTTAATAATCATGAAGTAGTTCATCAAAAATAATAATCTTGAATTATAAATTAATTGTGCAACATACTTGATCATCACAAATACTTTAATAATCATGAAGTAGTTCATCAAAAATAATAATCTTGAATTATAAATTAATTGTGCAACATACTTGATCATCACAAATACTTTAATAATCATGAAGCATACAACAATTTTAATCATATATAATCATGTATTCTAGCTAAGTCCCTAATTTCCTAAATCAATCTCAAGTTTTTGATCACTCGCTATTAATCTTTCATCTCCACTCTTTTCTCATTCATACTAATTAAATTTAATGTACTTGTTCCTGTAGGCGTTGAAAATTGCCTATAAGTCCCCGAACGTAGCTCGTGATGACGAGAATAATCGACAAGTCATCCGATGAAGTAATGGCAAACCGTTGACGACACAACAAGTGAACGCAACGCAAACGCTCTCCTCAAGACGCCCTACGCAGAGTTTTCGGCGGTCCCTAGGGTTAGAGAATTTCCAAGGGAGAGGAGATCAAGATCTAGACTTGCGCGGGAGGTGAGATCCGAGATCCAAAGTTTTCAGATCCAGATCTACAACAACAAACCATCCTTTGGATCAAGCTTGGCCTTGATCGAAGAGGTCGAGTACGAGTTCGACCAGGAGAAATTTGAGGCCTATCTCTCTGCCTCATCCAACTCCTTTTCCCCCCGCAAGGCGAAGAAGCCCTCCGCTGCAAGGAGGACTCACAAGGCGTCACCGACTGAAGCTGACGCTCTCCTCGCCGCCGCCAACAACAATGACGGCAATAACTCCCCCGCGCCATCCAAAGGCGCCAGATTTGATCTCCCTCCTCCGGCCAATGAGGAGAAGTCCACCGAAGGCGATGTGACTCTTTCAAAGAGAGCCCGCCAACGGCGTCGACAACGCCTTGCGTTGCAATACGCAAAGGCGTTAGAATCCATGGACGGTGTTCGATACAAGCCGGATCCGAAGTCCCGACGGGGGTACAAGCCCCAGAAGACGAAGATAGGTGGTAACTCCTCTAAACCGCCGACCGAAGAATGGATCCGCGTCAAGCGAGATCGCTCCACCCTCAGGGGGCGGATCCAAAAACGGCGTGCCCTACGTGCGGCGTCGCGTCGCGTTAGTTCGAGCTACTCAACAGCCCAAAGGAGCAGAGGTGACCAAGAAGTCACCAGAAGAAAGTCGAACTCAGCCTCCCAGACCAGGAGCTTTTTCCTCGATGCAGCCGACGTTTTCCACAAAGACTCCGGCCAACACCACACCCCTTTCCGATAAGGGTTCAGTGTTTCAACGCCTAGGCCCGGTTCAGTTGGATCAAGGTGAAAGGTCAACTCTGCGAGCTTGTTGAAGAGATCCAGACAACTCGCAATGCCGGGATAACTTCGCCTACCGACGGAAGTCACGGAGAATCCACCAACCGGTTTGCGGATCGAGGTCCAAAAGCCCTGAGGCGTCAGCGCGCAAAAGCGTCGCGTTAAGGCACGTAACTTTCAAAGACTTCGTGACGCCAACCCAACCTCAGATGGAGACGTCGTCATCTGATGATGACGTTATACCTGAGAGATTGTGTCGCCGCACGGTAGGTTGCTCCGGCACTCATGCCGATGAGTTGTACTATCGTCTTTGGGGTAGGAAGAAGTCTCGTGAAACGAGCTCTCCGAAACCACATCCTCTTGCATTTGTACTAAACTGATCAAGGCGGTTTCTGAGTGTAAATGCTGCCATAAAACTCCGGAAAGGGTGTCAGTCTTCCAAAGACTGAGCACCAACGAACCGCCAAGACCTCGGTCAAGGCGTTCCCGAAGAAGACATGCACTCTGTCAAGGCAAGGATGAGCTGCTTGAGGTCACCATCAATATGACCAACAAGGCAACGCCGTCACGCGGCATTCCAGAGCCCTCCCAACGTGTGACTCGGTTGCGGGCCGGTACTATCAGACGGCCTAACTATCACGACCTGCAACGAGGGATCCCTTCAAGGCACAGTCCGCAACGAAGAGTACCATCGGAAGATGAAGTATCGGATGACGGCTCGGCAATGGCATCCGATAACACCGTCTCTAGTGAAGGCCATACTCGTGAAGCACTCATGATCAGTGCAGCTGAGGTGGCCAAGCTACTTGAAGAAGCCTTGACAAAACAGAAGGACAACTTCAAACTCGAGATGGACATGGCCATGCAGCAGATGAGAGAAATGCATGACCGGCAGATGCAAGCAATGACTAATCGCCAGGGTGAGGGCAGTCGTCGCAACAACGTCAATTTGACGGATAGCGACACGGATGAAGAGCAAGACCTTAACACCGATGAGCAGAACGCCGATGATGACACCATGGTCCCACCTCAAAATCACCGAGACAGAAATGCAAGTGAAAATGACAAGATCAAGGATCTGGAGAGCAAGGTCAACTCGCTCATCTCGGCTCAAGAAGTGAAGAAGACGGGGATTCCGTGCCCTTACCCGAGAGAGTGGGAGTCAATCCCCTATCCGGCGAAGTTTAATTTAATAAACTTCACGCCGTTCGATGGGAGAGGGTCCCCCACTCAACATCTTATCTACTTCAAGAGCCATTTGGGAGTCATCTCGTGCGAGCCCTTGATGGTTCGGTCATTCGTCGGCACCTGCGGTGACCTTCGATTGGTACCGCCGTCTCAAAGCGGGCAGCATCAACAATTTGGGAAGACATGGAATCTATGTTCTGGCGAACTTCTTCGATGGCGACCACGAGGTTTCACTTTCGGTGCGTTATGGGGCGAAGCGAAGGATGGAGAAACCGTGGATAATTTTGTCAAGCGGTTCCGCAACAAGGCGATGAACCGTCGTGACCCAATCACGGAGGAATTCATCCTCAAGACCCGCCAAAGATAACCTCTCCTGGGCGTGATCGAGGCGATGGGCGCTGCCGTCTAGAACACGGAAAGACTTGAAAGTCCAGGGGAAGAGGCGGCGTTTCCTCAAAAGGGAGAAGGCGAGCGAGGTCGGCGCCAAACCCACGGAACCAAAATTTTGTCCCGGAACAAGGGAAGGCGCCAATGAAGAATGTTGATGCGCATCAAACTTTCCACCGCAGCCACAACAGCAGCGGCGGCGGCCGGACCCCATCGCAAAGAATAAATCCCGTAAACCGAGGGCATCCAGCGGGTTTCCCAAGGCGTATTCTTCGAGGGGCGAAGAGGTGCACAGGATCTTTAAGTACTTGCTAGACAACAACAAGATCCAACCGCCACCGATCGTCAACGGGAGGAAGCTCAAAGGACGACGGACCCCAAATCTGCGCTATCATAGGCGATACACCACCCGACCAAGTCATGCTACCGGTGAAGGACAAGATCAAGCTTTGATTGAAGTGGGGTGATCACCCCAAAACCAAATAAGGGAAAGCAAGTGGGCAAAGCGGCGTCCATAAGCTTTGGGGCGGTGCCTACAACCCGGTTCCGCCGAACCGTGGTCAAAGTGGGAATGAAGACGGTGAATTACGATCCCCACAGCGGCGAGAGAAGGGGTTAGTGCCGCGACACGCCCCAAATGGTGAACTCCTATGGGTCCACCGGACTTACTTAAAGGCGATCGATGGGCGGCGTCTTCGTCTAAAAAGTCCAAGGGAAAGGGCAAATCTTGCAATGCTACCTCGGCGGTTCTACTCGGCGACGGCGAGCAAATTCCTACGTGTTCTTTGTCTGAGGAGGAACAGAAGCCTTTGTCACCGTGAGTGGGCGTGAGTACGCTTACAAATACCCGATGACTCCAACCTTAATGCTAAAACGTTAGCGGAGCTTAGGGTAGTAACAATTCCCACGATTCCGCCACTCCTAAGGAGGACGCCACCGAGCGAAGGGGAAACAACACGCAAATCACGAGATGCAACCCGGCGATCCGGTTTAATCGTCCGATTGGAAGGGATAGATCGGGGAACACAAGCTCTCCCTACCGCTTCGATGTGATGGCACAATTGGCCAACATCCGGCAAGAATAACTTTATCTGAGCTATTGAGGTTGTCCAAGGAAAACCCGAAGCATTAGGAGACTTCGGAGGTCTTCCTAACCCACATTAAATCAAGTCCAGAGGAGCCGGAGTCATCAGCCCGGGAATGCAATGTGGCCTCCAAGCATATTCCCTGCATCACGTTCTCTAAGGAGGATATGCAGACGAAGACGTCGAAGCATGACAGGCCGCTCTACTTCACAGGGTACATTGGTTCCAGCGAAGTCAACCGGATCCAAGTTGATCCGGGTTCCGCTGTGAGCATCATGCCTTTGCGCCTGATGTATAGCCTGGGGATTCCTGTCAGCAGGCTCGCTTCGACTGGCACCGTGATATACGGATTTAACACCAGTGGGTCTCGGCCACTTGGTAAAATCCGCATTAAGTGTCAGATGGGGGACTTAAAGTCCGAAGTCACCTGCTACGTCATTGACGCAGAGACTTCCTATAACTTGTTGTTGGGTCGCCCTTGGATCCATAACCATGTTATAGTCCCCTCTACCCTCCATCAGTGTCTGAAATATGTCGACACTAATAACGAGGTTAAGACGGTGGTCGCGGACAAACAACCGTTTAAAGGACTGGAGAATTATTTCACTGACTCCCTCCTTTACGGTAATGAGTCCGACATCAATCATCGCCCATGGCACGGACAGCGGTGAGGGCCGATACGAAGCGGGCTTGACTATAAAGGTGGTTTTGTTCGAATGACATTGTACCCTTAGTAGTCAATCTTGACGAGGAGGATCTTCGATGAAAGTTGTAATTGGCGACTTAGAAGAAGAAATAAAAGATGATTTAGAGTACTCGTTGTGTTTGAATGATGTAATGGAAAAGTTGTATAATGACCCTGAATTGCATATGCCAATTCGGTCATCCTGTGTATCTGAAGCACCTTGAGACTCATCCAAGGCGACTTTCGTCGTCCAAGGGAAGGGAGGCCGCAAGAAGGACTTAGTCTACGGCAGAGGGGAGTTGACTCCCACGCCCAACTACTTCCTGCAGATGGGTTCTGATGAAGATAAACCGAAAGCGCAGCACCTCATGAAGAAGTGGGGGTACGACTTTGCGTTGGGAGAAGGACTTTATTTTGGGCGGGGATCTCCCGTTCCACCCAAGGCTGCATATGTACCGAAGGGAAAACCCGATAATTATTACGGATTCAAAAGGGGATTGGGATACGCATCCTCTTCAGAAGATGAGTGTTGTTGGCTAATCAATAACCAACCACCCAACCTAGATGACGAGTATTCATCCGATTCCGCTGCCTGGGACTCTGACGTCAGCATCGGCAAGATGTTCAGGGGGTTGATGTCCAACATGGCTACAGCGGACCCCACTACACTGGAAGAAGATGAAGAATTGCCAACATGGGAAGACCCGTGGGTCCATCATCTCAACATGCAGTATGGGGACCGGTTTGAGCAGAGGGAGCCTCCGACTGAAGACGAGGTAGTCCAGATCAACATGGGTAATGAAGCACACCCTAAACTTATAAATATTAGCAACAGTCTTCCCCCAGAGGAAAAGAAAAGGTTGATCGCTCTTGTCAGAGAGTATATCGATGTTTTCGCCTGGAGCTACGAGGACATGCCAGGGCTCGACCCCAATGTGGCAATGCACCGCCTCGACATTAAAGTGGATGCCAAACTGTCAAGCGACAGCGAGAGCGGTTTAGTCCCGCAGTTATGGAGGCAATTGTTGCGGAAGTAAAGAAGCTCATAGCCTCGGGTTTCATCCGGGAGGTTCAACATCCGGATTGGGTGGCGAATATCGTTCCGGTGCTAAAAAAGAACGGGATGATCAGAATCTGTGTCGACTACAGAGATCTGAATGCCGCATGTCCAAAAGATGACTTCCCACTTCCAATCACCGATGTGATCGTCGATAATACATGTGGATTTGAGCGAATGTCCTTCATGGATGGGTTCTCGGGTTACAACCAAATCAAGATGCATCCGGATGACGCAAAGCACTCGGCGTTCAGAACTCCTCTAGGCATCTTACATTTACCGCTCATGCCATTGGTTGAAGAATCTTTGGCGCCACTTACCAGCGCGCAATGACAAAGATCTTTCAGGATCATCTTCGGAAGACGGTCGAATGTTACGTCGATGACTTGGTTGTGAAAAGTCGTGACAAAGATGACCATATCCAGGACTTGAGGACGGTATTCGACCTCATGCGGACTCATCAATTAAAGATGAACCCCACCAAGTCTTTCCTCGGAATGTCCAGCGGCAAATTCCTCGGGTTTGTTGTTACCAACAAAGGTATCCACATTGACCCCGACAAAATAAAGGCAATCAATGAATTGCAACCCCCAAAGAATCTAAGGGAACTCAGAGGATTACAGGGGCGATTAGCGTACATCCGGCGCTTCATTTCCAACCTCTCCGGAAAATGTCAGCCATTCTCTAAAATGAACAAAAGGGGTGTCCTTTGTCTGGGATGACGCCTGTCAGAAGGCATTCGAAGATATCAAAACGTATCTGACGAATCCTCCTGTACTCGTTGCACCGAAGTCGGGTAAACCGTTCTTGATTTATATCAAAGCGACGAACCATTCGTTGAGTGCTTTACTTGCACAAGACGACGACCACGGTCACGAGCAGGCGGTTTATTATCTAAGCCGAACCTTGGTAGGTGCGGAATCTCGCTACCCAATGGTCGAGAAAGAGTGTCTCGCGCTGGTCTTTGCGATTCAGAAAATGCGACACTACTTAGTTGGGCAAACGATCTACGTCATTTCTAACGTAAATCCCGTTCGGGTGTTCATGACGCAACCAGCCTCTATGAATTGGCGCCTGGCGAAATGGGCTTTACTTTTGTCCCAGTATGACCTGCACTTCAAGCAGCAGAAGTCAATTAAGGGACAAGCCATCTGCGATCTTTTGGCAGCCAACCCAACAAAGGATACGGCTGAACTATTTGATGATCTACCGGATGAGACCCACGAGGTTAACACAACTCTGCACCAACAGGTGTGGCATTTATATTTTGATGGAGCGTCCCGAGCTACCAACGTGGCGAGCGCCCCCGGATGTTCTAAGATCTCCGCCGGAGTCGGAGTAGTCTTAGTTTCCCCAGGGAAGCATGTCATGCCTCGGGCTTATTCACTGACTGAGCCCTGCTCTAACAATGTCGCAGAGTACAACGCTCCTCATTAGACTTAGCTTCGCTAAAGAGCCGGGGTAGAGTATCTCGAAGCTTTCGGGATTCCCAACTCATTGTCAAAGCAGACTTCGCGGGGACTATGAGGTCGAACCCGATTTAGTCCCATACCATCGGTACGCTATCGAGTTAGCGGACTCGTTTGAAGGATTCTTCATCGAGTACATTCAGCGCCTCGAGAATGCGTATCTGGATGCTGGCGGCATTAGCAGTGTCTTTGGCGCAACCCCCCGAGACTGAGCAAATGGTCACGGTGAGGACCCACCAGTTATTCATTCCTATTTATGATAGGGCAGAAAATGACGAAAGGGTAGTCACTAAGGAAGTGTATGCAACCCAAGTCGGACTTGAGCCCCGAGATTGGCGCTTCCCTATTATTGACTACGTCTTGCACGACATCCTGCCAGAAGATATGAAGGAGCGTGAATCAGTCCGTAGAAGAGCGCCAAGGTTCTTCTACAATACGAAACCCGTGACGCTCTATCGGCGTGGGTATAACGGTTTGCTACTCACGCCTTTCAAACAAAGAGGCAGAGGAAGTTCTCCAAGAAGCACACGGAGGAGAATGCGGTGCGCACCAGCCAGGTCCTAAGCTTTATGATCGCATCAGGAGGATGGGGTACTACTGGCCTACTATGGTCAATGATGCGGTCGCATATGCTCGGAAGTGTCACGCGTGCCAAATACCGCGAACTACACGCATCAACCTCAGAACAACTTCACCCGTCGGCCACATCTTGGCCATTCGAGACATGGGGCATGGATGTGGTAGGCCCAATCTTTCCTCTGTCGGCCAAAGGTGATCGGTTTATCCCGGCGATCACCGACATCTCCAAGTGGGCGAGGCGATTCCCCTCAAGGAGGTAAAAGCCGCAATGTAATTCGGTTCATCAAGCACCACGTCATCTATCGACCACGGTGTACCAAGGCGGATCGTACATGATAACGGTCCCAGTTCATTAGCAATGCCTTCATTCGGTTTTGCGAAAAATTCAAGATCCGTGACGCCTCAACTCGCTGCATAACCAAGAAACGGATTGGCGGAGGCCTTCAACAAAACGATCATTAAAATTCTCAAGAAGCTGGTGAAAAATAACAAACGCGACCGATGATAAACTCGAGAAGCACTCGGGCGATCGCACGACGATTCGCGACACCGACCGGGCTACCCGTACTCTCTGGTATATGGGTGTGAAGCAGTCCTGCCCTTGGAAGTTCAGATTCCATCTCTCCGCATTGCTCTCGCAACCGAGATGACGACAGAGGAGCTACATCAAAAGCGCCTCGAAGAACTCGAGATGCTAGATGAAAAGCGCTTGGAAGCTCAACAGCACATTGAGTTTTACCAAGCAAGGATGTCCAGGGCCTTCAACAAGAAAGTCCGATAAAGGAGCTTCAAGGAGGGAGACTTGGTCCTCGCTGCTCGACGACCGATAATTCTCGACTCCAAGAGGAAGGGTAAGTTTGAACCCAAGTGGGAAGGGCCGTTTGTGATTGAAACGGTCTATTCCAATGGCGCATATTGCCTTATCACCCAGGAAGGCGATAGGCAATTAATGCCGATCAATGGGAAGTTCCTGAAGAAGTACTATCCTTAGTACCTCTAGGATAACCCGTTTTGGAGGGAAGTTCTTCGGGAAATACTTTCCTCGGAGAAAACCCTAATCCCTTCCTCCAGAATTCCCCCACCGATCAAACTCATTGACGGTGGGTCCACAAAATTTTCTCTGGTCCCTCCACCAGCAAAATTCCCCCTTGACTTCTTTCAATAAGCAAGGGGTCCACGAAATTTTTTGATCCTCTATCAAAATCCCCTCTTGATTCCTTTCAATGAACAAGAGGTCCACTTTCAAATTCGGAGATCACTTTCTGATGAACAGAAAGTCTCCATCGTTTCTATTTCAGTCACGCCCTCCCATGGCGGTAGTACTAAAATTGGAACACTCTCGATAAACGAGACCCTCGGATCGGTGTGAATCCTATAAAAGTGAAAGCTACCAGATCTCTTCGATTCTGAGTGGAGATCCCATTCTTAGTTTCACCTTAAGAGATTCTCAAGTGGAGATCCCACTTTTAGTTTCCCTTTCTTGGAGATAGGATATAAAATCCTTCCTCTCCATCTTCCGGAGATAGAATATAAAATTCTTCCTCTCCAGGACTAAGAAACAGGATATAAAATTCTTCTTTTCTTATGTTCACTTGGGGTTCGTCTCTACCCAGACAAAAGGAGACCTGGAAATAGAATATAAAATTCTTTCTTTCCAAGATTTGGATACGTGATATAAAATCCTTCCTCTCCGACATCGGAAACGTAATATAAAATTCTTCCTTTCCCACAATCAATTCCATTCACCAGTTCGATCCGGTTCAGTCGCTCTCCGGTCAAAAAGAAGACACCAAGATTCATCTTGGGGTATTTTATCCCGAAGCCTAAGAAGGGATGAAGCCAACGCCTACCACGCGTTGCCGGGTAGTCTATTCCCGTGAAAAAGACGAAGCCTACGTATTCAACATCGTAGCATTAAGTCTAAGAGAGTTTCATTCTTTTAGCACAACGTCACATGCGAACGGATTCGATAATCCGCATGCTAGCCAGGTCCAAACGGTGATCGGTAAAGGCCAATCAAATCCGTTGAGGGCTGGGGGTTGGCCAATAACCCCAAAGTCACCGCCTAACACGCGGCGCCGGTTAGTCTATTCCCGTGAAAAAGACGAAGCCTACGTATTCAACATCGTAGCATTAAGTCTAAGAGAGTTTCATTCTTTTAGCACAACGTCACATGCGGAACGGGATTCGATAATCCGCATGCTAGCCCGGTCCAAACGGTGATCGGTAAAGGCCAATCAAATCCGTTGAGGGCTGGGGGTTGGCCAATAACCCCAAAGTCACCGCCTAACACGCGGCGCCGGTTAGTCTTTTACCCGTGAAAAGTGACAAAGTCTATGCATTCAAAATCATAGCACCAAGTCTAAAAGAGTTTCATTCTTTTAGCACAACGTCACATGCGGAACGGGATTCGATAATCCGCATGCTAGCCCGGTTCAAACGGTAATCGGTAAAGGCAAATCAAATCCGTTGAAGGCTGAGGGTTTGCCAAGAATTCTATGAATCTTTGTGGCGATGAAAATGACAAATCGCAAGTCACAACAACAATGGAACTACCGTCGACGCACTGACTTCCGCAGTTGGTCCCTCGGCAGACCTTTGGGCGTAGTAACCACCGCTATACCTAGCTTTGGAGGAACATCTTACCAATAGAAAAGAATTCATCAAAACCGCCAAATTGAGGATGAACTAGCTAACAGACTAGTCCCCCAATTAAACGGGATGGAGACTCAAGTGTTTCCAGGTGGGCTATCATAGAGAGCCGACCTCATTGCACCAAAGAAATGGGATATGTCAACCTAGATACATGGAGTCAATCGGGAATGTACACAAGGGTCAATCATTACTCCTACGTGGTCGGATTCATCAGATCTCCCCTGGGAGAGTATAGAGTCACAGGTGAACCATGCACCGGCTTTTTTCATTTTGTGACGGGAGCCCTATCGCGAAGCACCTCCTCAAAGGAGATCTTAAATGCGGTCCCCGCAAGAAAAACTCTCACTGAGGCACTAATAGTATACAAGTGAATATTGATCTCCTCAAGCAGCATATTGATCTCCAAAGGGGAAAGAGGCGTCAATTTGCAGTCTCGCCCTCTCCAAGTTGTCCCCTAGAAGTTTGAACAAAGAACTGACAAGTTACTTCATGGTCACCCGCAGTTCCAACCACCTGACCAACGGATCAACTTGCGTCAGGACAATGAATGCAACTCATGAAGGGTTCCCTCTCCAGCCGGATCAGTAAATCCCCATGATGGTCGAACCCCTGAATACTCTAATAAGGAACATGAGTATAAACTGTTCCCTAAGTTATTGGAAAGTTCCTGGAGGATAACCTAATTCTATTCCAACAAGGAGTAGGATTCTCCCATCGCGATACTCCAACTAGGTATCACGAGTCTAAACTATTTCCTATTTTGTCGAAGTTCACGGAGAATAGTTTTATATTCTTAAGGATAACTTCGACAATCCCCAATTTGCTTCCACGGGTTCACCTTACGGTATTTGGACAATTCGTTGTGATGAAAAATCGCCAATTGGAGGTTGAATTAGAGAAAATTTTTGATCTTGGGACAGCGTCACATCTCGAGAAAATCCCTCGGCGTAGTGGAGTCACAGCGAGCATCGCGATAAGAGTTCACCAATCAAAGGATGAATCCTCAATATCCTCCCACCGGGGTTTAGTCTTATGCCAAGCCATGCAGTGGAGATTTCACTGATTCAAAGCTAAGTCTCACGGAATTGGATGAACAGTTCGACGACAACTCACAGTCACGAGCTAAAAATAAGAAAATTCATTCATCGGCCATCGAGTCAAGATTTCGACAGCGGTCAGACAATAAATGCAGCACCGCGACACTTTTAGTTATCCTACAAAGCACTGGATAGTCTGAAAGAATCGGAGAGATCAAGATTTGAAGCCGTTTTCAGGTCCTATTACACCGACTGAAGGTCTGGGCCTATCACATCCAAAGTATTTCGGCTTCTTCTATAAAAGAGCGAGACCGAAACACTTTGGAGGGGGTATCTGTAGGCGTTGAAAATTGCCTATAAGTCCCCGAACGTAGCTCGTGATGACGAGAATAATCGACAAGTCATCCGATGAAGTAATGGCAAACCGTTGACGACACAACAAGTGAGCATAGCATAAGCGCTCTCCTCAAGGCGCCCCTTGAGTTTTGGTCCCGCTAGCCGGTTAGCGGCGGGTCAAGAGCGGCGGCCCCTTCAGGTCGAGGCGGCCCGAAATTTTTGAAAAGAGCTCTCTCCTTTCCAGTATCGGTGATTCCGGAACCTTGGTGAACTGATGCGCCATGAGTCGCAGTGAAGGGATAAACCCAACTTTGAAGCCTCAAATTAAGCTCGGAAAACCAGCGAGAGAGCCAGCGCTTCGGTCAAAACCGACACCGAGGTGTCTCGCCCGGCGAGACACCCATAGGTGTCTCGCCACCGAGACACCAGAGGTGTCTCGCCCGGCGAGACACCCATAGGTGTCTCGCCACCGAGACACCAGAGGTGTCTCGCCCGGCGAGACACCCAAAGCGTCTCGGTAGAGACACCAGAGGTGTCTCGCCACCGAGACACCAGAGGTGTCTCGCCCGGCGAGACACCAAGGCGAATGGGCTTTTGCCCGATTCGCGCATCATTCTTTGCACCTATAAATATGACGGCTAGGGTTTCATTTTCAGAGGTGGGCGAGATAAAAAACAGAGGAGATAGCCGCCGAACTCTTGTGTGTGCCTAGGGTTAGAGAATTTCCAAGGGAGAGGAGATCAAGATCTAGACTTGCGCGGGAGGTGAGATCCGAGATCCAAAGTTTTCAGATCCAGATCTACAACAACAAACCATCCTTTGGATCAAGCTTGGCCTTGATCTGAAGAAGAGTAACGGGTTCGCTTGGCCGATCTCGTTTACTACGTTGATTAGTTCCTTGGCGAATTAATCTCCGTATTCGTTTAGATCTCAGATCTGATCGATCTAAGAATTCCCACGTAAAAAAGGAGGGATTTTTAGATCTAGATCCAGATCCAGATCTCGTTCGATCAACACTTGGGAAAGGAATCGCGCGGTGGTCCACGGAACACATCCCCGGCACAGGCAAAGAATCCCACGCAAGCGAGGATCCGATAAACGGATCCCACGTTTGTTCACAAGGAGGAAAGTTGTAATTTTTATCATTTTTCATTGTAAAAAGCCTTATAAAAAGGTGATTTTTATTTGAAACTCATTTGTAATCCCATCAAGGTAGAATGATTTCACCGATGAAAAAGATAATGACTTTTCCCGGGAACAGTTCCCATCATTATGTTATGCATTACTTATTTATTAAAATTTCTCACAAAATATTGTTGATTCTAGGTAAATATCTATTATTCGGTGTGATTTATGTGTATCCATAAAGCGTTACTTATCGTTTTTAATATCAACCGTTAATTATTCAAATTTTCCTATATGCATTGCAAGTGCTATTTGCATACATTTATAATGTATAATAATGCATAATGTATTAGCAACATTCATTTTATTGGACTCAACTATTAATAATTTTTCAACAATTCAAAAATTCTAGTTTGTTCTCATCTAGTTCTAGGTTGAAAAGTGGAATAATTTGGGGAGAAGAACTCATGTTTTTCTATATAGGTAGAACAATTAGTGGGATAATTTTAAAAATTATCCAGTTCTAGTTCTTCTAGAATTCTACTTGACTAACACCTTAAAAATTTACCCCAATTATAGTTCTAATTGACTAACACCATAAAAATTTATCCTACTTAATTATCCCAGTTCTAATTTTTAGTTCTAATTGACTAACCCCAGTTGTTTTTAGCATTTATTTATCTTAAGTTGATTGAACTTGGCCTATCACTATCATTTACTATGACAATGTGAAAAAATCATCTAAAATTTCCCATATAACATTAGCATGCTAATTCTAGAACTATTTAATTCTTAATATTTATTAAATTTACTATTAAACTTACCCAAATTCTATTTAAAACAAAACTAAGATAGATTTAACAGTAAAGTTAACAAACATTGATGGTTAGAGAGTTATAAAATTAACATGTGAGTGTCATATAAGAAAATTTGGATAAAAAATTATATTGTTTGCATAATAGAAGTTGAATCGTATTAAAATACTCATTATAAACAACTTAGGGATTACAGATGCTGCAAAAAAATGAAGGTATATAAGTGCAAAGTGAGTAAAACTACACAGTATTTTAGTGCCCCAAACTTTTTAATCCCAAGAGTTTAACCATATACTAGGGTGAGCTGTAATTTTAAAACAATAAAAAATCTAGAGTGTAAATTAATACGAGGATATGGGTGTCATATGCATTAATAAATAAGTAAGGGTGCATAAGATAATAATGATTTAATGAAAAGTGAGAGACACGCACGAGGGTGTCAACAGAAAAAAGAGAGGAAAAGTTTATAGAATTCTGAGCAGACTGCAGACTGACAAACAAAGTATGGGTCTCGGTTTAACTTAACTTGTGATTTTGGTATTGGGGAAGTACGCTTGGCCTTTGACCGGTCTCAGGAATAAAATTCAAATAATTCATCGCCAAAAACTCGGCGTGGAACTCAGAGGCGGGCCCATTTATCTTTTTTCACTTAAGCCCCTTGTACTTTCCTTTATTGTATATTTCCTTCCTTCAATTTTAGTTTACACCTGCTTTGTTTTTTCAGAAACGATATACTTTGGAACAACATGTGTAGCATATTCTTCATGAGCCCAAATTTGATGACATGTTTTAGCACCATGTTATATCTTGATAATAAGGATCATTCTGATTTGTTGAAATGAGAAGAAAACTTGCTTTTAAAACGATTTAAGGTTTAGTTAGTATTTTTAACACACATAATAAGATGTTAAACGTAATTTTCTATTATGCTAAAGAATTGAATGCATTTATTCTCTTCTTTTACTTTGGATTTTGACTTGAAAAGTAAGGAACGATTAAGCTTACGAAGACCATAAAAGAACCATTTTGATTAATGGTATGTAGAGAAGATTCTAGAATGATTGATAGTCTAGTTGATAACTGAACACATTTTGAAATAATTATATATGTGGATAATACACTTTATATTTAATGATTAGAGATCAATTTGGCAATTTGAGAACCGATCTAGATTAGTTTTAGATTAAAAGTCATGGATTACTAATAGTCAATGGTCCAACTATTACGCTAAAAGTAGGCCAACAAAAACAGGTTAAAGTGATTTTCGTTTGCCAAACATGATTATTCCTAGTCTGATTATTGTTCCACTGAATCTGGTTAACTTAGTTTGCCAAACATACTCGAATGCCTTAGATAAGAACAACCATCATGAAGTACTAGCACCTGAGCTATTTGGAGATTTTTTATTTATTTAGAAGAGACATAAAATGTATAAATATTTAACACCTTCATAGAGTTTATTTGAAAACAAAATTAGATAATAACATGTAAATTCAAATCATACGAGGTGGTTTATGAAAAGTCGCAATCAGTAGAAAACAAATTCTTCTTCCCCTGCTCTCTGTAGCTACAAAAAGCTCACAGGCGAGGGAACTTTGGTTAACTCACACAACTACTCTCTGTACTCTCTCTCTCTCTCTCTCCAGAGCTCTGTGTACCTCTAATGGACTATGAGAGGATCCACAAAGTTCAGGTATTAGATTTTCTTCAGCCCATTTCTCTGCTCATTTCCTTCTGGGTTATTTTTAGAAATTTTAGTTAAGTCCTTATAACTCTGTTCATATAAATTTCTATTCATTTTCATGCATTTATGCTCCTCTCTCAAATGGGGTTGACGTATTGTGTAGTTTTAATTTATGAGATGATATTATTTTGCGTTTTTATTTATAAATAGAGCAGTTGTGCATACAAATTTCCCTAATGAAATAAGTTGGTTTCTAGAGGTAGAGGGTTGAAATTAGTTGCTTAGTTCTAAGTAGAAGTTTGATTTTTTTATTTTCTTGCTGAAATTATGCAGATGGGAGTAATTTCTCCCAGTAAACTTAGAATGAAACTATTAGGAGTTCACAACTCAAGAAGAAAAGAAGGAACAAGCAATTCATCTCGAACTTCCCCTTCGAAGCTCGAAGAGCTCGAATATGCGAAGAATCACCTGCTAACTAATGATCTCGATGAAGAACCAACTCAATCTTGTTCTGTAGATTTAAAACCAGTAGAAACTGAGATGACCCATTTGAAACCTCACAACATTACGAGACAATTTCCTTACCAAAATCAAACTGGGGGCAGTTTGAGCTCGGTACATCCGATGAAGTCGATTGAAGACGACAATGGAAATGATAGCGGGTATGAAAACGGGAGCACTTCGAGTTTTGAGTTTCATCTTGCAGAGAGAGCCTCGAATCATCCGTTCTTTAGGAATTTGCCATCGAAGTGGAATGATGCGGAGAAATGGATACACCCGAATGCGTTGAAGAAGAATGTGGTACATAGTCATGGTAATCGTCCGATGATTGGTGATTTGAAAAGGACTGAATCGATTAATTCAGGTTCGCAGAATGTTGTCGCGAAGTTTTCTTTTGTTCCTCAATGTTTGCAGCCGAAATTGTTGTTAGCAAATGGAATGAATGAATTGGGTGAGGTTCCTCGAGGTATAGGAGATTTAAGAGGCCAATGTAGAATTGAGAAGGAAGAGGATCAGAAAGCATCTGTATCCGAAAAACCTATATCTCAAGTGACAGGTATTATTTTGCTTTCAGTACAATTGTTCAAGTCATTTTTTCTACTAAAATTGAAGCATACATGCAATATTTGTTACGATATATTTCTATATTAGGACAACTGAATGCTACACTTTTATTTTGATATTTTCAAGCACTATTAGATGTGGGTTCGACATTAGGTTTCGAAACTCTGCTCAAATTTCTATAGGATATTTAGGAATTAACGATTCCGTGCACAGATCACTTTAACCATGAAATTTCTGGCGGAGCTTCAGTCTACGCCAATCTTTCAGCATGGTCGCATAATGAGTCTGAAACCTGATCCTTATGATTTCTTTAAAATACTCCCTTTCCTTCCAAATCCCTCAAATACCATCATGATGGATCACAATGTAGCTTCTGAGGTTTGTGATTATGCAAGGTGTACTATTATATGATTCGTCTGATTCAATAACACTTGTCTATTGCAATAAAACGTGACATTTCCTTCTGCTGCCTTGTTGTGTTAAACATGACAATGTTAACCTTGCAGATCACTTCAAAAAAATTTTAAATAGTAACTTGACCAATACCTTAACATTTTGTGGTTGTCGATAAAATTCTTGAAAGTTTAATGAAGCAGGATTTCAATTGATAGGTTTCCAATTTCTAGCCACCAAAAAACAATTTCTATATCTTTAATGTCTAGGGTGCATCATTGCTTCTCAACTATGTTCCATGGGTACAGGTACGAGTGCGGGTACCGGTACGGGACCCGACAAATTTGTAAAAGGTAGGGTATGAAGTCACGGCTATATAAATATTTATATACACATATATTATATATTGAAACTAATAATTTATATAACAACAAGGATTATAACTAAAATTCCTATAACAATTTTGTGTTATTATGTGGACTATAAATTCAAAAATCACTAGTTTCTGAAGTAGACATCCAAAAGACCCTTCAAAATCATAATTCGGAACCTGATCTATGTCCAACGAGTTTCAAGTGAGTGGATGTGAAGTGTGGGATATGTGTGACAAGTGTTTTAAATTAAAACATGTATTGTATAATTGAGTATATGCCCGAATAAATGTATGCATATATACAAGGAGTGTCTAAGGAGTTTGGGTACGGGTGCGTGTTGGATATGGGTATGGCTTCAGATTAGAAGTACCGAGGTAACATAGCTTCTCAATGAACAAAGACATTGTTCATTATTTAGGCTATATATACTTTAGATTCAATCCTTGCTGCCCTAATCTTCGAAATAGTATTATTTGTCCTCAGACGATCAATATAATAGTACACCTTGGAAACTCTTCTTAACCAAATGATGCTCCAAAAAATGAAATTTCAAGATTCCCTTTTTGTGCAACCCCACACACACACACACACACACACACCCCACCACCACCACCAGCACCACCCACACACACCAAAAAGAAAGAGCACAGTAGTAGACAGTTCAAATTGTATGACAAGCAGATGGGCATTTAAGGTACTCATGTATGAGATGTAGTAATTCCATTCTGTGCATGCTTTATACAATTTGTTGTTTGTCAGCGAGTGTTGCCTTATCCATCTATGTGCTTAGCCTTTATACCACCTGAAGTTTGCAATTCATCATTTACAAATCGTATTCCAATTATCCTTTGAAGAGATCTGAGCTTAAAATGGAAGGCCTGAGATACAGCGGAGTTGCATTTAAGTTAAAATGATTAAACTTCCACTATTGGCACCAACAAAAGTTAACTGAACCTGAGGTATACTGACATTTCAAACCTTGATCAAAACCTAATATTTAGAAGCATAATATAAACCTGAAATTTCCTACTATTTTCATTACTTGATTTCTTACAAAGGAGAATTCTGGTAAGTCAACTGAAATGGTTGAATGTTAAATAAAATATGAAATTACTCTATTCATGCAATAAGTCAATTGAGAACTATATGGAGCCAGTTAACTTTTTCACCTTGAAAATTTTCCATCTGCATACTGCTTTCAGGCACTCATTAGTGTCATTACTTCACAGTCTTCATCCTCAAGGAGTACGAGCCTGTATACATTTTCATGTAGATTCATTGCAATTGTCTGTTTTTATGCAGCGACTCAAACTGTAGACTCCGTATCAATGAGAGATATCGGAACAGAAATGACCCCAGTTCCTAGTCAAGAACCATCAAGAACTGCAACTCCTATGGAATCCACAACACCGACCAAAACCCCCATATCTTCAACACCATCAACCCCCAAAAATGGAGCTAAATTCCACGAAAATGATTGCCAAGGCAAAAGTGGAAAGCACGAACTATCTGAAAGAGAATTGAAGCTCAAAACGAGAAGAGAAATTGCTGCTCTTGGTGTAAAGCTCGGTAAGATGAATATAGCCTCTTGGGCTAGTAAGGAGGCAGAGTCTGCTGCTCTCTCTCCGAAGAATTTTGATGCAGAACAAAAAGTGAAGGAAGAATATGAAGCCCGAGCGAAAGCGTGGGAGGAAGCTGAGAAAGCTAAACATATGGCTAGGTATTACATTATACCTTAATAATGATTTTGTTTAGCATTGTTCATGGTTTAGTTATTAAAATTTTGTTTTCAAAGATATACACGAGAGGAAATCAAGATTCAAGCATGGGAGGAGCACGAGAGAGCAAAAATTGAGGCCAAAATGAGGAAACTTGAGGTACTTTTCCTTTCTGTTTGCAAGTAGAAATGCTTACAAAGCTTAAATAATTCCTGAAATTTTAAGTAATATGACTCTAATTGATGTTCAACAAGAGAATCTTATCGGTGTGCATGAACTAGTTCTGTAAAATGCAAAATTACCATTAAAGCACTAGCATTCCCTACTATATTGAGTACAATACTGAAAGATAAACATTTCTGCTCAAACTAGCATTTATATTTACTCTTTTATCCGCTTACCTCCTACCATATCGCAATTCTATCAAACTTCTACATTTCTATTTTCAACTGTATTCTCTCAGCTCCTTGTACTGGTGAGCTTCATTTTGGACTTTGCTCCAAACATAATCTGGACTCTGATACCATTTGGCGAGGAGTAACGAATCCTCTTGGAAATTAGATGAGTTGTAGACATAAGTTTTGCATCAAATTAACCCAATACTGAATATCTATGTTTAAGGCTCAACGGACTACCAAAATGGTTTGATTACTCCCACATACCTTCTTCATAGAGATATATGACTTGTTTAATATAGAGTAAATTTCAAGACCCCCTATATTTGACCAATTTTGAGATACCCCCCCCCAAACTTTTAAATTTGTCACTTAACCTCCCTTAACTTGGGGTGTTTTTGAAAGGCTCCAAATGTTTTCAATTTTTTCAACTAACCCCTAACAGTTTCCTCATAGAGATGTATAATTGTTTATTATAGCGTAAATGTCAAAACCCCTAAGTTTGGCCAAATTTAAGAAACACACACACACACACACACACACACACACACACACACACACACACACACACACACACACACACACACACACACACACACACACACACACACACACACACACACACACACACACACACACACACACACACACACACACACACACACACACACACACACACACACACACACACACACACACACACACACACACACACACACACACACACACACACACACACACACACACACACACACACACACACACACACACACACACACACACACACACACACACACACACACACACACACACACACACACACACACACACACACACACACACACACACACACACACACACACACACACACACACACACACACACACACACACACACACACACACACACACACACACACACACACACACACACACACACACACACACACACACACACACACACACACACACACACACACACACACACACACACACACACACACACACACACACACACACACACACACACACACACACACACACACACACACACACACACACACACACACACACACACACACACACACACACACACACACACACACACACACACACACACACACACACACACACACACACACACACACACACACACACACACACACACACACACACACACACACACACACACACACACACACACACACACACACACACACACACACACACACACACACACACACACACACACACACACACACACACACACACACACACACACACACACACACACACACACCCCACCACCACCACCAGCACCACCCACACACACCAAAAGAAAGAGCACAGTAGTAGACAGTTCAAATTGTATGACAAGCAGATGGGCATTTAAGGTACTCATGTATGAGATGTAGTAATTCCATTCTGTGCATGCTTTATACAATTTGTTGTTTGTCAGCGAGTGTTGCCTTATCCATCTATGTGCTTAGCCTTTATACCACCTGAAGTTTGCAATTCATCATTTACAAATCGTATTCCAATTATCCTTTGAAGAGATCTGAGCTTAAAATGGAAGGCCTGAGATACAGCGGAGTTGCATTTAAGTTAAAATGATTAAACTTCCACTATTGGCACCAACAAAAGTTAACTGAACCTGAGGTATACTGACATTTCAAACCTTGATCAAAACCTAATATTTAGAAGCATAATATAAACCTGAAATTTCCTACTATTTTCATTACTTGATTTCTTACAAAGGAGAATTCTGGTAAGTCAACTGAAATGGTTGAATGTTAAATAAAATATGAAATTACTCTATTCATGCAATAAGTCAATTGAGAACTATATGGAGCCAGTTAACTTTTTCACCTTGAAAATTTTCCATCTGCATACTGCTTTCAGGCACTCATTAGTGTCATTACTTCACAGTCTTCATCCTCAAGGAGTACGAGCCTGTATACATTTTCATGTAGATTCATTGCAATTGTCTGTTTTTATGCAGCGACTCAAACTGTAGACTCCGTATCAATGAGAGATATCGGAACAGAAATGACCCCAGTTCCTAGTCAAGAACCATCAAGAACTGCAACTCCTATGGAATCCACAACACCGACCAAAACCCCCATATCTTCAACACCATCAACCCCCAAAAATGGAGCTAAATTCCACGAAAATGATTGCCAAGGCAAAAGTGGAAAGCACGAACTATCTGAAAGAGAATTGAAGCTCAAAACGAGAAGAGAAATTGCTGCTCTTGGTGTAAAGCTCGGTAAGATGAATATAGCCTCTTGGGCTAGTAAGGAGGCAGAGTCTGCTGCTCTCTCTCCGAAGAATTTTGATGCAGAACAAAAAGTGAAGGAAGAATATGAAGCCCGAGCGAAAGCGTGGGAGGAAGCTGAGAAAGCTAAACATATGGCTAGGTATTACATTATACCTTAATAATGATTTTGTTTAGCATTGTTCATGGTTTAGTTATTAAAATTTTGTTTTCAAAGATATACACGAGAGGAAATCAAGATTCAAGCATGGGAGGAGCACGAGAGAGCAAAAATTGAGGCCAAAATGAGGAAACTTGAGGTACTTTTCCTTTCTGTTTGCAAGTAGAAATGCTTACAAAGCTTAAATAATTCCTGAAATTTTAAGTAATATGACTCTAATTGATGTTCAACAAGAGAATCTTATCGGTGTGCATGAACTAGTTCTGTAAAATGCAAAATTACCATTAAAGCACTAGCATTCCCTACTATATTGAGTACAATACTGAAAGATAAACATTTCTGCTCAAACTAGCATTTATATTTACTCTTTTATCCGCTTACCTCCTACCATATCGCAATTCTATCAAACTTCTACATTTCTATTTTCAACTGTATTCTCTCAGCTCCTTGTACTGGTGAGCTTCATTTTGGACTTTGCTCCAAACATAATCTGGACTCTGATACCATTTGGCGAGGAGTAACGAATCCTCTTGGAAATTAGATGAGTTGTAGACATAAGTTTTGCATCAAATTAACCCAATACTGAATATCTATGTTTAAGGCTCAACGGACTACCAAAATGGTTTGATTACTCCCACATACCTTCTTCATAGAGATATATGACTTGTTTAATATAGAGTAAATTTCAAGACCCCCTATATTTGACCAATTTTGAGATACCCCCCCCCAAACTTTTAAATTTGTCACTTAACCTCCCTTAACTTGGGGTGTTTTTGAAAGGCTCCAAATGTTTTCAATTTTTTCAACTAACCCCCTAACAGTTTCCTCATAGAGATGTATAATTGTTTATTATAGCGTAAATGTCAAAACCCCCTAAGTTTGGCCAAATTTAAGAAATTCTGCTGCTTTTCATTCTTGAAGTTTATTCTAATTTTCACAAGACAACTACTAGATTCGAGTCGAAAGGATGAGATCCCATGGCCAAGAGAAGATTGCGCAAAAACTAGCCGAGATAAGACTGCAGGTTGACGAGAGACGAACAGACGCTGAAGCCAAGAAGAACCAGAAGGCTGCTCGAACCGCTCATCAGGTTCAGAAAATTCGACAAACTGGCAGGGCCCCTTCATCACATATTAGATGCTGTAGCTGGTTTATGTAAAAAGTTTTGTAGTCTAATGAAAATATAGATCTTGCAATAGTCATTTGTGTTGAACTTTAGTTTGGTGGGAAGTGGTGTGTTTTGTTAATTACCACCCTTTCTGAGATTTGTGTACATGAGGAATGAGTACTTTTGATTCATGCAGTTTGTTTGATTGCTAAGTTTCTCAGTGGACTATTATTGCATTGCTATGAACAGGTAAATTTTTTTTGCAGTTTGTTTGATTCATGACCATTTTGTTGTAAATGTGTATTGTTTAACAACATTCTAAATGCTGATAATGAACTTACACATGCTTATAATCAAGTTAGACAAGGGGTATTGGATCTTAGATATCTCACTTGCTCTCTCATCTCTTGTAGCTGCTATCTCCAATGCAGTAAGTATACATTTATGTGTTAATTGCACATAAACCCCTGTATAATGGATGTTTTGAACTTACTACCTGTAGTTTCATTGTTGCAGATAGACTTCTTGAGTTAATCTTATTTGACATTTTTACTTTCATATGGACTCACCTATTTCAACCTCGGGTAATATCTGCCAAAATTTCAACTAGGGCAAAAGAGTCAAAAATAAATAAATAAATAAATAATCTAGGAGGTCTGTCGACAACAATGAAACTACATGAGTAGCATAAAAGGGAATCCCTAAATTTATTTGTATCCAAATATTTGGATACAAGCTTCTAAACTTCAAAAAATGATACACAAAAAGAATTTTCAAGAATACGGGGGCATGACTTGTCACATCATTTAGAAAAATGAGCTAATAAGATATAGAAATGAGCGACTAGGATATTGAAATTATGAGACTCAATACTTTTCGGTTCGCCCAACAAAATTGAACTCATCACAGGACCATCTCTTGACGGTTTTGTTCAGAAAAATTAACTGTCACGCCGTATTCACTTTCTCGAAGGGTTTTACTTTTGCTTGGGTCCACATAGCAAAATGTAATATTCACTATAACATTCAATGATATAGTTAGAGCGGCAGGACCCACGACAGCTTAGATTCCATTTGGCACAATTGCTAGAGATCTGGACCATTTCATCTCACACTTTGGATGGATAATAATCACTGCCAATATATGTCGGCTCAGCTGCACAGCAAACTCGTCTAAAAGTTAGCCCACTTATCAACCAAATCCATATTCAGCTTTAAATCTTCAATCCCATGGAGAAAGAGATGGGGGAGATACCACATGTTCTCTCTCTCTCTCTCTCTCCCCCCTCCCTCAGTACTCACGTCTCTCTCTTTCTTAACCATTGTCTTTAGAATTATAGTTAGCAAACTGCAAATTTTAAAATTGATGGTTGTCATGCTTCATGTATCGTTTGTACTGATTCGGAATTATGTTGACATTGATTTTTTCTAGGGGGTTCTTTTTTTTCCTTGGAAACCACCGTTGAAATAGTCATTCTATAGAAACCACTTTTAGTTTTTAATTTATATGTAAACCAGATTTAAACAATTTTTTTGTTGCAATCAATCACTTATTCCCATTTTTCAGTTATTTTTTCGACAATTGATCACATCTATCCTCGATTAAAGATCATCTCTCTAATATACTTGGTATTTGATAATCAATAGTTACAATAAAATAGAAAAAACTCAACTTAAATATGAGTTCAGGTGGCTGATTATAACAAAAAATCATTCTGTGGACTCATTGATGCGTGAATTAATCTTCAAACTGAGTTACAACTTACAACTGAACTGGGGAAAAAAGCACAGTTGATCACATGGCAAAATCGTATCGCTCTCCGATAGGGGAATCTAGGTTCAATTTTCATGTGTATTAATTAAAAGATAGTAGCTGTGGTTGTTGGTGATATTATTATGTGCGCGAAAGACATTTTCATCAAAAAACTTACAACTGAACTGATCCTCAATGGCATGATAAAGAATAGACATCAATCCAAGGGCAAAAGATAAACTACAAAATTTTACCTAATAACAAGATCTAAAAGCCCACAAGGGGCCCATTGAAAGATACGAAAGTGACAGAAAATCGAGGGAAAAAAAAATTTAATAGAAAGAAGAGATGCCGCCCAATACGATATTTTCCTCTCTCTCTCTCTCTCTCTCCTCTTCGTTCTGTGGACTCACTGATGCCCACATGCTCTCTCTCCCCCCACTTTAATCGAAGTGAGACGTCACCACCGGTCAACTTAAACATAATCTGACGAGCATGTGGCGGGCCCCACCCCCATTGAAAGAGGGGGACTGATGATTGAAGTTTGAAACGAGATATAAAGTGAGAAAATGACTCCAGCGAAAAAAAAAAAAGAAAGAAAAAAAATACAGAGCTGGCCCTTTCTCAGTGTGATTATGAGATCTGAGATAAAGTGACTCTCAGCTAGTCAATTGCCGGTAGAGTGTAGACCCCTTGTTAAGGGTACGCACGGTTCGGATAGAGATTAGATATGATATCGGTTTTTGCTTGCTATCATAAATACGAATATGGATATGACTCGATAGAGAAAGTTCTATCAACATTTCGCTAAAATCAAATACGGATACAAATATACATCCAGATATATTAATGGATATACATATAGATTAAAATGAATATTCCTCAACCAAAAAAACTAGATAATATTAAAATATATATATAGTTCATATGATATAAAAGAGGTCATTAATAATTTTTATTATATCTCAAAACTAAGATTAGATCACTTGATTATTAAAATTAGACTCAAATTCATTAATCTAAAAATTACATGACCAACATATATCCGGATATCCGAATGCAGATGTGGATATTTCACTACATAACCATATCCGTTACCATATTCTATCGGATTTAGATTTTAGCAATCATATTCACATTCTAACGAACACAAATATAAATTTTTCTCGAATATAGATATTTTTGTGCACCATTAGCTCCTGTTCTATAGTTGCAAATAAACCTCTTAAGAGATTTTCTTTTTCTTTTTTTTTTTTTTTTTGACTATTTAATTCTAAGGAGGTCTATTTGTCAAAAAATAATTTTCTCGTTCTTTGAGTTCTTTGAGGGTAATAGTATTCAAAAAAAAAAAAATCACTCAGAGGTCTATACGCAACAATCAAACTACAGTAGGTCTATCAATAATTGGGCATAGTACAAGGGGTCTACTCATAACCCTATCAACAATGTTAATTCCATATACACACTTCGTACCACAGGGGATAAATAACTTACTAAAGTTTTCACGAGCACATTAACCTCTTGATATTCAACCGAAGTTCTCTCTATATCAGTGGCACCTGTCACGCGATGTCAATGTATCGCAGAGAGATATTTGATATTTCAGTGCACAGCCGCCATCCCCTATTCTCTCATAGGTAGTAAACAAACACCTCCTAACGCAAAAATAAAGACACTAGAGATAACTCCATTCGAGCATCATGAAGTCTAAATACTAATAAAAAGAGGTTGGGGATAGTACTTGGCTCTCTATGGTACAATACATGATGTATCTGCAAACTGCAATTAACCCTAGAAACAAGTCCAGTTGTGCTAAGTAAAAGTTGGAATTCGTGTAGAAAAAGAGTGTAGAATTCCACAGTCCTCTTGACAATCCGTGTCGGCATTGTATAACAAGGTAATATGAGCGTACATAGATTGATATGATACAGTTATTAGACATGAGGCTAACTTAAACTTACTGGACGCTCTCCAGTAGCCCTAGGCGGACCCTTCTGATTTGTGATTTTCTTCTGCGCCTTCTCAGTTAGCACGAAGACCCGCGCGGACACTGATCCAATTGGAAGTGAGTTTCTAGACCCTGCCTAATTATGTAGTCTGTCGTACACAGTTGTTGCTAGAGAGCCTTTTCATTGGAACTGAATTCAGAAGTTCGTCGCCTTCTTTTCCCATCTGTTGCACTTCTTGAGGTGAAAGTATTTTTATGCACCAAACGTTATTGACAAACTCCCTGAAAGAATCACAGCAAGTTAAGTTCGGGTGAAGCCAAATTGAAATATTCTACAGCAAACTATTTTGTTATGTGTGTACCACAAGCTGTACGAAATATTGCACATCTTTACGAAAGGTTGAATACACATATTCAGGTGCCAGTTTATAACTCCGTACTCAATAATACTTGTCATGGCATATTAATTTCATGCATGAGCTATGTATGTGAAGAAAAAAATATCCCTTATAAATATGTCCTTGAAAATAGTTGAGCCGAGTTGAGAAGTTCAATCCATAATAAAAGTAACTCGTGCCACAATCCCAGAAGGTCAAACCGTCCATGCAATGCTACATCCAACTAACCTCTAGTTTGGTTCATTAAAATGATGAGACCAGCAAATAGCAGGGTCCATATATATCTTCTGTCCTTGGTTTTGAATATGTAATAAATAGAAAATTAAAACTAAAAAATAGTAGAGGACAATAGCAAGGCACAATTTAATCCAAATCATATCTCATACTAAACAAAGGAAAAGGTTCATGCTAACATGATTAGTTAAGTGCGTTTTCGGTGACCATCATTTCATTTCTTCTTGACGATATTTAAACCAAATTAAGGTAGTCATGTTTCTATATGGACCATCATATCAACGACATCCAGATCTTTGCCAAAAGACACATTTCTGTATGTATGGGCAACTGCCCTATACCAAAACCAAGAAAACAATTGATTTTCACCAAAACCAGGTACAATATATGCATTTAAATAATATCAATTATAAAACTATGCATGGATACCTGAATTTTACAACATTCAAATTTCACAAAAAAGAGTTGTGTTTATGATAACTAGATTCAAGAAGTGTATTGAGTTATAATCATCTTCAACTTTAAATTTCACGTACGTGGTATGTTGTGAGTTCTCTGTTATTTCAGATTTTACTTGTTTTTCTCATTATTTGGAACATTTATCGATTTGAGGCATTTGGATAATATAATTTACCAAAGGCATGCATCCTTACTAAAACTTTTAAGCATCAATTGTGAATAGTTAAACAGTTAACATGTGCTGAAAGAAAAGTGCTAATTAACAGCCACCAATTTGACCTCACTTAATAATGATAGATAGAATTTATGATAATAATAGCATGATAGAAAAAAGAAAAGTTCAGAACCAAAAGACTGAATAGATATTGTCCAAAAAAGGAATTAAGAGACTTACTGCCAGGGACCATCGCCGACCAGAAGAACATCATTCTCCCGATCGACAAATACAAGCTGCCAGCCTGATCTCATAGGGTCTTCCAACTGACCTTCAAGGCCAAACAGATGCCCAAGCTCACTCCGGAGCTCAGGATAACTGTTGAATTTGGTAATATCTAGTGACCTCCCAAAGGACCCAGCTTTGTAAACCTGCAAACAGAGGCAGAGTTTATTAAAAGCAATAAAATGTGGCAAAGCCAAATGCATCTAACAGCAGAAATAAACAGGATTTTACAAACAAGTAGTACCCATTAACCAACAGGGAATTTCGGACCACATTTATGAACCAGAGTATATTTGTTAACATAAATAAATAGGAAATTAACCAGACAGGTACATATTTTGATTGTGAACAGTTAAAGCAATATTCGGCTGTAGACCAAAAACAAAAATATTAGACAAAGAAGTTACTTTATGGATGACTACCGAGATCATTTAGCCTTGGAGAGAAGATGAAGTTCCTACTGCATATCCTAGAGCTAGTTGTTTGTGAATAAATTCTCAATGGTAAAGCATATGGTAAAGCATCTATTTTTTATATTAAATTCTTCCACTCAGTACATTTTGAAACCTTTTCAAATTTATGCAATATCAGTCCTAAAAATTTATTAACTCTAGCATAAGTGATACTCAAATTCACTACTGTAAATCTTCCAAAAAATCAGCAGACAAAAGCCAGAATTAGTTATTGCACTCTGGGTACAAAGCAACTTACCTTTACAAAAGTTCCACTTTGTGAGTTAACTTGATCCACATTCTCTGGAGATTGCAACAGTCCTGATTCTTCTATGCAACTTGAACTTATCAGTGCCTGGTTCAATGGGAAATCAGTTCCTGTGGTGCCTAGAAAATTTCCATTAGCAAAGGATATGGTTGTTGAATCAGTCTCACTGCCAATGGTCCTGAGGCTTGGCATGCCATTCTGCATTAAGAGAGACGAGGAATCTATATTGACGCCAAAAAGCTGACGGCTTTGTTGATCAGTGCTACCTTCCTGCTCAAATGAGCATTCCCTTCCTGGAAATGGTGGCAATGCAAAGGAGTTGGTAGAAATATTCGGTTGGGTAGAGCCTAACTGTCCGACCTGGGCCTGAATTGATTGAGCCCCAGAATGAAGCATGGACTCAACAGCTAGTCGCTTAGATGGCCAGACACCGGAGTTGAACAATTGGCTACTTCTTGGTATGCTGAGAATATTTGATGTTTCTTCAGGTGAATATGAAGGCAGAATGTTGTGCAGGGGAGAAACAACAGATGTGGATACTGGGTTACTGTTGGTGTCTGAGAAATTCTGCTGACTAAATGTAGATACTATTGGCAGGGTTGAAGGTTGGGATTGAGAAGTCGAAGTTAGCTGAGACAGAGCTGAAACTACGTTAGGTGTTTGTTGATGGCTAGACTGGCGTTGCTGCTGTACCTGATTCTGTTGCTGATGCTGCTGTTGTAATTGGTTCTGCTGCTTCTGCTGTTGTTGCTGTTGCAATTGATTCTGCTGCTGCTGATGTTGTTGCAATTGATTCTGCTGCTGCTGATGTTGTTGTAATTGTTGCTGCTGCTGCTGTAATTGTTGCTGCTGATGCTGTTGTAATTGCTGCAGTCTCTGCTGTTGTAAATGCTGCTGCTCATGTTGCTGCTGAGGTGGTGGCATCTGCAGCTGCTGCTGAGCATCACTAAACGAGTGGGAATGCTGCAACTGATGCTGAAGGAATTGAGTTTGACTTTGGTTATGAGACTGGCTTTCTTGGAGGGACTGAAGGAGGGCTTGCTGAGACTGAGATTGCATTTGTTGTAGAATCTGACTCTGTAGGGGAGCGGATCTGCTGGTTATTGTTTGAGGTTGCTGGAATTGCAGTAATGCAGGAGCTGCCTGTTTTGAGGGATCAGTTCTTATTTCCTGAAGCGCTGCTGCAGCCATTGCTTGATACATGTCTGGCTGTAGACCGAGCATAGAAGGATCAAGGCGGGGCTGCATCCAAGGTGCCATTCCAAGACCTTGGAAATTTAAGGATTGTATTACTCGATCACCATTTGGAAGCCACATAAGTGGAGAATTCGAGCCAAGTTCATCATCTTTTCCACCTTCATAAATCAATGAGAAAAATTAGGGAACAGAGTATGAACAATAGGAAGGACTTTGAACATCAAGAAGCAATTTGAAAGCATACCATGAAGAGAAGGCAGTGCTGATGGCCAGGGGCGCTTTAGTCTGAGGGGGAAAGGGGATGGGTACATTGGGAACGTTGTCAGTGGCTCAATCTCCCAAAGTGATACCCTTGGCTGCCTTTCCCCAGCAGTGGACTCATCCCAACCAACCTAAGTGAGTAGAAAGCGTAAAGGTATTTATGAATAACTTCAGCAAACAGCTTTAAAGACGGGCTCCTGAATTGCATAATCTAAAGGATCACAATATGCTACTAATGATTTGCAGCATAAATACCTTCACGGAACGCCAATGTGAATGTGGCCAACGGACTGGATCCAGATCGCTTATCCCGGTTATCGTCCCCATGTAACTGAAAACAAGACAAGCCATTATAAGTGATATCACCTAAAAGAATATGGAACTTGCAATATCAAACGAACAAAACCCAAAAATGAGAAGTGTCAGCTATTTAACAATACTATATCCAAATGCACAATAAGATATTCCACCGCCAAGTTTCAACAGACAAAAGTTTAAAATTTGAAGTTTCAAGTTCTGGCATACCGGCGAACACTTGATTCTTCAGTTTCAAAAAGCATGCGGAAACGCATCCCCACAGAGACACGAGTGTGATAAACTGCTTTTGCATACTTGGCCAGAGGTATGACAAACTCTGAAGGGCTCGCCCTAAAGGCATATGAGACATGTCAAAATAAGATCCATTCTAGACCATTTATATTGTGTCATACAACAACAGCTACCTGGGGTTATAAAATATAGTAAAACGGCTGTTTGTAGCAGCAGCGTGAGCTGCTGCAGCAAGAAGGCCGATGTGCATGCTATCGCTGGATAAAACTGATGAAGGCATAACAGTTTGTGGACGACTCGCACGCCGAATACCCAGCAGCAACTGGTTATTATCATTCCTGAAAGAAGAAACATCATAGCATTACTAATATTAGAAATAATTATACTAACATGAGAAGATGAAATACAAATGAGGTCTGAATTCACCATACCAGATGAAGAGCACTGAATCACCTGCAACAAGCCTCTTTGCACTTACAAACACGCTCCATCCTGTTGTGAGAAGGTGCCTCTTTGGCTGACCTGCACATGATCAATTTACTGAACTGCACAGAGAGCTGCATAGACTAGAAGTCTAGAAAAGCATATGCCATTTAATAAACTAATACATTACTGTATAGAACTACACGACTTACATGCTAGACACAAACGTTAAATAAATATGTGTGGAATCTGGTACTTCAGGAAAAGGGAGAAATCAATGCACATATCATCCACATTCTAACATCTGGCGACCAATTTTTAGACATCTGATGAGCCAGTATACTAATAAATGAAGGGACTATAAGAATATAAGGCCACACTAATGATTATGAACCATCAAAATGCTGCAGAGAGACTAGAACAACCATTTTTAGTTCAATATGTTACTACACTGCAAATGATCAATAATTATGTTAAAGTCTGAGCGTCTTATTTGGACATCATATTGAATGGCTGCATGCAGTGATAATAGAGTTATCACCATATCATTTTGTATTTGTTTAGCAGTTTACATGTATGAGTACTACTAAACTAACGTTCATATTTGGTAAATTAAATTCTGACCGAGATCAATATGAATATTAGTCAAATGCTAATGAATTGGACTAAAAGTTTACAGAAAAATATATCACTTTTAAACATATGCACTTGGCTAGATCCAGTAAAATACTAAATCCAGATACGATTTTTGATATTCTGAATATTTTTCACTATCATATTTATATCCAAATTGTGATTGAGCAATAGTAACCAGATCTCTTATTTGTCAGAACATGAATGCAGATTAGAGATGAACTATTCATATTTGTCCATACTATATGCCCCCAATTAAATAGCATATGAAAATCTCTAGCATAATGATCTGTCAAACTCATTCTACCTTGACCTATCTTTATTGTGGAACTCTACGGCTCATAAAATATAACGATGTTTGTCAAATGGTTTTATCCATAAAACCTAATTAGAATGTGATTATAGTATCATTCACTGTCTTCTTTGGATAGAATAGCACCAAGAACACTAACAATCCACAAAGTTCATGACTGATTCAAGCACGCTAAAATAATCTCTACAGCTTAAAAGTTAAAATATCTGAAAAATAGAATGTAAAAAAAGACACATTTAATAATCATTAGCAAAGACGATGAATCAATTAGGATGACGGAGTAAAAACTCTCCATTTCATGTTAAATAGGAAAGTTTATACTTTTAAACATTCATGCAGTTCAACCAAAAAAAAGGTACATATTATCTTCATGACCTCATGATCTAAGGAACTGTTCAACTTTAAATAGTTGGCAAAATAGAACATACCTCGAAAAATGTGACGAAATTTCCATTCATTGTCATGAAGGTCCCTTGCAATCAACTCTTGTGCAGGAGGCGTCTGGGAGAAGTCCTGAGAAACAAAACAATAAGGTGAAAAAAAAATCAATATCACTCCCATATACTTTTCTGACAAAACTGACAAGCAGGTAAAAAGATACGCGTCTTAGAATTTCTAAAGCTAGCAAAGGTAACCTACCAACGGAGGGAACACTTTTTCTGCTGACCGGCGAGGAACAGAAAATCCACCATGAGTACTTGTGTCGCTTGCAGTCAATGTCTTACAAAAATAGTTGGTGGGTTGTTTACTAGGAGTACCCAACTCAGCTGGGAGGTAGGGATCCTTTTGCTCTTGCTGTGGAGACGGAGGGAAATCAATGATATCGAATGAAATAGGAACCATAATTATACTGAGCTCTCATGCATAAAGATATAATTGGTTACCGGGTTCAAAGGTTGCAATGTCATTTGCGCATAAACCTCATCAGTCTCTACGTCTGCCTGAATTTTGAGACTTTTACAGTTATTGCAACTTGGATTATCACCAATATGTTCAAGTTAAAACATTGAAAAAATTTAAAATCCGAAACTTACATGCATGGTTACATTATGAAGCTGACAAATCAGCTGAGGAGGTAAACTTGGGTAATTGGGGATGTGTGCATCAATTTCCTTGTTGGTGGATGCAGATACCTGCATAAATCAAGCATTTAAAACTTTCTAGTGGATGTTAGAAAGACAAGATGATGTCTAGGCACCAAACAAACTGTATTAAGCATAACTGAGTAAGATCATCTTCAAATGGACACAACGTTATGTATATCTTCAATTGAACACAGCCTTTTTCAATTGAGAAACGGCTGGCGAGGATTATACAATAAGATTAGAGGTCTGGGGTGCATTCATCAGTTAGGCACAATATAAGCGGAAAAAAAAAACAGAGTGAAATGCATTTCCATAACACACATTGACCCAAAAACATACCCGTAGGTCAGCAGTAACATATCTTGTTTCATCTTGGAATAATATAAAAAAGTAACCAACCTGCTCGCTGTGACCTTGAGGAAAGTACACAACCCGACTGCCTACTGCAGGTAATGATACAAGTGGCCCAGCACATGCATGCCATAATTCAGAATTCAGACACCTTTGTTCTCCTACAACAATTTCAAACCAAGATCAGAATTTAGCAAAATCAATATTGCACAATTTGGGGGAAAATATAAAGACAACCGGTTGTTTCCAAAAGCCCACTCTGATGTCCTAAAAAAACACTTTTTGTCCCTAAAAACAAATTCATTCTACAATGAAGAGTATCCCAAAGCATGAATCTCTTCTGGTAACCAGGGACAGACTAAGAATTTATCAAGCCAAAACGCAAAATATGCCACTAATCTCGTCAACAGCCCATGAAAGAATCGCATCTAACTAAATAACTGTGTTCAATTCAAAACCCACTAAGAACCTTCCCAGTATTAGGTGCTTGTTTAATTTTAATTAAGAAAAAGCCCTTGCTACAATTAAAAATAAAAAACAGAAGTAATCAAAGGAGATGAGATGAACTGAGGCCTCAAATACTGAAATAAAAAAAAAAGTTTCATATTCTAAGTTCCAACGGTGCTAGAACAACCAAATGGGGCCAAAGACCTAAAGTTTCACAAGAAGAAATCATCTTTTGGTATCTTTCACCAAGGGAGAAGATCTCAGAAAAGCTAAAAACCAAAATATTATAACAATATTTAAAAGGGGGAAACAATGAACTCACCCTCCTGTGGCTGATTAACGATACACGATGAAGAAAGCCTCATCCTTTAAGAATCTAAAGAGGCTTTAACCCAGAAAGAAACCCCAAAACTAACAAAGCTGTTCCCTTTCTTCAACAAAGGAGCGAAAACTTTACCAGAGGCCAATCCATATAACAAAAAGCCGCAACTTTTCCCCCCTCTCTCTCTTAGAGAAAGATACAATCATGCCTATTAAAATCATTCTCTTCCAAATTAGTACCTGAAGAATCTAATACTTCCATTCCAAATTAGTACCTGAAGAATTCAAGCCGTTAAATTCGCTGCTCCAACTTCAAGTACGGACTCCAGACAAACGAAAGATTTCACAAAAAAAACAAAAAGGAATCCCTTCGAACTCAGAGAAAGCGGCGAGTACAGAGCTGAAGCATTTGAATCGAAACCTCAGCGATCAATTGAAACCACCAGATCTCTTCACAATCGCCGTAACTGACCTCGATCCAAACCCTAGATCCTCAGATCTCACTCTACAACTCCTCGACCAAGCTCCCGCCACCTGAAAACGAGCAAACCACTTCCAAAACCCTAAATCGAGCGCTTTCTTCAGACGAAAACCAAATCAAACCCTAAACACCGCAGATCTCCACCTCAGAAGCAGCAAACTAGCTCCAGACACCGAGATTTCGAGCAGGAATCGAGCATTTCAAAGCACAGCTCAGCTTAAAAAAGAAGGAAGAGCTCTCCTTGGCTCAGTTTCGCTCTTTACTTCAATCAATCAGTAAAAAAAACCGCCATTATTAGCCTCTGGCCCTTTTTTTCCCCGCTTGCTTTTATACTCGAGGACTGGGAAGAAATTGGTATGCGGAAATGACTAATTTGCCCTCGTAATTGACCAGGAATTACGGGAATTTGCGGCTCCGGTAAAGTTCTCATGATGACGGTGCCTACTTTTAAAATTACGGAAATTACTGCGGCTGCCTAAAAGTGCTCGTTGATAAATAGCACCCGGTATTTCAGGCGGATTCGGGGGCAGCGGAGGGGGAGTTTCGGGTCATTGATGAGAATTTGGTGTGAATATATCGACGGGAATTTTGTTGTTCGAGGTATTCTTTTACTTCTTTCTTCGTACGAGGTATCGGCGCTTTTTGTGAAAGAGGGGAGTTTATGAGCCACGACTGCAATTTTGATACGAATGGTATACGTATGACATAATAATACGTGAATTATTTCAAGATAACAATACTTTATTTTTCTACACTTACTTTCACCCTAGAGGAAAGAAAAGTATGGGCTCCTTGGATGAGTCATCAACTTTTTTTTAAAAAAATAAAGAGATTGGACACCGTACTTTTCTCTTTTGTAGTGTAAAAAGTAGTGTAAGTGAAGTGATGTAGTTGTCGCTACTCTTATTTTAAAAGAAATTATGTAATAATATGCGGATGTTATGAATTTATAAGTACTTTTGGAAAAATAAAATTCTAGACTTTCACTAATGAAAAGTCAAAATTATTGAATTGGTACATTTTGTTGACCATGTGTACCGACTAGGTATATTTTTTACTCCAACGACGATATGGTATATTTTGTGCAAACCGATGATAAATATCCCTATTTCTTGGTCGATGCAAAATTCTGGTGAGTTCATTCATGCGACCACTCATGTGCGTTCTATGTGGAAGAGAGTTGGCTTCAGATTTGTGAGCTGGAAAGGAGTCTTTTTTTCAAAATTGGCCTCAAAAGAGTTAGGGTTTAATTTGAGGGTGTTCTTCCTCCTAGGATTAAAATGGGTTAGGACAACTGAAATTAGAGATGAATTCTTCAACATTAAGCTCTCCGAGGGTTAAAATTTAGTTGATATAATCAAAATGTAACCCTAGGATGAAGAAGAACATCCTCAAATTGAACCCTAACTATTTTGAGCATTAATTTAAAAAAAAAAAGACATCTTTCAGCCATAAACCTATGCCTAACTGTATTCTATATTAGAAGTCATGTAGAGCGCATGCGGGTGGTCACGTGACTGAACTCGGCGGAATTTTGATTCCAGCCAAAAAATAGGGGAATTTGTCAGCATTTTGCACAAAATGTGCCATGTCATAGCCGAACTGAGGAAATATACATGATCGGTATATAACGTCAACAACATATATCAATCTGGTAAATTTGCCCTAATCAAATATATTCTTATTAGCATCTTGCATCTGTTATGATAAATAGAGATTCATAATTGAGGTTGTACCAACGATCCATTCCTTAGATTATATATTGCGTTGAAACTCAATATATTATCTCCTTTTTCTTCGTGAGAAGGGAAAATCTTGATAAGAAGAGCTCCCATTATTAAGAGAGGAGACTCAAAAGTTCGAATTCCAATATATTCAGGAAGTGACATGAGCCATTACATCTCAAACTGTTATTATCTCAAATGACTTGAATTGCATAAGGATTGGAACAACGAAAAAAATTATGGCTAGTGCAGTCATGTCAACACTTTAGCAAGATATAGGGCTAAATACTTCTCTAATTTGATGATGAAGAGCTAAAAAAAAGGAATGAATTTGGATCTCTCCACTATAAAAAAAAAAATAGTGGAGAGACCATTTCTTTTAATCTCAATCGTTGATTATTTAATATGCGGTCATGATACAATCTAAATCTAACACTCATCATACCCATGTGCATTGCACTCATTCCTAATTTGCATTCAAAGAAAAAATCACAACCACCAACTAGATAATTAATTGTTGTGATTATGTAGTGGTTCCTCCACTCTTGTTTGATAGTGATGAGGATCCGAATCCTAAAAAAAATAATTTATTTGAATTTATGTACAATTGGATATATTTTGCTTGTCCAATTATCAACGATGAAACATCTATGGCATACGTACCTCTTTAGTGAAATACTCATTTGATATGGGTATTTTAATCAATTTCAATAACTATATGAAGTTGATAGAAATTACAAAAACTTCAAATACTCCCAGCTTTTCTAGAAGAAAATAAAAATATCAAAAAGAATTTCTGCAATTACACATTCGAATTACTAAGACTGTATTTAGAGTTCATGAGAGCTATTTTTGGTTGCTCCGGCTTAATGGGTATGTCCATCGGTTGGAGTTTGTTGTGGCTACCTGTTTGTGGTATGAGTCATGCAACAATGGGGAGGCTTTTTCATAATAGCTCTTTTCAATTTGTGTATATACAAGCATTATGCCCATGTTAGCATGAATGGATGCGGTTTTTTTATTTGTATATCTGATTTCTTTTTTCACTATAATTTTAGAATTTAAAGGTGTTGTTTATAATTTTAGAATTTAAAGGTGTTGTTTATAATTTTTAGAATTTAAAGGTGTTGTTTATAATTTTAGAATTTAAAGGTGTTGTTTATAATTTTAGAATTTAAAGGTGTTGTTTATAATTTTTAGAATTTAAAGGTGTTGTTTATAATTTTAGAATTTAAAGGTGTTGTTTATAATTTTAGAATTTAAAGGTGTTGTTTATAATTTTTAGAATTTAAAGGTGTTGTTTATAATTTTAGAATTTAAAGGTGTTGTTTATAATTTTAGAATTTAAAGGTGTTGTTTATAATTTTAGAATTTAAAGGTGTTGTTTATAATTTTAGAATTTAAAGGTGTTGTTTATAATTTTAGAATTTAAAGGTGTTGTTTATAATTTTAGAATTTAAAGGTGTTGTTTATAATTTTAGAATTTAAAGGTGTTGTTTATAATTTTTAGAATTTAAAGGTGTTGTTTATAATTTTAGAATTTAAAGGTGTTGTTTATAATTTTTAGAATTTAAAGGTGTTGTTTATAATTTTAGAATTTAAAGGTGTTGTTTATAATTTTAGAATTTAAAGGTGTTGTTTATAATTTTTAGAATTTAAAGGTGTTGTTTATAATTTTTAGAATTTAAAGGTGTTGTTTATAATTTTAGAATTTAAAGGTGTTGTTTATAATTTTTAGAATTTAAAGGTGTTGTTTATAATTTTAGAATTTAAAGGTGTTGTTTATAATTTTAGAATTTAAAGGTGTTGTTTATAATTTTAGAATTTAAAGGTGTTGTTTATAATTTTAGAATTTAAAGGTGTTGTTTATAATTTTAGAATTTAAAGGTGTTGTTTATAATTTTAGAATTTAAAGGTGTTGTTTATAATTTTTAGAATTTAAAGGTGTTGTTTATAATTTTAGAATTTAAAGGTGTTGTTTATAATTTTAGAATTTAAAGGTGTTGTTTATAATTTTTAGAATTTAAAGGTGTTGTTTATAATTTTTAGAATTTAAAGGTGTTGTTTATAATTTTTAGAATTTAAAGGTGTTGTTTATAATTTTAGAATTTAAAGGTGTTGTTTATAATTTTAGAATTTAAAGGTGTTGTTTATAATTTTAGAATTTAAAGGTGTTGTTTATAATTTTAGAATTTAAAGGTGTTGTTTATAATTTTAGAATTTAAAGGTGTTGTTTATAATTTTAGAATTTAAAGGTGTTGTTTATAATTTTAGAATTTAAAGGTGTTGTTTATAATTTTAGAATTTAAAGGTGTTGTTTATAATTTTAGAATTTAAAGGTGTTGTTTATAATTTTTAGAATTTAAAGGTGTTGTTTATAATTTTTAGAATTTAAAGGTGTTGTTTATAATTTTAGAATTTAAAGGTGTTGTTTATAATTTTTAGAATTTAAAGGTGTTGTTTATAATTTTAGAATTTAAAGGTGTTGTTTATAATTTTAGAATTTAAAGGTGTTGTTTATAATTTTGTATTTTTCAGAGATTTGGTTGTAGTTTTCAAAATTTTCAAGGAATTGTCGCAAATTTTGAATTTTAAGGGGTTGTTTGTAATTTTTGATTTTTCAGAGGTTGTTTGTAATTTCATATTTTTAATGGAGTTATTTGTAATTGTTATATTTTTTAGTGGTTGTTTGTAATAGTATGGGTTAATCTGTAAATAGGAATGATTTGAGAAGTGCACATGAGCTTTCAGGGATAATGTTCATCAGAGTACATCAACATATTTTGGAGGTTTTCTAAAATTTTCAAATTTATCGGGAGTTTTAAAAAGTTTTGGGGCTTAATACCACGCGACCAAACTTATTGGAGGTTTAGTGAAATTTAAGAAGGACCACATGACAATATTTTGATATGTAACACTAATGGTAAATCACTAATCTCTCTTTATATGTAAATAAAGAAGGCACCGTTTGGTAAAGGGTTAATGAGGAGGGATTAAGAAAAAGGATTAACGTAGTTAGCCCATTCGATAACTCGAATGACTAAATTATTAACCCATTAAATAAGTTTTATTTAGCAATTATGATCATTTTTAGTGTTTGGGAATAACGAGGATTTTGATTATTTTCTTTATAAATAGAGGGATTAACTCCTAATCCTTCTAAATAGGAGTATTAGTAAACTCCTCATTTTGAGGGGTTAGCTCATTTTAATTCCTCTAGAGAGGTTAGCTTAACCCTTCTGTATTTTTTACATTTGGCAAATTATAGAGGGTTAACTCATTTTAACCATTGTGTAGATTTTTTGTGTTTGACGAGTTAAGAAGGGTTTAAGTCTCCTTAACTACTCACTTAACCTGTTGCCAAACGGTACCGAAAGGATTTTTAATGCGAGCTTAGTGAGTTTCAAAAATTTTAGGAGTTTAGTGCTAAAATACTCAACTTGTTGGAGGTTTACTAAAATTTAGCCTTAAAAACTTAGGGACAGACATGCGGTAATTTTTGTGATGTAAGGCTAAGATTAAACCATTAATATCTCTTTTATATGTAAAAGAAAAAGAATTAAAAATATGATTATGAGTGCTTTTTTAAATAATGCATAGTTATGATTTGATTAGGATTGCTAAAATTTTAATTATAATTTGCTAATTATGGATAGATGAATTGAGTTACTTATTCCTCGTTCTATTAGAGAACCATCTCTCTAAGGATCGTGAAAGATTTAATTTGATGAGAATTCTTAAGCAAACATAGGTTAGTTAATAAAAAAAATGATGGCATTCTTTAACAAGAAATATACTTCAAATTTACAATGCACAAATACATAAAACCCAAAAAATACAAAAAGAAGTACATGTCCAAGTATGGGCAACGACCTCAGCGATATACGCTTGAGACCAGTCCAGCCTAAACCAGGACCGTCAGATGCAGATGGGACCCACAGAGTGATAGACGCGACGGGCTCATGTGCCGTTGTTGCGCTTTATTGGTCGCTGTCAGGGTATGGCGCAGGCCCCATGAAAAACGCGCGTGTAATAACTCTGCCACGCGACCAAAAAAAAAGTTCCGCCCGCTCGCCTCCGAATTATATATAAAAATTCGCGTGGATAGAGGAGTGGGCGAATAGAATAATTCGCCGTGGGTGCGTCACACGAGGACGTGCTTTGACGCCCACCCACGCACCCGCAGCGAGTGGTTGACCAAACAGATCCCCAAAAAGTCGGGTGTACGAGACTGACGGTTGGGATTGATTAGACGTGTCCTCATCAGACGGCTGAGAATGTCTCGTGTGGGTTACGGGTTCGCCGGTGCGTGTACGTGAAGCTATTTTTTACGAGGTTTATAGCGGGAGTAGTTAGTTCTCATTTCCAATGTTAACGGCAGATTTCTCATTCTATTTTATATTGGCAGGAGGGAGAAGGGAACGATGAGTATGAGTTGGCGAGTCATTTTTTTAAAAAATGATTTATGCATAAATAAAGTGGTAAGGTTTATACATGTTGATGTGATTAGCAATGTGAATCTTACTCTATGGCTATTTCTTGACAGCTCATTTAGCGAAATGGGCCCCAACTATGTTCTATAATTTCCTTGACAAAATTATCAGATTGTATTTTTTTACATCTCTCTTATCAGTTTTGTATTTTTTTGCTAGGAAGACGTTTTGGTTTTCTTTTGAGCCAAATATGCAAATAGACCCACAACTTCGCCGCTAAGAAAAAATTCGCGAAATCTATTTCTTCCTTGTAGTTTTCGGGTCCCGAGTTTTTTTTTCGCTGTATTTGGAGGTAATATCATGTCCTGCTTCTACGTTCCAAAATTCACTTCTCATAATGGCCTCAACTTTTTTGCATAAGCTTGGACATAGTTATTATCCTTATACCAATGTTTCAAATGACCTTCTGACAATTTCCTCATGAATAAGATATCACTAACAGCATCATGTGAAATTTCACTGCTTTTTTTCGTCAACGGGGATGTTTTGAGTCTAATTGCACATCTGGCTCAACGAAAATACAAGAACATCATCGAAGGTAGAAAAATAACAAACCGATAAGAAGGGTGTGAAAACTACTAATCTAGTAATTTAGCCATTTTATTCCTTTTCTTTTCTATGTTTTCGTAATGAATAGACTATTTCGATCTATATCTCACGATTATCTTGAGTATGCTTGACAAATGGTCAAATTGGAATAAAGTGAATTACATTACAAGTAATGCATTATTTTGGATTATAATCCATCAAAAAATATCTTAGTTACAGATTATATATAGGTTATTTTTGATGGGCTATAATTCATGAGGTCTGACCAATTAAAACATAATTATAACCCTCATAATTTTACAAAATCTCAAGCCTTAATTAAGAGCTCACCACAAAGCTCGTGTCTTTTTAAAACATTTTGACAATAATAATAGATTATGATGCACCCGTTTCTTAAACATGCTACTATTCAAGACACATCACAATTTATCAAATTTATCAGACGCTCTAGATAATAATTCACTTAAATTATTGTCTATTATAACCAAGTAAATTATAATCCAAAGTTTCCAAACATGCTCTAGGACGTAAGTAAACGTATTACATAAACTAATATCCCGTTTAACCATTTTTGAAGACGGAATTAAATCTATATTGTAGAACATGCACAAAAACATGCACAAGACAGTTTTCAGGTTCAGTAGTCGACTACTAGGCATTGTAGTCGACTAATCTGCAGCGGACAGAAAGCAGGTTTTCGGGCTGGGAACAGAGTAGTCGACTACTAGGCATTGTAGTCGACTAACTGTATTGTAGTCGACTAATCTGATGTATTAGTCGACTAATCTGAAGCAGTAGTCGACTAATCTGGGCAGATTCCGAATACGGGTTTGGTTTTAAACCCGGTTCGTTTAGAGTTTATATATAACCCTAAACCTGATTATTTGGTAGTTTTGAAGCACGTTTTGGAGCAGCCTTTGAGAGGGTTTTGTGCATCTTTGGCGAGTCATTTTTTAAAAATGATTTATGCATAAATAAAGTGGTAAGGTTTATACATGTTGATGTGATTAGCAATGTGAATCTTACTCTATGGCTATTTCTTGACAGCTCATTTAGCGAAATGGGCCCCAACTATGTTCTATAATTTCCTTGACAAAATTATCAGATTGTATTTTTTTACATCTCTCTTATCAGTTTTGTATTTTTTTGCTAGGAAGACGTTTTGGTTTTCTTTTGAGCCAAATATGCAAATAGACCCACAACTTCGCCGCTAAGAAAAAATTCGCGAAATCTATTTCTTCCTTGTAGTTTTCGGGTCCCGAGTTTTTTTTTCGCTGTATTTGGAGGTAATATCATGTCCTGCTTCTACGTTCCAAAATTCACTTCTCATAATGGCCTCAACTTTTTTGCATAAGCTTGGACATAGTTATTATCCTTATACCAATGTTTCAAATGACCTTCTGACAATTTCCTCATGAATAAGATATCACTAACAGCATCATGTGAAATTTCACTGCTTTTTTTCGTCAACGGGGATGTTTTGAGTCTAATTGCACATCTGGCTCAGCGAAAATACAAGAACATCATCGAAGGTAGAAAAAATAACAAACTGATAAGAAGGGTGTGAAAAACTACTAATCTAGTAATTTAGCCATTTTATTCCTTTTTCTTTTCTATGTTTTCGTAATGAATAGACTATTTCTGATCTATATCTCGCTGATTATCTTGAGTATGCTTGACAAATGGTCAAATTGGAATAAAGTGAATTACATTACAAGTAATGCATTATTTTGGATTATAATCCATCAAAAAATATCTTAGTTCTGATAGATTATATATAGGTTATTTTTGATGGGCTATAATTCATGAGGTCGACCAATTAAAACATAATTATAACCCTCATAATTTTACAAAATCTCAAGCCTTAATTAAGAGCTCACCACAAAGCTCGTGTCTTTTAAAACATTTTGACAATAATAATAGATTATGATGCACGTTTCTTAAACATGCTACTATTCAAGACACATCACAATTTATCAAATTTATCGACGCTCTAGATAATAATTCACTTAAATTATTGTCTATTATAACCAAGTAAATTATAATCCAAAGTTTCCAAACATGCTCTAGGGCGTAAGTAAGCATTATTACATAAACTAATATCCCGTTTAACCATTTTGAAGGCGAATTAAATCTATATTGTAGAACATGCACAAAACATGCACAAGGCAGTTTTGAGTTCGGTAGTCGACTACTAGGCATTGTAGTCGACTAATCTGTGAATGACGAGTTTTGGTGGGAACAGTAGTCGACTACTAGGCATTGTAGTCGACTAATCTAATGACGGCGAGGTTTTGGTGGGAACAGTAGTCGACTAATCGTATTGTAGTCGACTAATCGTATTGTAGTCGACTAACTGTATTGTAGTCGACTAATCGTATTGTAGTCGACTAATCTGGCAGATTCGAATCACGGGTTTGGTTTTAAACCGGTTCGTTTAGAGTTTATATATAACCCTAAACGATTATTTGGTAGTTTTGAAGCACGTTTTGGAGCGACCTTTGAGAGGGTTTTGTGCATCTTTGGAGAGAGATCTTTTGAGAGATTGAGAGGTTTGTTTTAGGGTTTCTTTGTGAGAACTTGTAACCCTAATTTGTATTCTCTCTTTCTATTAGTGAAAATCCCCTCCTTACCCGTGGGCGTAGGCAACTTAGAACCACGTAAATCTCGTGTCTTTACTCTTTTCTTTGTGTATTTGCTATCGTTTGTGGTGGTTTCTCTCGACGGTTCGCGGTCCGCTACCAACAATTGGTATCGAGCTATTGTTGATTGGAAGTGGTGTAATTTCTAATTTGAGGGGTGTTGGTGATTCTGAGAGAAGCGGATTCACGAAGACAAGCAGAGGATGGCGTCAACGATGAATCGGTCAAAGTGGGAAAATTCGAGATTGAAAAGTTCAATGGGAAGAACGACTTTTCCTATTGGAGGATGCGGATGAAAAACTTTCTAATTTCGCAAAAATTGCACAAGGCTTTGGATGGAAAGGAGAAGAAGAACAAGGATATGTCGATGAGGATTGGGAGGAGTTGGATCACGGAAACAGTCGATTATCCTATGCCTTGAGAGGGATGTAGCTTTCTTGGTAGATGGAGAGGAAACGGTCAGGCGTGTGGAAGAAGTTAGAGGGTACCTTCATGACGAAGAGTCTAACTAGGATCTACTTAAAATCCAAATTGTATACTTGCAAGATGGAGGAGGGCTCATCAATCCGGGAACACATCAACAAGTTTGATAGGATCATATCAGATTTGAAAGACATAGATGTTAAAGTAGGAGGCGAGGATCGGCGCTTCTACTATACTCTCTAGAAGTCTTATGAGAACTGGTGCAAACACCGAGGCTTGTGGGAGAAAATTCAAATCTATTTCTTCCTTGTAGTTTTCGGTCCCGAAGTTTTTTCACAGATTTGGAGGTAATATCATGTCCCGCTTCTACGCTCCAAAATTCACTTCTCATAATGGCCTCAACTTTTTGCATAAGCTTGGACATAGTTATTATCCTTATACCAATGTTTCAAATGACCTTCGACAATTTCCTCATGAATAAGATATCACTAACAAAGATCATGTGAAATTTCACCGCCAATAACGGGATGTTTTGAGTCTAATTGCACATCCGCTCAAATAAAATACAAGAACATCATCGAAGGTAGAAAAATAACAAACCGATAAGAAGGGTGTGAAAACTACTAATCTAGTAATTTAGCCATTTTATTCCTTTTTCTTTTCTATGTTTTCAGAATGAGTAGTCGACTACTAGGCATTGTAGTCGACTAATCAGTAGTCGACTACTAGGCATTGTAGTCGACTAATCAGTAGTCGACTACTAGGCATTGTAGTCGACTAATCAGTAGTCGACTACTAGGCATTGTAGTCGACTAATCAGTAGTCGACTACTAGGCATTGTAGTCGACTAATCAGTAGTCGACTACTAGGCATTGTAGTCGACTAATCAGTAGTCGACTACTAGGCATTGTAGTCGACTAATCAAGCAAGAGTCGACTACTAGGCATTGTAGTCGACTAATCAGTAGTCGACTACTAGGCATTGTAGTCGACTAATCAGTAGTCGACTACTAGGCATTGTAGTCGACTAATCAGATTGTAGTCGACTAATCAGTAGTCGACTACTAGGCATTGTAGTCGACTAATCAGTAGTCGACTACTAGGCATTGTAGTCGACTAATCAGTAGTCGACTACTAGGCATTGTAGTCGACTAATCAGTAGTCGACTACTAGGCATTGTAGTCGACTAATCAAGCAAGAGTCGACTACTAGGCATTGTAGTCGACTAATCAGTAGTCGACTACTAGGCATTGTAGTCGACTAATCAGTAGTCGACTACTAGGCATTGTAGTCGACTAATCAAGCAAGAGTCGACTACTAGGCATTGTAGTCGACTAATCAGTAGTCGACTACTAGGCATTGTAGTCGACTAATCAGTAGTCGACTACTAGGCATTGTAGTCGACTAATCAGTAGTCGACTACTAGGCATTGTAGTCGACTAATCAGTAGTCGACTACTAGGCATTGTAGTCGACTAACTGGCAGATTCGAATCACGGGTTTGGTTTTAAACCCGTTCGCTTAGAGTTTATATATAACCCTAAACCCGATTATTTGGTAGTTTTGAAGCACGCTTTGGAGCACCTTTGAGAGGGTTTTGTGCATCTTTGGAGAGGAGATCTTTTGAGAGATTGAGAGGTTTGTTTTAGGGTTTCTTTGTGAGAACTTGTAACCCTAATTTGTATTCTCTTTCTATTAGTGAAAATCCTCCTTACCCCGTGGACGTAGGCAACTTGCCAACCACGAAATCTCGTGGTCTTTACTCTTTGTCGCGGTATTTGCTATCGCTTGTGGTGGTTTCTCTCGACGGTTCGCGGTCCGCTACCAACAATTGGTATCGAGCTATTGTTCGATTGGAAGTGGTGTAATTTCTAATTTGAGGGGTGTTCGGTGATTCCCGAGAAGCGGATTCACGAAGACAAACAGAGGATGGCCAACCAAGAATCACCAAAGTGGGAAAATTCGAGATTGAAAAGTTCAATGGGAAGAACGACTTTTCCTATTGGAGGATGCGATGAAAACTTTCTAATTTCGCAAAAATTGCACAAGGCTTTGGATGGAAAGGAGAAGAAGAACAAGGATATGTCCGATGAGGATTGGGAGGAGTTGGATCCGGAAACACGGGCCGATTATCCTATGCCTTGAGAGGGATGTAGCTTTCTTGGTAGATGGAGAGGAACGGCAAGCGTGTGTGGAAGAAGTTAGAGGGTACCTTCATGACGAAGAGTCTAACTAACCGGATCTACTTAAAATCCAAATTGTATACTTGCAAGATGGAGGAGGGCTCATCAATCCGGAACACATCAACAAGTTTGATAGGATCATATCAGATTTGAAAGACATAGATGTTAAAGTAGGAGACGAGGATCAGCGCTTCTACTACTCGCTCTAAGTCTTATGAGAACCGGTGCAAACACCGAGGCTTGTGGGAGAAAATTTGAAGATGGATGAGACTAGAACGCACTTCTAGCTGACGATCTTCTAAGATTGCAACTAGTGACATGGCCATCGGCGGTAACAAGGAACAAGCGCAGGATTGTTTGCAAGAGGAAGGAGCAATAAGCGAGGAAAAGGCAAGGGAGGAAAGTCTAGATCTAAATCAAGACCTCTTATGGAAAAGGATGTTTCGCGCGGTGAAGTCGGGCATTTCAAAGTCGACCGTCCAAATAAGAGAGTAGGTGGAAAGAAGAACAACAACAAGACCGAGAGGAGAGAGGGCAAGGAAGAAGCGAAGCTACGCTTCGAGGAAGGGAGCGATAAGGAATGCTATGTCGCCACGGGTGGCGAGGAGATCTCCGGAAGTGGATACTTGATTCGGTTGCTCTTACCATATGTGTCCAAATAGGAAGTGGTTTACTACCTACGAGGCATTGATGGTGGAACTCAGATTGATGGGGAATAACCATGCTTGTAAAACAGTGGGGCTAGGTAATATCAAAATCAAGATGCATGATGGAGTGGTTCGAACCTTGACGGATGTGAGGCATGTTCCCGACTTGCGGAAGAATCTCATCTCGCTTGGTGCTTTGGACTCGGTGGTTGCGGATTGTGACGGAAAACGGAGTGAAGAAGGTTGTTCGTGGTTCCTTAGTAGTGATGAAGGGTGTTCGCCACGGTAATCTATATACTCTCTCGTGCACGACGGTGACAGGAGATGCGCGGTTGGAACCGAAGGAAGTGGTGGAGACCCATGTGAGCACACACGGTTATGGCATAGGCTTGGGCATATGTCGAGAAGGTCTAGTTCGCTTGGTAAAGAGGGTCTCACAAGAATCAAGGAACCTAGCATGGATTTTTGCGAGGATTGTGTGTATGGAAAGTCACACGTGGTCAAGTTTCAATAGCAAGTCTAAGAGCGAGGGATACTAGATTATGTGCACACGGATGTTTGGGGTCCGCTCGGATAACTTCTAAGGGTAGTTCCGTGTATTATGCCTCGCTTATAGATGATTATTCTAGGTATGCTTGGATTTACTTTCTCAAGCACAAGAATGAGGTGTTCGAGACATTCAAGAAGTGGAGAACAATGGTTGAGAACAGACAGAAAGAAATTGAAGACGCCGAGATCCGATAACCGCATGCAGTATACGATGGTGCTTTCAAGGAGTTCTCGGATCGAGGGAATTGTTCGACACCGACAGTCAGTCTACACCACGCCAGAATGGGGTCGCGAGAGATCGAACCAACACCGCGGAGAAAGCAAAGTGAGTATGCGATCTTATGCGTGATTGGGCAACGAATGGTGGGCGGCGGTGGCTACTGACTTGTTACATTGTGAACCGCTCACCACATTCGACATTGATGGTGATACACCCTATAGGTGTGGTCGGGAGCATGCGATTATGATAGGCTCGGAATTTTTGGATGTACCGCCTACTATCACGCCAACGAGGGAAAGCTTGACGCGAGGGCCAAGAAGGCAATATTCTTGGGATATTCAAGGGCGTAAAGGCTATCGCCTTTGGTGTCTGGAAGATTCAAAGTTGGTGGTCACAGGATGTTACCTTTGATGAGAAATCCATGATTGCTAGGGCCCAAGGATGATGGTGTTATGACCGGTGAGACTTCTAAGTCTCGTGTTATTGAAATAGAACCTAAAGACCAACTAGGTTCTAATCGTGCTCAAGGGAAGTCGTAGATGATGAGCTTGGAGCAGAGGAGGTTCAAGCAGAAAATACAGTGCACTACAACAACAGCTACCGAGGATAATTTGGCTTCCACTAGGCCAAAGCGAGCATACAAGGTGTTCTCAAGCCGGGGCTGATCAACCCCAAGCACTATGGGCAAGCTAATATGGTTGAATACGCACTCTCGGTGGAGGAGGACGAGCCGGCCTCCTTCAAGGAAGCTATTCGACAAGGATAGTGAGAGTTGGTTGGTCGCGATGGAGGAAGAGATGGAATCTCTTCTGAAGAACCAAACATGGGAGGTGGTCCCATTGCCCGTAGGAAGAAAAGCTATTGGTTGTAAGTGGGTGTATAAAAGAAAGGAAGATCTTTCGTGAGCTCGGTGGTGTAAGATACAAGGCGAGGCTAGTGGCTAAGGGTTTTGCACGTAAAGAGGGTGTGGATTACAATGAGATATTTTCTCCGTGGTGAAACATACTTCTATTCGGTGCTATTGAGTATTGTTGCTCATGGTGATTTTGAGTCGATCAACTCGATGTTAAAACACCTTCTTGCACGGAGACTTGGATGAAGAGATCTACATGCATCAACCCGAGGGCTACAAGGTTGAGGATAAGGAGAATCATGTGTGTCGCTTGAGGAAGTCACTGTATGGATTAAAGCAATCTCCGGCAGTGGTACAAGCGATTTGACTCCTTCATGTGAAGCATGGATTTTCCGGCGATCATGATTGTTGTGTTTACATTCGAAGCTTCATGAGGTAATTTTATCTATCTTCTTTGTATGTGGATGACATGCTTATTGCTTCTAAGAGCGGTGGAGATAGATAGGTTGAAATCTCAACTTGGTGAAGAGTTCGAGATGAAGGACATGGGTGCCGCTAGAAAAATACCGGGTATGGAGATTAGAAGAGAGCGCTAATCGACGATTGTTCTGAGTCGAAGGGCTACATAGAGCGGTGATCGCGAGGTTCGGGATGCAAAGTGCTAAGTCGGTGGTGACTCCATTGGCTCCACACTTTAGGCTTTCGGTAATCAATCTCCCACTACAAATGGAAGAGAAGGCGCACATGGAGCGTGTTCCCTATGCTAGTGCGCTTGGCGCTTTAATGTATGCAATGGTGTGTACACGCCGGATATTTCACAGTGTTAGTGTGGTCGTGATTCATGGCGAATCCGGAAAGGCGACCGAAGCAAAGGAAGTGGGTCCTCAAGTACTTAAAGGGTACCGCTGATACGTGTTTGTGTTTTGGTGGAGAAACATGTCGATTGATCGGTTTGTGGACTCGATTATGCGGCGATCTAGATAGACGGCGATCTACTCATCGGGTTATGTATTCAAGATACATGGGGCTCCGGTTAGTTGGCGATCGATGTTGCGAGCTCTGATGGCACTTTCTACTACAGAGGCCGAAAGTACATGGCCATGGCGAGGGAGTGAAGGAAGCATTGTGGTTGTGGGGTCTTCTAGATGATTTTGGGATTGAGCAGAAAACGTGAACTTGTGGTGTGACAATCAAAGTGCAATTCACCGGCGAAGAATCAGTTCATCATGCTCGTACCAAGCATATCGATGTCGTATCATTTTGTGCGGGATGTCATTGAGGAAGGTGATATTTCTCTCATGAAGGTGCACACGAATGAGAATCCCGCGACATGTTAACCAAGGTGGTCACAGTAGTAAGTTTAAGCATTGCTTAGACTTGCTTCATATCACCGTCGATTTGCCCAAGAGGGCATGGCCCTTCGGTAATGGGTAAGGTGGAGATGATTTGAGGTGAACTACGATGAGCTTGATTCTGTGGAGGGAAGTGCGTGTACCGCTGCAGTAGTGGCAACTTGATTGGTCGATGGAGATCTCTAGATGTTCTTGGTGTTCTTCGGTGTTCGTCCAAAATTTGAGGTAAATCAAATGATGTACGAGGTGGAGAATTGTAGAACATGCACAAAACATGCACAAGACAGCCAGTTCAAGAGTCGACTACTAGGCATTGTAGTCGACTAATCAGCAAATGATTTAAAGCGCCGGGAACAGAGTAGTCGACTACTAGGCATTGTAGTCGACTAACTGCACGGACGAAAGCGTGTTTTCGGCCGGAACGAGTAGTCGACTACTAGGCATTGTAGTCGACTAATCTACGCAGTATTAGTCAACTAATCAAGCAAGAGTCGACTAATCAGGCAGATTCAATACGGGTTTGGTTTTAAACCCGTTCGTTTAGAGTTTATATATAACCCTAAACCCGATTATTTGGTAGTTTTGAAGCACGTTTTGGAGCAGCCTTTGAGAGGGTTTTGTGCATCTTTGGAGAGGAGATCTTTTGAGAGATTGAGAGGTTTGTTTTTAGGGTTTCTTTGTGAGAACTTGTAACCCTAATTTGTATTCTCTCTTTCTATTAGTGAAAATCCCCCCTCCTTACCCCGTGGACGTAGGCAACTTGCCGAACCACGTAAATCTTGTGTCTTTACTCTTTTGCTGTGTATTTGCTATCGTTTGTGGTGGTTTCTCTCGACGGTTCCGCGGTCCGCGCGCCCAACATATATTATGTCTTTGTTAAATCAAATTCATAACTACAAATCATATAGACGTGAGATGATCCTGACACTGAACTTTTTTTTGCTTCTCGTTAATGAAAATAATTGATTAATTATCGGATATATAATTATTCTACCTAACAATATCCTTTTGAAACAACCTTGAAGATAACTGATTTGATTTGTTTAGACAAAGAATAATGCCAAGTTTGACGTAATAAGCTCAAACTCTGGCCAACTTATAAGTTTCCATGTCGGAGCCAAGGACATTATGTATGTGGCTTTCATTATTTTGTGGTGGTCTACACATAGAAGAGCAATATTAGCCAACACTAATTAGATTCTGCCGCCTTGTGTAAAGCAAAGTTGAACCAGTTATTCCTTTCCTTTCTAAATTTATTGTTACTTTTATGGAGGCTAAATTATCAGATTGGTATTTTTTTACACCTGTCTTTGTGTTTTTGATTTTTTTTTAAACTCCAGCGATATTTCGGTACTTCTCTCAGCCAAATGTACAATTAGACCCAAAACTTCGTCGTAAGAAAAAAGAAAATGAAAAAACCAAAACTTGGTTGAAGCTATTAGTGCTTCTTATTCATGAAGAAAGTGTCAAAAAGATTATTTAGGATATTGGCATAAGAATAATAACTATGTCCAAGCTTATACAAAAATATTGAGTTCAGTATAAGGAAGTAATTTGAGACAAATAAGAAAGAGCATGATAATACCTCTAAATATAGTGAGGAGAAAGTTTGGAGAATGAAAAACTGCTACGAGGAAAGAGATTTCATTGCTTTTTTCGTCGGTAGCAAAATTGTGGGTCTAATTGCACATTTAATTCAAAAAAATACCAAACCATCGCTGAAGCTTAAAAAAATATTAAGCTTGTAAGAGGGGTGTGCAAAAAATACCAATCTTGTAATTTAGCCCTTTACACACGTACAAATTCATGTACGCTTGAAATTTAACTAGAAAATATCAGATATGCAATTGGAAATTTAATTTTGAAAGAAAAATGTATATACGAAATTTGAGGTCTTGGATTTATAATAGTAGAGATATTGTCGGCAATTTTCGAAAGGCTCTTATTAAAAAAACTCAGTTGCATGATTATAATTAGGAAGACTCTACCTTCTGATTTATCGATATGAGTAAATTAGAAAACTAGCATGGGATACTATCCAAAAAAAAAAGAGAGAGAGCATGGGATGAGTATCTAAACATAGATATTTGATGCACATATGCGGAGGTTTGATTAATTTTTAAAAAAAGTATGATCAACCTGCAAGTTGCACTTTTGCTTAATATTTTATAAATAAATATATTATTTGTAGTCAGAACATATCTCATGTTAACCTGAGTATCTCAAGTATGGTTCGAGGTTTAAAGGCTGACTGCTCTAATTAATCATTTATATGACCCAGGGCCAAGGCTGTACAAGTGGGAAACTAATTAAGAATCAATTATTGATTGATTAATTGTTCTGTCAAAAACAAAAACAAAAAGTTATTATGTTTTTCTTGTTAATTCAAAAACCTTCTTGTTCGAATATGTTTGATTGTAGTTCGTGGATAAGTAGAAGCTATCAAGCGAATAATTATGCTTACATTATTGCAATTCAAAAAAACTTGAGTATTAATATATACGTCTATCAGTTGATGTTCTTCCACTACATCATTAATGTAATAGATAGGGACTAGTGGGTCCGTTTGGCAACCACCTTAAACTAAATTTACCGAGATAAATTTGATTTGAGTTCATTATCTTAGTTTGACAATTTACTACGTGGACTTAATCCAATTTAAACATGGCTTCTTAATCAAATCAGAATCAATCTAGGGAGTGCTTGTCTGAAACAAACCAGATTATGCCTAGTTTAGAAAATACTGCGAGAAAGAAAAAGGAAAGACAATTAAAGACAGAACAGTGAAATGCAAATTCTGACCATTTTTAATTGAAAGCAGCCAAACTAAGTTTAACTTAAAACCAGTTCTTACAGAAACCGGTATATACTTACCGAGACCAAGTATAACTGGACTAGCACTAATCTGGTTTAGTTTACAAATCGCCCCCGTAAATTTCCTGAGAAAGGACCACTCTATGCCCAACACGGGTCATCAAGGGGGTGGCAAGTGAGGTCCCCTCACAGCCCAAAACCAAAGAGTCAATATGCTTACAAGTCACAAACATGACATCCACACATGCGCGCATCTCCCTTTTCCCTCCCAATTTCCTCTCATAGAAACACCACGCCCTCAAAGGGAACCGAGTTCTCCGAGCGTCTGAGACGGGCACCTCCCATTAGTAGCAACACTGTGCATCACTCCAGTTGCACACCAACCCCCCATGCCGACCTAGCCACGTGTCGCCTCCCGACAAGTCGATTCGGGCATCGGTTTTTGTGCAGACCAATCACGTGGAAGTTGTGGTCAACGACGGAGGGTTGTTAATTAGTTACGTGACTGATGAAATATCTATGGATCTTCCGTTTGGATGTGGGAATAATTGAGATGGGTGGTGGGCATCGGTGAATGTATTTGACCTGTTTTCTATCCCAAGTAGACACGAGTTAAGCGTGACTTTGGCGGATGTCGGCATGAAGAGAGCATTAGAAAAGGATTAGTGAAGTCATATCACTACAATCAAAGTTGTATTTATCCACACTTATTTTATGACACATATAAAAGTGTCATTTTATTTGCATAAGATTTAACAATAGTGACACAAATAAAAAGTGTAACAAATCATGACGCATGTTTGTGTCATTAGATATACAATTAAATATAATTGAAAAAGGCTAATAGTCCAACATGGACTGTGAGAAGATCTAGTAACAAGTTTAAATAATAAATTTTAGATTTTAATTATAATGATAATTAAACATTTATGATAGTGTATATGCTAAAAAGTTCCATAGTTAATTGTGTTTTGGTGAGAGTAATCCCAGGATGGGTGACCTTCTGGAAAGTTATAGTGTTGAATGATGATACTCTTTATATTTTTAATGGTATAGACACAACTATGTGTCACCACTCTTGACACATATATGTGTCACGAGTTTTGTGACACTTGTATGTGTCACCATGCCCGATATATATATGTGTTTGTGACTTTGTGACACATTCGCACATGTGTAGAAAAACGCTCTCCACATATGCTCTAACCACACTTTTATTATGTGTCGTGCTCTATTTGTGCGACACAAAAATGTGTCGCGTAGAGACAAAAAATATATCATAACTTACAACCTTTGTTGTAGTGTATATGCTTAACTATTTGGATATGGATCCTCTCTGTTACTAAAAAATAGTGCATATATTATTTGCTCGTCATTACAAATCATGATTGGTTACCGTATCAGAAAATTCCTCTGACTTTCATTAGGCAGAGGAATTTTCTGATACGGATTCGAAAGTTGTGATTGTGATTTATTTTAAATTTATCGCTCACTATTCTACCATGAATTGTACTCGTTCTTGATATGCACTCAGAGACATATTACAATATTTGTTTAGTCAATCAACAGTTATAAGAAAAGCAATGATTTCTATACTACTTTTGAGTAGCGGACAGGATCTGAATCGTAATTATTTATTGTGGCAGAGAAATAGAATCTTTAAATAATATTTTAGGGCAAATTTTGAAAAAAATACCCCTAAAGCAAACTTTTCACAAAAAACCTATACCATTTGCAGTTTTTTCAACAAGTCCTCTCCCGCTGCAATAGCAAACCTTTGAACAGGGGAACTTTGGAACTTTATCAAAAGTTCAAAAGGTTTTTCTTGAATTTTTTTTTGGAATTTGGGGATTTTCTCTCTGAAAACAATATAAACAAATTAGGATGGTATATATAGAAGGGGAAAAAAAACATTAAACATTATAAGAGTTGTATGGACGGCCCAAAAGTTAGGGAGGTTAGTGATATTTCTGAACTTTGTAGGTTATCTTGAAGCAGGCAAAACTTCAGGGGTTTTTGTGAAATTCACCCTTTTCTTATTCTAATCCCTCCATCTTCATGTATTCTTTATAAATGTATATATAATTTTTTTGTACTCCCAACAGTTGTTCAGATCCATGTCATTCATGAAACAAATTTTAAATGCAAAGATACAAGTGTATGTGTATGTTTTAATGTCAGTCCAAATCAAGAAGCAGATCTCACGATGCAATGTGCATGCACATGCTGTGAATGAGCCATTCTTGGGGCTAGAATTCGTCGCTTAGATCAAATTTAAGATATCATAAGTTATTTCTCTTCATTCTTTAAACAAATAATCTTTGGGAGAAATGTAATTAATGTTATAGTTAGCTATTACTTTTATTTGGATTTTGATAAGGATCTAGATAGTCTTAGATATAGAGAAGCTCAATTGTGTTTGGCTTGATTAATTGTGATGGTTGATCTAGCTAGGGCGAGAACACCATGATTGTTAGTCATATTCTGTAATATGACATAAAAACATATAAATCTTTGGTGTTGGGCGCTTGTGATTCCACCCTTCTCATTTTTAAAATTAAACGGAAAATGGATATGTGAGCTAATTTCCATGAATTTGTAATATTGACCGAGTTATGAAAGTTAACTCATGATCTAGGGTCCACTTGAGACATGCACTATGGATTAATGAGTGTTTGGGTCGAAAGTTGATTCCATTTGTAAAACTAGAGAAAATTACACTTTGATTTTTCAGTTACAATGAAATTTTAGATAACTCTCTCACAAACTCGAACAAAAGACGCTACAAGTGTAGATCTCTTGTTTTGTGGGACTTTGCTGTCTTGGGGGCCAGCGTGTCAGTGGACCAGAAGCGGCGATCGTCGAATCGACGGGGTTTAGTTAGTGCTTCGCAAAGGAAACAAGAACTTCAGCAAATATCTTAGCAAGGTAAGATATCTACTCTTCTCAAGAATAAGTCAAGGCTTAAACTCGAGGAATCTCCGCGTGGATCGTGTTCTTGAACTCCGGAAGCTTGGATTTCTGACTTTTCCCTTTCTGATGGCCGACCCCCTGCCCAAGTGGACGTAGGAGGGTATTTATAGTCTTTGGGAAACGTGCCCACAAGTGTCATAAGTCTTTGGAGATTTTGCGGTTAAGCGCGGCGGTAGGCACCTGGCTAAACTACCGCTCCCTGGCGAGGGCGTTGTTGGGCTACCACTTGGGCGGCGGTATAAAATTTTGCCCTGTGGCGAGCGATCGCCGTCCTTCCGGTATTTATGTAGCGGTTTTCCGCTTTTAGGCACGATTAAATGCCTAGAATTACGCCTAGTGGGCGATCTTCGCCATGTAACCGCTTATGCGATGTCGAGCGTCTCTGCATTGATAAAGTCAAGTGGGCCCCATCGGCATTGATTTAGACCCTTTAAGAGCTCGTTCCAAGTATTACGGGTGTCGCCGGTTAGCGAGACACAAGTAAGTGCCTCGCCTATAGCGAGACACATCAAGGTGTCTCGCTTCGTGCGAGGCACACACAAGTGTCTCGCTAATAGCGAGACACATCAAGGTGTCTCGCTTCGTGCGAGGCACACACAAGTGTCTCGCTAATAGCGAGACACATCAAGGTGTCTCGCTTCGTGCGAGGCACACACAAGTGTCTCGCTAATAGCGAGACACAATTTCCCATGTGTTGACTTCTTGAGATTTCGACGACGTTGTTCTTCGATCTTCTCATGATTTAGTCATATTTGAGGTTCTTCAAAGAATTTTGATGCCTACAGATACCCTCCAAAGTTTTCGGACTCCTCGTATTTTATCGAGGTGCGGAATACTGGATAAGATCTTGCTTCGCTCAACGTTGAACTTTGTAGAAGAGGCCCATGTTTTGCTTCAGCTTTCTTGAATCCACGGCTCTGGCGTCGTGACCATATTTTGGGATCAATAGCTGTTGCATTTGTATTTGGATTGATTGAAATGTCGAAGTCGATTTTGGACTAATCATCTTCATCTTGAAAGTCACCACTTGGGTTATAATTGAAATGCCTTGAGAATCATTCAGAGAAAAAGCGTCGTCTGGTTTTCTGAATATCAGATTTCCAGGAAAGCTTCTATATGTAATATCTGTAATTGTCCCACTTGAAGAAAGCGAGCGAGACAATCTGAAGTGTCTCGCTCAAAAGGACCGCCACCGAATCTGTCTGAGCATGCTTGAGCTTCCGGAGGCTATGTAATGGCACATTTGCATTAGAATCACGGTAGGAGAAAGTGCTTGACCCCGGCAGGAAGAGTGAACCAGCTGTCTCAAGTTATTGCTTGTATGATAGATATAAGATTTTTGGCAAACCCTCAGCCATCAACGGATTTGATGAGCCTTTACCAACTACCGTTTGAGTTGGGCTAGCATGTAGATTATCTGAGTCCGTTCTACATGTTACGTTGTGCTAAAAGAGTGAATTCTCTTAGACTTTATGCTACGATATTGAATACGTAGGCTCGGTCAATTATCACGGGAATTGATTACCCGGCAGCATGTGTTAGATGCAGACTTATCTCTGATAAGGGACAGAGATAATATCCCTATGCATGCTACGATTTTGAATACGTAGGCTTGATCAATTATCACGGGAATTGATTACCCGGCGGCGTGTGTTAGACGCTGACTTATCTCTGATAAGGGACAGAGATAACATCCCTATGCATAAAAGCATAGTTTAGGTGTCATTAGGTAATGACATCTATGCTACGATTTTGAATACGTAGGCTTGTGGAATTTGTGTTCTCTCTTGGGGCGAAAACGAACCCGTTGTGTCTTCTCTTGGGGCGAAAACGAACCCTGTTGTGTTTTCTCTTGGGGCGAAAACGAACCCTGTTATCGGAGTAGACCTCTCATTCATAAAAGGAATCGAGAGGGATTTTGACCGTGGTCCTAAGCGTAGGAAGGTTTGACCAAGTGGGAGTGAAAATTAAAAATGATCCTAAGCGTAGGAAGGTTTGATCGGGATAGGAGTTTTGAGACAATCCTAAGCGTAGGAAGGTTTGATTGCTCAATGTGGAAGTGGACCTCTCGTTCATAGAAGGAATCAAGAGGATTTTGACCATGGTCCTAACTGTAGGAAGGTTTGACCAGATAGGAATTTTTGAGACAATCCTAACTGCCGGAAGGTTTGATTGCTCAATGTGGAAGTGGACCTCGTTCATGGAAAGAATCGAGAGGGATTTTGACCGTGGTCCTAAGCGTAGGAAGGTTTGACCAGATAGGAATTTTTGAGACAATCCTAACGTAGGAAGGTTTGATTGCTCAATGTGGAAGTGGACCTCTCGTTCATGGATTATCCACCCCGACTTTCTTAAAATAAGGTAGACTTGAGTGAGTGAGAAGGAAGAGCGCTTTAACCTCTTATATTCATCGGAGGAAAGGGAGCAGCTTATACTGTGATACCGTTGGAGTCCAAAGGGAGCGCTTTATACTGTGATACCGTTGGAGTCCAAAGGGAGCAGCTTATACTGTGATACCGTTGGAGTCCAAAGGGAGCGCTTTATACTGTGATACCGTTGGAGTCCAAAGGGAGCGCTTTATACTGTGATACCGTTGGAGTCCAAAGGGAGCAGTTTATACTCGTATACCTGTTGGAGTCAAGTTTGATTCAACTTATTTCGGCGTTAAGGCGCCGCTTCAACCAAGGCTTGGATGATGGCCTTGAGAGCTAAGCAATCCTTTGTAGGATGGAGGATCCTCTGTAGTGCATACGGTATTTAGGGTCCGAAATTTTGTTAGCCTCCTCTTGATTTGTAATTGGAGGCAACTTGATTTTGTTGTTATCAAGGAGGTGTTTGAAGATGATTGGAACTTCTTCGTCCTTGAAAGAGTATGTCTGTGGAATTCGATTTAGAAGCTTTTGGCGGCCGTTGTTGCGACGTTTGACCAACAGCGATTCTGGATGCCTTTCCTCTATTACGAGAGGAAAAATTTACTTCGAGGGTCACCATCTTTTCGCCTCTTTCGCCTTTCTTCCTTCCGAGGAAACGTCGCTTGTTCTCCTCGTATTTTTAGGTCTTTCCACGTAGTTGGTGGGGCGACCCCATGACTTCCGGCAATTCTATAGAAAGATTGTTGTGGCAAGTCTTCAATATGAACTCTTCAAGAATGGATCCCCGCATTCATAGCTTTATTATGAATCGCTTAACGAAGGTGTCGATTGTCTCCCCACCTTTCGCTGCCTAAAAGAGTTCCAATTGAGACTTCGTGTCGTCATCGAAGAAGTTCTTTGAGAAAAGAACTTTCCATGTCCTCCCAACAGTTAATACTCCGGCCTTGAGTCTTCGATACCAATCGGCAGCCCGAAGAGTACCGACGAATGACCGAACCATCGAGGCTCGTTTCGAGATTACCCCCAAATGTGATTTGAAGTAAATCAGGTGTTGTGAAGGTGACCCTCTCCCGTCAAATGGCGTAAAGTTGATCAAATTGAATTTTGGCGGGTAAGGAATTGAATCCCACTCCCTAGGATACGGACACGGGATGCCAGTCCTTTTGACTTCCTGTGTGGACATCAAAGCATTGATTTTATTTTCAAGCTCTTTCATCCTTTCGCCATCATCCTCCCCTTGTTTTGGATTGCTTCCAATAGGAAGAATTGGACCATTTACACCTTGAGCAGCAGATGCAGCTTTCTTTGGAGGTTGATCAGCGTAAATGTGTTCATCAATCTCCGAATCACTGTCTTCAACATTATGGTGGGTTACTCCACCTTGTTGACTGGATTCAGGCTGTTGACTGGACCCAGGTTGTGCAACCGTTTGGGTTTGCAATTCCCTAATCTGTTGCATGGCTAGCTCCATCTCTGTTCTCATTTCGGCCTTAAGCTCTTCTCTTTGCTTAGCTAAGGCTTCTTGTAACATTTGAGCCAGGACATCAGGAGTAATGGTAAAAGCTTCTCTGGGATGGGGACCAGCACTTGACATTGTGTCATCGGAAGCTATCGCCGAATTGCTGTCGGAAGCTTCATCTTCAGATGACTCTCCCTCATGCATCCTTCTATAGTCGATGCGTTGGGTAGCTCGCAATTGTAACCGAGACATCTGCTGGGAAACTCGGGTGCTGACTTTTCCTGCAGGAGTGAAATCAGGATCTAAATCCGTCGCCGGTCTTTTTCCTTTGTTCACCATATTAATGGTCACTTCGGGAAACTCATTAATTTGGATGGATGATCTCCTTCTTCTTCGATGTCGTCTTGACTGTGGCTTCAGATTTTCCGTTGCTGACAGGGAAAGCCGTTCGAATACTAAAGCTCTTTGTGGGTGAGCGTTCGACTCAAAACAGGCACATCCTGATAACCACGTCTTAATCAATTTTGCACATGAGCAAGAACAACCTATTTCATCGATCGTCCTCTTTCGTGTGTTGCCACCCCCAGCCTGATGGTGTGGTTGGTGTGGTTTATCACGAATTGCACTTCCACCCCCAAGTGTAACGTTGTCCTTAATTGGAGGACACGTCTTCTTTTGGGGACGTCGACTCTTTGACTTGAGAGACAACTTCCGTCGCTTGGCTTCGTCATCTGAAGTTGCTTCTGTATGAATCACGAGGGTCTGGTTATCTCTCGTGATTTTGCGAGTCACTTGCCTCAACTTCTTCTTCTCAGCAGACTCGTGGACCCCTTGTGGGATGCTCAAACGAGACGCAACAGAAATTCTTTCAGTTTGAGCTGCGTCAGATGGCTCGGCACATTTCTGAACATCACTTGGAATTTGGGTACGGCCCCCAACCTGTCGTTGTTTATGGATCAGGTGACCCAAACGTTCCATTACCGGTGTTTTGACTTTGGTTCTCAATTGTGGACCAAGGCGACTGAACACCGAAGTTGACGGATTTCCAGACTTAACAGTTGATACCTCAGCCGGAAAAGTGGAAGAAAGGGGCGGAAAAGTCAAATTTTCGCTAAGGCATGGAGGGCGCAGCTTTTGGCGAAGCGGTTGAACTATCTCGGCCGGGCGAGACGATTTACACTACCTATTGTTGGCGAGGCGGCAAAGCTGTCTCATTGGCCTTGGCGGCTCAATCTGTCTCGGTGAAGAATTACGGCGGAGACTCTTGAGCCAATTTTGACGTTGACTTCGGGACCCAAACTTGGCGATTTTGAGCCGTTTGCTGGGTTGATTTAGACTCCTGCGCCTTGCGAACAATGGCACGTGCATGAGCAACGCGTGCACGGCGTTTTTGAGCGCGCTCCTTCTTTGTCAATCGGGTCCTTTTGACGAGAACCCATTCTTCCTTGGGAGGAGTGCTGACGGATTGAGAAATTGCAGTTTGTTGATGCCTTTGATCACGTGAGTTCTGATAGTGAACTCCATCCGTTGACTCCAGGGCCTTGGCGAACTGACGGGCCATCTTTTGACGTCGTCTTTGGCGAGCTCTCTTTGTCAGAGCAGAGCTCTCGGCTTTGAGATCCACCGAGGTGTTACCGAGAGGGGAAATCGCCTCTGTCGCAAGCGAAACAGAACGAACCTCCCTCTTAAGAGATGATATCCTCCAATGTTTGCGGGGTGAGGAGGACTTCGATGTGGAAGAGGAGAGATACTCTTCGAATTTGGCTTGATCGAAGAAGTAGTCTATTCCATCAACCATGAGGTCGGCCTGATCGCTGCAAGGCTGCGACACAACGATCTCGGGCTCGAGACCGTTGGCTCCCACTGTGGTCGCCATCGTGTTTGGGTCGAAAGTTGATTCCATTTGTAAAACTAGAGAAAATTACACTTTGATTTTTCAGTTACAATGAAATTTTAGATAACTCTCTCACAAACTCGAACAAAAGACGCTACAAGTGTAGATCTCTTGTTTTTGTGGGACTTTGCCTGTGCCGGGGACGCGTAATCCGTGGACCACCGAAGCGGCGATCGTCGAATCGGCGGGGTTTAGTTAGTGCTTCGCAAAGGAAACAAGAACTTCAAAGAAATATCTTAGCAAGGTAAGATATCTACTCTTCTCAAGAATAAGTCAAGGCTTAAACTCGAGGAATCTCCGTGGATCGTGTTCTTGAACTCCGGAAGCTTGGATTCGACTTTTCCCTTTCGATGGCCGACCCACCCAGTGGGCGTAGGAGGGTATTTATAGTCTTTGGGAAGCGTGCCCACAAGTGTTATAAGTCTTTGGAGATTTTGCGGTTAAGCGGCGTGAAATTTACTCGCTAAACTTTCGCTCCTGGCGGCGATTAAGCATTTACTACATTGTGGCGGTATGGTGCCTCGGCTGGCGGCGATCGCGATCCTTCCATTTCTGTAACGGTTTTCCGCTTTTAGGCACGATTAAATGCCCTAGAATTACGCCTAGTGGGCGATCTTCGCGGTAACCGCCATTAACGGTTCAACGCCTCTCGCATTGATAAAGTCAAGTGGGCCCCATCGGCATTGATTTAGACCCTTTAAGAGCTCGTTCCAAGTATTACGGTGTCTCGCCGGTTAGCGAGACACAAGTAAGTGCCTCGCCTATAGCGAGACACATCAAGGTGTCTCGCTTCGTCGCGAGGCACACACAAGTGTCTCGCTAATAGCGAGACACATCAAGGTGTCTCGCTTCGTCGCGAGGCACACACAAGTGTCTCGCTAATAGCGAGACACATCAAGTGTCTCGCTAATAGCGAGACACATCAAGGTGTCTCGCTTTGTGGCGAGACACAATTTCCCATGTGTTGACTTCTTGAGATTTCGACGACGTTGTTCTTCGATCTTCTCATGATTTAGTCATATTTGAGGTTCTTCACAATTTTGATGCCTACAATGAGCCTTAAATGAAAGTTAAGCACGTAATTAATAAAAACTAAATTTATCATGTATTGAAACTGAACCTATATTTGAGTACACCGATCTCTCGATCTTCCAATATGAGAACTATACTCACACATGAAATCCTAGGAGGCCATAATCAGTTTCATTTTTAAAGGTGCAACTAATAAGAGTTTCTAAATAGAAATAGAGATCTTTTTATTATTATTAATTTTAGATATAATTCAACAAAACTGAAAATCTATAAAGAATCTTTAATTTAATAATTTCCATAAATAACCTTTCTTTTATTAGAAAACACCCAAAAATAGTAAAGAAAGATTTCAGAACAGCCGACAAAACACACGACTGATAATAAATTTCAAAAATATTACAAAAATTATGAAGAGTAATTCTCCATATGAAGAAAGCATAAGATAGCCCATCTCAAACACACGCATACTCAATAAACCTTACTCATATACAAAGTCCAAATCAAGGTGTTTCATGACACTATCACAAATGAAATCAAAACCTAAGCTTAGATCACCTCATGGGTGACATAAAAGGTTATCTTTCACATGCTAACGTAATAATTAACATGAGCACACGGCTATCATTGAATAAACTTTGCTTATAGAAAAGGTTAACAACTGGCTCTAGTCAATTGACCATTGAATAGCTAAATTATCATGACCTATATACATACAAGGTGTTCTCATAATACCATGCACAATAAAAGTATATACATAGCTTAGAAACAATGATTAGTAATTAATTGCCATCACTAAGTGAAACACAATGTTTGACCCATTGTTTCTCATGCAGTAGACAAGTTTGAGAAGGCAAGTAAGCAAGCAATGTTTCGCTTGAGTGTCTAAGAGGAGACATAGGTCTTCTTTATAGACCACGAATAAAATAAACAGCCTAAGAAGTATGCTAATTTGGATATTATTGTTATTTTATCAATAGTTGATGGATAAGGCTCCTTATGTCATTAGGGACATCTTATCCTTCTCTCTTATGAAGTAAGCTTGGAATTAGACACCACTAATTATTTTATTATTAAGATGTGTGTCAATATTTGGAATCTAGAAATGTTTGAGATGAGCTATAAGATAAAGTAGGGCCTAGTAGGAAACAGGGAATGCGGAGAGTGATGGGCACTAGCAAATGAGGGGTTCTTAAGAGTCTTGAAAATCTTTGACTCTTAAGAGAACCATGATACTACGGCTAATTCTCTCTTATGTTGCTCTTTAAGTTTTTAAATTTTTTTTTTCATTTGTTTTCTAAAGGTTGGTGAGGTCTGCTTACATAAGTGAATCCATACCTAACCAAATGGTGCTTGGTCCACCTTAGCATGGGTTTGAGAAATTGCTAAAGAAATTAATAATACCTTGAAATTGAAGATGATGAAATGAGTGAAGGTCCCATGGATTTACTTTTGGATTTGAAAATTTGCTCAAAATAAATATTATTATCTCAAATTTGAAGATGAGGGAATGAGCAAAGGTCTCATGGATGCGCTTTGGATTATAGGGGTTGTTCGAAATTAATATTATCTTAAATTTGAAGATGATGAAATGACTAAAGGTTACAAGGACTTCCCTTCGCACTTCTTTTCCTCTCTCTCACACGCATATTTTGAACACATGCATCCTCTCTCTATATATTAATATGCATGTCTACATGCATGCAAGTGAAAAATACATGTAAAAAAAAATTTCTATAATTAAATTTGAATATAGAAGGATGTGCATTCAAAAATGTGGCAGTTAATAGACTTTTAAAATGACAACTCTCATCAGGGCCGGCCCCGAGGTTTCGGTTGCCCTAGCCCAATTCAATTTTGGTTGCCCCTTATATTAAAAATTTGGTATGAACAATAACGATAAAAATGAATACATATAATACCATTTAGCGTTCTATAACGATAATAACTATAAAAATTACCTGATTGTGTCGGAGGAGTCACGGGTGTGGGGTGAAGTCTGTGAAGACTAAAGGACGGGTCCGACGGGAACAGAGAAAGGTCGGAGACTGGGAGGCTCGGAGCGCGTGAGAGAGAGAGACTAAAGGACGGAGACTCGGAGGCTAAATTGGAATGACGGGCTTTGGTTGAGGTTAGGGCTAAATTAGAATCATGGGTAACGGGTTGCCCCCGGGCCCTGGGTTGCCCCAGCCCCGGGGCTTGGTGGGCTTACCCCAGGGCCGGCCCTGACTCTCATGGGCGTTTAATTATTAACAAGGATATGTTCATGATCAAATATAAAATAAAAAAAAATTAGTATATATAGCCGCAAAACCTAACAAAGTTATTGAGTGATTTTCAAGAGTACTACAAAACTAACCATAACTTTTCGCCTACTATCTAACCAAGAAAGTGACAGGACCAATCAATATTTGTGGGAGATAAGAACCACAAGTCCATCTCTAATAGATAAGGCTTGATGATTAAATTAATATGTTTTCGATTTTAAACTTAATTTGTTTACAAAGTGAGGTCCAAATTCCATTACAAGATCAAGATATTATAGACTCTAATATAAAGAAGGAAATTAGAAGTGACCTGGGCTAAATTAAGGACACTGGGCCTTTACAAAAAGCCTAAGAAAACCTGAATAATGTTTCGCGGGCCTTTTTGGTTGTAGATATTTTGTGCAGAGAAATGTTTAAATTGTAGGGTTCACTTTCTCAACTTTTCTCAGTGCAACTGCATCTTTAAAAACAAGAACACATGTTAGATTTATAACTCCTCAAATCTAAATCCAGACAAAATGAACGAATTTTGCTGAAAAAATCTATCAGAAATCCAATGGAATCCGAGCTGGGGAATAAAAACTTTAGACCATATTTGTTTTTATACCCTGATTAAGGACTAACTTAAAATAATATAAATTAACATTTACTTTTAGGGAGGATTATAACTATTGAAACTAATATCATAATTAGAATCACTTTTTCGTCCTCAAATTAACTAATATCGTATTAATGCATCATGACCTTATTGTAAAATAGACGTAGAACACTACACCTATCATGATAAAATAAATAAACTTCTTATTCATTAAACAACAGGCTTTGTTTTTATTTTCAATCATTTTTTTTTTGCTCGCTAATCTTTTCAAGACCAATTTAAATCAGTAAACAAAAGCTTAATGAAATGGGCCAAATGACAAATGTATGGGCCTGTATTGGGCTAACAAAGTAAACAATTTCCCTTGGGAAAAACTTTCAAAGCTTATCTTCGTCTGCTTCTTCTACTCTCACTTCAGCTCAACTGTCAACAGACTCAAAACCCCTAAAACCCTAGATGGAGGTAATTCTTCTTCTCTCTCTCTCTCTTACCCTTTAAATTTTTTATCAGAAATTTCCAAAAATTCCAGACCCATTCAATTCATTCTCTTAATTGGGTTCTGCAGGTTGTGAAATTTATCCTCATTTTTTTTATTGCAAAATGATTAGAAATCATGTCAATTTTGAAGAGAACTGGGAAATATCACTGCTAAAACTTTATCTGTTCCCAAGTTCATTCATTTATGTAGAATTTTATGTCATTTAGGGTTTGGAGATGGAGAAAATTACTTTTTTTCGTTCTGGTTGATTGCATAGTATAGGAATTGATGTACTTTTTTCGGGTTAAATTATGACTTGGTGCATGTTTTTGACATTATAGTTCAGAAACAAATACTGTTGATAGATTTCTAATGTTTGAAAATGTTACCGTTCAATACTTACATTATCAATATCTGTGTTATCTTCTTTATAATTTAGCATTTTGTCATTGGAGAACCCTTAACTCCATTGTTGTTGTTGACGTTTAGGTAATGTTAATAATTCATTGAATACGCGAAGTTGGATAAAGGATGGCAGCTTTTGCAAACACTTTGCTGTTTCAGGGTAGATTTTTGTGTCATTCCTGAAAATATAATCTTTTATGATGTGTATTCCCCTACCTTGTAAAAATTGAAAACCAATTTGTTTGGCAGATAGTCTAGGCGGGGCTTTGCTGTCAGCTAAAGATGTTCGCACTGGAAACTCAAGTTATCTGAAGTATCAGGTGCGTGGAGTTTCCATAGTTTTATGTCCTTGAAACTTATGAGCTCTTTTCAGTCTATGCTCAGGATAAAGTTATGTTAACTTCTTTCAAATATATGTGTTAATCTATATTTTGAAATTCCAGTCACAATTTCGAGGTGTATTTCGTCCAATCAAAGTGAAATTTTTATTCGGACAAAAGAGATATTACCCAAGACAAAAAGAACCACCTCGTCATATAAAATGCATGAACAAAGATGGACGACAATTTGATCCATCATCGGTTGAACCACCTCCTTACCATAGTTACATGGATTCCACATCTGGGCAGCTTGAACCCGCATCCGGTGCCCGTGCAAGTATTCCGGGCAAAGAGTACTGGCCTGAAGGCACAGTTAACCGAGTGACGGCTGCTCGTGCCCCTGAACCAGTCGGTAAATCAGAAGGCAAACCTTCTTTTGGCAAGAATCCTGGAAGCAGAAGGAAGAATTATAAGGGGCAAGCAGCTGCTCCCGAAATTGTAGAAACTAGTTCTGACTATAGTGATGCTCCTGATCCTATGCTTGAGAACTCGGATGATACTTCGGAGGAGCCCAAAGATCCAAATCATGAGTTTGTTGTCTATCAAGCGGAAGAGGTGGAGGAGAACCTTAGTTCTTTTGAGATGGACAAAAGATTCGGTCGTCCTCACCCCTTTATTGATCCAGCTATTGATAAGCCTATAGAAGAACCTCGATCGAGTGAAGAGTTGTGGTGGAATTGGCGAAAACCTGAAAAGGATCAGTGGTCAAGATGGCAAAGGAGGCGTCCGGATGTTGATACGGTCAGTACTTCTTGATAAGTATTTACCAATAAAATTACGTCATCCCCATTGCTAGTATTTAAAAGTCATTCTTGTTATTGGAACATGGTGTACTTGCTTGCAGGTTTTTGCAAAGGCCATGGCTGAGACTGGGCAAATAAAGCTCTATGGCGACCATCCAACATTAACTGAGACTGCTCTTGCAAGGGCAAGGAGAAACATATTCAAAGAGGAAAGGTATATTGACCAACAAAACTTTTGACGTTTATCATATTCAGGCTAAATCTAGTCTATTTTCTGGCAAAGACCTTGAGTAAGCGGTGCCAACATCTCTGACCATAGTTCCTTGAAACAAATTATGCACATCAAGAAAACGTATCTTAAGAAACTATGGTTAATAATTATGCATATTAAGGTACATTGACAAACAAACTTATGAGGTATTCATATTCTGGCTATAGCTCGAGCGCTTTCTTCATAAGGCCTTTGGTAAATTTTGCCAACATCTCTGACCATAGTTCCTTGAAACAAATTATGCATAAGACAATTTGGAATATCCAGTAAACTATCTATCGGTATGCATATCAAGATAGTAACTCTTGTAAGGATCATTTGAAAAGATTGAACTTCCATTTTATATACAAAAATTACTTACTGACAATTCTCTCATGATTGCTGCTACATGTTTTAGGCTAGAAGCTGAACGGAGAAGATTAGAAGAAATAGGACCAATGGCATATTATTCTGAATGGGTTAAAGCATGGGATAGAGATACTTCACGTGAAGCTGTCCAGAAGCATTATGAAGAAACAGGTGAAGATGAGAATGCCCAGCTCATCACGATGTTCCAGCATCAAACCGCTGAAGAATACCGCATCATGATGGGCACTGATATTCGAATTAAACGGGATCCTTTAGCAATGCGCATGCGAGAGGATCAAATAAAAGAGAGTATGATACAATTCTGATTATTGTGATATATTTGCCTTTAGAAATTGAGCCTGTTTACTTCGATAGTATGATTAACATAGGAGACTGCTACTGATAGTTGAACAACCATCTTCTAAATGTGCATGAATGACAATTAATATCCTCTTGTGCCAAATGGATAAGACATAGATATTTATGCTATTTCATAAATTAAATGAAAAACTGATGCATGTTATTGTGAAACATGCATTCTGTGGTGGCGATCACTTAGATTGCTCTCCTTTATCGTGGTTTATTGCGAGCTCAAGTCATAGGAATAATTGTCTTGCTGCTTCCTTAAAGTCATATACACTATTTCCACTTGGAACATCCTAGTCAGTAGCCATGCCACCTAATCATAATGTGTAGAGAACATTGATACACCCTTGATGCTGCTGTGTTGCTTTGATGTTCGCTTGTTTTCAAGGAGTTAATTGATGAGATTTTTGCCGAACTTTTTTATCTTAAAATCACAACTTCTCTAACATTTCATCAATTATCATCATTTTTACCTGCCACTTCATCTGTATTCTATGCACCATTAGCCTCCTCCTCTCATCTCCAAACTTATACTTACAAGTATTTTTTGCTTATAATTTTTGAACAGCAACAACTACCCCAAATTGCATCATCTTGAATTGATAATCTCAATCTGACATGGAGTTTGTTGTGTAGCATATGCTTCTTCCCATATAAATTCTTCGGGTTAGGATAACAAAGTCTACTAACAATGAGTTTTTAATTTGTTTCTTTGAAGTTAAGTTCCCTATTTTTTTTTGAAAGGCAATTGCATATCAATCTATTTTTTTTAGCTATTAATTTTACCAGCCTTGAAATAACCAAAGATATCAAACTACTCTTTTTAGCACAAGTTTTTCCCTAAGAACTGGATCTTCCTGTATCCTGTTAGTTAGAACATATTTGACACGCTGTGCTCTCAAACTGTCTTTGGTCTTGCAGTATGGGGTGGTGATCCAGTGTACCCAACTATCAATTACATCCAAGATCCGGATGAAGTGATTGATTATAGAGGTGCAGATTTTCATGAACCTACACCCAACATGTTGTCTTATCTCATGGAGGTAAATATTCATTTGTTCAGTCTGGTGAAAAATATATAGCTTACTTTATGAGACTGGCTTGTGTTGTGGACATGCAATAGCTAAGCTGGCACCTTACACATTTGTCATTAAGATCTTTAATATCGAGTAAGTAGAAAGTATAGATGTGGTTCTTGAAGCTTCTAATACAGCCAAACTTGTATGTGTTTGCTCTTAGGACATTTTTACCAAGAAAAAAGCTCTTTGCATAGCAATTGCAGTTATCAATAAATGACCGGAGAGATCATCTAAAAGCTCATTTCTGAAAGTAGTGAATTTGACATGTGAGAAATGACCAAGAAATGGTTAATCAAAACCGGAATTTACCTTTGAGTAAAACATTCTTTGTGATTTTTGTTAGTTCTCCATGTTCTTGTGATACACATTTTAATATTTATTTATCTAATCCATACGTGCTTACTATTAATTTGGCATGAAATTTCATGTTAGCCGTGTATGCATTGAAGTGACTGCAGTGAAATTACATATTAGATTCTTACTTTCAGTTTTTCTTTAATTGTTTATCTAATACATTGATGCTTGCAAATAATTGGGCATAAACTTATATGATAGATGCATATGTATCCAACATAGTCCAATGAATTTGTAAATATGCTTCATGCTTACATTCATTTTTCCTAACTTTCTTGTGCCCTTCCCTTTTTTTTTTTGGGGTATTTTACTTATTTATTTGTTTTATTAATGTAGTTTCAATTGTTAAGAAGAAAAAAAGAAGGGTGAAGAATTGGTTTCTTTGATCAGCTTCTTAACTAGCTCTGAATGGATTTGGCTATACTATTATCTTCTGCATTATGTTCTATTTTTTGATAATATTATTCAATTCAGCAGTTACATGGTTGATCATTCTGAATATATCATTAACCTGCTTCATTGAATGCTATCTCGCTTGTGCTCTTTAAAGTTGTTTGTGCTTCTTTATTGATGCTTACCGCTAAAGTGTGCTAACTGAAGGTCTTGTAATGTCCTTAAACTCTATAATCGACAACATCTTATAGTTGGTTTCTTGCGTGACTTTGGTTCTTTCTCTTTTTCAGCAAGGCCATATTATTTCAAGGGAAGAACTACAGAGTATTTTGGCTAAAGAGAAGAAACAAGAACTTGAGGTAAAAGTTGTTTCTCCTTTTCTCTTAGAAGTTTGAAGGGGAATCTAAATTATCAGTTATATGCATTTAATTTCACAAACATCTTGCCTTTATATTCAGACTAAATGAGATGTGCAATTCTTGCTGATGCGTATATGAATTCAGATTACAGATATAGATGAAGCCATGGCAAGTGCCGTTGATATTGGCGAGAACGATGTGAGTGGAACTTGTTTTCTTTGTTTATTGTTTGTGATATTACCATTTATATCTCCTTTTCTTTTAGCATTCACTATAATATGCGACAAAGAGGCATAATACGCCAGGGAAGTTGCATGTTAATGTTGTGTACTTTGCTCCTTTCAAATAGGACGAAGAAGACAGCGAGGAAGAAGAGGAGGAAACTGAAGAAGAAGAGGAGAAAATAACCCGCAATTGGAGTGTTCTGAAAAGCACTCCTGAACTCCGCAAATCAAAGGTACATCTGGATACTGGTCACTTGAATATTCTATATGCTGTTTGCATGGAGAAATACTTTTATGGACCTATTGTTCCATTACCCTGTTTGTTTTATTTTTATTTCATGTAAGCTGGCAATACATCGTGCAATATGAACTATTTATAATGAACTTGTTAAGCCCTCTCATTGTCTTCATCGGTAATAGTGTCCGTTGCGTAATAAGCTAGTAAACCAAATTCCCATTGTTTGTGCGTTGATCCCACTAGCAACATCTCTTAAGAAAAGAAAAAGTTTGTCAGAGGTTATAAACTGTGTCATCAAATTGGAATTGATTTCTTTGCATATGGAAACATCCGGTTTAACAAATTCAGTTTCTCCTTATATGTGCACTATTTAACTCTGCTGAGTAATCCTAATATCTGAAAAATTACTCCTACGATTTGCAGGAAAAGCCGAAAAAGAAAGAAGGCCCAATGACAATCGAGGAGGCTATAGATGATTCAGAGAACTTGACTGATTTCCTGATGGACTTTGATGAAGAGGAGTGACAATTTTATCAGTCTCGAAGAGGTACTTGCTATAAACCTGGTGAATAGTATTTCCATGCAACGCTGTGTATATGAATAATGCAAAGATAAAAGGTGACATCAATAGTATCGAGTTGTTTCAAGAATCTTCATTAAAAAGTGTGTTTTCAGAAGCATGTAGAGAATTATGCTTTTCAATTTACTGGTCCACTTAAGACAGAACGGAAAAATGAAATTGAGCTATCTAGCGTAAAGTCATTTCTAGTGCATCCATGTAGCAGGTTTAGAATCTCAACGTGCTCTCTATTATGTAGTGCATTTTATTTGACCGTAAAAGAATTAGTCACGTGTTTACTACATTCTTAAGTTATTAAAGATTTGATAGTAGAGTTTGTTTTGTGAAGATCAGTATATCTAATTACTTTTGCTTTATCTCTATCAGATTTGGGAACAATGAAAATGTTAGTTGAATATCTATATATTTTTAGGATATATTAAATTTGATAGTTGAGTTCGTTCTATGGATCTGAGATATCTCAATGCTTGATCTTGAATATGCGATGCGGAAAATAGCAAGTTAGAATGGAGCATAAAATCTCATATCTTAAACTTGCCATTCCAGCAGATTTTCCCAGAGGAAGAAGTTTTCATGGATAAGGACCACTAGTTGTATCTCTAGGTTCACTCCAAATAGAGGTTCATTTCACTTGCTCAATGGTCACATAAAGCGACTACTGAAATCACTGTGAAAGTTGTACATAAAGGTGGTCTTTGGTACTGATTGGATTTGCTGATTGTGCATTATCAGTGTAAAATGCAAAATTTATATAGTCACAAGAGAGTAAAAGAAATCCTCATGTTCATTTGCTTGGTAGCAGAAAGTTAAATACTGTCCCTAAATTATAATGTGCACAGACAGCTTAAAAAACATCAAACTAGAAAAATGAACGTTTCATGCATCAAGATGACGATGATGTTTCTGTCTTTTATAGCGTGTACATTACTTCACAACTAAGAAAATTATTAAATCAGAAAAAAGAATGCTTCACATCACGCATCATGACGAAGACGATGTTCCAGTCTTTTATACTGTGTACATTACTTCACAACCTAGAAAATTAACTGAAGTAAATAATAACAACGGAGACGACAATGAGAAGAGTTGGTAAACGATAATGTTTGGGGAAAATAGTCAGCAAGATTCGGAGATGTTTTGTTAGAAGCTTATTAATCAAACGCAGAGAGTTTTTCCCGCCTTTACTTTTAAAAAAAAATCTGCTTATTTGCTTTCAGATTATTGTTGCAAAGTGGCCAAGCAGAAGCGCGAACAAGATCAAAGCCTTTTATGTGGTACTTGTTATGCCAAAGAGCTCAGATGATCAAGGATCAAGATTGACATCATTGACAAGAGCACAACGTTGGATCCTTTGATGCCTTTATTTTTCTGTGTCTCCATTCTTCTACTTTTGTATTGGTTCTTAAAAGAGTCCATGGTTGTGGAGCTTGTTAAGCCCGCCAATGGAGCTTTGTATGTGTAATGGATGGTTATATGAATGAAAAAGTCATGGCAGAAAATGTGAAATTATACATAGACTAAAGAAACAACTTTTGTTGTAATGTGTTAAAGGGACTTGGAAATGGGAAGGTGAACCTTGCTTATTAGTTTCATTATCTTGAAAAAAAAAACAGAGTTTTTGTTGTGTATTTCTCAAGTAAATGTGTGAATTTGACTGTTGGGAGTCTAGAATTTAATGTAGTACCAAGAGCAATGCAGTTTCGACAACAAATATTGGAGGTGCAGCACATTCATCTAGTTGCAATGCTTATACTGTTGTTATTTTAATCATTGTAAAGATATTAGGAAGTCATTGACAATTTTATACATGGTTGATAGTATGATTATTGCAGGGGAAATTAAGGAGGAGTTTGTAAAGCTATTGGGAGAATGGAGATAGACTAATGGTGAGGTCCAACTTGCTCGCCACTTTGGAAAAGATAGATATCGTTGTCCTTTTTATCTCTTGAAAAACTCTCAATTTGTGCGATAAATTGGCACTTCATCCTAATGTTCCTTATATCTAAACTATGGTGATGTCTATGTTCACACAAAGTCACAGTGCATTGTTTTGCTAAAGCAAAGAGCGAGGTGAACCTCCTTAGATTAAAATAAAAATAAAGTACACGACATGACATCTAGTCGTAAGAATCAGGTTCAGAACTATAAAAGCAACAACAGAGAGCGAAGCAACAAAGTAAATTAAACTAAGAGACTCGAATCTTCTAAAGCTTGAAATTGTCGAGCACTAAATAAGTCACTTGCAAAGAATGTTTTGATGGCCGGAGCAAAAACAGTTTTTGCAGTTTGAAAATATTACTGCAACATCTTGAAATTTCAACAATCCACCTACATAATTGTGTTGACATGTTGATGTAGTTGACAACACACTCTGCTCTAACAATACACATAAACTAACGTGTACTTTATAGCGAATCATAACTCCTCAGTTGATTGCATTTTGACCAAGAAAATGCCACAATATATCTAGAAGAAAAGTGGCTACAAATTGCAACTGTTCAAATAAAAACTCTCATTTACTTGGTCCTAAATCTTCTACAATTTAAGAGCAGTCCCTCAAATCTTTGAGATTGCTATTAGGTCTATCAAATCATACGGGTTCTTGCTATTTAATCCCTCTAGTTATCTATCGTTAGAACTCAGGGAGTAATCCCTCATATTTAACTTTTGTATGAGGTTTCCCATTATACATACCAATGATTGTCAGATCTTTAAACGGGTTTAACCCAAAACCTATCAATTAAAAGCACAATATCATCTTCTTCAACAGTCATTTCCCCTCGAATTCATTTCTCATCTTAATCAATGGTTTTTTTTTCTCTAAAATCTATATAATCCTCAATAAAACTTGATTAGTTGGTGCTTTAGTAATTGACCGTGGGGTCAAAACTAACCGATCAACGTTTACATCTTCAACTGAAAATCTAAGAGAGTGACTAAATTACAAGAACCCTTATAATGTGAGGTACCTAATTGCCATACCAACGTTTTATAGGACTAAATTGCAAAAGCTCTTTGTTTTTCCCCCCAAGGTTCACCTCTTATAACAATTTGTGTTAAATGTCCAAAGTGACGACCCGTGAAGGCACGTGCAGTGCATGGACCGGCAGGTACGAACAAAAAATTCAATTGGCTCAGGCTTGACGCCAAAGTTATCACTAAATAAATGACAAAAATTAAATAAAATTTCCCTAATTAAGTCCGCGGATTTACAGCTATTAATTAATGGGAATAACAAAAACGACAACAACTCCCAAATTAATATAATTAATAATAAAAACATTAATAGCAGCAGTTGTTTAGTTAAGATGGAAAGCGAAAGACTTCTATCTCCCTCTTCTCCTTTGTTCTCCCGTTTTCTTCGGCTGTCTTAGATTTTTTGCGTAGAAACCCCTCAAAATATCCAATTTTTAATAGTACATAAATAATGCTGACTAGGCTGTACTCTTCTAAATTTCTTTTACATTACAAAAAGAATGAAGAGTGGGCTTCATTATTGAGTTATCAAGTTTTTAAAAAATTAAAGAGGAGGGAGTTCACACTTTTCTTGTGAGTGTAGTTCAAAAGATGCAGTCCAGTTGTAAAATCTCATAATATATTCCGCAAAAGTCACAACAATCGATTTTTTCAAAAATACAAAAATAAGAAAAAGAAATGAAATGTTACCTATATATTCCAAAAATCAGCCATGCTTGCAAAATTTATTCCAAATCGAGGTGTTTCTTCTTTACCCTCTAGTTTTATCATATTGAGTTAAAATACCCAAAGTTGTCTTAATGAATATTTTAGGATATTCATCATTTTTAGCTAGTTATTTAGCTAAACATTCTCTCTTCTACCGCCAAATAAGTTTGAGGATATGATAATAATACAATAATACGGTAGAATTGGGGCAAATAGCAAATATCTAGATTTTGGAGGTTTAATAAATAAATGTGTTTGACTTGGGTATATACGTAAAAACCCTAAGAAAATAAATAAATGAAGGAATTAATTAATCGTAGTTGTTTAATGCAACCACATTAATCAACAGTTCAAAAGAAAAACGACCAGTGTTTCTTTCTTCTCCTTCATTCCCACCGTTTTCTTCGGTTTTCTCAGATTTTTTTTGCATATAAACCCCTCAAAAATCTCCAGTTTACAACTGCTGTCCCTCGAAGATCATCTCAATCTCCTACACAAATTTTCCCATCGTCTCAAGCTTCAGGCCTCGACTCCGATGAAGAGATTGAAGAGCGTCGAAGCTTTCAACCTCCGAAACCCTAGAAAATGGAAGCCCTCGCACTTCCTCATCGCCGTCGCCGGCGTATACCTCCTCCTCATCTCCTTCAAGTTCCGGCACTTCCTCTCGATCGACGGCGGATTCGGCGGCCTCGATCGCCCCCAGTTCAACTCCTTCTACCACGAAACCCTAGACCGCAAGTTGAGCTCGGATCCGAACCAGGACCCGCCTCCGAAGCCGGTTAAGGACTCTCCGGCGGTCCTACGGCGCATATCGTACGGTCGGATCACCGGCGATGTCCTCCGGCGGCGGAATCGGCGGTTCAATTGGTCGGGTAATCTCACTGTGCTTGAATCCATGGCTAAAGATGCTTGGAATTTGGGCGCGAAGGCGTGGAAAGAGATTGAGAAGTTTAAAGGTGAGAACTTGAGCTTTGTGGATGCGGAATCTTGCCCGTCGTCGGTTACTATAAATGGAAAGAAGTCGGAATTGGGGGTGGAGGCCGAGGAATTGATGTTGTTGCCTTGTGGATTGGAGGTGGGTTCTTCGATTACAGTGATTGGGATACCTGAGGATGCTCATAAGGAGTATTTGCCGGAGTTGGTTAGGAGAGGAAGTGGAGATGGGTCGGTGATGGTGTCGCAGTTTATGGTGGAGTTGCAGGGTTTGAAGGCGGTGGACGGAGAGGACCCTCCGAAGATATTGCATTTCAATCCGAGGTTGAAGGGGGATTGGAGTAAGAAGCCGGTTATTGAGGTTAACACGTGTTATCGGATGCAATGGGGGAAGTCGATGAGGTGTGATGGGGTTGCCTCCAAAGGCGATGATGAAACAGGTATGATCCTTGTTGCAGATTTCATATAGTTTAAGCTTTAACTCCTTTCCAAAGTTTAGATTATAGTGGTTAGGTTTAGTATGCTGCTTGGCCGATGACTCAACCAGAATGCATGTTTGGATCTTTGGAAAGCTGAGGATGACGTAGTTACCTATGTAGCACGGGTACGTCTACCATGACGTTGTACCTATAACCAACAAGTACCATACCCACACCGGACACCGACACTTTCTTGGACACGCTTTGGATATATGGATACACGTTTAGACATGTTCTCGATTATATAATACATGTTTTAATTGAAAAAACTCGTCACAGACTTATTTGACATATACTCTATGCTTCACATCCACTTCTTGAAACTCGGACAGAGGTCAGGTTAGTTTCATTCTATACCTAGTTCAAAACTATGATTTTATAAGGTCTTTTGGGTTTTGAGTTTTGTAGCGAGCGGTTTTCTAATTTTCAATCTAATTAGTAAAAGAAAACAACATAAAGAATTTCAATTCTAGTAACATGTGAATTAAAAACAATGTGGATCTCATGTAAATTATTAATTTCAACATACATATCTATATATATAGAAAGATAGATAGCCGTGTCCCCATACCCTTACTTTTTTATAGATTTTTCATGTCCCATACAAGTGTCCGTGTAACACAGGTATTAGGTAATTACTAATTAATAATGTGTATAATGATCATGTGTGATTGCGGGAGTCTGCTTTTGTCTGAAATTATTATATTTGTATGAAAACCGATACCAAGAATTAAATTTAACGTTGCAAGATTGCATGATGCTGATACTTGCCTTTTTTAACAAATAAATAGAGTTAGCTTGGTTGAGTTCCAGATTCAGATTGTGATGTGGATAAACTCTAACCTGATCTTTGTCTTTAGCTGGATTGTCGTTTTGGTAACACGAACTCAATACTAATTCGATAAGGTATAACTTACTCCGCCCTGATGAGCAGGTTAGGTTGGTTTGGTTCAGGTTAAGCGCAACTGAGCCACACAACTACCTCTTCAGTAGAAATGACTACTGACCTCATCTTTAGTTGGATTACCTTTTTAGCAACTCAAACCCAATAGTACTTGTAAAAGGTCTAACCTGGTCTGACCCAAATTCAACGAGCAGATTGGATTAGTTGTGTTCACAGGTTAAGTGCAAACAAGCTGCACATCTACTACTTGACTAGTAATGGCTAGCTGACCTTATGTTTAGTTGAATTGCCTTTTTAGTAACCCAAAACCGATGCGAATTCTAAAAGGTCTTACTCCGACCTCGTGAACAGGTTTGTCTGTGTTCAGGTTAAGTGCAACCAAGTTGCACATATACTACTTGTCTAGATATGGCTGTCCAATTCCACTTTACTTGGAAGTACTACCATATATGAAGTACTAACAGTTGCTTGGGGATCATCAAATTGTAGAGTAATCCAATCCATATATGGAAGTATGCTTCACTCAATTATATATCGATTTTATTGATCCTTCACACACAAACTGCTACCCTGGAGATTAACAAAGTGCATAGGAATGAAATCTGCTGTTGATATTTAAATATATGAACCAAGACATTACGCTTAATAAGAGTGTACAGTTCTTTTTTTAGTCTGTACTTCTTCTGGAACAATGCTTTTCTTATCTTCATACTGGTTAGTGCCAAGTTAAATCGTGACACTTTATTCTACCTCTTTTATCTTCAGGCTAGCATATTTGGCTAAAAAACTACAATTTCAAATTCTTATTTTGGACAGTCGATGGATTCAACAAATGTGAGAAATGGGAACGCAGTGATACTTCTGACTTGAGAGAATCCAAAACAACTTCGTGGCTGAGTCGGTTCATAGGTCGTGCAAAGAAGCCAGAGGTGACATGGCCTTTTCCTTTTGTAGAGGGCAAGCTGTTTGTCCTGACTCTTCAAGCCGGCATGGAAGGCTATCACATTTATGTTGGAGGTCGTCATATAACTTCATTTCCATATCGGCCGGTATGTACTTCATCTTTACTAAGTGTTATTTTAAATTATCAGTATCCATGTTCCTCCGAGAATTGAGAATTGGGCAGAAGAAGTAGTCTGCATGCCTCTAACTTGTCAGACAGCCATCACTTTACTATTTCCTATCATATTGATTGATTACAGCACATTTCTTCTTCTAGAAAGTCGATTTCTTATATGGATATTGCTGTTTTAGGGATTTATTCTTGAAGATGCAACGGGTTTAGCAATCAAAGGAAATGTCAACATGCATTCGGCATATGCCACTTCTTTACCCAAATCTCATCCCAGTTTTTCAGTTCAGAATGTCCTGGAAATGTCAGAAAAGTGGAAATCCCCTCCTCTCCCTCAAGCTCCTGTTCATCTCTTCATTGGTATTCTGTCTGCTACCAATCATTTTGCTGAACGCATGGCTATTAGGAAAACCTGGATGCAGTATCCTGATATCAAATCATCATATGTGGTTGCACGGTTCTTTGTAGCATTGGTAAGTTTTAGCTTGTAAACAGTTTCATTTTCTAGCACTTGGTTCAAAATTTTAGATCATAGCTTTATTTTATTGTTGTAACACTTGATGCTAAATCCTAAATGTGAAATATGAAAAAAAAATGCCGGTGGTAACTTGAACTTTTTAATGAGTGTAAGCCTTTCATTCTCTGCTTCTGGTAGAGGATTAATACTCTGCGCCACTAAATAAGGGAACATTTTGTGTGCATTTGGAGGAGTTTTTCATGACAATAACGTGAATATCTTGTAGAGATGAAAATTATTACCAGGCCCTTACCTGTGAAGCTTAATTGTAAAAGGAAAAGAATTATATGGAGTGAAAATTCACCAGCACGTATATCATATAGTGCCCTTAAAACTTATTTGGTGACTGGTGAGCATGGTGTGAGATATATGTTAAGTGCTACATCCTAGAGCTCTATTTTTACGACATTTATCATGAGGAAACGCTGAGTTGTTGCATCTTTTAAGCGACGATGCATAAGCTACACAACAATTTCTGTTTGTTGCATCTTATGACATTCATGAGCGTATTGGTATCACACTATTAGCAAGGTCACAGCAGACTCCTTCATGAGGTTATGGAGAACGAGAATCCAGCTTCTATTTTCCATTAGATTCCCTAGTAACTAGGTATTATTCTTAAACTTCTTCGTTTTATGGGGATCCTTTTATTTTCCATCAGACAGCAATATTAACTAGGAAACAGTCCTTAAATTTCTTCATCTTTTGTTGAAAGAGAATTCAAAATAAGGATGCATTATATGCCTGCACCTTCTATCATTCAGTTACTTGAAAGTTAAATATTAAATTCCGGCAATGATCAGTATAGATTTATCTATGTTGTTATACTGATATGCATGTACAGGGGTCGAGAAAGGAAGTAAATGCGCTGCTAAAGAAGGAAGCAGATTATTTTGGAGATATTGTTATTTTACCATTTATTGATCATTATGAGCTCGTGGTTCTTAAAACCATTGCTATTTGTGAGTATGGGGTGAGTGATACACATTTCCTTTTTCTTCTGGTGACTTTTTGTGTTTGCGAGTTCACTGCTTGCTGGAAAGCTCTTTAAGCCCCTTATAAGTTTTGTTTATTGAACTTCATCCTGCAGATTCACAACATTACTGCTGCGTACATTATGAAGTGTGATGATGATAACTTTGTTCGGCTAGATGTTGTACTGAGGGAAATTAATAGAATTACATACAAAAAATCTCTTTATATTGGGAATCTTAATCTAATGCATAGACCTCTCAGAAGTGGAAAATGGGCTGTCACATATGAGGTAAGTTCTTAGCATTTTTCTTCGTTTTTCTTTTAGAGTTTTCAGGGATTTACTTAATTCCACTTTCCTCATTTAAAAAATTACTTGGATAGCCTTTATCATTTTCTCACTTCTAATAAATTTTGAGACCCAAAGTGTCTTAGTACGGGATATCCCTGATATTTGATTCCCTAGAGGCACAAATCATCTGAATCTGAAACTAAGGAAGTACCAAGAAACAGTAACACTTTGGACAATATTGAAGATCTAATCAAAATATATTTGAGTCGCATTGATAAATAGATTTAAGACCTTTTTTTGCTCCTTTGCTTTCTAATGTAGGAAAATGTGTTATGCTCATTTGAGTTCATTGCACCTTACAAGTTTCCTTGAAAATGCAGGAATGGCCAGAAGAGATATATCCACCATATGCAAATGGACCGGGCTACATAATCTCAAACGATATCGCAAGTTTTATAGTCTCCAAACATGCAAATCAAAGCTTAAGGGTGAGGATAATGAAGCTTATATAACCGGATTACTCCATTAAATGATTTTAGAACTTTACCTCTCCAAACTTTTACAACTAACAACCTAGAACTTTCCTGTAGATATTCAAGATGGAAGATGTAAGCATGGGCATGTGGGTCGAAGAGTTTAATGCTTCTAACAGAGTTCAATATTCACACAGCTGGAAATTCTGTCAATATGGATGCATTGAGAACTACTACACTGCACATTATCAGTCCCCTAGGCAAATGATGTGCCTGTGGGATAAATTATCGAGGGGCCAGGCTCAATGTTGCAACTTTAGATAGCAGGCGCAGGGGTGTTTTTTGCTTGCTCTCTCTCTCTCGATTCATTGAACTCATGCTGCAGTTGCTGGAGTCGATGCATTTCTGGTGCAATTAGCCATTCATTTATCATCAGATGGCTCAAGGCAGTATCTTCTTGCGCCGCATTTTTAGTTACATAGTTCTTTGGAAGTAATATACCATTCTTCTTTCGGTTCTTTTTTATAGTCTGTACATCGAGGTACACATTACTTGTATTGGTCAAAATGAATGAAGAACAGGCTATATCAATACTTTGGCCTATTTATTCAAAAGTACTCCGTATGTTAGCACATGCATCTTTGCATTTTAGTCGAAGACATGCTTTAGTGGTTCCCAATATGTTAAACTAGCCAAAGAAATAGCAGTATCATCCAAAATAATGTTACGGTTTTAAATGTAGAAAATAAAGATTGCACACTCAAGAATCAGATAGATATCAAAATTCGCTCCAAAATGCTAAGGGAAATTTGCATTGGGCTCCTTAGAAATAGGAATCCAAGGAAGAAAGTCCTTGATCTTTTTGAGCGAGCAGAAAACTCCCTGGATCCCAAAAACGAGGTAAGAAACTCCTGTTGGGATCCTCTATTTATCAATAGTGTTTCCTAATATTTGCTAATGCATCTCCACCTTTGATTTTATGGACAAGTACAAAGTGAAAGATGGAGCCCACAAAATGAAAGGTGGAGATGTTAAGAAATATTGTGAACACTATCAAGTGAGGATCCCAATCCAAAAAACTCCTCTAGCCCACGTGACTTTTTTAGAAAATTTAAAGACGACCCTCTCCTTCGTTCTTTTCTCTCTTTTTTCCCTCCTCTCTTTCTCATTTCTCTAACCATCAACCTCTCTCGTCTCCTCTCATCTTCAATCTCTCTCATTTCTCTCATACTCTTTCACCCTCAACCTCTCATCTCTTCTAAGATTTACATATAAGACTGACAAACTTATTGTCTGCTGATTGATTACCATAGAACTGTAAAAGAACGGAAAAGAAATAAAGCCAGGGCAAACTGCAGAGCATTCACAGACTATAAGATCTCACAAACTTATTGAGTTTTTTAACACAAATACATAAACTTTAGCTGATTTTATCTATAAAGGAAACTAGAACTCATACAGCTCTAGAAGACAACATTCCTTTTTTTGTACATAATTTAAAATTTCAATTTATGGGTTGCAATTTGGATGCAGCAATGGAGTCTATAATCCATGAACTAGCAGCCACTTTGGCTCCACAAGCATCAGCAAGAGCTTGTGCTTCGACTCGCCTGGTACTAATATCCACAGCCTTTCTGTTCTGCTTCTCAGGCATCTCGACACTGTATACTATTAAGGTTTCCAATAATGAAGTATTATGAAACAATTTCTCTTGATCCATTGTAAGTGGTTTCCTATGTAAAACTGTTCCTCCCGCGGCAGTAACAAGATCCTGAATGTACCCCTTATATGATGCAGTGAAATCTCCAACAAGATAAAATCGAAAATTACCAAAGAGTTTTGGTTCCTGAATCAAGAAAACATGCACTAAATTCAATACTCCAAGCAAAAAATGGCTTTTCTGTTTGGGTTTTTCGGTACATATGACCCCTAAAATCATGCTTATTTGCAAAGTACACCCCCACCCAAATCTCAATATTTGCAAACCTACTCCCAAATCATCAATATTGAAAGAAAACAAACCCCCCAATTTGTAGCTACAAACTAGCCTGTCAAAGTTGATGATTTGTTTATTTGAGGGATATTTTTCCTAAAGTTGATGATTTAAAGAAGTTATGCAAATACTGAGATTTGGGTAGTTTTGCAAATATGGGTATGAATAAAGCAAAAGGCTACCTTATTGATGACCCTCAATCTTCCTAGTCTCGGACCTCCACGAATTCCATGGACATCAACTGCAATCTCGTGTTTTTCTTCCTCGACAGGTTTCATTGCATCCAGGCATGCTTTGATCCCTAAAATAAAAACATGTAGGCTAGATGTTAATCCAAGTACACTAAGTTATTTTGTGAAATTGTGGTGTTATGTGAAATTGCACTTACATTCAATGCTTAGTATCCATTTCCCTTCTAGTATGCCCATCAAAAATTTGAGGGTTCTTTTGCATGCACCATTCTCATCAGTAGATGCAATGACATGAGTGACTGCTGGACTCCAAGCTTTTGAGATGGGTACACCGGTTAACCTCGTGAACTCAGATATTATGTCCTAGTATAAATCTTTAAGGTTAGAAACCTTCCAGCATTTATATATGTATATAAAGAGAAGCACAGCAAACTACCTTCTCTGTAGCAGTCAGAGCTGAGCAGCAAAGAACCCACTTGCAAGGTGATCCGGAAGGCCATATCCAATTCTGAATCTTATCATAGTCATTTTTGCAATTGCTAGCTTTCAATTCTCTAAAGATTCAGTGGGTTAATCAGTAAGGCTATATAAATTAAGTCCAACTAGCAAATTAGTTTCTATTCAAATAAATGCTGAGATTAATCTAAACATACATGTTTGGGGTGGGCTTCTTTCTTTTTTGCTTAAGGGGTTTGGAAGCTTCACTTGGCAATTTGGATGAGGAATGAAGTGGGCAAAGCATCACAAAATTATCCTGCCATAACAAATCTTGTTAGTAACCAGACACAAGGAAAAAAACATTATGGATGTTTGTTTTTTGTTTTTTCAAGTTATTGCGATTCAATTTTTTCTTGGGTTAATTGCACTTATTAACCTGAAGCTTCATTTTTTTAGATAGACCCCCTGGGTGAAACTTTTATGACTCCTCTACCCTAGTTGAAATTCTGGCAGATATTACAGTGAGACTTCAATTTTTTGTTGGGTTAATTGCACTTATTAACCTGAAGCTTCATTTTTTTAGATAGACCCCCTGGGTGAAACTTTTATGACTCCTTTACCCTAGTTGAAATTCTGGCAGATATTACAGTGAGACAATCTGAGATTAGAAGAGTCGCTCAAAGGGTCTATCTGCCAAAATGAAACTACAGGAATAGGATGTTCTAAACAATGATACTATAGGGGTCTATGTGCAATTAACTATTTTTTGTTTTATGGCCATATGAGAAAACTTTTAAATGTAATTAACCTACATTATCCCATCGACATTCTGGAATCAATTTAGCACAAGTAAAATGAAAGCTTTTGCGACAGCTTTTCTCGTAACACCCAAGAGCAGCTCCCTTGATGCCACAACAGCAGCATTTTATCCTCTTACTTCGTGCTAATTCAGCAGCTAGGTTCACAGCCAAATCAGCTTCAAAGTATACATCAGGGGCCCTTCAATCAAATAACATCCAAATGTCAGTACTTTAGACTTAATCAAAATTAGTTTGCTATCAAGAGAACAGATAACTGACCATTCAGTACAGTGTTTGTGAGAATGTATCACATTGACCCCTTCATTGTAATCTACTGCAACTGGCTTGCCATTGAAATAGTGCACCATCTCTCCAGATTTCTGTCAAATAGGTTTAAGAGATAATGTCCTTGACATACACATAGAACTGTATATAGTTGGGTGATATTAAGAAAAATAATTACCTCTGTATTGTTGGAACTTTGACAGAAAGCACATACAATCTGAAGATTTCCACATTTCCTCAAGATGTCTCCATTGTTGGAAGATATCTGTTTAGTGCTTGATAAGGTTTTCTCTGCCAAACTATCGGATTGATTTCTTATACCACCCATATTTTCAGGCAAAACAACATGAACTTTGCTATTATTGTTATCGATTGCAAACTTAACAGTTTGGATTTTCCTTTTTCTCTTTCCTTTTGATTCTCCTACTGCCTTATTTTGAATCTCCAGTCCACTTCTATGGCTTCCATTACCAACAACTTCGTCATTTTCACTATGCTTTGATGGGAAGACTTGATTATCGACTGTCTTTTGATTTTCTTGAGTATGGGTTTTTGCTTCATTAGCGTTGCCAGGTACTTCACCTAGTGTCTTAGTCGTATCATTATCCATTGATAGCTTCATGCGCTTTTTATTGGGTAATGTGGCCTGATTTCTAGTTTTCTTGGTCTTTTCTTGCATATTCAGCTCCACATTTTTCTCGGCTGTATTGCTTTTCAAGACAGGCAGCAATATTTCCATGAAGTCTGCATCCTCATTTTGGATTCTCTCTGTAGATTTGGCATGGACCTCCAGTGGTGCTTCAGCTACATCTGAAATATTCTTGTTTGGGCAAGTTTTAGTGGGCTTTTTACCCCTCTTCTTAATTCTTCTTTCACAATTAGGAATTTCTTTCTGTTCTGCATCCTCATCTTTCTTACTTGAATCCTTAGCTTCCTCTGCACTATCAATTAGAATTTCAGCCTCATGCTCAATGTTACTACATTTCTTCGAATGCTTTCCTGTAGTTTTTGCTAGCCTCTTCTTATTTGTAGTGCCACCTCTCTTTACAAGTAGGGCTCTAGGTTTTTTATCATTAACAGTTGCTTGATCAGTTTTCAAGCATTCCACAGACTTCTTTTGAGTTTGTTGCAGACAATCTTTTTCTTGGAAAGCATCAAGTTTAGTCCTACCTGCTGTCTGTTATGAAAATTATGATATTAGTATTGGTTCAGTAAAAAACACACTTATCATAGTGAAAACTTGTGACAGTAACTTCACCTGTTTCTTCAAAGGAGTTGAGCAGAGCTCAGGAGAGCAAGCTCTCTGAGTCCACTCAAACATTTCGCTATCAAAAGCTTCTTCAGTATTAAACTGACTCTGCAGTCGCCATTTCAAAGAAAAATTAAGAACTTGAAGAATGACGTGTAACCTTATAGTTGATGCAAAACTTACTGTAGCAGCCAGCTTAATAGGAGATCTATCATCTTCTGAATCTTTGATGTCACTAAAGCAAGGAGCAACATTAGATTGGGATGCATCTGCTGTTGGCTGGCCACTTGGTTCCCCAGAGGCCTTGCCTTCTTCATCCTCATCATCCTCTCTCAACCAAAAAAAGGGTGAAAGTGAAGTATCTCCTTGTTCGTCCAAAACTATCATTTTACCTTCATTAGGCAACTTAGTAGTCTCTAATTCATTGCCTTTACTTGCTAGTTTAGAGACCTTTCTGGGTGGTTGTGGTGTCTCAGCGACAGGATATGGTGTCACGTGTATCCGTTTCTTTGCAGGGAAAGACGGCTTTGCTAGTTGACATGAATCAGCTGACGTAGCATCAGCCTTTTCCGATTTCTGACTCTTTTTACTACTTGGTCTCTTCTTCCTTGATCTTCCTTTATGTTCTAATGTAGCCTCTTTTGCATCGAAGTTCTCTACATCACCTATGGGAAGTTAATGGTTAATAGGAAATTGAGATAAAAGCAAGTAGTAGAGTGAAAATCTAGAGTCTGTAACATTTCATAAAGAACACATCATGTTACTGTTTCAGCCAACAACTTCATCATCATGCAATACTTGGATGCACAAGTGAGCTGAAAGGGAGATGATAAGCTATACATAAACAATTTGCGAGAAAGATCGCAGATAAATCTTGAAATTGATATCCTTTCAACAGCTAGTTCAAAATAACCATTTTAAAAAAAAAATGAATAGAGCGTTTTTAAATTGTGATATAGCACCATTTATACTGTGATATAATTGACAGCACCATTACCTGGATTTTTGGTTGAAGGCCCTACTTGGGTGGTTAAAATGTTTACTCCTACTGCAGCCTCCATGCTCTTGAATACAGTTACCAAATTATCCATATGAGGAGCAGCGCGAACCTCTGAAATAAAAGGAATGACTTTTATTTGAAAAGGATAAAAACACAGGTACCTTAAAAATACATAATTTCATTCATTTCCTGTATCTGGATAAACTCTTAGAGACTTATTTCTACATATTCATATGACAAACTAAACTATTGAACAAACATAAAGAAGGAAACTCAGAGGTAATAAGGAGCAAAGCATCAAATGAAATAGGCCATAATATATGAAGTAATTTAAGAGATTTTCAAAGGGTTTATTAAGTAACGTAATTGCTTCAGTAATAATAATATTCCAATAAAACAGATAAATGTTTTAACTGGATTACTTCAACATAGTGAAGTAGTCTCATACATAAGGAAACCAATATAGACATTCATCAAGAGTTTTCTACTCTTTTATTTATTTATTTGAGGATATTATTTATTTATTTGTGAAAAATATAAACTTTTTTGAATAAAGATACCTCTTCGACGAAATGGAACTTTGCAGACAGGGCAATCCGATACCGACTTCATCAATTCAGTAATACACACGCTGGATCAACATTACACCAAGATAAAAAAAAATTAGCCAAAAAACTAATAATAAATAACAAAATAACTGGATATTTTAAAATAAATAAATAAATGAGGCTCACTTGCAGAAGACATGATTGCAGCCAAGGGAAATTGCCGATTTCAAGAGGCTCAAGCTATACATCATCAAATAAACATACAAATAAAAAGGAACAAAAGTTAAACAAAAAATGTGAAATTGGGGAAATGGGCATCCAAAATTTCAGCTCAAAACTCAGATTGACAAACATTTATAAAAATTAAGAGAGAAAGAAGTTACCAGATAGGGCATTTGAGCTCTCTTCCCATCTTCTCGAGATGAGAAAGATCCGCCATCGTCTTCTCAAATTTTAGGGTTTTTCGAGGGAAAGTTCTCAACTTTAGGGTTTGCTTCTTGATTGATCGAAAACAATGCGAAAGAGCAAAGAGAGATTTTTGAACTGGAGATCAATAGAATGAAAGAGGAGGGGCGATTCTTTGTTATTTTTAAAAAGGCGCCCTTTTTTCGATTTTGCTGTTTGATTTGAAATTTTGGCGGTAACTCTCCCTCTATTGAGATTTTCTCCGGACTTCTCGAAGTTTGAGGGGAAGAAAATGGTAAGTGACCAAAATAACCCTCAGAAAAAATGAACTGACGCTGGGATTATTTACAGAAAACCACCTCATCTTATTAAATTTAACTTTATGCTAATTTTACTTTTGCATCACAAAAGATCTGTTTATTTTGAGAGGGTGTTTGGGAGGGCTTATTTTTAGAAGCTCATAAGTCATGTTGGCTGTTGATGGCTTTTAGCTTTTATGATATAAGATTCTTATAAAATTTATATGGATTGAATAGTCATTTACTTGGTCAAACCTAGGTTATTTATATGAACTTCTAAGCTAGTTTTTCAATGTTTAGGAGCCCCAGCTTTTTTAAAATGAAACTTATAAGTTAGTTTTTTGGTGATTTACCAAAAGAATTAAATATGTAAATTCTAGCTTAAAAGCTAGTTTAAAAAAAAGCTCTATAAGGTACTTAGAAGTGTAAGAAATAGCATAAATTTGGAAATAGAATGATGAAATATGCAAAATAATCATCTGAAATTTTATTAAAAACTTTGTTTAAACAGTGAATCATGTATTATGGATTTGTGAATGGGCAAAGGAAGTATGGCTCAACTCTCCTTTTGCTGACTTTTGTCGATGGGATTGATAGAGTGGGCACTCTGGATCGCATGCATAGCTGGTTAGGGACTCATGGCCATGAAGCATTGGAGATGATCTTGGTGATGGCATGGAAAATTTCTAGCAGCATGTAGTGTGGTGATGCGAAGATCCCAATCTGCCATGATGTCGGAGCTGATGGCTTTGGGTGAGGGCATGAAGTTAGCAAGTGAATTGCAATATCGACGAATGATTTTTGAGTCTGACTCATCTCTGGTGATTAAATTTCTTCAAAGCAATGGCGAATCATTTCACCTCCTTGCCTCAATGGTCTCAGATGCAATTGAGAAGACCGTGATTTTCTATGAATGTCGTTTCTCTTGTGTGGCTAGAACTGGAAACAAAGTTGCTCATCATCTTGCACAGTGGGCTAGGCATAATTTAGTTTTGAACTATCATACTTGGTTGGATGTAATGCCACGATTTTTGGCAGATGATGCTTTGATCGATTTACAAAATTAATAAAAGCATTCTACTGTTTTCCATCAAAAAAAAAATCTTATGAAAAAAAATGTTAAACAAATGGCATATATAAAAAAAACTAGTAAAATTACTGATTGAGTAGAGATAGACAAACAGCACAAAATCGAAACTTGCCCCTTTCATTTTTTTAAGTATAGAGCTAAGGATCTCTTATAAAGTGTAAAAGGATTTATTGGTTTTTAACATTGGATTTGAGATTAAACCCAATAAGACTGCAAGAAAATCCATTTCCAAGTGCTTGCAGGTAAAGATCACAAACAACTGGAGCTGCATATACAAGAACAATTCTATACACAAACTTGTAAAGCTATTTGTAAAGCTAACGAAGCATTAATCACAAAGCATGCAGAGCTAGAAAAAGATCGAAACAAAGGGACAAAAAATTAGGATATACTCTTATTGAGCTAATCTAGTTAAATAGAAGTCTATAAATACATTCAGGTTTTCCATGGAATGACCTACAAGCTATAAAGTACAACATAGAATGAATGGAGAAGAGAAGTCCCAAAAGGGGGGGGAAATGAAAACTCAGTCAAAAAATTCCCAATGTGCTGTAGCTGGAGGATCAAATGTTTCCCACTTCGTTGTTACGATAACAGGTTTTACTTTCGCATTTGATATCTTCAGCACATCTAGAGTTTCAACACATTTCTGCACTCTCTTAGCCTGCACATGAAAACGTGAATTAACAGTCAATTTAAGAAGATATCCAGAGGAGTGCTTCACATGTAGTGGAGTTATGGCTTTGATCAGGTGCCACTATATTTTGTAAATATTAGTTTTCCATATTATGAATAAACAGAGGTTTAAACCTTTTCTTAAAGAAAACAAAGCGAAATAGAGGAGCGCAAGTTTAAATAGGAACAGTTTTCATTCAACATTAGCTCACTCTCCTACTTTTAAGCTTCCAAATATACTTTGCCTCCTATTTTAGGATTTATTTAGGAGTAAGGATTCTATCAGAACACCCCCATAGAAAGGGGTGATTTATACCATTCACGGGTGGTTAGAGGGTTAGTTTGGTAATTATAACTCTGCTATTAATGGTGTAGATCACCCCAATCCTATGGGGGTGGTTCGGATACAATCCCTACTGTTTATTTAGCAAGTAGTAGGAAACCTCTGGTGGCCTTTCTTTCTTTTTTTTTCTTTTTTGGGGGTGGGGGGGGGGGGGGGGGAGTAAGTTGAATAACTCTCAAACCTATCCCTGATAAGAGAGAATACTAATCTGAAATTTACACCACAAAATAAGCGCATATAGCTTCAATCCACGATAGTGACCATTGCGATCAGTCACACTGAGTTTTGTATAAAACTATCAAGTAAGTGACATAAACAAGCAGAGATAAACATCAAGTTTTATAGTTATTTGAAAATTTCAGGGAAGAGCTAGGACTAACATTATGATCGCTAATGGTGGAAATGGAGAGTAGACAGAATAGTTAGAAATGCTACCAGGTAGTTGTCAGCTCATCTACATGAAGAAAACTATGTGGTTGCCTAGCTATAGATGAGGAAACATACTCATGAACTACACAAAATATATGAATACAAGCACCCTAGCATTAATTAATTAGATTTAAGTGATAGGTCTGATCCTTAACTATATAATATAGTCCACAGAAGCCTTAGTTTAGGTATATGCATTTCCTCACGTTATCCATAAAGGTTAAAGTTCAGGAGTAGGGGCTAAATCAATACGCCAACATATGCACATATCTAAACTGTTATGTCAACAAATTAGTTCAAATCAGCAAATAATGTGAGCTTCTATAGGTTTAACGTGGATGAACAATTAGAATGGGACACATCTGCAACAGTGTGATCAACCCTAGAAGCAAGAAAATAAATTTAAACGAAATTGACAGTTTTCTACCTGTATATTTTTCTGGGAAGAAGTCTCTCCTTCAGCAGGGATGCTATCTAGCTTTATTGCTTGTATCATAAGCATCTCTATCAATGTTGTGATCTGTACTTCTGCGACCTTATTGCCATCAGAAATAGATTTTTCAATGTTTGTAAACTATCAAGTAAGTGACATAAACAAGCAGAGATAAACATCAAGTTTTATAGTTATTTGAAAATTTCAGGGAAGAGCTAGGACTAACATTATGATCGCTAATGGTGGAAATGGAGAGTAGACAGAATAGTTAGAAATGCTACCAGGTAGTTGTCAGCTCATCTACATGAAGAAAACTATGTGGTTGCCTAGCTATAGATGAGGAAACATACTCATGAACTACACAAAATATATGAATACAAGCACCCTAGCATTAATTAATTAGATTTAAGTGATAGGTCTGATCCTTAACTATATAATATAGTCCACAGAAGCCTTAGTTTAGGTATATGCATTTCCTCACGTTATCCATAAAGGTTAAAGTTCAGGAGTAGGGGCTAAATCAATACGCCAACATATGCACATATCTAAACTGTTATGTCAACAAATTAGTTCAAATCAGCAAATAATGTGAGCTTCTATAGGTTTAACGTGGATGAACAATTAGAATGGGACACATCTGCAACAGTGTGATCAACCCTAGAAGCAAGAAAATAAATTTAAACGAAATTGACAGTTTTCTACCTGTATATTTTTCTGGGAAGAAGTCTCTCCTTCAGCAGGGATGCTATCTAGCTTTATTGCTTGTATCATAAGCATCTCTATCAATGTTGTGATCTGTACTTCTGCGACCTTATTGCCATCAGAAATAGATTTTTCAATGTTTGTAACCTATGAAGTAGAAAACAAAAGTTAGTAATACAATAATTATGAACAACAGAATGGAAAACAGATTGCAGGAATTAGGTTCTGTTTTTGGTTATTTCAGCTGAAAAGAAATTTAATTTAAGAATACAAAAGCGAGAATTATTCAATTAGATAAAACTAGACCAAGGAAATATCAGTCTTAACAAGTACCACATTAATATTGACCCTTTTACCCTAATTTGCCATCCACAAAGTTAGAGCTAGAACCAAACGGAACCAAATATTGACTTCATTTACAAGTTCACATCCAAATGTGAATTCAAATTTGCTTCTCCTAATTCAAACCTGGCTTCAAATACTTCTTCAAATCTGACAAATATTATTCGAATTCTAAAATACATTTGTATTTGATATTAAAAAATTCATGAATTATTTGGTTACGGAGTTCTTTCAGTTTGAAAATGTCATTCTTTTGAATATTCAAATTCATGTGGTCACAAACTAACACTGTTATTTATGTAACAAATTTTAAATAAAAAAATATACTTCTGTGTACCTATGTGTCCATATATGTATATAGATATGCACATACATTTAAAGGTTGTTTGTTTCCATGCATGTGGTGGGCTCTGCAGTGAAAATAGGGACCGACAATATTAGATACATTGTTTGTTTGCCATTTTTCATGTCATGGATTTAGAATTGTTATGTACAATAGATGCATCAAATGTGATTGCCTAAACTTATGTTGATTTCAGCTGGATATATGACTTTAGTCACATATCCTCAACAAATTCATGTGCAACCGAACAAAATGTGGTTCGATTTTATCCCTCATGCAAATGATCTTTAATATCCATTGCAATCAAACAATATTTTGCGTATAGATTTCAAAATCACTTACATGCATCAATTCCTTAGAGATGCCAGCCACGAAACAAACAACCCCTAATGAATATATGATAATCAAATGAATCGACTTTGTGAATACTCTATTCAGTTAGCAGACGAACTCCAAAATATGTTGATTTTGCTTAAATGAACATTTACATAGCATTTTGAAAGAATATTTAAATGAACAAATAACCAAACTGTTTGATAACTATTTGACCAACTTCCACCCATTCCCACAAATTATTGAGAAATGGAAATAGACCCAGCTATGCCCCTATTCTGATAAAGACAATGATTATGCTGGTTCTGATGTAAATACAAGTTTGGTGTAGCTAGGTCAAAGTCCAAACAAGTAATTTAGGTATCCGTCATATCCTTACACATTGTGAGCCGGCTGAAAATCACTATTTCCATCCACGTAATTTTATTTGAAGTAGATCTTCAGTGACAAACATATAAACATGGTAATCTATGATCTTACGTTGCTATATTAACCAGAGGAGAGAGCGAGCCAAAGTTCTAAAGGATTTTAAATTAACTTGAAAGAAAAAATCTTCGATTTGACAGGCAACCTTTCATGATTTCTCTCAAAAAAACCTTTGTGTTCAATAGTCGCTATAAATTCCCAGTTACTGCATTTTCACATTTTAAAAAATGCACTAATCTATCCGCTTTTGATTCATAAAGCACATATTGGAACAATATAGAATTGTCATTTATTCCCTATATTATTAGACTATTAACTCTTGGATATTTGGATAAGGACAACTTAACAGCAATCCATGATACTTTGTCTAGATGTATAGTTACCTTCCAATGATTGGATCAGGACAAAGTTAAATCGACCAGGATGCTTCCATCAATAAACAATAAAGACACTAGATATATGAAATCATTGAATAGTTCCCAGCAATAAACAACAGAGACGCTAGATATATGAAATCATTGAACAGTTCCAGAACTTGACAGTTGATGCCTGCCCTAGGGCAGCGACAAGTAATAATGCTGGGGATGCTCGCAAAGTTACTCATGCAGATCAAGGTCAAAAAGTTAGATTGCTTGCATGTCCAAATATAGACTTCAGACCAAATATTCTCTACAGTTTAAAGACAAAACTCCAATACCTCATCAAAAGAAACAGCCAACATTGATGAAGTTATCCAACACTCATATGTCACAAGAGCCACCATCTACCAAGGGAGGATAACTATCTCGACTGTATAACATTTTTTACTTATACACAAATTATCTCGATTGTATAATCTTTTTTATAAACAAATTTCCAACAAATAGCTGCATGCATATTCTAAATATGAGCCATAGGGTTCCCTTTTATTTTGGATGTTGCATATTCAGTCGCATAGAAGATTTGGTATTCTAGATGCCACGAAGTTTGTTTGCAGTTATCTTGACAGTTTTAGTTCACATTAAAAAAAAATTCCAAATAATTCCCATGTTCGATTGTTTGCTTTAGGCTGTTTTGATAACATGCTAAGAGTAGTTTACTATACCTGGTCAGCCAACTTGTCTACTTCAAATGAAATGTTAGAGATGGCTCGGTGAACGCTCTGGATCTTAGCATTTTTCTGCATCTCAATATATTTCCTCTCTCTACTCGATGGATCTTCCATCAGTACCAACTTAGATCGATCTTTTACACCACATACATCAAGGAATTCCCCATTTTCCCGCTCTTTCCCTCTATAGATTAGCTTCTGCTCTCCTGGCTGCAACCCAGTATCAGCAGTTAATATCTTCTTCAGCTCTCCTGCATGCAGATGATGATCATATTGCTCAGGATGCCCTTTCAATTCTCAAAATGACTAATATGAGCATTATAATTATTATAAGTAGGCAAAATATAAGAATAAGCCAAGTTATTGAAAATCGTCCCCAACATCTCCTAGAGGCCTGGTTTTCAGTATATGGCCCTCAAATTCTGGACCTTGACCCCTTCCTTATAGAACAGTGTGTCTTCGTTGTATCGTCTACACATTGATAATGTAGGATGTTTTTTCCCTGCAAAAGGTATGGCTAAAACTATACATACCATGACTTATATAAGAGGGCTTTACGGAGTTTGGATTTTTTTTCCTTCCCCTTTGTAGTTTGAGCTGTGTGTTATAGACTCAATATGAGTTTCTTCCTCTAAACAAGGAGGTAACCTCTGTCGCCACCTCTGTAAGTTCCTGTGAACTTTTCTTTTCGTTATAAAATTCGTATAGGATCTGTGCGAGATTCATCACACAAGAATTATATAAAAGGGAATACTAGCTTTGCAATTTCCATGTGAAGGGCGTAACAACTATTATTATATTTTGTTCATTAACCATTTTACTCAATGTCAAGCAAGAACCTAATACGGGGATTATGTTCATTTGTTCTACAATTACTGTTGTAGCTTTGATACACTAACAAGCAATTTGATTTCAAAATTCATCCAGAACTCCAAATCCACAAGTTCAAGAATCAAAATGTTTTCCTTCTCTATTCTTTAGAATTCTAATCTAATACGGCTCAATAAGACAAAATGACAGGTCGATAGCAGGATAATCAATGGTACTTCCCACAATACTAAATTATAGTGGGTCGCATAATTAAATCGAGAGGACCACTACCCATAAATTCCAACAGGCTTTGATGTCTGTTTACAGGTAGAAGTAATTGATTCCAGGGACCAGTAGCAAACAAAGCAGGAAGAATCCAGCAGATACATGTATCTTTAGATCAGTATCTTCAATTATACAGTCCAGAATAACAACTACAACAACAACAAATTAAAAAAATACATTAAAAAATGAAAATTTCCAAAGGCAGCAATATCTTTTCACAGATGGCAGGGGCAAAAAGTCTCCTTTTTTATAGCTTTATGCATTAATAACAAGAACAATCTTTAATAAAAAACCTCTATTGAACTTTTATTAAAACCACCCAATATTCATTAGTAAATTCCTTTTGTTGGAGATAAACGTGACACAACATCCAATTTGGTAAAAATCTTCTAAAATTGAAACTGATAATCATCAGAATTTTCAGCGAATCGCCCGATATCATAATTGCATAAGAAAAATAAATACCAATCACAAAATTCCTATTCTTGAGACTAAACATCACCAAAAAAACTATCAAATTTTCTAAAAGCTTTCAGTGAATCACTGATTTCTAAAGTTCATCATCTCCAAATTTTTCGAACAAAAAAAAAAAACTGAAACCCTAACGAAGCGAAAAGGGGAAACCTCACCAAATGTGGCTTGAGATCGAACCTTGACCTCGTACCGATTCGCTCCGTACGAGATCCGTACGCACACCTCGGGCGCCGCCACGTGCGCGTCGAGATTCCCGCTCCTCTTCTGAACGAGCATCCCGCAGGGCCTCATCTCCCACTCGATCTCCTCCGGCGATCTCACGCTGGATCCGCCGTCCGATCCCGACCCCCAGCCCATCTCGACCGTCCGTTCTTTCGCCGACGGTTTATCGCAGAGGCAGTGGGCGAGGAGAATGGAACCGCGTTTTTTATACCTCCGGGTTTCGAATGCGCGGGATCTGGAGGGCCGGTGGAATGCTGGGGAGCGAATGGAGTCGCGACACGTGGGGGTTTGGCTGCCGACAGGCCACGAGTTGCCCCCGGGGTGAGTATGGGCGGTGGGGCCCGCCAAGTTGGGAGTGGGTTTGGTCCATTACGATCGCGCCCTTGTGCTTGGTTGGTGGGCTGTGGGATGTGAAAAACAAAAAAAACCTACACAGAGCTTGTAGAGAAACTATATAATTCACCAATTAAATTTACTCATTTAGTGGAGTGGATGAACGATATTAATTACTTAAATTATATTTTAAAAAATTTAATTATGGAACCCACTAAGATAAACTAATAATATTAGCACACGTAGCTTATTGTGGGATTTTCTCTATAATCAAGATTGTAGAGAATCCGGACTCCTGAAAATTTGTAAGTTTTTTTTTTGCTTTTGCTAATGACTTTCACATCTGCATGAGCATGCAAGTAAATATATAATATTGTTTGAAAAATAAATTATTGCTAAAAGTGCAATGTGAAAATGATGTGAAAAAATAGAATTAATTAGTAAATATAGTTAAAATCATTTAATTAAAATTGATTATCATTTTCCTCGCTTTTATTTGACTTCACCGCTTTTTAGGAGAAGTGAGTGTCTGTTTGCATGCAAGTGAAAATATGAAAGTGAGAAAGCAACTTGTTTTTAACATTTTAGGTGTTTGTTTGCATGTAAGTGGTTACGAAAGTAAAATGCAATAAGCTTATCACGTAGGATTTAATGCAATTTGATTTTCCCTAAAAAAGTGGTGAGGTCGCATGAAAGTGATAAAAATGATTACTAATTTTAAATAAATAGTTTTAACTACATTTACTTATTAATCCTATTTTATCACATTATCTCCACATAGCACTTTGAACAATAATTTCATTTTTAAACAAAAAATGTATTTCACTTGCATGCTGACATGGATCTAAAACTCATTTGCAAAAAAAAAAAGAAGTAAGTTACACGTTTTCAATTCAGTTTCGAATTGTCAAACACTCCTAAAGTTAAAATTGCATTAGATCATATGTGATAATTTTTTACATTTCACTTTCGTAACCATTTACTTGCAAATAATCACCTAAAATGTAATAAAAAAACAAAACAAAACAAAACAAGTCACTTTCTTACTTTCATGCATACAAACGCTCCCTTAACCCAATAGGATGAGACATCATAGCAAAAATCATTTCATCAACCTCTCGCTTGCGTGGCTTTCTCCTATTGTATTGGTACATGACAAGTTGGTACATGACACCTTGATGCTTGTGGAGCATCTAAGAATTTATTGAGAGAGTCTTCGATGAATAACCATGTAGTAACAAGACATTTGGTTCAGCATGGAGATTGATATATGCACATCTCTATCAATTATTAGAAAAGGCAGACCTTTTATTAATAAGGGCCCCACTGACGAAAAAAAGTAGCTATATCAAAGTTAGTGATAGATTTATCCATGGATGTGAGCATTGATCAGTTTGAACTAAATTAAATCAATTGAATGTCGATGGCTCGGTTTTACAATAATGTTCAGCTTGTTTGGTTCGTTGGGTTTCAATCTGGACCAACCAAACTGACCCTCCTCTCGATTCTTTAGACACGGATTCTTTCTTTTTATTGGCCCACACTTGTTTTTTTTCCCCTTTACTAGTCTTTTAGCCTGTGCTAAGCGCAGTCTTACTGCAATTAACTGAAATTTCGTCGCATTCTAATCACTCATTTACCTAAAGAATATAAATAAAAGAGTGACACATCTCCCTTTCCGAAGCATGGAAAAACCCTCTTGATTAACGTAAGAAAATACATTCCTGCATAAAAATTATGATAATATTCAATTTATAAAATGTCATTATTATGAAATACATAGGTGAATAACAAATATCGATCATAGATCTTATATATTATTAGAGAATGCTAAAATCTCAAAATATAAGTAAATAGATGAAAATAATTCCGGTAACATGACCTCCACCATTAGAAACAGCATTGAGTCGCTTGTTCCCTAGTCGAGAGGGATTTCATGGTTAACAATTTCATAATCCAATCTTTAAATTTTCATAATTTGCTTTGTTGATCAAGAGAGACAACTTAAAGATAAACATCCTCAATAGCTTAATGGTCTGAACCTATTATAATCAAAGAGAACTGGTCACTCTATTGATTTAAGGAAAATATGTGAAATAAGGTATTCAAGTATCAATTTGGATATTAAATTAAATATATTTGTACGAGATTCACGCTATGAAATTAGTTATGTTATGCTTAACGACGCTTTTCCCTCTAGTTTTGAAATTCAAAATTATCGAAATGATACTCACTAGCAAATTAGTCAAATTTGGTAAATTAGATTAGGAAAATATTAATTACAATGTGCAAATGATGATTTTCTAATGATTTGGGTAACAAATCCTAATTTGGTTAAATTACCTATAATACCATTTCCTTGTTTTCTTAAATTTCAAAACATATCAAAATTTTAGTAACTGAAAATTAGGCACAAAAGTTTTGCATATGATATATTTTGGTAGCTGAAGATTAAGGTGATAAAAAATCTAATTTTCAACAATTAATTCTCATAATTATGTATAAAAATAAAATTCCAAGTAAAAACTTTGCATTTTGATAACTGAAATATTAGGCAATACCGAATAGGTAATGAATAAATATTTTTATAGTGAAAAAGCACGCACCTAAATTTATGAAATTGTTTAACTAAAAAATCAAAACTTACCTAAATTATCTTTTTCCTCTCTTTTTAAAATTCAAAAACCTTGAATTTCGGTAACTAAAATATTGGGCAATACACGACTTGGCAACTGAATTAATATTTTCACAGGAAAAAATCACGTGCTGAATTATATAAGAATTGTTTAACTCATAGTATTCAAATACAAATTTGAGTCATTGTAAAATAAACTCAAGCTCATCCATAATGCGAAGTTTGTTACAACAAATGATGATTCTAAAGGAATAACCTTTAGTTGTTTTAAATAAGATTACATTATGTACCTAATGAAAGTTGTATTCGAATGATCCAAAAGGCCATTTACTTCAACACCTGAAGACAATACGCATAGAAAATGATAATCAGTCTCAAACCAAATTAAAAAAGGAAAAATTTAAATCAACTACACGTAGCTAAAAATAAAGAGGGGTCAACCTCACATAATATTTTAATGGAGATACATACAAATCAAACCTTATAGAGGAGATGAAGTGATCCCCTCTCCTACCAAATGAATTGGAGAGAATCAAACAACAACCACCTAATCTTTCGACAGGGACGACGTAGCAGCCAGTAGAGGCAGGAAAAAAATAATCACATTTCAAAAATTCTAAGCCGAAATTAGTAAACATAGCAGCAATAGTTTACAATTTTCTTTAAAAAATAAGTTAATTATTTGGGATGATGATTCAAAATTTACCTATAATAATTTATAATTTCTAAAAAAATAAAAATTGGTAAAAAGAGTACCTTTCAATAAGCATTCAGCTTCAAGATGCTCATTCCGATTGAGTAAGAATTATCACAACTTTCAAATATTTGCAAACTAAAGCATCAATCTTTATTACTTCTTGATAATAATTGCAACACATTCCCCGAATGATGTGTTGAACCTGTTGGCTAACAATTAGCTGTCAAGCTATTAGAGTATAATATTAAAAGTATAGAATCTTCTCTAAATATCTTCCCACTCTCTGATTCAATCCCATCCAATTGCAAATCCAAGCTTGGGCTTTCGTTGTTGTGGATTGAGAATCGTCCTGACACAAACCTCGAACTTGTCGACCGAAACAAATTAGTAGTCACAGCAACAAATAACTAAAGTTTAACAAATTAAATTTCAAGAATTCTAAACCAAAATTAGCAATTACCGCAATAATTAACAAAAAATTATCATCATCAAACTTTAGTAATAACTAAAAGAATAAATTGTCTATCGAATCAAACCGGGGACAACTTGTCAAGATCCGCTTCCTCCAAATTTAGAAACATCAGCGGTTGGTTACTGGGTTCGTCTTCATTGCCAATGTTAATTCGCCGTCAAACATCATGGGGAACTTATTTTGGGAAAGAGAATTGAGGAGGCTGAGGATAGAGGAAGAGAAATGGAAGAGAACGTACAAATTTGGCATATTTAATCATTTAAAATAGAAATATTAATAATACCATGTGATTAAATTTTAACCAAGTTGTTATAGTAATAAATTCAAATTTGTTATTTATTTGAATTTTCAAATTAGATTGCGTCATCAAATAACTATATTTAGCATAGCGAGCCACATGTCAACCATATAGGAATTCAGATATCAGCGAGTGGCTAGAAGAAATCTCAAAGATCTTTTTCAGCGAAATATTTAACTATAATATTTAACAAAAGGATTAACCGATATTTATGCATTGTTAGGGAATATTTGATTTTATCTATTATTTAAGAAAATCGGCCAAAATTTGTGAAGAGAAAGAAATCTCATTTAAATTTTCTAATTAACATATAGAAGATTAACCGATATTTATGCAAATTGTTAAGGAATATTTTTCCTTTTAATTTCATAGTATTATTTTTGAATTTTTACAGATTTTTGGATTATTATTAATTAAGTTATTAAGAGAATGGATGGTTAGGATTGATTTCAATTCACAATGTTGAAATATAATTTTCCTCCTTTGAAAAATAATTTAAATTCAAAACTATAAGGGTGATATATACAATATGAAATTTTAAATAAATATCATCATCATTTATATAATGAAGAAAGATTCTTTGTTTATGGATATAAAACACTTTAAGAGAAGCAATGATATATCTCTAGAATTATTTAATTTTTAAAAACAATTGATATTTCATGTTATTTCAACAATTTTAATTGAGTTTCATGATCTTTGCCACATTTTTTATTTGAAAGATCATGAAAGATTAATAAAAAATTAACAGAAAAATGAATAAAATTACCAAAGGTTATGAATGGCGAACACGGGAATTAATTAATAAAAAATGAAAAATTGTAAACACTGTGATAAATAAAAGGAATGCAATAAAACAATTTAATATAAATAAATTAAAAATTCTATCAAATTATTAAATTCAAAAAGAAAACACTTACCAAGAGAAGCAATGAATTATATCCGCACAATTAAACTATATCAACGCAAGGACGAAAAATAAATTATATTAAATAAAGATGAAAATAAATTTACAAATAATTTAAATTCAAAAATAAAACACTTACCGAAGAGAACCAATGATATATCACTGCAATTAAGTTTTATGGTCGATCCAAAGGATTCTTATAGACATAAATTTAGAAAATATATTGCCCCTCTATCATGCATGTTTTTAAAATTTGAAAAATGTAACAAACGAGGTTAAAAAGATATGGAAATAATTGTAGGTAGTTTGAAAAGATACTAAATATCTTACCATAATATAAAATCTAATACTATTTCAAAAAAATTTGGAAAAATATTTGAAATATGTAATAAATGCTGTTAAAAGATATGGCAATAATTTTAGGTAGTTTAGAAAGATATTCGGTTATATGTTAACCTAATATTTAGAAAGTTGTGTACAGCAATAATTTTAGGTCGATAAATTAATATGTATTTCCTTCCATATATATATAATTTCATTTTGATAATTAAAATAAGTAACAAATATATATGGTAGGAAATATTCCATTAATCTCTGATTCTACATATTTGTTATTTTTCATATGCATTACGGGCTTAAAATTTGGAAATTTATTGATTAACGGGTTTAAATATCGGAAATTTAAAGATTAAAAAACTGAAAGTATTATTTTTCATATGCATAACGGTCTTAAATTTTGGAAATTTGTTGGATTGGTGGATTTAGTTATTTTTGAGATGGGTAGATGAACGGTTAGGATCAATGACACATGGCGGTTTTATTTGAGAAGAGGAATGCTGACGTGTCAAGCTGTGGAAGGATTTGATGGAGAAGGTTTTCGCTTAACGTATACATATAGTAATAGATTGTGTTATTATTTCCATTTCGTTTGCATTATTGTTTCAATAATTATGTTATCCGCTCTATGATTTCACAGATTTTCCTTTTTTCTGAGGAATCAAAACGATTCTATTAAAAAACATTGAGAGAGAATGATTACAGATATGTTCTGGATCATTCCAGACATTGATTACAGATATGTTATGGATCATTCCAGTCATTCGAGAAGAAAGTATATTTATATTATTTTTTTTCGCCCATTTGTTGATCTGCATCTTTCTTTCTTTTGGACCAAAGTAATCAGTTTTCTTAACTAAATTTAGGTCGGTTCCGAACCTAGACAGTTCGCTTTTAGTTCAAATTTATTGAACTTACCGAACTAATCGTTTGCTCACCCTTATATGTCGAGATACATGATTGGTGATTTTATCTTCTTTCCACGGTGGACCCTCTGTAGGATTTTTTGCAGTGACAATGTATGATTGCCACGTGGTCTGCCAAGTTGGCAGGTGACCACAAGAGGGTCTCGACTGTGATGTTCGGTTAGGGACGTGTTTGTCTAGTTCCGGTGACTGAAAGTAACTCGCCTTCTCTTAAACCGGGTTCATCCACCAGTTAGATGATTCCACGTGTTCATCAACCCTAACGCCTCGTTTGGTACGCGGGAATGAGTGGGAATGGAATGCAATTCCAACTTCTGATTCATGCTTACCAAACATGATGTGTTTTTTGATGTTAGAAATGACATTCCCACTTCTCATCAATTCCTACTTAATGTGGGAATTGCTATTCCCAATGAGTTATCAAGGAATCGATATTCCCACTTAAGTGAGAATGAAAATAATAAAATAAATTTCGGATATACCCTTCTTAAAGATATTCTCACATAATTCTCTAATCGCACCCAAACATGAGAATGGGAATGAGCATTCCATTCCCACATTAATTCCATTCCATTCCTACTTTCATTCCATTCTCACTTGACTCCATTCCCGCGTACCAAACGAGGCGTAAATGCTTCTGTGAGATTCAGGTCGATGATCTCGCGTGTCTTGAAAAATAAAGAGGCTAAGTTTTTCTATAAGCTTAGTTGCACTTAAATACCCTATCGTTTTCCTATTTTTGACTTATACCCTCACTTATTTTTGGTGGCACTTATATACCCTAAACTTTTTTTTTAAAAAAGCCTTCACTTAAACACCCTCACTTGTTTACGTTGCACTTATATACCCTGAAGTTTATAAAAATTGCATTCAAATATCCTAAAGTTTTAAAACTTGCTCTTAAACACCCTCAAGTTCGCATAATTGAGGGTATATCGGTGCAAATATTAAAAACTTCAGAGTATTTAAGTAAATATTTTAAAAACTTTAGGGGTGTATAAGTGTTGTCAACAAGTGAGGGTATATGTGCAAGTTTTAAAACTTTAGGATATATAAGTATTGTAAAAACAAGTGAGTATAAGTGCAAAGTAAGAGAAACTATATGGTATTTAAGTGCAATCAAGCCTTTGCTATATTATTCTCTTACAACCTTAATATAGTGAGATTAGTTTCAAAATTGCAGTTAAGTCCCCATTTTCTTATATTTTGCTACTAATTTGAGAATACAAATCAAATCAAAACTATCAGTTAGAAGTAGGGTGGTCTTCACTTTAAACCCACTTTTAAGATTTTCATGCTAACCATCTGTTAACCTCTAAATGTTACTGATCACCCTATAGTATGTAAATATTCTATAGATATGTAAGCCTAACTGAGGGATTAATTTGACGCTTTATAAGAATTGAAGGTCCCAAATAGCAATTTCAATGATTTAAGTGGCTAGCTATGAAACAACTTTAATAAGTTGGGGCATAATAGCAATTTCTTTGTTTTGAGAGACTAATTCCAAAATACTTAAGATTTAAAGGACTGATATTAAAAACCCAATAAAAATAGAGGGACAAAAGTGGATGATATGAATATGTATATATTTTGCTAGTATCTGCGTCTCCGGATAGTAAAATCTCTATTCACTTTCATCAATGGGGATTGATATGGACTCCTATCTAAATATCCATTAGTGTGATAAAACATAAATGAGATGAAAACTTCTAAAGTACCAAAACTTGCAGAGACATGATTTTTAAGAAAGGCAATACCAAAATGAATTTGGATCCTCTCCACTACAAAAAAAAAAATAGTGAAGAGACCACTACTTGAATTAGAGACATTAATTTGTTTGATAAGTGGTAGTGATCTATTCTAAATATAGCATTTATTCTACCCCCTTATGAATTACACTAATCCCTAATTTACACTCATAGACAAATTACTACCATTCAATAAAAAAATCAACGACCACAATGAAAAGTGGTACTCTCTCCATTATTTTTGTGTAGTGGAGAGAATCCGAATCCAAAATGAATTTGTACTTCCTCCTAAAAATTATATATGCGAATGGGAAGAATTAATGGTTCAAAGTGAAATATTGTTTTACTTCTTAAAAAATTTATACTTTTGATAGCACTTGAAACTTCTCAACTAATTTATTAGCATTTAGCTTTCCTCGATTCACGAGGAAGAGGAGTGCTATCTAAAATTTATCCTTTATGGTAATTCAAAAATACCAAGTATTAGTAAATGAATTGAGGCATATTTAAGGGTTGTTGAATGCATCGAGGGTGTTTTATCTGCAATTTACCCTACTTATAAATGGCATAAATGCGTGGTTAAATAAACTGTTTCACTATATTTCTTCAGAGTAAATAATCTATCTGAACACCCATAAAATGAGGTGATTATTACCATTCATAAGCGAGAACTGCTCTTTTTTGATAGGATGATTCTGATAGAATTCTTAATGCATTTCTTCTGCATAATATTCTCTACACGGTGTACAGACTTTGAGTCCATTGAACAGCAAATAATAAGTTGACTCGGGTACATATGGGCACTGTTGATGACGAGGGAGACAGTACTCCTGGAATCTTTTCGTGCCTAAGGACAGGGCACCAACCAGTTCTCTATCATGCTTTAACTGGAGTATAGTTGGCTTTGATAGCTATTGCATGTGGTCCTATTCTTTGTATATATATGTACCTTTCATTTTTTTTTTTTGGCTAATACATTTCAACCCTCATTTCTCACCGAAATAATCATGTATGCTAGTGTATTGTTAGTTCTTAGGCTCTGTTTGTCAATTTTAAAATTAGATAGGAGTTGCACTAGTTTTTGCTTCATCAGATTAGAGCTGATTCATGTAGGGGTTAGTTTAAAATAAACTAGTTTACAGACTAGACTTTGAACTTAAAATTTTTTTGACTTAAGTATTATCAAACTTAATATTAAATTTGCAACCATATTTGTATCCATTAAAACTAGCTTTTTCGAGTTATCAAATACACCATGGTGTTGGATACATATTTATGACCTGTTTGGATTGGGGCTAATGTGAGGTAATGGAATGTAGGAGACACATTTATCCTGTTTGAGAATTCATTTGAGGTAGATAATGGGAGGAAAGTTAAAATAACGTAGGGCAAATTTTGAGATTTTGTCCTCACCAAACCCACCCCACCTAAAAAAAAGGGAGAAGAAGTAAACAAAATTAGGGTGTAATGGAGGGACAAATTTACCCTTTTATCAAGATGAAATCCAAATGTGTAAAATAATATGTAAGGTTATTTATGTAAATTCATATATATCCTTTTACATTCTCTTCACATTATTAAACTTTTCAAATATGGTCAAACAAGTTCCCCTTAGCTCCTCTTACTATATTCCCAAACAAGTTTTATATGTTACCCTAACTCATCCTATATTCACTTAACTTCCTTTTACCAGGGGCAAATCCAACCATGTTCTTAAAGAACAAATTAATCGAATCAAAATGATGATGATCAGGGGATTAAAGTCATTCTGATACTTGACTAGGGATTAAAGTCATTATGATTATCTGAGTTGATTTCTTTGTTTTTCTCAAGACAAATGCAATCATTCATTAAACTCATGGATGGTTATTAATAAGAGTTAATTTCACATAACCCCCCTCCCTCCAACCCCCACCCTTTTAATTTTGGGGTTTTATCATATAACATTTAAAATTTTGTTTGTCTCACATAACCCCATTTAATTCTATAGCGTCTCACACAAACTTCCCTGAACATTAACCTTTTCTCACCTGATCTCCCTATATGTAAGTTTGGGAATTATTTTTAGTTATTTTGAATTACATGTAGGGAGGTCCGTTGAGAACCTCAACAACTCCCCCTTAATTTGTGAGTACAGTTCAATCTTTCAACTACACTTTAATCTTTCACGGGATTCACTAATTTTTTTGCACCACTTCGCCGTGAGCTAACCAATTCACTAACTCTTGCACCACTTCATTCGTGGGCTAACTTGACCATGTATTCAACACATTGCTATCAAACATCCGTAGGATCCTCCACCACTTGACTCATGATGGTTAACCTGACTATATCACTCCTCACTCCTACGTGCATTCGTGGTTTCTCCCGACACATTCAGGCTTCACATTGGACATCATCTTTTTTTTCACTTTTTTTTATTACTTAGACCATAACTTGTTCTGATACCATTTGTTGGGGGAGAAATCGGGTTTAATCTAGAGTTGATAGGCATTAAGTAGAAGCTAGGAACCAATTTTAACAAAAAAGTTATAGCTATTAAGTATTGGCTCCAACTCCTATTTTAAACACATCACTCTTTCTTATTCTATCCAATGTGAGATTATCCTCACATATGAATAATCTCAACACAAAGTTCCACACACACACACAGAGGGAAAAAACACACAAAACCCAAAAAAAAAAAAAAGGTTCAGAGGGGTTTTGTAAAATTATCACATTTTAGATTTTTATTTTTTAATAACCCACATTTTAGAACTTGCAATCTACCACCAGTTAAAATGGGCTTTTAATAGGCCTGGAAATGACTTGATTGCAGTGACCATTGCGCTTCATTCAGTAGCAAAGCCAAGACTGGGCTCCAATGGGCGTCCCTTATTGGGCTTACGGAGGGTATTTAGGCCCAAAAAGTCCCAAATAACATGAACTAAAAAAAGCAGGTCTCATGAAATCGCGCCCAAGTTGTTTCTGTTCACCTCTTTTATCGCAGCGGAGAGACTAGAGAGCCGAATCTCTCAATGTACCATCGATTAAAATTGAGGTATGCATTATTCTTGAAGATTTTTATTTTCTTGATATTCATTTTAAATTTCCAATAAATTTTTTAATCAATGCGGTGCGTGTGGAACCCTGATTTGTTCATCTTTTCTTCTTAAAAGAATTTTGCCCTAACTTAATTGGAACCTGAAATTTTGGGGTTTTTTTTTTGCCCCACAATGCATGCGTTCACTTTTTTATTCTGGGATTCGAGCTTCATTTGTTCAGTTCATACTGAATTATGTTAAGAATTTATGAGGGGCTTTGTCTTTAGATGGAAAATTTGGATGTTCTAATAGTTTTAGCCTGAAATAATGGTTTAAGCGTCTAGGGCTTAATGTGAATTAAATTGTTCATGTTGGTCATCCACTGGATATGAGAAAAGGATCACTTTCTCGAACTCTCCTCTTATTGCCAACCATCTATTGACTATTGCACACTGAAGAGCATTTTGAGGTCTGAATGTGGGAATAACTCTAGGGATCTGGACTTATGAGTACATTGCTTTCTGTGATGCACTTGAATGCTTTCACATGTCCATATCACAATTAAGAAGACCAGTTGCAACTTGCAAACCTTGATGGTTCAAAGTAGTTGTATGCGAAATTTGACGCGCACCTTATAAATATTCCAACTATCCATAGTGCCCCTTGCATATGTGCGCGCACACACACCCTCCTTCCCTCCCTCTCGCTACAAGATACGCTATCACAACACATATACATATGTATATGTGTGCATGTGCTTGTGTGTGTGATACCATTTGTTGGGGAGAAATCGGGTTTAATCTAGAGTTGATAGGCATTAAGTAGAAGCTAGGAACCAATTTTAACAAAAAGTTATAGCTATTAAGTATTGGCTCCAACTCCTATTTTAAACACATCACTCTTTCTTATTCTATCCAATGTGAGATTATCCTCACATATGAATAATCTCAACACAAAGTTCCACACACACACACAGAGGGAAAAAACACACAAAACCCAAAAAAAAAAAAAAGGTTCAGAGGGGTTTTGTAAAATTATCACATTTTAGATTTTTATTTTTTAATAACCCACATTTTAGAACTTGCAATCTACCACCAGTTAAAATGGGCTTTTAATAGGCCTGGAAATGACTTGATTGCAGTGACCATTGCGCTTCATTCAGTAGCAAAGCCAAGACTGGGCTCCAATGGGCGTCCCTTATTGGGCTTACGGAGGGTATTTAGGCCCAAAAAGTCCCAAATAACATGAACTAAAAAAAGCAGGTCTCATGAAATCGCGCCCAAGTTGTTTCTGTTCACCTCTCTTTTTATCGCAGCGGAGAGACTAGAGAGCCGAATCTCTCAATGTACCATCGATTAAAATTGAGGTATGCATTATTCTTGAAGATTTTTATTTTCTTGATATTCATTTTAAATTTCCAATAAATTTTTTAATCAATGCGGTGCGTGTGGAACCCTGATTTGTTCATCTTTTCTTCTTAAAAGAATTTTGCCCTAACTTAATTGGAACCTGAAATTTTGGGGTTTTTTTTTTGCCCCACAATGCATGCGTTCACTTTTTTATTCTGGGATTCGAGCTTCATTTGTTCAGTTCATACTGAATTATGTTAAGAATTTATGAGGGGCTTTGTCTTTAGATGGAAAATTTGGATGTTCTAATAGTTTTAGCCTGAAATAATGGTTTAAGCGTCTAGGGCTTAATGTGAATTAAATTGTTCATGTTGGTCATCCACTGGATATGAGAAAAGGATCACTTTCTCGAACTCTCCTCTTATTGCCAACCATCTATTGACTATTGCACACTGAAGAGCATTTTGAGGTCTGAATGTGGGAATAACTCTAGGGATCTGGACTTATGAGTACATTGCTTTCTGTGATGCACTTGAATGCTTTCACATGTCCATATCACAATTAAGAAGACCAGTTGCAACTTGCAAACCTTGATGGTTCAAAGTAGTTGTATGCGAAATTTGACGCGCACCTTATAAATATTCCAACTATCCATAGTGCCCCTTGCATATGTGCGCGCACACACACCCTCCTTCCCTCCCTCTCGTGCGCGCGCATACGCACACGCACACACACATATACATATGTATATGTGTGCATGTGCTTGTGTGTGTGATAACAATGGATATGAGGTGACGACTCATTTTGCTAAATGAGCTACCAAGAGATAGACATATAGTGAGGCTCACTTTGCTAGTCACATCGGATGGGTGGGTCTCCTTACCTTTTGTTCCTAGTTTTTAATTTAACAAAATGAGTCACCCTCTCATAACCATTAAATCCTAGCGTGTGGAAATAACGTGTATGAGGTCACAACTCATTTTTCTAAATAACCAACCAAGAAAGACACATAGTGAGGTTCACTTTTCTAGTGACGTCGGATGAATGAGTCTCCCCATTTTTATTTCTTAATTGGTAACTCATTTAATAAATGATGAGCCACTCCTAACCACTTCACCCTAGTGTGTGAAAATCAGGTGTATAAGGTGGCGACTCATTTTGCTAACTGATCTACCAGTAGATAGACAAACTGTGAGGTCCATCTTGCTAGTCACATCAGAGGGGTGGGCCTCCCCATCTTTTATCTCGTGGTAGCTCATTTAACAAAATGAGTCGCTTCATAACTATTAAACCCTATAATACATAGACACATGCACATGCACGTGCACCCACACACACAGCCACCCGCCCGCACACAAACACACGCACAAACACACAAAATTGGGCTGCCGCTCAAATTTTTTTTAAAAAATCAGCCTTGCACATTGGAAAACAAATGGTTCACTTTGAAACACTGCACACACCTTACACATTGGAAAATATAGGAAACTCCTCCATTTACCAAATGATGCATGTCCTATTTAAAGATCACTATATTAAAGACAAATTGTTTAGATTCTACTGTTTTTTTTTTAATTGTAAATATTTTTACGTCGTCCTGCAATTTCAAGTGGACCAACTATCATCAGCCTTATAATGTAGCATGCGAGTGTTCATTATTTACCGTAATCTGAACAGAGTTTAGAGGTCAGGTTATCCTAGATTGGCTAATTCAAAGAAGTCTTTGCAGCTTTGTGTACGGCTGCTGAGCTTTAAGAGCATGTTGGTGGTTGCAGCAAAGCCTTTGTGTTCAAACGTCTCTTATATTTTACGATCTATTTACTCTTTTGGGCTGCTGATAAAACTAACTGAAATTTTTACAAACCAACCATCTCATTAGTGCTTAAAAAGTTGCTAGATCAGCAACACGTGACAGTAAATCTGTTTATTCAATTCAACAACCCACTTTAAATTTCAAGTTCTCAAGCGAATTACATGGAAAACAGGAGTTTCACTAGAATATTTGCCCTTGATGGCACTGGACACCAGCTTAAATATTTACTATTACCTAAGAATGTGAGCTTTAGGAAGGAGCCCACAATATCTTATCATTTTGGTATTATCCAAATGACTCTATTTCATTTAGATCAGGTGCATGCATGTGAGAGATAGAGAAGATATTTTATTGATACCGTGAAAAGTTGAATCAAGAAATCCTAAATGGTACAGTTCAATTATGCTAGTGTTAGCTATAACTTACAGGTTCAAAACTTAGCCAACTCATCAATCAACTCTTTGTAATGTGAACTCTGACTTCCAAATTCTGCATCTCATACTATAATGGGTTAGTGTTGATTTTCCCTAAAAAGGGGGTTTGTGTTGATTCCTCTGAAGCCTAGTCATAGTGCATTCTATCCCTTTGCAGTCTTGAGTTTTGGCTGTTATGTTGCTATTAGTTACATGCCATTTTTTTTTCTCCTCATGCATGAAAATATTTGAGGTGGTTTGACCAGTATATTTCATCTCAGAATCAAGCTCAGCTTTGGATAAGGATATACTTTACCTTAAGGGCCCCAGTTTATATACTAATTAGTAATTAGTTTTGAGCGAAGGAAGATTAGATCCGAGTGTGATAATTAGATACTTTCCTGTTAAGCTGAAGCCATATAATACCTGCTAGCACCATTTGCTTGGCACTTGCATTCTTTCATGAGTGTTTATTATATTACCATCTACTTCATTGTAGATAAAGTACGAAACCTTGGCATCAATGTACTGATTCCCGTTGAAGTTCCTTGGTTGTTGGGTAATTTGGCATTATTAACCGCAAGTAGACTTGTTTGTCGGTAATTTAGTAGAATTAACAACACACTGAAAACAATTACCTCAACCTTCAAAAGATTATATTATTGCCTAAATGAACATGAAAATATCTTCACATGTAACAAGTTCATCATTGACAACATCTGTACATTAGTATAAATTGGTGTTTGCAAGTCCTTAAAGCAACACTTGTAGTATACAAATCGGTATATGCAAACCTTTACACTTCTTACCTTCATCTTGTAACTATTAGTAGTATTTTTCTTAAACCAAGTTCACTGAATCATTTTAAGATCTAAAGAGGAGCATAACATTCACTGTGTAAATGATGGCTCAGCATCACCAGTAGTCTCAGTTATGTAGAAATGGTTCAGGCTTAATCACCATTCATCCATTCTTTACAGTTCCATTAAAATGACCACACTGGACATTTATATCATTCAAACGAGAAAAAGACACCAATACATTTGAGATTTGATACTAGTTTCACATTCTATCCAGTTGCGCAAGCATTCCAGAATCCAGAGTCAGATAATGTTCAATTCAGCAACCCACCATATCAGATGTCTGATATCCCCTTTTCCTGTACGGTTGATAACTGACCACACTTTCCCCTTTTCCCAAATCAAGACTCTTTTTATTGGTAAATGCCAATTGTGCTTTGTTTTGGCTATTATTAGTTTGAAGATTCGGTACTTACTCAATTATGTGCATAGTCTAACCTAATTCTCCTACTTGTTTACCAGGACGATCCTGACTATATGTTTTCTGACTTACAAGTTTGAGTTTATCAGCATACAATCCAACAATGGCTTCAGGTTTTCCGCTGATTTCGTTGAACACTAGAGGTTGGTACATACAATTACCAGCACTTTGCGGAATATGAGATTTAGTTGTTTTCCTACCACGTACATGACGTATTCTTTATCTTCGATGTGCATGATGATGTACAATAAGTTATTGTAGAACATGCACAAAAACATGCACAAGACAGTTTTCAGGTTCAGTAGTCGACTACTAGGCATTGTAGTCGACTACATCAGAGCGACGAAAGCGTGTTTCGGTCGGAACAGATTAGTCGACTATTAGGCATTGTAGTCGACTACAATCGTGAGCTTGACGAGTGCGTGTTTCGAGTGGAAACAATTAGTCGACTAATATGAGTTGTAGTCGACTAATGCAGGCAGTCGAATCTGGTTTGGTTTTAAACCCGTTCGCTTAGAGTTTATATATAACCCTAAACCCGATTAATTAGGGAAGTTTTAAGCACGTTTTGGGCGACCTTTGAGAGGGTTTGTGCATCTTTGGAGAGGAGATCTTTTGAGAGATCGAGAGGTTTGTTTTAGGATTTCTTTGTGAGAACTTGTAATCCTAATTTGTATTCTCTTTCTATTAGTGAAAATCCCCTCCTTACCGTGGGCGTGGCAACTTGTCGAACCACGTAAATCTCGTGTCTTCTTGTTTTCTTTGTGTATTTGCTATCGTTTGTGGTGGTTTCTCTCGACGGTTCACCGTCCGCTACCAACAATTGGTATCGAGCTATTGTTCGATTGAAAGTGGTGTAATTTCTAATTTGAGGGTGTTCGGTGATTCTGAGAGAAGCGGATTCACGAAGACAAACAGAGGATGACGCCAACCAAGAATCACCAAAGTGGGAAAATTCGAGATTGAAAAGTTCAATGGGAAGAACGACTTTTCCTATTGGAGGATGCGATGAAAACTTTCTAATTTCGCAAAAATTGCACAAGGCTTTGGATGGAAAGGAGAAGAAGAACAAGAATATGTCTAGTGAGGATTGGGAGGAGTTGGATCACGGAAGCAGTCGATTATCCTATGCCTTGAGAGGGATGTAGCTTTCTTGGTAGATGGAGAGGAAACGCCAAGGCGTGGAAGAAGTTAGAGGGTACCTTCATGACGAAGAGTCTAACTAACCGGATCTACTTAAAATCCAAATTGTATACTTGCAAGATGGAGGAGGGCTCATCAATCAGGGAACACATCAACAAGTTTGATAGGATCATATCGATTTGAAAGACATAGATGTTAAAGTAGGAGACGAGGATCAGCGCTTCTACTACTGCCTCGCCAAGTCTTATGAGAACAGGTGCAAACACCGATGCTTGTGGGAGAAAATTTGAAGATGGATGAGACTAGAACGGCACTTCTAGCGGACGATCTTCGGAAGATTGCAACTAGTGACATGACCACTGGTGGTAACAAGGAACAAGCGCAGGGATTGTTTGCAAGAGGAAGGAGCAATGAGCGAGGAAAAGGCAAGAGAGGAAAGTCTAGATCTAAATCAAGACCTCTTGCGGGAAAAGGATGTTTCAAGTGCGGTGAAGCTGGGCATTTCAAAGTCGACTGTCCAAATAAGAGAGTAGGTGGAAAGAAGAACAACAACAAGACTGAGAGGAGAGAGGGCAAGGAAGAAGCGAGCTACATTTCAGAGGAAGGGAGCGATAAGAGTGCTATGTCGTCACGGGTGGCGAGGATATCTCCGAGAAGTGGATACTTGATTCTGGTTGCTTTTACCATATGTGTCCAAATAGGAAGTGGTTTACTACCTACAGAGGCATTGATGGTGGAACTGTATTGATGGGGAATAACCATGCTTGTAAAACAGTGGGGCTAAGTAATATCAAAATCAAGATGCATGATGGAGTGGTTCGAACCTTGACGGATGTGAGGCATGTTCCCGACTTGCGGAAGAATCTTATCTCGGTTGGTGCTTTGAACTCGGTGGTTGCGGGATTGTGACGGAAAACGGAGTGAAGAAGGTTGTTCGTGGTTCCTTAGTAGTGATGAAGGGTGTTCGTCACGGTAATCTATATACTCTCGAATGCAGCGGTGGCGGGGAGATCACGGCGGTTGGAAGCTGAAGGAAGTGGTGGAGATCCATGTGAGCACACGGTTATGGCATAAGCGGCTTGGGCATATGTCGAGAAGGGTCTAGTTCGCTTGGTAAAGAGGTGCGCTAAAGAATCAAGGAACCTAGCATGGATTTTTGCGAGGATTGTGTGTATGGAAAGTCACACGAGGTCAAGTTCGACAGCAAGTCTAAGAGCGAGAGGATACTAGATTATGTGCACACGGATGTTTGGGGTCCGGCTCGGACAACTTCCAAGGTGGTTCCGTGTATTATGTCTCGTTTATAGATGATTATTCTAGGTATGCTTGGATTTACTTTACGAAGCACAAGAATGAGGTGTTGAGACATTCAAGAAGTGGAGAACAATGGTTGAGAACGAGGGCGGAAAAAATTGAAGACGCCGAGATCCGATAATGGTACGAGTATCTGAGATGGTGCTTTCAAGGAGTTCTCGCGGATCGAGGGAACTGCTCGACACCGACAACAGTCTACACCACGCCAGAATGGGGTCGCGAGAGATCGAACCAACACCGCGGAGAAAGCGGTGAGTATGCGATCTTATGCGTGATCGGGCAACGAATGGTGGGCGAAGCGGTGGCTCTGACTTGTTACATTGTGAACCGTTCACCACATTCGATATTGGATGGTGATACACCCATAGGGTGTGGTCGAGAGCATGCGATTATGATAGGCTCGAATTTTCGGATGTACCGCCTACTATCACGCCAACGAGGGAAAGCTTGACGCGAGGGCAAAGAAGGCAATATTCTTGGGATATGCAAAGGGCGAAAAGGTTATCGCCTTTGGTGTACGGAAGATTCAAAGTTCGTGGTCGCCAGGATGTTACCTTTGATGAGAAATCCATGATTGCTAGAGGCCCAAGGATGATGGTGTTATGGTGGTGAGACTTCTAAGTCTCGTGTTATTGAAATAGAACCTAAAGACCAACTAGGTTCTAATCGTGCTCAAGTGGGAAGTCGGGTAGATGATGAGTTTGAGCGGTGAGGAGGTTCAGCGAGGAAAATACGAGCACTATAACAACGGCGGCTCGAGGATAATTTGGCTTCCACTAGGCCAAAGCGAGCATACAAGCGAGTTTTGAAGGCGGGGCGATCAACCCCGAAGCACTATGGGCGAGCTAATATGGTTGAATCACGCACTCTCGGTGGAGGAGGACGAGCGGTCTCCTTCAAGGAAGCTATTCGGGACAAGGATAGTGAGAGTTGGTTGGGCTGCGATGGAGGAAGAGATGGAATCTCTTGGAAGAATCATACATGGGAGGTGGTCCCATTGCCCATGGGAAGAAAAGCTATTGGTTGTAAGTGGGTGTATAAAAGAAAGGAAGATCTTCTGAGCTCGGTGGTGTAAGATACAAGGCGAGGCTAGTGGCTAAGGGTTTTGCACGTAAAGAGGGTGTGGATTACAATGAGATATTTTCTCGGTGGTGAAACACACATCTATTCGGTGCTATTGAGTATTGTTGCTTATGGTGATTTTGAGTGGATCAACTCAATGTTAAACGACCTTCTTGCGGAGACTTGGATGAAGAGATCTACATGCATCAACCCGAGGGCTACAAGGTTGAGGATAAGGAGAATCATGTGTGTCGCTTGAGGAAGTCACCGTATGGATTAAAGCAATCTCCGGCGATGGTACAAGCGTTTGACTCCTTCATCTTTGAAGCATGGGTTTTCCGGCCATCATGATTGTTGTGTTTACATTCTGAAGCTTCATGGAGGTAATTTTATCTATCTTCTTTGTATGTGGATGACATGCTTATTGCTTCTAAGAGCGGGGTGGAGATAGATAGGTTGAAATCTCAACTTGGTGAAGAGTTCGAGATGAAGGACATGGGTGCCGCTAGGAAAATACCGGGTATGGAGATTAGAAGAGAGGCGAATCGGCGATTGTTCTTGAGTCGGAAGGGCTACGTAGAAGCGGGTGATCGCGAGGTTCGGGATGCAAGGTGCTAAGTCGGTGGTGACTCCATTGGCTCCACACTTTAGGCTTTACGGTAATCAATCTCCCACTACAATGAAGAGAAGGCGACATGGAGCGTGTTCCTATGCTAGTGCAGTTGGCGGTTTAATGTATGCAATGATGTGTACACGCCGGATATTTCACAGCGTTAGTGTGGTCAATAGATTCATGGCGAATCCGGAAAGGCGACCGGGAAGCGATGAAGTGGGTCCCGAGGTACTTAAAGGGTACCGTTGATACGAATGCGTGTTTTGGTGGAGAAACATGTCAGTTAGCGGGTTTGTGGACTCACGATTATGCGGCGATCTAGATAGACGGCGATCTACTACCGGTTATGTATTTAAGATACATGGAGCTCAGGTTAGTTGGCGATCGATGTTACGTGCTACGATGATATTTTCTACTACGAGGCCGAAAGTACATGGCCATGACAGAGGGAGTGAGGGAAGCATTGTGGTTATGGGGTCTTCTAGACGATTTGGGGATTGAGCAGAAAACGTGAACTTGTGGTGTGACAAATGAGTGCAATTCACTTGGTGAAGAATCAGTTCATCATGCTCGTACCAAGCATATCGATGTCGTATCATTTTGTGCGGGATGTCATGAGGAAGGTGATATTTCTCTCATGAAGGTGCACACGAATGAGAATCCCGCAGACATGTTAACCAAGGTGGTCACAGGTAGTAAGTTTAAGCATTGCTTAGACTTGCTTCAAATCAATCCGTGTTGATTTGCCCGAGACATGGCCGCCGGGCTAATGGGTAAGGTGGAGATGATTTGAGGTGAACTACGATGAGCTTGATCCCGGTGGAGGGTACGTAGGCAGCCGCGGTGTAGTGGCGCACACTACAACAAATTGCACTTTTCCCAACGCTTATTCCCGACGCATGGTTAAAAACATCGCCAAAGATTATGTTTTTCCTGACGATTTTAGTTAGCGTCGGCAAAACATATATTTTTCCCCACGTTTATAATTAGCGTCGCTAAAGGTATATATTATTTGCGACGTTTTAATTTAGCGTCGGAAATAGTGTATGGATTTCACGATGTTTTTCATTTTCGTCGCTAAAAATAAATAGTTTTAGCGACGTATTAAGTTAGCGTCGGTAAATATATACATCTTTAGCGACGTGCTGAGTTAGCGTCGCTAAAAGTCTCTTTTTCACGGATATGATACCCGTTAAACCCGATTGCTAATATCCGATTACCCATTAACCCATACCCATTCTCATCTCCTCATAACCTAAAACAAAGCGATACTCAATTCCCAAATTTTCTCTGGTGCCTCTCCTCTTCGCTCGTCGCCGTCGCCGTCGACTTCAGCCGAATCGGCGTGGCCACCGAATCGCCGTCGACTTCGATTTCTTTGGTATGCGGTTAACCCATACCCATCGGATCGGTGCTCCTCGGGCAGCCATCGTGGCGTGGGTCTCGTCTTGGCCGAGCCGTGTCGTGGAGATTCATCTGGCCCGGGGCGTTGAAGAGGCAGTCGTGGAACCGGAAGGAGGGTATCAAAGATGATCCTATCTCGCTTTTATATTTGGTTTTCCTTTGTTTTTTCTTTTTGGGAAAGGAAAAAATTGGGGTGTTAATTAATTAGTGCGTTGACAACCTTAGGAAAAGAAAATGATGGATCGAGAATGATTTTTGTGTGCTTATTGTATTTTCCCTTATTTTGTGACTATTTTGTCGTCAATTGTACTCCTTTGCCGAGTGAACTTGATTGTTGTCATTATTTGGCCGCCAAATTTCATAAAAGCTATCATTTTGAACTAAGGATTTCAAAAAATAATCGTAAATTATTTCCGAAAGATATTATCGAATTTTGCAAATTTTCGTGTTTTAGGTCAGGAGGGTGAATTTTTGCGCTTTAAGATAGCTTTGTGCCGGTTGTTAGTATTCAGATAAAGAGAGGAACATTGCGACGCTTCGAAAGGCGATCGAGGAGGTCAGTAAAGGAGCCGAGCTCGTGTTGTTACTGTAAGTTTTGGAAAGGAAAAAATTAAGGAGTTTTAAAGATTTTTCCTTAAATTAGTTAGATAAATTACTTGAAGTATTGTCGTTTGTAGATAATTAGTAGATACAGGAGTGGGATTTGGGATGGAGTTGTACATGAGAATAGAAGTGGAATTTGTGGATAATTCTCTTAAGATATATATATTTGCTATTTAAGTGTTGTTAAGTAGTTGCTTTGTTTAGCTAATTATCCTGCTTTCGTTCTTTCCTCAAGTTCTAAACCAATGTATAGCGTGCCTCGTCTAGTTATACACTCTTGTGCATGCCCGAGCTTTTAGAAGCATTATAGATAACTACGGAGATTTCTTCATTGTTCATGGGGACGCCATTATAAGTTGGTTGGTGAAAGTTATACGAATCAGCCCTTTCTATCACCACTAGTAGGAACCAAAAAAGAAAAATAAAACAATAACTTGCTAGCTTAAACATGTTTATTGAGTTGTATATTGTTACTTGTTTATTTTGAGATGTCAAAGTGTGCCTTAAACTAAAAGGCAGTCCTTTGGAGAGTCAATAGTGGTACCCTACTCTTCAATTAATTCTTTACGTTACGTTCTCCTAGTTAAAGAGGATGATTTAGATGGAGCAGTTGGTTTGTTTCAGTTAGGGAATAAGGGCGGGGAAAGAAAATTTTTTTTATCCCACTTGGGTGGGAGTTGAGTATTAATTTGTAGCAAGGACACTCCCCAACCATTGAGTCCTAGCGCCTTATCCTTGTCTCCCAAGCAAAACCAAGCTCACGTGAGATCTAATCCTTGTACACCTATGTTGCATGTGCTTTCCTTTTCCTCCACTTGTTTTCTAATTGCATGCACTAAAATATCCTAATGGCTCACAAAATTAAGCAATCTAGTGGTTCCCGGTTTATGGCTAAGGCCCATGGCTCATGATGTACATGCCTTTCTAGGTTCCCTCCAGTTGTTCTTTTGTTGTCTTATACCTTAAAATAAGCTACAGAGCTCCTCATAGTTTATAAGTTTTGGAAATCTACATTACTACTTTTGTGCTTAATTACTTTGATGGCGGATTAGATATGTGAAGATACATGAGTGGGATTTAATTTAGTTTCGGAAGTCTTATGCAATGTACATTTTTAGTTTGGCAATAAAATTTGAATAAAGAGTAGAGATCTGATAAAACTTGCATTATCGATAGTTTGTTTGGTTCCTTTAAGAAATCTGTCTCTTAAGTTACAAACTTTCGGTCTTCTTTAGCCTTATTATCCTCTATCCATTTTGTCAATGCCATTTGGTTTGTATTGTTATAAGTATTATTTTGTTCGGAGAAAAGGTATTTGTCATAACTTGTTAGTTAGTTTTGTGGGATAGTTCATTGTTTTGTCATAACTTGTTAGTTAGTTTTGTGGGATAGTTCATTGTTTTGTCATAACTTGTTAGTGCCTATATTATGATCATATATTCAAATTTCGATTCTTATCAATCTCGCAGGTTTGCAGGTACAATTTTTCTGATCTTTTTATTATAACAAGACTTGTTGACTTTTGGCCTTGTCAAACATGTTTCTGATCTTTTGAAAATGGTTTTCTAATTATATAATGTATATGATTATTTGCAAGCCACATGTATATTTGATTTCACAAGCTATTGTGTAGTTCATTTGATTTATGTAATTGATTCACAAGCTATTGCCTATTAAACTGCATCCTCAAGACTGTGTTAATTTCTCAGGTAAGTTGGAAAGCTCGGCAATTGAAACATTCTCTTTGATGCACTGGATCTGAATTGTCAAGTTTCTCAACATTGTCAAGTTTTCTCAACAGGTTCTTCTCAACAGGTTCTACTTCTGATACTCTTTATTTGTTATTGCATATTCATTTGAGATGCTACTTTTTCTTCAATGATAATAAATTAATATGATATTATATTCACACCAATTGTAATCAGATATGGATAAGAGTTGGATGACATTGATTAGGGATAGATTAAGTCCGTGATATCGGTAGGAGTTGATGCTTTTATAGAATTTGCAAAAGTAAATGCAGACGGGGGTAGCACGATTCGGTGTCCATGCAACAAATGCATGAATCTTGATTGGCGTGAATTTGGTATTGTGCAAGATCATTTGGTTCGATATGGGATGATGGTATCCTATAAGATTTGGTTGCACCATGGGGAATGGCCTGATAATCAGCATGGTGATTCCGGTGATGATAGGGATGAGGCGGGGCGATAATAGAGATGAGTATCCGTAATTATTGGAAGACCATTGCGAGGAACTTACATGGATGGCGATGATGTAGAGATGGATCATGATGTTCGAAACTTCGAAAAATTACTGGAAGCTTCCAAGCGTGAAATGTATCCCGGTTGCAAAAACTTCACTTTGTTGGCATTTTCTGTGAAGATGCTTCATGTGAAAGTTGAGAATAGGTGGAGTAATAAGTCATTCGACATGGTTTCTGAATATTCGGGGACTTATTGCCGAGGGTCATTTGGTTCCGTGGTCAATTTATGAAACGAAGAAGTTCTTTGCGTGATCGGGCATGGGATATGAGCATATCGATGCATGTCAATATGATTGTTCCTTGTTTTGGAAGGAGAACTTCGCTTTGGTAAAGTGTCGTATGTGGGGAGTCTAGGTACAAGTTCATTAGTGGAAAGGGTACGAAGATTCCTCGTAAGGTATTGCGTTACTTTCAGTTAACTCAGGTTCGGAAATTGTACATGTCGGAAAAGCGCCAAAGAGATGAGATGGTATAGGAATAAACGTGTAGATGATGGGATTGTGAGACATCCAGCTGACACTAAGGAGTGGAAGGAATTTGACCTTCAACATCCAGAGTTTGCACAAGAGATCCGCAATGTAAGGCTGGGACTGGCCAGCGATGGGTTCAATCCTTTTGGAAACATGAGCAATGCCTATAGTATGTGGCCAGTCATACTTATGCCCTACAACTTACCACCCTGGTTGTGTATGAAAGAACCTTTTTTCATGATGTCCTTACTTATTCCTGGTCCACATGCACCAGGGAACGACATCGATGTTTTCTTGAGGCCTTTGGTCGACGAGTTGAAGGAGTTGTGGGACAATGGGGTAGTAACTTATGATGCCTCCAAAAAAAATATCTTTCGGATGCATGCAGCTATATTGTGGACCATTAATGACTTTCCTGCATATGGTAACTTGTCTGGGTGGAGCACGAAAGGCTATATGGCTTGTCCACCTTGCAATGATGATCCATTATCGCACCGATTGAGGAGTAAGATTGGATACTTCGGGCATCGAGTTTACTTGCCTAGGAATCACACTATGAGAAGGAGCAAGGACTTTAATGGCAGGACTGAACATCACATAAAATCTTTGGAGTTACCCGTGGAAAAGGTACTTGAGCAGTTGGATCAATTACCAAATGTTAATTTTGGAAAGCATCCTTTAAAGAGGAAAAGACCCTATGAATCTGAAGCTCTAAATTGGAAAAAGAAAAGTATCTTTTTCGAGCTACCATACTGGAAAGATCTGAAGGTGCGACACAATTTGGATCCCATGCACATTGAAAAGAATATATGTGAGGCAATCATTGGGACAATGTTGGTTATAGACGGGAAGAACAAGGACACGAATAAAGCTCGCCTCGATTTGGAAGATATGAATATAAGGTCAAAATTACATTTAGAGAAACAACCAGATGGATCCATTCGCAAGCCTATGGCAGCCTACACACTATCCCCAGAAGAGAGAGAGGGTTTTTGTGCATTCTTGACGTCGATCAAGTATCGATGGGTATCGCGACAAATTTGTCGAGGTGCGTGAGCACTAGAGGCAAATTGATGGGTCCGAAGAGCCATGATTATCATGTCCTTCTACAACGTCTTCTGCCGATTGGGATGCACGGATATGTTAACAAGGAAATTGGCACAACACTTTTTGAGTTGGGAAGCTTCTTTCAGGACCTTTGTTCTAAAACATTGAGGCACAATGACTTGGAAAAGTTAGAGGAACGCATTGTCCTCATACTTTGTAAACCGGAGAGGATTTTCCGCCGGCTTTTTGATGTGATGGTCCATTTGGTCGTTCACTTGCCACGTGAAGCCATGCTTGCCGGCCAAGGCAATATCGGTGGATGTATCCGTCGAAAGGTAGATATTATATGACCACATAATTTATTAGTTTCGTTTTGGTGCAAGCGTATTACATATAAATCTTATTCTAATTTATGAGTCCTTTGAAGGTTTCTTGGAACACTAAAGGTGCGTTACCAATCGAGCTAGGCGGAAGGTTCAATTGCGAGGCTTACATTGCTAAAGAGTGTCTTACTTTTGTTCAATGTATCGAAAGGAGTTGTTCAAGAAGAACGAAATGTTGATTGTGGTATACTTGGTCCCGATTGTCGGTTTTCACACAAAGTGCTCGTCCCTTCGGACGAATCACAAGAGCTCCATGTGTCGCGAAAGATCCGATATGGCTCGATGGTTTGTGTTGTATAATAGCCCAATTGGAGCCGTTTCTAGAGTATGTGTTAAGTTTTAAAGTTTTAATCGGTTGTATAGTTTTACTAACCGATTGATTAATACATCATCATGTAGGGAACACAAGGCTACGATCCAAAATTCTAGAGGACATGACATTACTCAGATACAACGAAAAGAATTTTCAAAATGGTTCAAACAACATGTAAGTTACATGAAATACACACAAGTCATTTTATAAATTAAAATTAAATTAACATTATTGAATACCTAATGTACTTGTAACATGCTCATGTAGATAAATCATTTGCGAACTATCGGCTCACCAAGGGCAACTGATGAATTGTGGTCATTAGCAAATGGTCCAGATATATTAGTTCATCTCTATGAAGGGTGCATTTGTAATGGTGTTCGGTTCCACACTAAAGATCGCGACAACCGTCGTAAGAGTCAAAATAGTGGATTGGTTGTGGAAGGGGATCACGATGGAAAAACAATTGACTTTTACGGTTACTTATGCAAAGTCTGGGAGCTGAAATATTTGCATGGGGGTAAGGTTGTTCTGTTCCAATGTGAGTGGTTCAACACTGGCGGTAAAAATAGAATACATAAAGATACACATATCACAAGTATTGATGTTAGGGGTCGTTGGTATCAAAACGATCCCTTTGTGCTACCAGATCAAGTGAAGCAAATATTTTACATTGATGATACAAATTGGGTGCTCATTGGAAAGTCGTAGAAAGGGTCCATCATAGGAGTGTGTGGGATGTACCGGAACAAGACCAAGTTGATATGCTTAACGATGCATTTCAACAAGATGAAACCACTGATGCTGTTCCAATTCTCGTCGAGCCTACTACGAATTATCGTTATTATAGGGATGATGTTGGTCCCGATATCATTCCCGGTGCTAACCTAAATACGGAGCATGGAGTTGACAATGATGAGACAATGGAAGAGTGTGGTGATGATTTAGAAGATAATTTGCATAATCAGTCTGACCTAGATATAGACCCTGATATGGATTATGATGATGTGTAGTATATGATTTTGTTTCGTAAATGAACATATCTTAACAATTGATAATATTGTTTGAAAGCTACGTAATTACATTCGGTCATTTTGTATAATAGTTTAATGTTACAACCTGACATAGCTTATATTTTCTAACATGTAATTTTTTTTCCCATAGTTATTAAATATGCACAGTGGTAAAAAATTATGGGTCAAACCGGGGTCCACACGAAAAATGGCAGAAATATATGAGGCAAAAAGGAGGAAAACAATGGAAGATAATATAGCAAGAATGAGAGCTTTGGGAATACCACCACTTTCACAGACATTTTTCAGGACATTGCCAATGCATGAGAGGAAAAGTAAAGGTAGTAAAAAAAAAGCTTGTGAGGATGATGATGAGTACCTACCGCCTATGGATAATAATTTGCTTAGCTCATCGAGTGAAGATGACACTGATGATTTAGAAGAGGTAATATCTATTTGTCATTAATTGTTACTTGTTTAATTTGGCATTTATTCGGATTAATTAGATTAGCATATTGCCCTATTTAAAACCCCCTATAGGGCACTTTCACTAATAATTCATTTTACTCCATTATAACAGGTAACACGTATGGCTCCAGGACGCAAGTCCAAAAATGTCATACCATCGACTTCAGTGCCCGAGAGGAGGATCTTGGTTGCCTCCTTGAACCAGCCACCCCCGTGCACCCGTAGCGAGCCGCCCTACCCCGAGCCATCACCCATTGCCCAGCCTGACCAAATAGAAAGCCCTCATACGATTGGGAGCAGCGTAGGTAATAATATATCATTATTTACATATCAGATTCACCTCTCCTTTATGTTAGATATAAAATTTTATTCAATTAACTTTGCATTTTTTTGTAGGATTGGTATCAACCGGCAGTTAAAAGTACGAGGTGTAACACGGGGGAAGGGGACAGAGAGATTGGTGAGACAATTGGGTCATGCGATTTCTGTTCCGATCTCTTCCTCAAGTGGAGCACCGGAGGGGGAGCATGCGACATCCCTCGCGAATGAGATTGGGAAGGAGATTCGATTATCTGCACCGGTTCGCAATTGTAGTTGGGACAATATTGATGCTGGGATAAGAGAGGCGATCATTATGAGAGTTCGGGTATTTTTTTAATCCATAATACAACCTCCATTATTAATAATTGATGCAGATAATGGCCATGACTAATTTAAGTATTGTCAACTTTGAGAGTTCGGGAATGAGAGTTTACATGTTTTAAGTATTGTCAACTTTGTACAGATAATGACAATATTGATGCTTAGATTGATATTTTTGAACTGTGAAAGTAAAGTAGAGTAAGCTTAAACCTTTAAGTTTGTCTCCAGGTTCTAAATGCATCGCTTCTTCTTGTTGTTGTTATAGTTGTTCTTCTTGTTGAATGCACTTCAATTGATTCTATAAAAGTGCATTGTTTTAGCTTCGAAGATGGTTATCTTTACTCTCTCCACAGCAAAATATGTTTTTGAGTTTTTAAATGCATTCACGTTTAGGCACACCTCATGATAAGCTTCTCAGGTGACCACAACTTCAGTTTTTAGTATAGAGGATATTAATCATATTAAAAGTGCATTGTTTCATTTGTATTCATCTGAGTAATCACCTATAAATGTGGTTACAACCACAATGCATGGCCAAAGAAAACACCAGCGGAACAAATTCATTTTATTCAACCGTTGCTTGCCTCCAATTGCAATTATAGTCAATAATAGCAGGTATAAAAACAGCAACAGCCAGGAATTAAATCTGGATATTCACAACACCTTATATTCACAACACCTTTGCTAGCAGCAAATTTGGAAACTAGAAACGGAAAGCAGCACAATATATAAACTAAATCTGGATTAAGTTTAGAAAATGACAGAGTAAACAAAACTTATTTCCCTTGCTTGCTTGAATTTACCCCACAATAACTGCAAGTGGCTCAATAAATTACCAAGTGCTTTGATGCTTCCAAAGTAAAATTCAAAGCTCAAACAGCTGCTAAGAGTTTTGCTTCCTTCATTTACCTCGTATTGTCAACTTTGAGAGTTCGGGAATGAGAGTTTACATGTTTTAAGTATTGTCAACTTTGAGAGTTCGGGAATGAGAGTTTACATGTTTTAAGTATTGTCAACTTTGAGAGTTCGGGAATGAGAGTTTACATGTTTTAAGTATTGTCAACTTTGAGAGTTCGGGAATGAGAGTTTACATGTTTTAAGTATTGTCAACTTTGAGAGTTCGGGAATGAGAGTTTACATGTTTTAAGTATTGTCAACTTTGTACAGATAATGACAATATTGATGCTGGGATAAGAGAGGCGATCATTATGAGAGTTCGGTATTTTTAATCCATAATACAACCTCCATTATTAATAATTGATGCAGATAATGGCCATGACTAATTTAAGTATTGTCAACTTTGTACAGATAATGACAATATTGATGCTGGGATAAGAGAGGCGATCATTATGAGAGTTCGGTATTTTTAATCCATAATACAACCTCCATTATTAATAATTGATGCAGATAATGGCCATGACTAATTTAAGTATTGTCAACTTTGAGAGTTCGGGAATGAGAGTTTACATGTTTTAAGTATTGTCAACTTTGTACAGATAATGACAATATTGATGCTGGGATAAGAGAGGCGATCATTATGAGAGTTCGGTATTTTTAATCCATAATACAACCTCCATTATTAATAATTGATGCAGATAATGGCCATGACTAATTTAAGTATTGTCAACTTTGTACAGATAATGACAATATTGATGCTGGGATAAGAGAGGCGATCATTATGAGAGTTCGGTATTTTTAATCCATAATACAACCTCCATTATTAATAATTGATGCAGATAATGGCCATGACTAATTTAAGTATTGTCAACTTTGTACAGATAATGACAATATTGATGCTGGGATAAGAGAGGCGATCATTATGAGAGTTCGGTATTTTTAATCCATAATACAACCTCCATTATTAATAATTGATGCAGATAATGGCCATGACTAATTTAAGTATTGTCAACTTTGAGAGTTCGGGAATGAGAGTTTACATGTTTTAAGTATTGTCAACTTTGTACAGATAATGACAATATTGATGCTGGGATAAGAGAGGCGATCATTATGAGAGTTCGGTATTTTTAATCCATAATACAACCTCCATTATTAATAATTGATGCAGATAATGGCCATGACTAATTTAAGTATTGTCAACTTTGTACAGATAATGACAATATTGATGCTGGGATAAGAGAGGCGATCATTATGAGAGTTCGGTATTTTTAATCCATAATACAACCTCCATTATTAATAATTGATGCAGATAATGGCCATGACTAATTTAAGTATTGTCAACTTTGTACAGATAATGACAATATTGATGCTGGGATAAGAGAGGCGATCATTATGAGAGTTCGGTATTTTTAATCCATAATACAACCTCCATTATTAATAATTGATGCAGATAATGGCCATGACTAATTTAAGTATTGTCAACTTTGTACAGATAATGACAATATTGATGCTGGGATAAGAGAGGCGATCATTATGAGAGTTCGGTATTTTTAATCCATAATACAACCTCCATTATTAATAATTGATGCAGATAATGGCCATGACTAATTTAAGTATTGTCAACTTTGAGAGTTCGGGAATGAGAGTTTACATGTTTTAAGTATTGTCAACTTTGTACAGATAATGACAATATTGATGCTGGGATAAGAGAGGCGATCATTATGAGAGTTCGGTATTTTTAATCCATAATACAACCTCCATTATTAATAATTGATGCAGATAATGGCCATGACTAATTTAAGTATTGTCAACTTTGAGAGTTCGGGAATGAGAGTTTACATGTTTTAAGTATTGTCAACTTTGAGAGTTCGGGAATGAGAGTTTACATGTTTTAAGTATTGTCAACTTTGAGAGTTCGGGAATGAGAGTTTACATGTTTTAAGTATTGTCAACTTTGTACAGATAATGACAATATTGATGCTGGGATAAGAGAGGCGATCATTATGAGAGTTCGGTATTTTTAATCCATAATACAACCTCCATTATTAATAATTGATGCAGATAATGGCCATGACTAATTTAAGTATTGTCAACTTTGTACAGATAATGACAATATTGATGCTGGGATAAGAGAGGCGATCATTATGAGAGTTCGGTATTTTTAATCCATAATACAACCTCCATTATTAATAATTGATGCAGATAATGGCCATGACTAATTTAAGTATTGTCAACTTTGAGAGTTCGGGAATGAGAGTTTACATGTTTTAAGTATTGTCAACTTTGAGAGTTCGGGAATGAGAGTTTACATGTTTTAAGTATTGTCAACTTTGTACAGATAATGACAATATTGATGCTTAGATTGATATTTTTGAACTGTGAAAGTAAAGTAGAGTAAGCTTAAACCTTTAAGTTTGTCTCCAGGTTCTAAATGCATCGCTTCTTCTTGTTGTTGTTATAGTTGTTCTTCTTGTTGAATGCACTTCAATTGATTCTATAAAAGTGCATTGTTTTAGCTTCGAAGATGGTTATCTTTACTCTCTCCACAGCAAAATATGTTTTTGAGTTTTTAAATGCATTCACGTTTAGGCACACCTCATGATAAGCTTCTCAGGTGACCACAACTTCAGTTTTTAGTATAGAGGATATTAATCATATTAAAAGTGCATTGTTTCATTTGTATTCATCTGAGTAATCACCTATAAATGTGGTTACAACCACAATGCATGGCCAAAGAAAACACCAGCGGAACAAATTCATTTTATTCAACCGTTGCTTGCCTCCAATTGCAATTATAGTCAATAATAGCAGGTATAAAAACAGCAACAGCCAGGAATTAAATCTGGATATTCACAACACCTTATATTCACAACACCTTTGCTAGCAGCAAATTTGGAAACTAGAAACGGAAAGCAGCACAATATATAAACTAAATCTGGATTAAGTTTAGAAAATGACAGAGTAAACAAAACTTATTTCCCTTGCTTGCTTGAATTTACCCCCACAATAACTGCAAGTGGCTCAATAAATTACCAAGTGCTTTGATGCTTCCAAAGTAAAATTCAAAGCTCAAACAGCTGCTAAGAGTTTTGCTTCCTTCATTTACCTCGCATTGTCTATGTTTATTCTATACTTTTGTGTTTTGACTTTGTACTTGTAGCAAAGATTTGATGTCGGGGACTATGAGAACGACCTACTCATCCAAGATTCCATAAAGAAAAAGTGTCAGAATATATATAGAAATTGGAAGCATGAGTTGCACGCCTACTATCTTCGTTTAATAAAGAAGGGAGTACCTGATCCCGAGAACCATCCTAGAAAAAGTACCCCCATGTCTGTTTTCTAAGTTGTTGATATTTCTACGTCAAAATTCCCAATCCTATTAGCTGGAGACATGTTGCTGCTTGGTGGTGAGGGGACTGTGAGAAGGGGAGTATCTGTATAAAGTAGGTTGGTGAAGAGTAAAGAATATTTGAGTCTGAGCTAATTCTGTTGACCTAATGCCCAAAAGGACTAGAGTTCGCTCCTGTAAGAGGAATAAGTTTGTCTAATATGCATTTCACCTGTTTCAATGGACATGACAATTTAGTATTGGTGATTTGGAGAGAATCTTAAGTTCTAAAATTCAAACTCAAGTAAATTTTTATCCTAAAACACAGTAGGCTTAAACTTTTTATAGAATGTGTAGCCTTTCTCAAATAATTTTAAAAGTTTTTGATGCTACTTTATTCTTATTATGCAGGAACTTGGAAATGGATTATCTTGGAAGCAAAGAGCAACTTGTCATGAGGTTAAGCAAGCTGGAATATTTAAACAGTTGTTCTCTTCTTTCTTTTTTTTTTCACATTTTTCTCTTTCCATTGTGTTTCTTTTTTTCCTTCATGGATTACAAGCAAACTGGAATATTTAAACAGGCCTTTGTGTGTTGACTTGGAAATGGATATTTGGTACGATAATATTTTTATTTTTTTCTTTAGATCATTGCGAGTTATTATGGATTGTCTAAAGTATAATTTGGTTAGTTTTGCAATGAGAGCAAATTCTTTGTTTATCATTAATATGCAACTTGTTTGGAGTATAATTTGATATTTGGTTTCTTTGTTGATGTGAATATATGAGAGTGATTTTTTGTGGATGTTCAGTTCGGTATGCTTGTAGTTGATAGAAAAGATATTATTTTTTGTGGATGTTCGTGTTCGTATTACTTTTACGATGCTAAATTGCGTCGAAAATTTTAACATTTAGCGACGATTAACTTGCGCCGCTAAAGTAACACTTTTGCTACCTTTGCGTCGGCAAAGCTATAGCTTTAGCGACGCGAAAACACTTCGCCGCTAAAGTAACACTTTGCCAACGCCGCATTCGTCGGCAAAGCTATAGCTTTTAGCGACGCAAAACAATCCGTCGCTAAAAATCTTATATTTGGCGATGTAAGTTAGCGTCGTCAAAAGTATAGATTTGCCGACGCATTTGCTTTTGCCGACGCTACGTTCGTCGCCAAAAGTACAAGTTTTACCGACGCACTTTCGTATATGGAAAAAATTCTGCATACTTTTGCCGACGCAAAATATAATGTGTCGCTAAAAATATGCTTTTCCCGACGAAGTAAGCGTCACGGAAAGTGTTGACTTTTACCAACGCCGTGAGAATGCGTCGCCAAAGACTTTCCTTGACGCGCTTTTAGTGACGCGTTAGCGACGCTGAGATTTGCGTCGGGAATGATTTTTCCCAACGTTTTTTAAACTTTTGCCAACGTCTTTCTTTTGTCGGCAATGCTGTAATTTGTTGTAGTGGCAGTTGGATTGGCCTGGATTGGCTGATGGAGATCTCTCTAGATGTTCTTGGTGTTCTTCTGGTGTTTGTCCAAAATTTGAGATAAATCAAATGATGTACGAGGTGGAGAATTGTAGAACATGCACAAAAACATGCACAAGACAGTTTTCAGGTTCAGTAGTCGACTACTAGGCATTGTAGTCGACTACACTGTAGCGGACAGAAAGCAGGTTTTCGGGCTGGGAACAGATTAGTCGACTATTAGGCATTGTAGTCGACTACTAGGCATTGTAGTCGACTAATATGAGTTGTAGTCGACTAATATGAGTTGTAGTCGACTAATATGAGTTGTAGTCGACTAATCTGGGCAGATTCCGAATACGGGTTTGGTTTTAAACCCGGTTCGTTTAGAGTTTATATATAACCCTAAACCTGATTAATTAGGGAAGTTTTAAGCACGTTTTGGAGCAGCCTTTGAGAGGGTTTTGTGCATCTTTGGAGAGGAGATCTTTTGAGAGATCGAGAGGTTTGTTTTTAGGGTTTCTTTGTGAGAACTTGTAATCCTAATTTGTATTCTCTCTTTCTATTAGTGAAAATCCCCCCTCCTTACCCCGTGGACGTAGGCAACTTGTCGAACCACGTAAATCTCGTGTCTTTACTGTTTTGCTGTGTATTTGCTATCGTTTGTGGTGGTTTCTCTCGACGGTTCCGCGGTCCGCGCGCCCAACAGTTATCATATACATAGTCTCAGTATCATACTATATTTAGACTTTACATTTGAAAATATTTTTGCTTAAGGGTATGTATTAGGTATTTTAGGGAGTAGGTTACCTAACTTTTCCAGTGCCACACCAAGTTTGTATCTATACCACTGTTTCCTTCCAGTGTCGATAGCTACCGTCTCTAATCTAAATTTTATTTATTAAAGTTATTAAGCAGAGCTGTATGTATTTGGCACGGTATATTATCGCTGCCCATCCATTATTAAAGAGTCTGTTTTTATGTCAAGGGCAGCATGTAGAGTGCTCATTTGATCGTATTGCTAATGTTCGTAAGTTCGAATATGAAGTTAGCACTTGGAATAATAAAGATATATTGCTTAGTCATTAGCATTGGAATATGATGCCAATTGCATCATCTTGAGTCTATCCTTGTATAGTTACAAGTATAAGCAGTTCAACTAAGCATAACAGCATCTAGTTGAAAATATGTATTGAGTGTTTATACCACCCAATTAGCTCAGCCTCTATAGTCTCTTTTCCCTCCCTTTGGAGAGAGAAGCAACTTATTGAGTTGTATGAATATACTTCATTTTTTAACTCTTTAATAAATATTTGGTTACGGAAGAATGCACAGAAAAGAAATGATTTCATTGGACTTGCATGTTTTTAAACTTCATGTTCCTACACTAAAACACACATATATGAGCCAAGTTTTGGAATTATAATACTGATATAATAGTAGGGACTTACGATCAATTGTGGGTTTAGACAAATTATTATATCACACTAAAAGGCCAGCATACGCACTTAAACAATGGGCCTCGGAGAACTTTTAGTGAGTTGGTAATGAGCGAGGCCGGTTTGAACTAATGTCCATTAAGTTGCCAAATACATGGTTCACAATTCACGCACGTACTTAGTAGTTTAAGTTTAAGTTTTGACTATACTTTAGCGCGTCTTGAGTAAATGACAGTTTTCACAAAAAAAAAAAAAAAAAAAAAAAATCGACTGCTGAGGGGGTCTCCATCATATCTCCTATGAGATGTCGCGGCCAGTGAACGATATATAGAAGAAGAGCAATGCTAGCGTCACTTGCGTTTTAGCGACTGCCACTGTGCTCGCCGACACCTGCCCTCAAATAGGGCCCCACCCTACAACCCTAACCCCTAAAGCCTATCCCCTCTACCAATCACAACTCGAGCACCGCGGCAATTGCTAAAACGTGACTGCCACTAGCATTGCTCATCGAAGAAGGGTAAATTACTCTAAACCCCCAAAGAACTTTCAGCATTTTGCAATAAACCCCTAATAACTTCTAAAATTTTACTAAACCCCAAACTATTGGAATTGCAGAAAACCCCCAATAAGTTTCTGCTTTTTGTAGATAAGCCCCATGACTGTGTCAGTCCACATGTCCACATTTTGCGTTGACGATACATTTAGATCCTAAAAATGGGAAATGTTTTATGGAAGAAGAATTTACAAATATATTATTTATAATTAAAAGGTTTATCTCATATCCTGTCTAAAAAGGTGGATTAGTAAACAACTCACTTTGAGGACCCTCTTCTTATTTCTATGTTTAGTAAACTAAGACGGGTTATTCCAATTTACCTCCCCTGTAGCTTTTTTGCAGTTGGCAGATTAATAAGTGGTTAACTCTCCTTAAACCCTTATCTAACCCATTGCTGAACAGATGCTTTTATGTTTAGTTACTCTGGATATTTTTTCATAAAGACTTTTACGAACATATCCAAATTATCTTAATTTGAGGAAAAAGCTTCTTAACCTATAGTTTAATTTAATCGTAGCATGTTTTCTTCACATGCATTATCATTAAGGCCTTAACGACAGCGTGATTAGACTATCGCTCGACATGTTTATTGTTTGTTTTTCAACAATGTTGTTTTAAAAGTCTTCATCATTTTCTTCTATTATAATTGTCTTTTTTTATGAAGATTTGGGAGTGCAATTGGTCCTCATAAACCACTACTATCATGCAGAAATTGCCAATATATATTGTTTTCCTGGTCAAAAAACAATGAAAATGAAAATCACACTTAGTGTTTAAGGAATAAAATAAGAAGGAATAAACTATAATTTATCGATTATTGGAGAATCAATTGACTTCCGAGGGATCTCCATCACATCATTGGCGGATCTATCTTAGAGGAAGTGGTGTTACGTGACACCACATCCTCCAAGGTATTGGTAAATGTTCATTTGATAAGTTGCAAGCATTAATACATTTCCTCCTACAATATTAATCTTACCAAGGTGTCTATTCTTTTCTAATAATAAAGAGGACCACTCTTTAATTGAGAATGAAGGGTATTTGTTTTGAAAATATAAAGAAGAGCAAATACAACAAGTAATCAACCATCTAATTTAGTTACATGTTTGTAATAAATCAAAAGTGATTGTTTGATAGAAATTCACCCTAGTTTCTTGGAATAAACAAAAAGTAGGGATTTTGTTAAAATGAAAATTAATGGTAGTTTATTGAAAGATAATTGGTAGTGTTACTAATGAGGTGATAATTGGTACTATTAGTTATATGGTAACACCACTTTTGAAAATTCGGACCCACCACTACATCTGCTATCTATAGAAGAATGTTTTTGTCTGTATTTTCATAATAATTAGGGTAGGTTCTTGTAAGTTATATTAACAATTTAAAAGTACTTTATTTTCTTATTCTGCTTTGATTTTATAAGTGCAATTGGTCCTTATAATGTAATGCACATGCAGAAATTGGCAATAGATATGATTTTATTGGTCTTAAACACCCAAAATGAATATTACGTTTTAGTGCTTGAAAGAATAAAAAACCTGAAGTAGCATGAACCTACTCCAGCAAAAACCTACTCCAGCAAAGGCCAACATGATGGGGCCTAAATTAGGGCCCGCTTGTTTGCGTAGAAGTAGATATGAAGTAGCTAAGGGGGTGTTTGGCAATTCGAAAGTGAAATGAAAATGTGTAAGTTACTTTTTATTGCAAATGACTCTCACATCCATGTCAGCATACAGGTGAAATACAATGTTTGTTTGGAAAATGAATTCATTGTTGAAAGTGCAATGTGAATATGATGTGGCAAAATAGGATTAAGTAGTAAGTGCAGTTAAAATCATTTAATAAAAATTGGTTACCATTTTTGTCATTTTCATGTGACTTCACCATTTTTTTAGGGGAAGTCAAAATTGCATTAAATCCTACGTAGCAACATTTTTGTATTTGACTTTCGTAACAACTTACATGTAAACAAACACTTAAATTGTTGAAAGCAAGTCACTTTCTCAATTTCATTTCTTACTTACATGCAAACAAACACCCCCTAAAGTAAAAAGAGTAGATGTTACTTCCGCTACTTCCGAGCAAAAAAAAATATTTGTTTCTATGAAAAAGCTACTTCTGGTGCTTTCTTAAATAATGATGTGAAACCTGTATGGTATCCCTACTTTTTAAATATTTTTTCTTCCCGTAAGACTGAGAATTACCTCGAAAGTAGCTGAAAACATGAGTCAATTTAGGAACAAAATCAAGTTTTTTACTGCGTGGATATTCTCTATTTCTAAATAAAATCCCGAAAGATCATCTTTTTCTCTTCCTAACAATATATTTTAATTGTTATCCAAACAAAATTAGTGACTGAAATGGAAGAAATATTATTTCCACTACTTCTAAAAATTTGTGATACAAACAAAAAAAATAGTACTTCCTTACTCCCTACTTCATAATTTAGAAGTAATAACTTTGATCTATTCTTACTTCTAATATTTCCTGTCAACCAAACGGGACTTTTGGAGAAAATGAGTGGAGGAAATTAATTGTGGACAATTCAAGTTCATAAACCATGTAGATCAACAATATTCCCAACAAAGTCACTGAAAATTCCTATATTACAGTTTGTTGGTAGACATGAGGAAATCAACTAAATTATCAGGTTGGTATTTTAATAGGACCATATTCCGATATTGTATTTGTTCTTTCACTGGCGACATTATAGTATTAATATCAACATTTAATGTCAATTTTGTATTAATTTATATATAAAAATTGTTATATTTAGTAGTAGAAAAATATTTAGATTGGTATCAATTTTGATATTAAAACCATAATGTCAAAAACCACATTGGAGAAACAGTCCTACTAAAAATACCAATTTGGTAATTTAGCATGAGGAAATCCCAAAAATCTTAATATATAATTAATTTAATATCCTTAAAAATCTTAATACATAATTATTAAGATAATATCTTTTCAACTCTAGATATATGTAATACCTGCAGAATGCTGACTTTATTATTCTACAGATACTTCCACCTATGTAATTTTTTTTATCTAGTAGTGATTCCCTACCTCCTCAGTTGTAGAGAAATTTTACAATTCACCAATCAAAATTTCTCACTAAGTGGATCTCATGAATTAAGAAAAATGTTTAATTGTTGGGCCCTCTAAGATACACCAATAGTATTAGTCCATGTAGCTAATTGTAGGCTTAATCTACGGTCAGGATTGTAGAGATTCCGGACCCGTGCAATACTAACTTTCTTTACTTACGTGAATGATTTATCCAGTGATTATCCAGAGAATGACTCCATTATCGAATTAAATAATAAATTATTTCAAAGTAAAAAAGAATACTATAAAGCACACGAGAGGGAGTAGGCTACCAGCCTCGAGCCGACACGGCCACCGACGGCATGGTAGAGAGAGATCATGCGTTTCACAGAGCTAAAGGACCTAAAATTGCTGACGTGGCTTCTTGTTGTTACTAGGATGAAAACATTATCAAACTTATGACTAGGAGATTGGTGGAGTTGCACAAATGGATGGCTAAAATTTTAAAAAATGATCCCAACCAAATCGATCCCGGGTCATGTAGGGTAGCTAGCCAGCCTGACTTTGGATTTCCTTTTTATTCATTGTTTACTTTCAAAATAATATGAAATTAGGCACTTAAGCTAAAAAAATCAGCCCGGATAATGCATGTCATTAGATATATATATACATGTGATGATACGTACATTGTCGTACCTTTGTTATTTGTTTACTAAAATGAACGCGTAGATGCATGTATTAAGTGCGACGCACCCGGGTGCACACAAATGAGAAGAGTAAGTGAGAGCTCGTGTATTGCTCTATGGGATTTACTTTATGAGTTAGGGGGCAATTGGACCCCTAATAGTTTGAAATTCGCCTTTTGATTTCTTCTTAATTTGCAGTTTGCCTCCCTAGTTTTGAAACCCCAACATATACTCACTTTTATTTATATATATATATATATCACATTACATGCAAAATATAATGAAAAGAAGCAACTAAAATATACTAAGTTGCATTCTCATTAGATACTATAGTTTTGAAACCCCAAAGAAAGTTTTTTTTAGATCCGCCAACTGGCTCCCCAATTTTTGTTGGTATGACGTACACATAGTTTGTTTCCTCTGGGATCAAACTTTATCATTGATGGTCAATTAATTTATCCCAAATGCATTAATTATGACTCGATATGTCATTTTACCGGGCTCCATGTTAGCTAGTGTAGCTAGTGAGCCGTGTGGATCAATGATGATATGATATTTATTGGAGGGTTGAATATCCAACACAGAAAAGAGAATGGTACTTTAGAGGATTAATTTCCATGGTATTTATGAGCCAATCTCTACATTCATCCCCACAGTAACTTAGATTGTGGGACACCTTGCTAATGCACATACCTTGGAAATGAAATTCTTTGAATCGTCACATTTTTGGCTGTAGTGCTGGCCACAGCGAAGTGCCAAGCTCCCCAATGTGTTGAATTTTTTAATTATTTTTTTAAATTTTTTTGGGTGCTAAATTGTAACATCCATTTGGATATTATTCTGATATTCAATTGAATCATAATTAAGGATCCATCTGCTTTATCTTGAAGTTGACGATGATTTATGAGATAATGGATTTGATTCTCTATTTTGGATATCTATTGCTCAAAGTGAAACGATAGAAGTCTATTCACCTAAACTAGAATATGATATTAGTTATACATTTGGAACAGTTCATAAGCATTCCAATATTTATCAATCGATTGAAAATAATACAAAAATGTGCAATAAAATTATTGCTTTTTGTTTAAAAGCCAGTAACATATGCTGAGGATCCTCACTCTCACTACTATTCAAAGATTAATTGCACCCATACGTGTTCTTACTTATCACCATTCAAGGTTAATTGCACCCATGGCTTCTCATTTTCCATCATCATTCGAGATTATGATGGCATCGAGAGAATTCAAAATCCCTCTGACCCCTTTTCACATGAAAATACTTTCTCTCCTCCAACCAAACAAACACTTCGAACAACGTGAGGGGGCGGGCCATCGTCAACGTCCTCATTTATGAACGTTATATAAACCCTAACCCTCTTCCCTCCATATTCCTCACAACTCATCCTCTCTCTCTCTCTCCCTTCCCCAATTCTCAATTCTCTTCATCTTCAACCTCTCTATACAAATGGGCAGCCTCGGCACCGACGCTCTCGACGCCAGCCTCGGCTTCCTCCCCTTGAACCCTCTCGACCCCGAAGAGTTCCGTCGACAAGGCCACAAGGTCATCGACTTCCTCGCCGATTACTACCACAGCATCCACAGTTACCCCGTCCGAAGCCAAGTGGAGCCGGGTTACCTCAAGAAACTCCTGCCCGAATCCGCTCCCAACCAGCCCGAATCCATCGACGCCATCCTCAGCGACATCTCCGACCACATTATCCCGGGCCTCACTCACTGGCAGAGCCCGAACTACTTCGCTTACTTCCCGTCGAGCGGTAGCACCGCCGGGTTCCTTGGCGAGATGCTGAGCACCGGATTCAACGCCGTGTGCTTCAATTGGATGTCGTCGCCGGCGGCCACCGAGCTCGAGACCATCGTCACTGATTGGATAGGGAAGCTGCTGGCGTTGCCGGAGGAGTTCCTGTTCTCCGGCGGAGGCGGCGGGGTGCTGCAGGGCACGACGTGCGAGGCGATACTGTGCACGTTGGTCGCGGCGAGGGATCGGGTATTGAGTCGGATCGGGAAGGATCAGATCTGTAGGCTCGTCGTCTACGGATCCGATCAGACGCATTGTTCGCTTCAGAAAGCCGCTCAGATTGCCGGTATCCTTCCCGCCAATTTCCGCGCCATTCGAACTCTCAAGAAGGACAACTTCGGCCTCGCTCCGGATTCCCTGAGACGCGCCGTGGCGGCGGATGTGGAGGCGGGGCTGGTCCCGCTTTTCTTGTGTGCGACGGTCGGGACCACCTCGTCGACGGCTGTCGACCGGCTCCCCGGCCTGTGCTCCGTGGCGGCGGAGCATGGGATGTGGGTGCACGTGGACGCGGCGTACGCGGGCAGCGTGTGCATATGCCCAGAGTTTCGGCACTTCATCGACGGAGTCGAGGGGGCGACTTCCTTCAGCTTCAATGCCCACAAGTGGTTCTTCACTAACCTTGACTGTTGCTGTCTCTGGGTCAGAGAACCCCAGGCTCTGGTCAACGCATTGTCAACGAACCCTGAATATTTGAGAAACAAGGCGACGGAGTCAAAGCAGGTGGTTGACTACAAAGACTGGCAGATCGCGCTGAGCCGCCGGTTCAGGGCGATGAAGCTGTGGATGGTACTGAGGAGCTACGGTGTGGCGAACCTTAGGAACTTCTTAAGGTGCCACGTTAAGATGGCGAAGATGTTCGAGGGGCTGGTGGCGGCGGATGAGAGGTTTGAGATCGTCGTGCCGAGGAATTTCGCGACGGTCTGTTTCCGGTTCAATCCGGTTTGTACCCGAATCGGTGGGGATGGGTTGGACCGGGTTAACGAGCTGAACCGGAAACTCATGGACTCGGTCAACGCCTCCGGCCAACTGTTTGTGACTCATGCTGTTATAGGCGGAGTCTACGTGATAAGATTTGCGGTGGGGGCCACGCTCACTGAGGAGAGGCACGTGAGGTGCGCGTGGAAGGTGATACAAGAGCATGCTGAGGCTATGCTCATGGTGAATGACAAATGATCGCGTAATTATCCGAGGGATTGGCGATTAATGTAGGGATTCAGGAGATTGAAAAAGGGAAAAAAAATTGTTTTTGGACATTAAAATACTTTCTTTCGGAGAAATAAAGATGTTGTTTGAATTGTATATTTTTTGGAATTCTTAACAATTATGTCACTTCATTGTTTTAAAAAATTTATTTATCATAATTTATCTTATTATTATTGTTTCTTGTTTTAATTAAATTCAATAATCATCCTCTGTGTTTGAGCTTGCAACATAAATATGGGAAATTTAGATAGTGATTTCTCTCATATTGCTAATTTATTATCCTTTCCTTTGAAAAATGAGTTTATTCATGTCTTCTCCAATAGTTTGAAACTTATAAGCTCTACAGTGCAGGGGCGGATCCAAGTAGTGTCCGGGGTGTCTAGCTGCACCCCTGGAGATCTTATTTTTATAGATCATGTTGAGAGCTTTCTGAAAACATATTATAATAGTGATTCCTATAATCGGCTCACAAATTATAGGTAGAGTCTGGTTCATCTGCTGCGTGTTCGCCTAGCTGCTAATTGTTTTGACATCGTCTTATTAAATCATTTATATCACAAGCTATACATCTTCGAATTGCGTTCCGCTTATTTTTGTAAATAAATACTTATAGTCTGCCCCCCCCCCAACCCCCCAAGAAATTTTTTATGGATCCGCAACTGCTACAGTGATCACGAGAAAGTTTCCACCTTTCCCAAGTGAGTAGTTGATTAGGATTTATGGAGTTTCGTTAGTTGTCACCTCCAAGGACCTCAGAGACAACGAAGAACACACTTTGAGTAAACGATTATAACTGTTAACCGTAGGAGTTTGGGTGGCATTTAATGCGCATGTGATACTGTGTTTGGCTGTGTAATGGAATTTTCGGGATCATCGCCACACAATGCGTGGTGATTTTTGTAGTTATAAAAAGCAAAATTGACCCGCGCATTGTCGCGGTATTTGTATGATGAAATTAAAAATAATGGTTAAATACTTTGCTTAGAAAATTCTTTCTTAATTTATGGATAAAAATATTTTTAGAATTTGTAATATAGGTAAATTAGTGTGAACGAACAAAAAAAAAAAATGGTTTAAGCATTTGGTTTTAAAAATTTATTTATCATAATTTATCTTATTATTATTGTTTCTTGTTTTAATTAAATTCAATAATCATCCTCTGTGTTTGAGCTTGCAACATAAATATGGGAAATTTAGATAGTGATTTCTCTCATATTGCTAATTTATTATCCTTTCCTTTGAAAAATGAGTTTATTCATGTCTTCTCCAATAGTTTTGAAACTTATAAGCTCTACGGTCGGTAGGATCCAGTAGTGTCCGGGGTGTCTAGCTGCACCCCTGGAGATCTTATTTTTATAGATCATGTTGAGAGCTTTCTGAAAACATATTATAATAGTGATTCCTATAATCGGCTCACAAATTATAGGCCGTACAAGTTTCAGTCTCTGCGCATGTTTCCTGCCTGCTGCTAATTGTTTTGACATCGTCTTATTAAATCATTTATATCACAAGCTATACATCTTCGAATTGCGTTCCGCTTATTTTTGTAAATAAATACTTATAGTCTGCCCCCCCCCCAACCCCCCAAGAAATTTTTTATGGATCCGCAACTGCTACAGTGATCACGAGAAAGTTTCCACCTTTCCCAAGTGAGTAGTTGATTAGGATTTATGGAGTTTCGTTAGTTGTCACCTCCAAGGACCTCAGAGACAACGAAGAACACACTTTGAGTAAACGATTATAACTGTTAACCGTAGGAGTTTGGGTGGCATTTAATGCGCATGTGATACTGTGTTTGGCTGTGTAATGGAATTTTCGGGATCATCGCCACACAATGCGTGGTGATTTTTGTAGTTATAAAAAGCAAAATTGACCCGCGCATTGTCGCGGTATTTGTATGATGAAATTAAAAATAATGGTTAAATACTTTGCTTAGAAAATTCTTTCTTAATTTATGGATAAAAATATTTTTAGAATTTGTAATATAGGTAAATTAGTGTGAACGAACAAAAAAAAAAAAATGGTTTAAGCATTTGGTTTTAAAAAATTTAGCTTGTCAACAAAAATATTTTTGGTTTTGTAACATAGATAAAGTAGTCCATGAAAATTTTAAAAATAATGATTTAAGCATTAGGATAATTCTAATGCCTTTGGTAGTTGTATTGTAGATAAAGCCAAAAAATAATATTTTAAGCATATTAGTGAGGAGAAAGGCAAAAGAGAAAAGCTCATTTTATTTGGAAAAATACTAGCTAAAATATTTGTATGATACTAATGACTTGGTAGTCATTACGCACACAAATTAGTATGGAGAAAAGAAATAAAATAAAATAAAATAAAATAAAGGCTCATTTATTTTAGAAAGAAATATTTTGAAAATTAGTCCCTCACAACTTCAATAATTCCATATTAGTCCCTCAAATCTCAATAATTGCTTATTAGTCTCTCAAATTCTAAGGGGCCTTACAATTTGGTTCCTTAATGATGAAAATAAATCTTAGTTATAATTTCCCTCTTAAAGCTCATCTAGCTCAAAAAAAAAAAAGATTATTTACAGTTTGGTAATCTAAAGTTCACACATTTTAACTATAATACCAAATATTTTTGGCAATTAGATATCCTAAAGTTCACACCTTTTAATTTTGATACTTCAAAGTTTTTCTTAACACTTTGTTAAGACAAAGTTTATATCTTGTTAACTTTGATACCCAAAGTTTTTTGACACTTTGATACATTAACTTTTTCTTAAACTTTTATTAAACTTTAGGGTATTAGAGTTAAAAATGTTAAAACATTGGGGTTACCAAAGTAAAAAATTAGGATCTTTAAGGTATGAAAGTTAAAAATGTATAAACGTTAGGGTAGCAAAATGTTAGAAAAGGTTTGGTATCAAAGTTAAAAAGGCGTAATGTTTGGGGTATCATAGTGTTAAATAAACTTATGTATATCAATCTTTTAAAACATTGTAAACTTTAGAGTGCCAAATTGCAAACAACTCTTTAAAAATATTAGATGATGGTATTTTGGACATTGAGGGGTAAAATTGCAATAAGACACGGATTTGATGGAGTAATGAGCAATTATTTAGATTGAGATACTAATGTGAAATTATTGAAGATTTGAGAGACCAACATCTAAACAACGCTATGTAAAAATACCCTCTAAAATGCTAAATTACAAATAACCCTTTAAAAAAATATTAGATGAGGGATTTTCGTCATTGAGGTACCAAACTAGAGTGACCTTGGAATTTGAGGGACTAATGAACAATTGTTGAGATTTGAAAAGCTAATATGCAATTATTGAGAATGTGAAGGACTAATCAACAATTACTGATATGTGAGGGGCTAATATACAATTAATAGAAAAGTTACTATTCATTCCACAGTAGCTACAGTACTACTAAAGCTAGGTCTTTCATTTAACTAATTAATTTTTCATGTAACTAATTAACCAATGATTAAAGAACTAACTAAAGTTATTGGGAGTTACAGTAGCTTGAAAAGACGTTTGCTACAGTACAACTCCCAATAACTTTAGTAAGTATAGTAATGTTTGCAACTTGCATGAATCACGATACTTACGTAATTAACTTTTATTTATTTGGTAAACTTTTCATACTTGTTTTGCTAGTTTGTTAGTATAGGTAATTCCAGTGACAAGGAATCTTTGCTAGGTTAGAAATCAGGTCTTAGATTCGAGCACTCTGAAAATAATGATATAGACACTGATCGATTCTTGGACTCTTTTAATTCAAGGTCTCAACACTCAACCATTGGGCTGCTCGCAGGAGTAGCATAAATTTTTAATAAATTTCTTTTATAATATTTAAGTCATTTATCATGAGGTAGGTATGAGTTGAATAATGGAATAAATAATTTGTACCTATATGAAAATTTGAGAAGGTAATGTTGGATTGTTTGGTATCTTAGAAAGTCTCTCAACCTTTTGTATAAAATCATAACTTTTCTCATAACAACTTATTTTTAAGGGAAAATTGCTTCTAGCCCCCAAAATAACAATAACTATGCTTCCCCCACCCAAGTTTTTTTCAACTCTCCCAAAACCCCCAAAAGCAAAGACACAAATCTCTGAGCCCCCAAAACACAAAACCCAAGATTTTAACACATGTGAAGACCATAATACCTCTCTCTCTCTCTCTCTCTCTCTCTCTCTCTCTCTCTCTCTCATAATGTCAGATCATTACAAATGGGTTTGGGGGGGGGGGGGAATTTTTAGTTCCCTCCAAAACCCAAGAACTTTCCCGCTGCTACCCCCTCCCCTCCGCCGGCGGCGACTCGCCGGACTTCGGCCAGACCTTAGACATCCTCGACACCGACTACGACGGCAAGATCAGCCTCATTGACCTCAAGTCCACGATCATCGCCGACGACGATGTCATCGCCTCCATGATCTCCACCACCGACGTTGACCGAAACGGCTTCGTGGACTTCGACGAGTTCGAGCGCATCCTTGGTTGGCGTTGATTTTGTTTAATTTTCCCTTTTATTTATGCTTATTTGTTGGAGCTTTTATTTTAAATGACCTGTATTCGGTAAAAGCTTGAACATCAATCAATTAGGATGAAATAAAATCGCAGGAGGTGTTGTGTCCAAGAGTGGATTAGATAATGAGATGGTTGTTAATCTTATGAGATGATTGTTAAGGTTATGAGTTTGTTGTTAACCTTATGAGATGGTTGTTAAGGTTATGAGTTTGTTGTTAAAGTTATGAGTTGGTTGTTAACCTTATGAGTTTGTTGTTAAGGTTATGAGTTTGTTGTTAACCTTACGAGTTTATTTAGTTGCTAAACATATGTATTAAATGCTAACGAGCCTATCTAGTTACTAAACATATGTATTAAATGCTAACGTTAACAACGAAGCCTTAACCTTAATAACGAAGCCTTAATCTTAACAACGAAGCCCTATCCTTAACAACGAAGCCCTAATCTTAACAACAAAACCTTAACCTTAACAACAAAGCCATAAGTTTAACAACAAAGCCCTAACCTTAACAACAAAGTCTTAAACAAGGCCTTAACCTTAACAACAAAGCCTTAACCTTAACAATAAAGCTCTAACCTTAACAACAAACCCATAACCTTAACAACAAATCCATAACCTTAACAACGAAGCCCTAACCTTAACAACAAAGCCCTAACCTTAACAACGAAACCATAAGCTTAACAACAAAGCCTTAACCTTAACAACAAAGCCTTAACCTTAACAACAAACGCATAACCTTAACAACAATGCCTTAACCTTAACAACAAAACCCTAACCATAACAACAAAGCCATAAGCTTAACAACGAAGCCCTAACCTTAACAACAAAGCCATAAGCTTAATAACAAAGCCCTAACCTTAACAACAAAGCTTTAAACAAAGCCTTAACCTTAATAACAAACCCATAACTCGTAACCTTCACAACAAACTAAAGTTGCTTAACAATGATCACAAGTAACTCATTGCCGAGGTTCACAACCAACTCATAACATTCACAAACAACTCGTAACCTTCACAACCAACGCGTAACCTTCATAACCAACTCGTAACCTTCACAACCAACGCCTAACTTTCACAACAAACTCATAGCCTTGACAACTAACTCGTAACCTTCACAACCAACGCGTAACCTTCACAAAAAACTCGTAACCTTGACAACCAACTCATAACCTTGATAACCAACTCGTATCCTTCACAAATAACTCGCAACATTGACAACTAACTCGTAACCTTCACAATAAACTAAGGTTAGTTAACAACAATCACAAGTAACTCATTGCCGAGGTTCACAACCAACTCATAACATTCACAACCAACTCATAACATTCACAACCAATGCGTAACCTTCACAACAAACTCATAACCTTCACAAACAACTCGTAACCTTCACAACAAACTAGTAACCTTCACAACAAACGCGTAACCTTCACAACCAACTCGTAACCTTCACAACAAACTAAAGTTAGTTAACAACAATCATAATTAACTCATTACCGAGGTTCACAACCAACTCATAATATTCACAAACAACTCGTAACCTTCACAACTAACTCATAACATTCTTTCACAACCAACTCATAACCTTAACAACAAACTCATTACATTAAAATAATAATAATATGTAAAATAATAAATAAATAAATAAATAAATAAATAAACATATATATATATATATATATATATATATATATATATATATATATATATATATATATATATAGAGCAAAGCTCCTATGAACTTAAGTTCATAATGAATAGTGGTGCACCAACTTTCTAACCACTCATCTTGCTTTGGGATCCGTGAAAGATATAAAACCCACTTTGAGATTTGTGCATCACAAATCTCAAGACAAGATGAGTGGATAAAAAGTTGGTGCACCACTATTCATTATGAACTTAAGTTCATAGAGCCTTGCTCTATATATATATATATATATATATATATATATATATATATATATATATATATATATATATATATATATATATATATATATATATATATATATATATATATATATATATATATATATATATATATAGCACTCGATTCAACCATTTCGGATCTTTATAATTAGCTTCTCTTTGCAGCTCACATCGGGAGTCGCCGGAGTTCCCGCCTTTTTCTTGGGAATGGCGACTCTGAATCCATCACAACTCTCATTACCGGCTGCCAAATTAACGCTCTATCCTTTGCTTGTCACCAACTGTTCTCGGGAAAAGTCATTATCTTTTTCATCGGTGAAATCATTCTACCTTAATGGGATTACAAATGCGTTTCAAACAAAAATCACCTTTTTATAAGGCTTGTTACAATGAAAAAGGATAAAAATTACAACTTTCCTCCTTGTGAACAAACGCGGGATCCGTTTATCGGATCCTCGCTATGGGATTCTTTGCTGTCTTGGGGATGTGTTCCGTGGACCACCGCGATTCCTTTCCCAAGTGTTGATCAACGAGATCCGATTCGATCTAGATCTAAAAATCCCTCCTTTTTTACGTGGGAATTCTTAGATCGATCAGATCTGAGATCTAAACGAATACGAAGATTAATTCGCCAAGGAACTAATCAACGTAGTGAACGAGATCGGCCAAGCGAACCCGTCACTCTTCTTCGGATCAAGGCCAAGCTTGATCCAAAGGATGGTTTGTTGTTGTAGATCTGGATCTGAAAACTTTGGATCTCGAATCGCAAATCCCCCCCGCGCAAGTCTAGATCTTGATCTCCTCTCCCTTGGAAATTCTCTAACCCTAGGCACACACAAGAGTTCGGCGGCTATCTCCTCTTTTTTTATCTCTGCCGACCTCCCAAAATGAAACCCTAGCCGTCACCTTTATAGGTGCAGCAGCGGATGCGGGCGAAACTGGGCAAAAAGCCCATTCGGCCTTGGTGTCTCGCCTGTGCCGACATTTTCGGTGTCTCGCCGGGCGAGACACCTCGGAATCTCGCCGAAATGAGACACCTCGAGACACCTCTGGTGTCTGCTTCCGGCTTAGGTGTCCCTGCTTCGGTAACACCCTCAGGTGTCGGTTTTGACCGAAGGCCGCGTGGCTTCTCTCGCTGGTTTTCCGAGCTTAATTTGAGGCTTCAAAGTCGGGTTCATCCCTTCACTCGCACTCATGGCGATCAGTTCATCAAGGTTCCGAATTAGCCGATACCGTAAAGGAGAGAGCTCTTTTAAAAATTCCGTGCCGGACCCATAAGGGCCGGCGCCTTGACCCCTTAGCTAGGCTAAGCGGGACCGCCGAAAACTCTGCGTAGGGCGTCTTGAGGAGAGCGTTTACGTTGCGTTCACTTGTTGTGTCGTCAACGATTTGCCATTACTTCATCGGATGACTTGTCGATTATTCTCGTCATCACGAGCTACGTTCGGGGACTTATAGGCAATTTTCAACGCCTACACCAACGTCTTCAAGGTCCCAGTATTCTTCGCCTCATGAACGAACGCCGGGAAAGCTCCGTCGCTGATGTGGACGCTGTTGGAAGAATTTGGAGGGAACTAAAATTTTTCCCCCTCAAAACCCATTTGTAATGATCTGACATTATGTGAGAGAGAGAGAGAGAGAGAGAGAGAGAGGGGTATTATGGTCTTCACATGTGTTAAAATTTTGGGTTTTGTGTTTTGGGGCTCAGAGATTTGTGTCTTTGCTTTTGAAGGTTTTGGGAGTGTTGAAAAAGTCTTGGGTGGGGGAAACATAGTTATTGTTATTTTGGAGGCTAGAAGTAATTTTCCCTATTTTTAATTGAAAATAATGAGTATGAGTTGACGGTTTATTTTGCTAAATGAGCTATCAAGAGATAGTCATGTGATGATGCATGTCTTGCTAGTCACATTAAAAATGTCAACCTGACTATTCTATCTCTTGTAACTTATTTGTTAAATGATCAGTCACTTCATAACACATCATTTCCTTTTCAATTTGATAGTGTTAGAAGGAAAAAAAAAAAAATACAATAACTGTTTTTCAATTGTAAGAAGCATGTGATGCTAGTTATTGGACACACCAACTCCAAGAAACGTTAGAATAATAAGTAACAAAAGTGCTCAATCTTCCCTATGTTCTCCATTGTTTAACTAGAAAAGGAAAGGGATTGATATAGATTTGAGTTCGTGTTTCATGACTTTAAAATGATCACAAACTCCTAATCATATAATATATACCACCTTTAATGCAAGGACAGATAAATGGATATAAAGATAACAGTCACACTTATAAATGACTTCCTTCCTAGGTGGATACTCCTATAAGTTATATTCCAAAAGATATAAAAGTATTTTATTTTTAATGTCAATGCGTCACAAATTCACAATAGAGAATATAAGAAACACATAAATAAAAATTAATACATATATTATCTAAATTGCTCATATTATATTTTTGGGTTTGTAAGGTATCCGTCCTCCAAAACACCAGTATTTTGAAATAGATGTCCACAACAAGTTATTATGAAATAAGTCCCTTAAATCCTCTAAATTACATCAAATATAGAGGCCTACTTAAATAATTTGTTATTTTAACTTATTGTTGGCTAACATGCATTTGTTATTTCCATACTTAAGTCTAGTGGATGGTTAATTCGACCAGAATTATATTTTAAAACGCAGATCTATTTGTTGTAACTTAAGAGTTTCGGAAGACTCATTGAAAATGATTTCTCTTAGATAATTTATCTCAAATTACCAATGTTAATAATATCACTAGCTTGAAAACCCTATACTTTTTAAGATAGTAAATTAGGGTGTATTTAGCAACTCCAAAAAAACTTGTTTTAGGTGAAACAATCTTGGTCCAAAAACCTTATCTTTGGGGGTGTTTGGCTCATCTCCACTAACATGATTAAGACCTCAACTAGATTAGTTTTGATCCAAGTAGGGGGTAGTTCAATCCTAATCCAGATAAGGGCCAAAAGTTGAACTAAGAAAACAAAGTTTAGAGTTGGTCCATTTTTACCCAAACAACAATTCAACCCATTAACTAGGTTAGCTCCACTACCTTGAATAGCATGAGAGTTGCCAAACACGCCAAATACACCCTTTAGTTTGGCAAAAATACGGGTCCCTTATGTAAACTAACTTTAGCTTATAAAGACAAAACTAATTCAGACACGTTCTATTTTGAAGTTGTCAAACACACCCAATAGCGAGGAAAATACTAGAACCAGCCTAAATCCATGTTTAAGCTTACACTTGGTCCCATTCCTTCTCCATCATGCTCACGGATCATGACAGTTAACCTGTAAATTAATGGAACCACACTTCAGAGAATGACATGTTGATATTGGTCCACAAATAATAGCACCATTCAAAATTTATGGGCTCGCTGAAAAACTTGACCTCCAAGTGGTCGCACTACCGTGACAGGGTTCCCATTTTCTAGGATATAGGCTTCAACAAATGTTCCGGTTGCGCGTAGACATTGATTTCTCAAGAGACGATACGATTGTCTTGGTGTAATTAGGGTAGTTGATCTTATCATTCGATCAACTATAATTGTTTCAACGTGTCACGTCCCATGATTTAAATCGGTGCATGACTAGGCTGGCAACATACCAATTCGACAATGACTTCATCGAGATAATATGCTAAGCCTATAATCAGTTCGATTTAGTTCAGTATTCTAAGAGAGAAAAGTCTGCAAAAATATTTAATTTGTGTAATTTGAAATTGAGAAATTAGTATTAAACCCGTTTATCTGTATAAACAATGTTCTCGACTGATCCAACTCACAACTCCGAATTCATATCGACGCAAACAGTGATCATCAGACTTGATCCAACAACTACTGCCAAAGAAATGAAATCAAAAGAAAATACTTATGGAATATTCGTACTCGACATGTATTTCTCATAATAGAGGTAGGGATAGATGTATAAGAGCTAATAATTCAACTAAGCTATAACTAAATTTCTACTTCAGATCTACTGGTGTAGATCTGACAAAACAAGATGAAAATGATTGACAGCTTAGCGCCCTCTCCTCTCCATCATGGTCGGCAAGCATTGGTGTTCCTCGTGGTTTATTAATGAGCTTCTAGAGTTTTATCATATTATATATGTTGAATTTTTCTTATTGAGTTGAAAATAGGAGGACCACTTTTGACATAAAAGCCAATCAGAATATTTTTTGCAAAGCCCCCTAATCAAACCCTTATTATTAATTAGTTTTAATCACTGCAACTTTGCCAAAAGTTTTAATTAAGAGGATTTAAATTATTTATATTGATGGAAAAGTCTAACGGTAACGATGGGACGAGATGTCACAGAATTTAATACCAAAAAATTAGGAACATTAAACGACAATATGGTCCAGGTTTTAGAATCTGGAGAATTCCAGTAGATCGGAGACATTTTGATTTGTGTAATAGCCTCTAAGTTGATCCGGCCATAACTACAATTTGGATTAACAACTAGACCTTTTTAATTATTTGGGTGACATAAGTGACAAATTGGGATCTATCTATTCTATCCATATACTAAAATAGGCCCTAAGTTGCCACTTGGCAACTTCTTAGAGTTTTAACTCTTAATTTTCCATGACAAATAACAACCCTCTCTCTAAATCCACATAATTGTTCAACCTATTAATTAATTATGAACTAAATCATAATGAACCTTTAGAATGGTTATGAGGAGATGTTCGAGCTTCCCCTAGACACAAAAATGAGGAACATATCAAGAATACCGTTAAGAATAAAGCTTTTGGGAAGAAAAGAGACTTCTTGATTGATTTATTCATTGCATTTGAAACTGCTGTATATCTTATTAACCGTAATCCAACACCTATTCTTCAAGGTGAATCTCCTTTTAAAACTTTGTTCAAACAAACTCCAAACTATGACTTCCTCCGTGTTTTTGGTTGTGCCGTTTACCCACTCACTCGCCCATACAATCGCCATAAGTTTACCTATCGGACAGTTCCTTGTGTTTTCCTTGGATATGAACAAAATCGCTTAGGCTATCGGTGTTATGACCGCTCTACAGGCCGTATATATCCGGCTCGACATGTCTGATTTGATGAGTCTATCTTTCCTTTTAGCAAACCCTCACTCTTAGGCCATGTACCAAATTCTCCACCTCATCCATGGCTAGCTGTACCATCACCTTCTCTGTCTACACCTGACCAAATTCATACATCAAGTCCACCTACATCTCCACTTTCTTTTTCACAACCACCTCCTACCCCTTCACCACCTACTGCAAGCCAAACTCCACATACTCCATATTCTCCTTCATTAGCTATTCATACACCTCAAACTCCTCAAACTCCACATACTCCAGATTCTTCTCCTAACCAACCTTCACCAAACACTCATCAACAAGTCCTTCGACCACTCCCTCATATCGACTATCGTGCTTTAGCTAGCCTTCGTAATTACAAGGCTCTAATTTCTACTCATTATCCACTCCCTCAGGCACCACTTGCTCATCTCAACCATGCCCCAGAACCCACATGCTTTACTAAAGCCTCCAAAGGCACTCGATGGCGGGAAGCCATGTGTTCTGAGTTTAATGCTCTACTTTCTAATGTTACTTGGTCTCTCATTCCTCGCCTTCCTCATATGAACATTGTTGGTTGCAAATGGGTTTTCCAAAACAAGTTCAAAGCAGATGGCACTCTAGAATGTCACAAAGCCCGTCTAGTTGCCAAAGGCTTTCATCAACAAGAGGGTCTCGACTACACTGAAACCTTCAATCTGGTTATTAAACCAACGACCATTCGCATAGTCCTTTCACTTGCCGTTACTAAAAATTGGTCCGTTCATCAAATCGATATCCGAAATGCATTTCTTCATGGAGATCTTAAAGAAGAAGTGTACATGGCTCAACCTCCGGGCTTTAAGGATCCTCTTCATCAGAATCATGTTTGTCGTCTTCACAAATCCATCTATGGCCTTAAACAATCACCTCGATCTTGGTTTCACAAGCTTCAAGATGCTCTTATGTCTTTTGGCTTCACTCCTTCAAGAACAGATGCATCCCTTTTCATCTATATCAAAGACAACATTCATCTATATGCATTAGTCTATGTAGACGATATACTTCTTACCGACAACAACAACTCTCTCCTTCAACGTCTCGTCACTTTTCTTAGCCATTGTTTCTCCCTAAAAGACATCGGTTCCCTCCATTACTTCTTAGACATTGAGGTACTTAAAACATCATCTGGACTTCTTCTCTCTCAACGCAAATATATCACCGACCTTCTTCTTCGAACCAACATGGTTGGTGTCAAACCAATCTCCACACCTCTTTCTCCATCTCATCACCTTTCCCAATCTAAGGGTTTGAAGTCGATTTTTATTTTGTTTGTGATTACATTGCTAAGAATCAACTTCAAGTTTCTTACATATCAACGAAAGACAATGTGGCAGATATAATGACAAAGGGTTTACAGGATCCTCGGTTTGCGTTATGAAGATAGTTGTAGGCTGTAAAAAAAATTACTGAAGACAACCAATATCCACGAAATACTGTCGATGAAGGTTACAAGCTGACGACTTTCACGACAATAAAGGAGAATCAGAATCTAATGTCTCCAGAGTACAAGGATTACAAGTTGATAATCTTTGTGAAAAGAGATTACAAGTATTGATCTCTTCAAAGCAAAACGTGGGGCTCACCCCTGCGTTTCAATTCAAAAAATACGGGACTCATCCCAGCGTTCCAACATAAAACCACGAGGGTCATGCCCGCGTTTCCGCTCTAAAACGCGGAGGTCCACCCCCGCGTTCCTGCTCCAAATTGCTGATGCGAGGCTCGCTCCAGAATGCGAATCTTGCGTTTGACTCGTTCAAATACGTTCTAAACGGTTCCAAAACCGTTTTGCACGATCTGAGGGTCATTAACCCTCGTTCAGGAGCGATTTTAGGGGTCAGTTATACCCCTGAAACCCCTATAAATAGCTGAAAGCTCAGCAGAAGAAAGGGGATTGGGGGGTTTGGTTTTTTTTTGAGTTGATCTTGGAGGGGCTTTTACTTTTGGAGTGCTTCTCCTTCAATCATCTTGGAAGGCTTCTACCGTGGCCTTTGAGATTACTTGGCTTGAAACCCTTTCGGGTAAAAAGAATCAAAACTCATTTTCTAAAACTCGTTTAGAGTTCTCAACTCTGTGAGAGTTTCCAAACTTGCTTTGCAAGTTCGCCCAAGACATTAAATCAAGAGGCGACGACGAAAAAGTCCCACGAGCCAAGACGGTCGGATCGTCGACGGGATACAAGATTCAAGCTCCCACCGCCACCGCGAAGAACTCAGCTTTAAATTAAGGGGGGGATCATTTCTAATCCTTCCCTCTTTTGTAAATCGGGATAACCGATAAGACAGTGATTGTGAGGATAGAGAGATTGTAATTCTTCAGTAAAAGAATTAATACAATATCATTCCTCCACCTTTTCTTTTTAATTTTTTCCGACAAATAAAAGATGGCGACTCCGCTAGGGATGATCTCTTTCACCGATGAAGAGGTGGTGGCGCAGTCTGACGTCAAGCTCATTGGGACGACTGTTAAAACTCTGACCGTAGAGTTCGATCAAGCGAAGTTCGAGGAGGCACTCTCCTCCGGATCCCTTAGCCCCAAGGCTATGCGCAAAATCCACAAAACCTCTAAGGAGACCAAAGTCCCTTCGATTGCCGTGGCTAACTTGATCAGTAAAGATGGTGATGTCGCTGCGAAAGCCTCAAATCAGGCAAAAAGGAGCGCTGCTCGCCGAAGAACACAGCCCCGAGATGGCCAATCGACCAACCAACGCGAACCTCGCGCTTGTGAGCCAAAACGCGATCCTGAGCTTCGCGTTTCTTTTACAGAATGCAAGCCTCGCGTTTATATGCCCGAACACGAGCCTCGCAGAAGCCGGGCTGAACGCAACCCTCAATGGCGCGTTTCACAATCAAAACGCGGGTCTCAACCCCGCGTTCAATCACTCAAACACGAACCTCGCGTTCAGCAGGGGGTTGCAAGCGAACCTCGCATCTCCATTCTAAAACGCGGGTCTCAACCCCGCGTTCAGTTGCTTAAATGCGGACCTCACGTTCAGCAGGGGGTTGCATGCGATCCTCGCGTCCCCAATCTAAAACGCGAGTCTCAACCCCGCGTTCGAGCATTCAAACGCGGACCTCGCGCCTCCAATCTAAAACGCGGGTCTCAACCTCGCGTTCAAGTGCTCAAACGCGATCCTCGCGTTCTAAATACCAAATCATCGGCATGTCGATGCTGCTCACATGCGGCCAAGCCATCGATGTTTGACCGATTGACGAATGTCACTTGGTCCACCGAATGACGACATTCTCACAGGAAGAAGACTTCAGAGGTCGAATACCCTGGAGTCACTTTCAACATGATCAGTATAGGGAGACCATCAATCTCTAACTCTGATGAGTCAGAGGCAAATCGGTCCCCCCGGCTTGAAAGAGACTTTGAACGACTCCGATGGAGTTTACCGACATACTCGGACTCGAACAGGGGTCATATCCCCTGTCAACTATTAAAGGTTGGCTAAAAGAATTGAGTCTGATGATGAGCATTCAGCCATCGCCGAATCTCAATCCTCTAGTTCCTTCGTAGAGCATCAGAGCTCCTTTCATATGGCTGAAAATCATGAAGATCTCATGAAGAGACTTGATGAGCAGCAAGCCATGCTCAAATCGCAGCAAAAAGCCATCGATCAACTCCGAGACATGGTAGCCCAGCTTGTTGCGGATAGAGTTCAATTTCAGATGGCCGACTCAACACCTCTAGAATCTTCATTTGAAGAAGAGAAGAGGACTGAGAACGAGCAGAGTTCTCAATCAGCAAAAAAGTGAGAACTGGAAGCCCGCCTCAATGCCATGGCTAATAGGTGCGAGCTCCAAGATCAGGGGGTTGTCAGACCATATCCTGCAGAATGGGATACGGTTCCTTATCCTCCAAAATTCAAAATCCCGAAGCTACAAGCTTTCGACGGCACGGGATCACCGAACCAACACATCTATCATTTTAAGTCACAGACTGGGAATGTGATGTCAAACGATGTCATAACAGCTCGTTTGTTCATTGGCACCCTCAAGGGGGTTGCCTTTGAATGGTTCATGAAACTGCCTGCAGGATGTATCCAGAAATGGACAGATTTAGAGAGACTCTTCCTGTCACGATTCTTTGAAGATGATACGGAAATCTCTGTCACTTCTCTCCTTGCCATTAAGCAAAAGGAGGGAGAGCCTATCAAAGCCTTCGTCGAACGATTCTGAAGCATGGCTCTTCGATGCTCGACAGGTATGACACAGTCTGCTCTGATTGACACCTGTCGGCATAATTTGTAAACTAATCTCCTAGCTCGAATGGGGGTTGCGAAATGCCGTTCCTGAAAACAGCTAGTCTCCCAAGGCGAACAGGCTGAAGCAATTATTGCTAGGGTTAAAACCGAAGAAGAGGAGACTGACTCTGAAGACCTGGCTATTGATGACCCAACTCTAAATCGCGAGGCCGACACCAGAAACTCGGTTAGTATCAACCTAGAATAATTACAGACGTCGTCGATTTTGTCAAAAGACGTCATGTATCCCGAGGACTGGGGTTGATTATTTATTATTTTCCGAGTAGAATAACAAATTCTAAATATTGTCAAGTTAACAAAATACTTTTGACAATGTAAGCACTTCAACATGCAGCAGCACCACCAAAATCAACTTATCAATCCTCTTCAATAGGATGATAAGACCATAAAGTTGTTCAAATCACAACACAATCCTATCAAAATCTGTACACATCCCCAGCAGAGTTTGATAACCAACTTATCAATCCTCTCCAATGGGATGATAAGTTCTTAAAGTTGCTCCGATTGTAACATATCTTTGTCATGTTAACCTCACACCTCTGACAATCAACTTATCGACCCTCTTCAATAGAGCGATAAGTCTTCAAATTTGCTCACATTGCAACACAATCCTTATCATGTTAACCTCACACCTCTGACAATCAACTTATCGACTCTCTCCAATAGAGCGATAAGTCCTCAAAGTTATTCCGATCGCAACATATCCTTGTCATGTTAATCTCACACCTCTGACAATCAACTTATCGACTCTCTCCAATGGAGCGATAAGTCCTCAAAGTTGCTCCGATCGCAACATATCCTTGTCATGTTAACCTTACACCTCTGACAATCAACTTATCAATCCTCTCCAATAGGATGATAAGACCGCAAAGTTGCTCACATCGCAACACAATCCCGTCAAGTTAACAATGCACCTCTGACAATCAACTTATCAATCCTCTCCAATAGGATGTGATTATCACATTTTAATTACAAATTTATACCCTCATTACCTATTTTATATGAATAAATATCCTGCTAATAACTGTTTTTATCTTAATTTGCAGGCTAATGGAGTATTATTGAATAAGAGCCCAAATGAAGATTATTTCAAGCCCAAAAGATCTCTAATGAAGCCCAGAATTCCTAAATTCAAAGCCCACGACTAAGTTTAGAAGCAAAATCTCAACACACATCACTTTCTTGGTCAGAATTATTAATAACTTGGCTTACAATTGAGAATCAAATCAAATATGGAAAAAATAAAGTCAAATTCGTGCTCAGGATGGTCAACAGCAAAGAAAAGGCGATATCTCTCAATCCGGGAAGCAGAATTCAACATATTATATATGAAAACCGCCTATCTCGACGAGACGGAGCCATCCAAACTACCAGATTCTCAAAATTTCATCAGCAGCAGCGGAGTTTGACAGAAATCCGAATTTAAATGATATATATTCAAGTATTTGAAGGCCAAGTTAAATTCTAAGAAGCCCAAGAGCATTTAAGAGAAGCCCAAGAGTTTAAAAGGAATTAAATACCAAAGAAATAAAGCCCACAAAGCTCATCTCTCAAGGATTAAATCAATGGTCTAGATTATTTGGAGAGATCCTATGGCTATGAGGGTTGTTTAGGGGCTAACCTAAATCCTATGGTTGTGAGTGTTACTTGGGGGGCCAAGGAAAATCCAAAGGTTGTGAGAGATTCTTGTTATCTATAAATAGAGGGGTAGAGTGAGGGTTTGAGATTGTGAAATATTTTATAAAAACTCCATTTGGAGAGGAGGGTTACTCTTAATTGAGAAGACCTTTCAAAAATTATAACTTTTGTTACACAATAAATAAAATTTTTCACCCCTTCAATATTCTTTCTCTTCTCTTTGTCCAAGGACCAAAAGGAGGATGAGGATGAATTAGGAATTGTGGGTTTCTCTTTTATTTCTTTTCTCTTCTTTATTTCTTGTTTATAGAATAGATTTACTTTCTTGCAATTTACTTTCATGCAATTTAATTCCATGCAATTTACTTTCATGTATTATCTTTAATTCATAGATTAGATTTACTTTCATTGCAATCTTCTTTTTTTTTTCTTTATTTCTTGCCCTCTTTCATTCTTGTAATTATGTTTCCTCCTCTCTCTTGATTTCTTTTATTTTTCTAAGATGTGGAACTAAACCTCTTGTGGGGATCTAGTTTTGCATGAAACTAGTCTAATTTCTCTCTTATATTTGTGAATCACTCTCTTATGCTTAAAAAGATCATGTTTAGGCTAATCAACTAGAGAACTAATCGATAGAAGAAGAATTTGATAGTCTATGCTTTCCTTAAGTGGTTGGATAGGTTATGCTTATGAATTCTAGGATTACTATCTTGTTGTTATTCTCCTCATGAGTATTGATTTCATTTAGGTGATAATTTGATAGGTTATGCTTTCCTTAAGTGGTTTGATAGTCTATGCTTAATAAATCTAAAATGAAATGTGATAAAAAGAGAACGGTTCATATTTTATAAGTGAGATTAGCTAGTGGATTCAATTCTAGATTCCTTCATATCTCTAATTGAATCCTCCATCTTTGCCTTTTAATTTTGATTTCTTGATTTCGTTTTCATTTATCTCTTTCTCTCTTTATCTTGTTTTCTTTTATTTACACTTATTCACCTTCACAATCTCAATCTCTCCACAACACATTTTCTTCCTCGTTTCATTTATTTTGCACATAATCCACAATTCACTCTCTAATCTTTCCATGACCACTTTCACTATGTACATAAACTCCTAATTATCATGCGCATAATTTGAGAACCAAAACTTGAACAAAACTCTTCCTACTTTCCGTTCCTCGTAGGATCGATAATCTTAAATACTATAACTTGATAAAGGTTGTATACTTGCAACTAAGGTAATCACTCAAAATTTACCCATCTATAAATTTATACCCTCATTACCTATTTTATATAAATAAATATCCTACTAATAACTATTTTTTCTTAATTTGCAGGTTAATAAAGAATTAATGAATAAAGGCTAAAAAGGGAACTCAAATTTTCTTATTTTTCAACCTTTTACTGACCGGAGATCAAGCTAAGCAATCTACAGAAGCCGAAGATGCAAGGATCAAATATAAAATAGAAATCAAATAAAAATAATGTTCAAGATGTTAGCCACAAAGAAATGACGATATCTCTCAATCCGGAAGGCGGAATTTAACATATAATATATGAAAATCGCCTATCTCGACGAGACGGAGCTAACTGTATTTTTAGTTTTTTCAAATTCTAATCAGTTTACCAACCGATTGGCCAATCGATTGGTCCATAACTAACTCGATTTGTGGCTAAGATTTGATCCTTGGAGCCCAAGTTTCATCCAATGGTTCATGTGCATTGCTGTAGGCTATAAATAGGGGTTGAGGGAGAGAGATTTGAGTGTGAAATATTTTTTAAAAACTCCATTTGGAGAGGAGGGTTACTCTTAATTGAGAAGACCTTCCAAAAATTGTAACTTTTATTACACAATAAATGAAATTTTTCACCCCTTCAATTTCCTTTCTCTTCCTCTTGTCCAAGGACCAAAAGGAGGATGAGATGAAGATCAGGAGTTGTTGGTTTATCTTTTATTTCTTTTGCATTTCTTTTTCTTATTTTCTTTCTTGTTTATTTACATGCTTTGTAGATTAGATTTACATGCTTTATTTACATGCTTTGTAGAGTAGATTTACATGCTTTATTTACATGCTTTGTAGAGTAGATTTACATGTTTTCATTTCTTTATTTGCATTCTTTTCCTTTTCTTTTCTTTTCTTTATTTCTTTGCTCTTATTTCCTTTTCATAATTCACCTTGAGACGTAAGACCCTCTAGGAATTCTTTATTTTATTTTCTTTTCTCCATTAATTCACCTTGAGACGTAAGACCCTCTAGGGAATTATGTGGAACTAATAATTATAGAAATTCTAGGATTGTATGAAACTAATCTAATATCTTTTATACTTTTGTGGCTTATTCTCTTGTACCTAAAATGATCATGTTTAGGATAATCAACTAGAGAACTAATTGATAGAAGAAGAATTTGATAGGTTATGCTTTCCTTAAGTGGTTTGATAGTCTATGCTTATGAATTCTAGGATTACTATCTAGTTGTTGTTCTTTTCATGAGTATTAGCTAGTGGATTCAATTCTAGATTCCTTCATATCTCTAATTGAATCCTCCATCTTTGCCTTTTAATTTTGATTTCTTGATTTCGCTTTTCATTTATCTCTTTCTCTCTATCTTGTTTTCTTTTATTTACACTTATTCACCTTCACAATCTCAATCTCTCCACAACACATTTTCTTCCTCGTTTCATTTATTTTGCACATAATCCACAATTCACTCTCTAATCTTTCCATGACCACTTTCACCATGTACATAAACTCCTAATTGTCATGCGCATAATTTGAGAACCAAAACTTGAACAAAACTCTTCCTACTTCCCGTTCCTCGTGGGATCGATAATCTTAAATACTATAACTTGATAAAGGTTGTATACTTGCAACTAAGGTAATCACTCAAAATTTACCCATCAGGATGATAAGCCCACAAAGTTGCTCACATCGCAACACAATCCCATCAAGTTAACAATGCACCTCTGATAATCAACTTATCAATCCTCTCCAATAGGATGATAAGTCCACAAAGTTGCTCACATCGCAACACAATCCTGTCAAGTTAACAATGCACCTCTGATGATCAACTTATCAAATTTTCCCCACGAAATGATGTGTATCAAAATCTTGTTCAAACCACAAGTACACAATTTTATCAAGTTAATTCCACACCTCTGATAAAATTAACTTATCGACTCTCTTCAATAGAGCGATAGGTCCTCAAAATCTTGTTCAAATCACAAGTACCCAATTTTATCAAGTTAATTCCACATCGCTGATAAAATCAACTTATCGACTCTCTTCAATAGAGCGATAAGTCCTCAAAAATCATCATCAAGTTTAAAAATTCCACCTCTGATGATAAAACTAACTTATCAACCATTTGCAACAGAGTGATAAGTCCCCAAAAGCTTGTTCAAACCACAAGTATGAAAGGCATGTCAAGTTAACACTATACTTTTGGCACCTTAAAGAAAAGTCTAAAAGACTTAGTTAGAAATGTGGGGTTCATCCCCGCGTTTTACTCATAAAATGTGAAGGTCCACCCCCGTGTTTCAACACAAAACGTGAGGGTCGCGCCCGCGTTCTAATTTCAGAACGTGACGGCCACCCCCGCGTTTCAGCACAAAATGCAAGGTTCACGCCCGCGTTCTAATTTCAGAACGCGACGGCCACCCCCGCATTTCAAACACAGAATGCGATGGCCAGCTCCGCGTTTCAACCTCAAAATGCCAGGATCAGTCCCGCGTAGCAAAGTTCAAGACGCTACGGTCACTCCTGCATTTCAAAAAGCAAAACGCTGGAGTTCACCCATGCAAGACGAACGACTAGCGCGGACAAAAGCAGAACGTAACTTCTTTAAAGACAGAATGAGGAGCAGTACCTTCTCAGAATCAAACAAAAAAAGATATTCAAAGTATTCCGAAAGCTCGTCCCAGTCAACCGCGAACTTTTAAAAATTTTGGAGGGGTTCTCAGAGGTCAGAAAAAATTATCAAGGCGGCCAATATTCACGAAACACTGTCGATGAAGGTTACAAGCTGACAACTTTCACGATAATAAAGGAGAATCAGAATCTAATGTCTCCAGAGTACAAGGATTATAAGTTGACAATCTTTGTGAAAAGAGATTATAAGTATTGATCTCTTCAAAGAAAAACACGGGGCTCACCCCCGTGTTTCAATTCAAAATGCGGGACTCATCCCCGCGTTTCAATTCAAAAAATACAGGACTCATCCCAGCGTTCCAACATAAAAACGCGAGGGTCATGCCCGCGTTTTCGCTCCAAAACGCGGAGGTCCACCCCCGCGTTCCTGCTCCAAATTATGGACGCGAGGCTCGCTCCAGAATGCGAATCTTGCGTTTGACTCGTTCAAATACGTTCTAAACGGTTCCAAAACCATTTTGCACGATCTGAGGGCCATTAACCCTCGTTCAGGAGCGATTTTAGGGGTCAGTTACACCTCTGAAACCCCTATAAATAGTTGAAAGCTCAGCTGAAGAAAGGGGATTGGGGGGTTTGATTTTTTTTGAGTTGATCTTGGAGGGGCTTTTACTTTTGGAGTGCTTCTCCTTCAATCATCTTGAAAGGCTTCTACTGTGACCTTTGAGATTGCTTGGCTTGAAATCCTTTCGGGTAAAAAGGATCAAAGCTCCTTTTCTAAAACTCGTTCAGAGTTCTCAACTCTGTGAGAGTTTCCAAACTTGTCTTGCAAGTTCGCCCAAGACATTAAATCAAGAGGCAACGACGACAAAGTCCCACGAGCCAAAACGGTCGGATCGTCAACGGGATACAAGATTCAAGCTCCCACTGCCACCGCGAAGAACCCGGCTTTAAATAAAGGGGGGGATCATTTCTAATCCTTCCCTCTTTTGTAAATCGGGATAACCGATAAGAGAGCGATTGCGAGGATAGAGAGATTGTAATTCTTCAGTAAAAGAATCAATACAATATCATTCCTCCACCTTTTCTTTTTAATTTTTTCCGACAAACAATAGTTCATCTTCTATCTTAATGTCCATTATCCCTCTCCATTACTCCCTCTTATTAACTCATGGAACCCCACTTTCACTTTTGTATAACTCCTGCAAACCCATCTCTTCAACTTTTATAACTGCTCTGAATGATTATAAATGGAAACTCTCTTTAGCTGAGAAGATGAGAGCTTGTAAACTGATACATTAAATTGTTTAAATACACGAGCAAGAAGAGAAGTTCAAGAATTCTAATTGATGTGGGACTAAAATAAAGGAATACAATTATGCATAACTACTATATTTAACACTCCTCGTCAAACTCACATCGGGTAGAACTGAGAGTTTGGATAAGATGTCAATGACGACTGTTAAGATCTCACCATTGTAGATGCTGGAACAAATCTCACTGTCGATTGAAGATCTCGCTTGTCTTCATCCATCGATCAGAGGTGGCCAACCAAAGAAGGAGGATCACCTGCGACTTACCGGTATCCAGCGGGGATGGCCGCGGGCGGCGGCGGCGGAGGCGGAGCGGAGACACGGACATGGATGAGAGGGTGGCAACGGCAATAGAAGACGCAGATGCAGCGGTCGACGGCAGCGATTGACATGCGTGGTGAACATCGGTCAAAAGCAACGATCGATGGTGACCATGGGAGCAGACGGAGGATGGCGGGAGAAATCAACGATGCCGGATCGGGGTCTTGCTAGAGTCAAAGTCGATGTTGATGTCAAGGCCATCGAGGGAAGCGTGGAGTTTGCTGCGAAACCCCCTCGACGGCTCGAGATCGAGAAAGAAGAAAGATGTCTCTCTAGGCCTAATGACAATGCTCTGATACTATGTTAAGAATAGAGCTTTCTGGAAGAAAAGACACTTCTTGAATGCTTTATTCATTGCATTAAAGTATTTAAATACAAGAGCAAGAAGAGAAATTTTAGAATCTTAACCGATGTGGGAGTAAAATAAAGAAATACAATTATGCATAACTACTATATATATTTAACAAATACCTTATCATGATTATATATGAATATTCTAGATAGAGGTTATGGGAGCTTGAAGATTGATAATATTATAGAGTGGAGACCCCGTATAGTACTTAGCTCTCATGTAGTAGAATGAAGGAACCAAGTTGATGGTATGTATTTTATTTTGTCTTAAGTTTCATTAGAAAAGAAATATATTTGATAAGAATAAGCATGCTCTTGGATTTGTTTGGTGTGACTATTTGCCTTCAAAATGGAGCCTTTAGCTTTAAGAATTCTCTCTTAGGAACTGTATTATATATGCATAATTATTCTGGACATGGTGAGGGGTACATTCGGTCCGGATACGGCTCAGATATGATACTTATCATATCCATATCCGCTTACCCTTCTCGGATACGGATACGAATATATCTCGGTAAAGAAAATTCATAACCATATTCGCTAAAATCGGATACGGATACGGATATACATGTGGATATATAAGTAGATATGCATGCGGATACAAAATAGATATGAGAAAACTAGATAGTATTGAAAAAAATATAGTTCATGCGATACAAATAGGTGGAAATGAACCAAATAATTAACAAATAGTTCGATAATTGTTCAAGTAACTATTCACCATATTTGATTCGGTAGTTTATTTACCACTAAATAAATATTTTTAGTATTCGAGTTTACTAACTAATAGAATTTAACCAAATGTATATTCGATTCGCTTGTCTATCAAATATTCGCTTAAAAATTAATCACTTATTATTTGTATTATTACACATATGATGTCTTATTTTTAAACCACTTACCATTTCTACTTAAGTTTAATGTACTGATTTTAAGACTTAAATAATCTTAAATCTATTTTCTAATGAAAATTTTTGATTTTAATATATATACATCATATATTATAAAGGAATAATTTTATTATGAATTGAAATACTATTTAAAAATCAATTCTTTAGAGAAAAATATACTTTGATATTCAATAAGTATTCGTGAATATTCATGAAAATTTATCAAATACCAAGTATTCGAAGTTCAATTCAAAAATCAGATATATGAATATTAGAGTCCATTGAATTCGATAATTTTAAACAAATACAAATACTAACACCTTAATATTCGATTCGATTCGATCGCTTACCACCCCTAGATACAAAAGAGTTCATTAATATGTTCATTATATCTGAAAAGCTAATATTAGACATCTTGATCATCAAAATTAACCTCAAATCCATAATCTAAGCATTAAAACTATTGTAGTAGTATGCCTAATATGTATTCGGATACGGATCCGGATATTTCACTATAAAACCATATTCAGAACCATATCCTTATAGATTTGAGTAACTATATCCAGTATCCTAACGGATACAGTTATAGATATTTTCTGATACGGATACTAATATATCTCGGTAAAGAAAATTCATAACCATATTCGCTAAAATCGGATACGGATACGGATATACATGTGGATATATAAGTAGATATGCATGGATACAAAATAGATATGAGAAAACTAGATAGTATTGAAAAAATATAGTTCATGCGATACAAATAGGGGTGGAAATGAACCAAATAATTAACAAATAGTTCGATAATTGTTCAAGTAACTATTCATCATATTTGATTCGTAGTTTATTTACCACTAAATAAATATTTTTAGTATTCGAGTTTACTAACGAATAGAATTTAACCAAATGTATATTCGATTCGTTTGTCTATCAAATATTCGTTTAAAATTAATCACTTATTATTTGTATTATTACACATATGATGTCTTATTTTTAAACCACTTACCATTTCTACTTAAGTTTAATGTACTGATTTTAAGACTTAAATAATCTTAAATCTATTTTCTAATGAAAATTTTTGATTTTAATATATATACATCATATATTATAAAGGAATAATTTTATTATGAATTGAAATACTATTTAAAAATCGAATTCTTTAGAGAAAAATATACTTTGATATTCAATAAGTATTCGTGAATATTCATGAAAATTTATCAAATACCAAGTATTCGAGTTCAATTGAAAAACTGTATATATGAATATTAGAGTCCGCATTCGAATTCGATAATTTTAAACAAATACAAATACGAACACCTTAATATTCGATTCGATTCGATCGTTTACCACCCCTAGATACAAAAGAGTTCATTAATATGTTCATTATATCTGAAAAGCTAATATTAGACATCTTGATCATCAAAATTAACCTCAAATCCATAATCTAAGCATTAAAACTATTGTAGTAGTATGCCTAATATGTATTCGGATACGGATCCGGATATTTCACTATAAAACCATATTCGTAACCATATCCTTATAGATTTGAGTAACCATATCCGTATCCTAACGGATACAGTTATAGATATTTTCTCGGATACGGATACAGTTAAGCACCCCTACATGGTGTCCTTCAATTGGTCTTTTTTTTCTTCCTATTTTGGATAAGGAATTTGATATTTTAAGTTATGGAGATAAGAAAATGAGAATCTGATTTATTATGTCAAGAGTTATGGTAATATTTATTGTATATTATTTTTAGTTTTCACTCATTCAATATATTTGGGGTTAACTACGTTTAGATCTAATTTTCTCTATTTTCAATTTAAAGGTTAAAAAAGTTTGCAATTTGATAAATAAAGAATTTTTTTTTCAACTTTACACGCCTTAATGTGCTGGCTCTCAAAATTTACACAACCATTCTATGAATGAATGATGTAAAAGTGCACTTTCGAAGAGAATGTTGAATTCAAAATTCGAAGCTTAAACATATTCGTTAAATGTTTATGATTTGTTGTTATTTCTTTTTATTTGTATTTAAGATTTAATGAAATCATAAAACCACACATTCAACTTGGATATTACGAGTTACATCACAAAAGTATATATTGATAGGTAGCTCCCACAAACAGACAAATATTGTTCACTAAAGTTCTTTTTGAATATTAAGCACACTAAAATCATGCTAGGTTAATACGAGAGAACTTGAAAACTCGATAATTTAATAAATAATTATATTTGGATTCAATTTAACTTTCAATAAAATATCTATTAAAAAAAATTCCGATAGCATTGCGCGAATATAACACTAGTTATTAACTATACCTTTTACGAGGCACAACTACCGCGTCGATCCAAAAATATTCCCATTAAAAAAAAAGATGAGCACATGAATATGCTTTCATTAGTCGAGAAGACTTTGTTTCGTTTCATTTTAAACAAGCAAAATTGACCCGCGCGTTGCCGCGGCATTTGTATGATGAAATTAAAAGATAATGGTTAAATACTTTGCTTAGAAAATTCTTTCTTAATTTGTGGATAAAAATATTTTTAGGATTTGCAATATAGGTAAATTAGTGTGAACGAACAAAAAAAATGGTTTAAGCATTTGGTTTTAAAAATTTAGCTTGTCAACAAAAATATTTTTGGTTTTGTAACATAGATAAAGTAGTCCATGAAACTTTTAAAAATAATGATTTAAGCATTAGGATAATTCTAATGCCTTTGGTAGTTGTATTGTAGACAAAGCCAAAAAATTAATATTTTAAGCATATTAGTGAGGAGAAAGGCAAAGAGAAAAGCTCATTTTATTTGGAAAAATATCGCTAAAGTATTTGTATGATACTAATGACTTGGTAGTCATTACGTACACAAATTAGTATGGAGAAAAGAAATAAAATAAAATAAAATAAAGGCTTATTTGTTTTAGAAAGAAATATTTTTGAAAATTAGTCCCTCACAACTTCAATAATTCCATATTAGTCCCTCAAATCTCAATAATTACTTATTAGTCTCTCAAATTCTAAGGGGCCTTACAATTTGGTTCCTTAATGATGAAAATAAATCTTAGTTATAATTTCCTCTTAAAGCTCATCTAGCTAAAAAAAAAAAAAAAAGAGTATTTACAATTTGGTAATCTAAAGTTCACACATTTTAACTATAATACCAAATATTTTTGGCAATTAGATATCCTAAAGTTCACACCTTTTAAATTTGATACCTCAAAGTTTTTCTTAACACTTTTGTTAAGACAAAGTTTATATCTTGTTAACTTTGATACCCAAAGTTTATTTTGACACTTTGATACATTAACTTTTTCTTAAACTTTTATTAAACTTTAGGGTATTAGAGTTAAAAATGTTAAAACATTGGGGTTACCAAAGTAAAAAATTAGGATCTTTAAGGTATGAAAGTTAAAAATGTATAAACGTTAGGGTAGCAAAATGTTAGAAAAGGTTTGGCGAATCAAAGTTAAAAAGGTGTAATGTTTGGGGTATCATAGTGTTAAATAAACTTGTGTATATCAATCTTTTAAAACATTGTAAACTTTAGAGTGCCAAATTGCAAACAACTCTTTAAAAATATTAGATGATGGTATTTTGGACATTGAGGGGTAAAATTGCAATAAGACACGGATTTGATGGAGTAATGAGCAATTATTTAGATTGAGATACTAATGTGAAATTATTGAAGATTTGAGGGACTAACATCTAAACAACGCTATGTAAAAATACCCTCTAAAATGCTAAATTACAAATAACCCTTTAAAAATATTAGATGAGGGATTTTCGTCATTGAGGTACCAAATTAGAGTGACCTTGGAATTTGAGGGACTAATGAACAATTGTTGAGATTTGAAGGGCTAATATACAATTATTGAGAATATGAAGGACTAATCAACAATTCTTGATATATGAGGGGCTAATATACAATTAATAGAAAAGTTACTATTCATTCCACCGTAGCGACAGTACTACTAAAGCTAGTTCTTTCATTTAACTAATAAATCTTTCATTTAACTAATTAACCAATGATTAAAGAACTAACTAAAGTTATTGGGAGTTACTGTAGCTTGAAAAGACGTTTACTACAGTACAACTCCCAATAACTTTAGTAAGTATAGTAATGTATGCGTCGTTATCCTACCCTGAATTTTTAGATAATAAAAAATTACACGATTAAGGATTTGTGTTATTATCCCCCTTGATTCTTGTTAATTTTGCTTAATGAAACCCTAGAGAGCTTAAATATCGGGGCTTAATTAAGTTTATGACAGCTAAGTTTTGTCGCCAAGGCTAGGAATCGGAAATGAATTCATCACTGTCTATCCAATTATTAAAGTTGTCATCAAGAATTATACCATATTTTTTTCATCAAGAGGGGGAGGGGGAAAAAAACGTTTAACTAATTGAAAATAATATCTGTCTCGGCAAAACTCTGATGAAATATCACAATCAAAGATTAAAGAATACTAGTTGTACCTCCATGACTGAATGTGCAAAATTTTAAAAAAATCATACCATAAAGGTTGCAAATTTTAATGTGCAAAAGGACATTAAAATGTGCAAAAGGACATGCGTGTATGTATTTGTGAAATGGAGAGGAAGCAAATGTGACAATGATGATGCATCATCAGTATGCATTATGAATACTAGTTGTACCTCCATGACTGAATAATAAAAGTAAAGCCATGCAATCTATACAGTATAGAAACTGTCCATAAATGACAAGCATAGACGATAATCCAAACATATCATAATCCAAATTCTAGGTGCACTCATTGATTGATTACTTCTTTTTTTTAAGCCGGAAAGGATGTTAAGATCTCTCAATTTCAAAAGGATTTTCTCTTGGAAACCACTCTAAAAATAGGGTCATTATACAAGTAGTGGTCTGTTTGCTAATTTTTTTATAACAAAGAGGATCCAAATTATTCTAATTGAAACAATAGTGTTTTGACAATCTTATTTATATTTTTGGATAAACAATATCACTAGATGAATCATAGTTCAATCTCCAATAATTGAATGATCCTATACGGAAGTTACTATAACTTCTTTTCTGTATGGATGTATTTTTTCAAAGCTACACAATGATCTTCCACCATTTCATTAAAATTTAAAAAGAACTAAACAATATGCCACGTTTGTTTCTCTAAAAATACAGAATATGCAGCACAAAAAAAAGTGAAAAAAAACCAATTGTGGTTCGGATAACAATCTTATGTCCACTCTTTCTTCTCACGATGGGGCTTCCTCACTATGATAAGAGTTTTTCTGAATCATAACCTGATTCAGTAGGCTTACAAAGACCACACCTTGAAATCTACCCGAACCAGTTGTCTAACCTAACTCTCCACAATAAGTCAACTCACATACTTCAGTAAGAGTTTACACCGGGAGGTCATCTACCTGCAATTTGCAATGAAGAGGCATTGAGTGAGAAGCTTCCTTCTCTCTTCCACGATTATGGGAATAAATATGCCACCTTTGTGAAAGTTGACCTTTAGAGCCGACCAAATCTCAAGGAGACATTGCATGATACATACATACCTAGCAAATACCTAAAATTTTATAGCAGTTAGCATTTTCTTAGCATATATGTATATAATCCCGATGGACATAGATTGGACATTATGGTCCATCACAAACAGTGGCGGATTCAGAAAATTTTTCTTCGGCTCATTAGACAAGAAATTTAAATACGCTTATTAAAACGGCTACTATAACTTTAGTGGTTTGAGATAGCTTGGAATGCAAACTTTTAAAATTTAGAGGGAGGACAGATTGTAAACAGAAGAATATTTAAATGCTAATTTGCAAAACTTCAGAGGTGCAACTACGCCTCTAGTGGGTTACATACATTCACCCCTCAAATGACAGGTGTCATCCATGGTGAAACATATGGGCTTATATATGTTGTAAATGTATCGACACACCGTGCATATTAGTAAATTGTAGGAAGGTCCTAATATCTTTGCCTCAATGTTATAGTTAATCCAAATCTATCTTTGCCTAAATACCATACGAAGCAAATCTATCTATTATAAAAATAATAATTAAAAGATACCATGAGTTACCAATTCAATCAAACAAAACGAAAGATAAAGGAAAAAAAAGAAAGAAAACAAATTATTAATTAAAAAAAAAACATCCCCTTTGCCGGCCATTTCTCGAACTATCGTATCGATCCTATTATTCAGGAAGAGTGAGAAATTCACACACCAG